>OY992893.1:84056832-84149332 GCA_963921405.1 Cepaea hortensis
TTCCTTACAACTTTCTCTAGAGCCAGATTGAAGAGTAGCGGCGATAGTGCATCACCCTGTTTCAAGCCAGATGTTATTTGGAAGGGGTCTGATTTCCTGCCTTTATATGTTACTATATTATAAGTATCTTCCATGCATAGTTTGGTCATGTTAATTAACTTCCTTGGTATTCCAAATTCCTGCATAACATTCCATAGACTATTCCTATGGACACTATCATAAGCCTTTTTAAAATCCACAAAAATGTTATGGAGATCTCTTTTATATTCCCAATGTTTCTCGGCTATTTGTCGTAAGATAAATATCTGATCTATTGTTGATCTGTTTTGTCTAAAACCCGCCTGGTAGTCACCTAATATGTCTTCTGAATATGGTTTTAGTCTATTTAGTAATACTGCGGATAGTATCTTATAGCTTGTGGACAGTAGTGATATTCCTCTATAATTTCCACATTGGAACTTGTCTCCTTTCTTAAAGATAGGTATCAATAATGACTCTTTCCAGGCATGGGGTAATTCTTCTGTCCTCCAGATTTTTATTATTAGTTTGTATAGCTTTAGATGTAATGCATGGCCACCTGCCTTTATAAATTCAGCAGCAATTCCATCAGTCCCAGTTG
The DNA here is from genome assembly GCA_963921405.1 of Cepaea hortensis. Classification (NCBI taxonomy): domain Eukaryota; kingdom Metazoa; phylum Mollusca; class Gastropoda; order Stylommatophora; family Helicidae; genus Cepaea; species Cepaea hortensis. The sequence continues at coordinate 84,057,452 of OY992893.1, forward strand.
CGTTATTGTTTTTAAGTCGTGTGATTACATATAGGATTTCTTCAAATGTAGGTTCTTCAATTTGTGGTTCGCATGTTAGAACCTCTTCCTGTGGGAAAATGTTACTTGGAGCTTCACAATTTAGTAATTCAATAAAATATTCTTTCCAAGTGTTGCACATTTCCTCATTGGTATTTATCATATTCCCATTTTTGTCTTTTAAACCATATGTGTTTTGTTGGTGCCCTCGTTTCATTGACTTCAGTACTTTAAAAAATTTTCTGGATTCATTTTTCTGGTGATTAGTTTCCATATCTTTGGTTATATTACTCATATATTCTCGCTTCTGCTGTCTGACTATTTTTGTAGCCTCTTTACATTCATTTCTATAATGCTCTTCCTTTTGGATGTTATTGATGTCATTTAACCATACATGTCTGGCATTCTTCTTCCTAGTGACTGCTTCTTCACATTTTTGATTGAACCATCTGTTCTTTCTATGCGTGGTTAACACACCGAGACATTCTTCTGCGGTAGATTGAATTGTATTCTTGAATGATTTACCTTTAGAATTTAATATTCTAAATTTGGTGCTACGTTAATTTCCCTTGACTTCACAAATTTCTTAGTGCTATAAAACCCATATATCCTTCTGTATTCTTATTCTGATATCTTTATCTGTTGCATCCCCTTTGTCTACATTGTTACTTAAATAGCTGTACTATCCCATCTCTTGAAGTGAGTTTTTCCCTAGGAAGATCAGGTTATCATTTGCTTGATTTATTTTTATTATTTTTGTCTTTCAACTATGAATTTTTAAACCAAATTTTACTCAGTGATGGTGGATTAGTAACTAAATGTATCTTCCTGTTTATTTTCATAAACAGGATTAGGAGATGGGGATATAGAGTTAGCCACCAAGCTTCTAGAACCTTGCTTGAAAGATCATCCAAAGGTTAGTCTTTTGACCATGTGTTTTTATGTAGCTGTATTGATGTTCTGTTTGTCCAGAGGTTTTTCTTTTGATATGGGGTTTTCTGTAGCATGTAGCTTTATTGATGTTCTGTTTGTCCACAGGTTTGTCTTTTGATCATGTATTTTTAGGTAGCTTTTCAAATGTTGTTTGTCCAGAGGTTTTGTCTTTTGATCATGTTTTCATGTATCTTCAGTGATGTTCTTTTTGCCCAAAGATTTGTCATTTAATTATCTGTTTTCATTTAGCTTGCAGCTTTATTGATATTCTGTTTGTCCAGAGGTTTGTCGTTTGACCATCTCTTGTCATGTAGCTTGTAGCTTTATCGATTTTCAGTTTGTCTGGAGATTTGCATTTTGTTTATGTGTTTTCTTGTAGCTTTATTATTGTTCAATTGTAGCTTTTTCCAGAGATTTTTCTTTTGATTATCTGTTTTCATGTAGCCTTATCTGTATTGTGTATGTTTGTTTTTTTCTTCAGTTTATATTCTTCTTAGTTGTTAAGTAATGTTTGCTGTGAATTATAGGAGACAAAAAGGTGACGAGGAATGATATTGATTACCTCACTTTATATTTTGTGTTCACCAAATTCAAAAATAGTTTCCATGAGCCTTTGTCATTGCAGCCCCAGCAAATATGGAGGCAGGACATGTCAGACAAGACTTAATTCATGGAGACCTGAGGACAAGGATGTGACCAATCATACCCATTATTTTCCAAGAGAAGCTGTATGGTAGACGTGAAACTCACAATCAGACAGTATACTTTGTTAGAGAATTTGGAATCTCAGTCTCAGAAAAGAAGAAGGATGTTGCTATCTCTGATGTGTAATGTGTTGATTTTACTTTCAGGGAGCATTGTTTCTGTTCTTTGCTGGCAGACTGGAAGAGGTCAAGGGGCACATTGATGATGTAGGTGCTGTTTATTTTCTTCTTTATCTTTAAATATCACAGCGGGTTTGGAAAGGGATTTTCCTTTGTTATATTCCATTTTATAATTTAATATATTATCTTGAGATTAATGGCAAACTACTGAACTAAAATTGCCTAGTAAATTACACAAAATCAATAAATGCTGGGGTTAATTGCAACATCCTTTGATTTAAATTAGTTGCAGCATCCTTTAATTTTCTTTTCTTTGTTGCTTTTCCAATCCTCAGAAAATTGCCTGTCTTCATAAATTTTATGTAAGCTGGGTCGAGCACAAAGTCCTAATAGTCAAGAAAAAAAGAATCCTGTCTTTGTTGGGGATTAAACCCAGACCACTGTCTAGCCTGGCGAGTGCGTTAACCACTATGCCCTTACAGTTCGTCTGTTGTAGACAGCCTTTCTCATTTTTATAATTTTGCCAGAGCAATGGGCAATTACTCTTGATGATTTTCACATAGGATCTATCTTTCTGTGAGAAATCTAGGCATCAGACCTGCCACTTCAGGACCAAGGGCAGCGTAACACCCCAAGGTTACTTCTTTAACTTGTAAAGTAAAGATCATCAACAACTCAATTTGGACTTGACACTTTTCAGTTGACACTTTTGCCCATTGGCATGTTTCTTTTTTGATTGCCTGATCTGTAGCAGACTTTTAGCAATCAGGATTTTCCAATCCTCACTGTTATTTGATATGTTAATGAAGTTGCTGTTGCTTATATTGTCAGTTGTTGGCCAGCACTTTAAACTTTCTACATAATTTTCCTCTGTTTTCTTCTGCCTGTCTTGTCCAACATTTTCCCCACATGAGACTCATTTCTCTATTCCACTTTTTCTGTTCATATGCACCAAAACGTTGGCTTGTCTTTTCCTGATGGCTCTGATGAGCAGTCTTCTGAAATTTGCAGCTGTCAAGTACCTCAGTATTTCTCTTTTAGACTTTTTCTTTTCTTCTTAACAGCACATTGTCATAAGAAAAGTCAAAGGCCGGTCACAATTATCACAAGAACAGAGAAAAGCCAACTAGAATTGTCACAAGAAAAGTCAAAAGCCAATGAGAATTATCACAAGAAAAGTCAAAAGCCACCTAGAATTGTCACAAGAACAGTCAAAAGCCAACTAAAATTGTCATAAGAAAATTCAAAAGCCAGCTATAACCAGTTAAATGAAACTTACAAAGGGAACCTGCTCTGATAAATAATAGGTGACATTAAGAGTTATCTTTCCATATGGAAGGTGGATAATAACGAAAAGGTGTTTTTAAAGAACCTTTTAAAACACATTGAGCATATGGTGCGGACCAACATTCCTTTAGAGCTGACACTCGATAATATTTAGTGACTATACAGGTTTGACGTCTTCCACATAATGCAGTATTTCTTGTCAAGGGCAAAGAGCATATAATTTCTTTTAATTTATTTCAGGCTATAAACAAGCTTGAAGAATCCATAGACTCACAGAGCGAGTGGAGGCAGTTCCACCACTTGTGCTACTGGGAACTCATGTGGTGTCACTGGTGAGTAGTAGCTGAGCTGAATATGTAACATGAGAAATAAATCCACAAGTATTGATCAACACTTATTAAAGGAAAGGGCAGGAGAAGAGTTCAGAGGCACAGGAGAAGAGTTCAGAGGCACACACATTATCATAATATGATGGTATGGTACAGGGGACATTTGCCTTCACAAACCTCTTATAGATCTTGATCAGTTTAAAAGGCCAGGGGATCGACTTCATTGTGCCAGGTTTTATCCCATATGACTTGGCCTATTTTTGCAGGGTAGCATGCCAAAAGCGCAAACTCCATAGCTTCAGTGATGACCCCCAGGAGTCTCCAAGAAAATTGCACTTACGAACTGAATGACATAGCGCTGATTCAAACTTATTTACTTTCGGAGCATGGGGCAAGTGGTGTAACTATTTCCCCATGGAAACTCCCAATCTTCGTATGTCCTACCACTATCATCTTCCATGCTAGGTTTTTAAATCATCCAACATGTTCTCCCTATTTTGATCTGTTACTGACACCCTAGATTTTCCCTGTTGTCTCAGCCTTCTCAAGACAGTCTTGGCTCTTATTATCTTGATCCAGTGACACATGGCCGATTGGTTAAAGCACTTGCTCTTAAGCTTCCTGTGTGCTGATGCCGAGCTAGTGGATTCAACCCCTACACCGGCCAGTTGGACTTTCATGTTGACTTCTTGTCCTTGACTTGGGGAAGTAAATTACAAGTACTTCAGAAGTCAGAGTAGATTTGCCTGATAGCGGGTGACTCTGGTAATAGGGGAAGCTAATCCACGCGCAAATTTCAGTCCAGTGCACTCCCCAGTAGTGGCAATTACTAGAAGTAGTTTGTTTTTGCTGTTTGCAGCAGTCTAGGGATATGTTATGTCTTATGAGAGCGCCGGCTATGTGGTGAAGGGGTCGTGGACACAGTTCATAATCCCGCATACCATATTCGAAACGCAGCTGCGGGTGATTTGGCAGCAGACTGCCTTGCATTAGTTTACATACAATGGTATAAATGCCAGTCGTTTAGAAATCAATGGCAAACTACTGAACATAAACTTGTCAAGAAATCACAAACAGCCACAAAATGCTGGGGTTGACTGAGACGTCCTGTAAAGGATATGCAAATAACTTTTATGAGAGTGAAACATCCTCTGAGGCCTTATTTGGTAAAAATAATCATCCAGGCATTTGTGGCCAAGGGAGTTAGTGAATGCAGTTTTAACAATTCCGATGTACCAGGTTCGACATCAATCACAGGTGAATTAGGAGCAGATGGTATTGCTTTGATTTTCACAATGATATGGGTGCCAGTCATTTAAAACACAAGCTATTGAACATAAAATTGCCTCGAAAATCACAAACAGCTAATAAATGCTACGGTTGATTGCAACGTCTTGTATATATCTATATTTATATTATACATATTTGTATGCTCATGAAAATGAGAATGGAGAATATATAGATACTTGTGCATACATGTATATCCATTTGTACAACCTTATGCTTGGCAAAAGTCTCCCCCCAATTTCTAGTACCTTGTGGTTGGGAAGGCAGTGATCATCAGCACAATCATTTCAGTGAGCAGCATGTCAGAATTATGACTTATTGTTCAAGGAGAATTGTTTTTGTTTTCACCTTTGCTCACTTTTAACTCAAGTGTATATACATGGCTACTACTTCTGGTGTACTGGACTGATATTTGCATGTGGATGAACTTTCCCTATTATCAGTGTCCTTCGCCAATCAGACAAATCCACTCCGACTCCTGAGGTTTTTGAAATTTACACCCCCAAGTCATGGACGAGAAGTCAATATTTTAGTCCAACTGACCGGTGTAGGTGTTGAACCTGTTACCTCGGCATCGGCATACCGAAAAAGTAAGATCAAGCACTCTTATCCATTCAGCCAAGCGACCTCCAGGAGAATGAGTGTTTTAAATTGTATGTTTTCTGGCCCAATGACAGCTTCAAGAGTGACTGGCTGATGGCCATGAAATACGCAGAGAGGCTGTGCAAGGAGAGCCGGTGGAGCAAAGCAACATACACATACCAGAAAGCAGCTTTTCTGTCCATGTGCCCTGACCAGACTGAGGACACCCGGAAACATGTTGATTACCTGTTCAGGTGAGTTTAGGGATAACTGTATTGATTACTTGTTCAGGTGAGTTAGGGATAAATGTATTGATTACCTTTTCTCGTGAGTTAAGTGATAAATGTATTGATTACCTGTTCAGATGAGTTTAAGGATAAATGTATTGATTACCATTTCAGGTGAGTTTAGGGATAATTGTAGTGGTTACTATTTCAGGTGAGTTTAGTGATAAATGTATTGATTACCACACACATACACACACACACACACACATACACACACATTCACACACGTACACATACACACATGACACACACACATACACATAAAATCAATGTGTCAAGGATATTTTGTTAAATCTATATTTAAAACCTATTTATTAATAACGTTTGTTTTCATTGGTGTGTATTTCAGTGAAGTGCCGAGGTTGAAGCAGAGGATAGCAGGCAAATCTTTGCCATTTGAAAAATTTGCAGTGGCAAAATCTCAGCGGTACTTTCAGCAGGGGAATTACCTGATTCTACCAGCACTGGTGAGTCCGATAATTAGGGGCTTTTGAATGTTAATGTTGGTTTTAGATTGATTTGTTTTCAATTTATTGACATCATGTTGTTTTATCCTGCCAGCTTTTGTGTTTTCTAATTATGAGATGTTAATGTCATTTTTACCAGTCTTTGCGGCGAAGGGGTTAAGACACTGTTCGTAATCCTCTATACCCACGTTCGAAACACAGCTGTGCAAGATTTGTCAGCAGATAGCATCATGCTGGTTTCTTACGGAAAGGTATGTGAGCCAGTCGTTCAGAAAGTAATGGCAAACTACTGAACGTTAAAAAAAACTTGCCAAGACATCAACAGCAGTTGAAAAATGCTGGTGTTGACTGCAATGTCCTGTAAATAGGATTATGTCATGGGGAGCAGCCTGTGATAAATGAATTGCCAAATACATGGAAGTGTATTGATTGATTGATTGATTGATTGATTTAAGAACTGACATCACAGCATTCGGGACATTCCCATAAGCGCTCTGTCCCCATCCTCAGCAGCCAGCGAAGAGTTCCAACACTAATAGTTCCAGTAGCAATCTGATTGTATGTCCGTCTCGCCTTTTCTCTGAGCATCGGCCAGATCCCCTCGTCACACCTCGCTGTCTCATTCTTACCAGACTATGGTAATTAAAGCAACCATGTGCAGGGCGCGGCGATTGCTGGGGGAGTCCAGTACCGGAGCGCTATGTGTCTGCTCTGCAACTATGGACGCCTCCTTGGATGGCAGATAATGCGCACGGACTGCCCCTGCCTTTCCTTGGGGGCTGACCGTGAAGTCTTCGACCGTTCTAACTTGACCAGCTAGGACGTGAACGGCACCACATCAGTGAGCAACACCCAGGAAGGCTAACCTGATTTAAAAACGCCCACAGAATTCGAATGTGCTAGTCTTAGGGTGCTAATAAAATTGGCACAACGCAATTATGTCTGAAAAAAACACTCCGGATGAACTCAGAAAAAGAAGGATATGCTCTCTCTTCTCTCTCTCCCCCCCCCCCTCCCCCCCATGTCATTTTTACCTGCATTTATTTTCAGTTTTTCAGTTTATTAACATCATATTGTTTTAACCTGCCAGTTTTTTTTTAAGTTCTCCTGTTGTAAGAGTTTAAATTTATGTCAGTTTGATATATAAACACTGTGAATCATGTACACTGAATAAAGAAAGCCCTTAAAGGAAGGTATTGTGCACCTCAGAAGTCAGTGTGTCCAACTTTGACATGCATGTGGTTTGCTTCCTCTACAGATTCCATCCAAGGTCATGGGCTCTGTCCTCTAGTGCAGTGGTTCTCAACCTCTTTTGGCCCATGCACCCTTCACCATATATTGTAGATTTTTGCTCCAATGCTTGCATTTAGTGTATGTTAGCTTTAGAACATGATTTCAGCATATATGACAAGAATGAGGTGGTCAGGGGTTTCTGGACAGACTGGCTCAGCAGGGAGTTGAGAGAGGGTCTGAACGATCCACATCTGGAGAGACTGGCTCAGCAGGGAGTGAGAGAGGGTCTGAATCATCCACATCTGGAGAGACTGGTTCAGCAGGGAGTGAGAGAGGGTCTGAATCATCCACATCTGGAGAGACTGGTTCAGCAGGGAGTGAGAGAGGGTCTGAATCATCCACATCTGGAGAAACTGGTTCAGCAGGGAGTGAGAGAGGGTCTGAACGAACCACATCTGGAGAGACTTGTTCAGCAAGCAGTGAGCAGAGGGTCTGAATGATCCACATCTTGAGAGACTAGTTCAGCGAGCAGAGGGTCTGAACGATCCACATCTGGAGAGACTAGTTCAGCAAGGAGTGAGCAGAGTGTCTGAATGATCCACATCTGGAGAGACTAGTTCAGCAAGGAGTGAGCAGAGTGTCTGAACGATCCACATCTGGAGAGACTGGTTCAGCAAGGAGAGGGAGAGAGGATCTGAACTATCCACACCTGGAGGGACTAGTTCAGCAGGGAGTGAGAGAGGGTCTGAACCCTCACAACCCATAGAGGAAATGCCAGCGGCCGTTTAGTCAAGCTGCTGCTGGTACCATCAGCATGGGAACTCTTCATTGGCTGTTGAAGAAAGACATGGAGCACCTGTGGGAATGTCCCAAGTGCCATGATGTGCATAACCCTGGCTGGATCTGGGCTTACGCGCCAGTGATCCGGAGTTCGAACCCGGGTCCCTTCAGGGATATGGACTACTGATGAGCTCAAATAAGAGCGAAATCTGAGTCTAGTGCTTCCAATCCAATGTGGACAAGGACCAAGGTTCATAGCGGAATACAATTAACGTTGCCAATAGCGAGTTGTGCTCAATCTTCAAACCTCAAATTCCGAAGCAACCAAATAAATCATTATTGATTTTATATTTATGCATTTATATTTGAACACTTTGTTCTGTTCAGGAACTGATCTATGTGTGGAATGGGTACAACATCCTGGGGAAGAACATCCAACTCTTAGAGAAGATGCTGGTGGAGGTGGAGAGGACCATCACAGACATGACCAGCAAGAAAGGTAGGTTATCGTTTACAGCTGAAAGTGGGATGTAGGATGATGATTGGAGTGACCAATGTTACAGATGGGTAAAAAGAAAGCTTTTGTGAAATAAGAAGCTTGAATGATGAGTTTTTGAATTATTGTGAGAATAAACAGTATGATTGTTGAAATAACCAGTATTAAGGTTGAAATATAGAATGGTTATTGAAATAACCAGTATTAAGGATAAAATATACAATGGGTATTGAAATAACTAGCATTAAAGATAAAATAGAACTGTTATTGAAATAACCAGTGTTAAGAATTAAATAACCAATATTAAGGTATTGTTCTACTTTGGGTACCATAGCAGTGGCTGCCCTTTGACCTGTGCAGCTTGGGAGACCCTGACAACACCAACCCTTTGACCTGTTCAGCTTGGGAGACCCTGGCAACACCAACCTTTAACCTATTCAGTTTATGAGACCATGACAACAGCACCACTTTGATCTGTTTAATTTGGGAGACCTTGACAACGCCAACCATTTGACCTATTCAGTTTGGGAGGCCCTGACCTGTTTGACTTGAATATACTCTGACAACAGCAACCCTTTCACCTATTTAACTTTAAAGATACTCTGACAACACCAACCCATTGACCTATTCAGTTTAGGAAATCCTAACAACACCAACCCTTCGACCTATTCAGTTTAGGAGACCCCAACATCACCAATCCTTTGATCTATTTAACTTTAAAGATACCCTGACAACAACAACAACAACCCTTTGACCTGTTCAGCTTCAACAACCCAGACAAATATGGGACAAGTACAACTTACTCTGGTTCCTTACTGTATTGAAGCTCTACCACAAACGTGTAGGTTTTCCCCTGTCTCATTGTACACACAAAGATTCTGTGAAATGGTCGTGACAATATCAGCACTTTCACCAGGCCAAGCCGGCGAGGACAAGTTTTACTATGACAACTACACACTGGTACTTTTGCTGAAAGGTGTCTACCTGCGACACAGAGGGCAGCTGTTCCAGGCCGAGCAGTGTTTCCTGGAAGTCCTAGAAAAGTAGGTTGTGGTGTTCAGTGATCTTCCACACTTGAGTAATCTAGATGGAATTTGTGTACGCGTGTAAGGTTTGGATTCTTTCTGCTCAAGCTAGTTGTAGCTTTAAAGACGTAAAAAACTGTCTGGATCAAGAGGTAATAACTGGCTGGCAGAGGAGTTAAAGTGATATAACCGTCATACACCGCAAGGTATTATACAGGCAGTAAATGACAGTTACTAAAATAAATAAATTTAGAGTAGGAACATGGAATGTTAGGACATTAAATGAGCTAGGAAAGTTGACCAATGTTCTAAGAGAGATGGATAGCATGAAAATGAATATACTAGGCGTTAGTGAGATGAGATGGAAGGGATCGGGCAAAATTATAGCTGACAATCACACAATAATTTATTCTGGAGGGAAAACACATGAAAAAGGTGTAGGAATAATATTAGATGAAAAAACAGCCAAGTCAATTAATGGATACTGGTGTATTTCAGATAGAGTTATTATGGTAAAAATCAAAGGCAAACCAATAGACATAAATATTATACAAGTATATGCACCAACAGCAAGCAGTAGTGAGGAAGAAATACAACACTTTTACGACGAAATAGAAATGGCGATGGCTCAAATTGGATCACAAGAAATAAAAATAATACTTGGTGATTTTAATGCAAAAGTAGGAAAGGGAAAAATGGAGGATGTAGTGGGGAATTATGGTTTAGGTACAAGAAATGAAATAGGGGAAATGCTAATAGAATGGGCAAATATCAATGAGATGATAATTGGAAACACATGGTTTAAACACCATAAAAGACGACTGTACACATGGATAAGCCCTGATAAGAAAATACGCAACCAAATTGACTACATACTAATTAATAAAAGATTTAGAAATGCTTTAATTAATGTAAAGACAATGCCTGGTGCTGACTGTAATAGTGATCATGTAACACTATGTGGACAAATAAAAGTAAGATTAAAGAGAGGGGAAAAAATGGTTAAGAACATGAGACTTAATAAAGAGGTTCTGAAAATAGATAAAGAAATGCAAAAAAATACAGAGTGACTGTGAAAAATAGGTACAATGCAATAACTAAAATACAGAGTATAGATGAACAATGGGAAATGTTAAGGGACTCCATTCATCAAACTAGCAAAGAAGTATTACCGGAGAGAGGCAAAATAGCTAAGAAAAAATGGATGAATGAAGATATCTTAAAACTGATGGACAAAAGAAAACAGAGTAAAAATGACAAACAAGAATACGCTAAGATAAATAAAGAAATAAAAGATAAATGTGGGAAGGCTAAAGAAAGTTGGTTAAATGAGCAATGCAAAAAAATTGAATTAAATTCCATTAAAGATACAAAAAATATGCACAGAAAAATCAGTGAGCTTACAGGAAAAAAAATAAGAATAAATACAGGGTGTTTGAAATCAAAAACAGGAAAGATAATATTAGAGGAAGATGCTATAATGAAGAGGTGGAATGAGTATATAAGAGAATTATATGAAGGAGAAAGGGGAGAATTAACAGAAGATAGTAACTTAGAAGGTCCACCTATTCTGAAAGAAGAAGTCGCTGACGCTATGAAACGTATGAAGAAAGGAAAAACAGCTGGGCCAGATGAAATCACAATAGAAGAATTAGAAGTATTGGGAGAATTTGGAGTAGATATATTAACCAAAATGTTGAATGATATTTACAGCAGTGGATATTTACCCAGTGATATGCTGAAATCTTTATTTATAGCTATACCAAAAAGACCAGGAGCAATTGATTGTGAAGATTTTCGTACAATTAACCTTATAAACCATATCACTAAGCTTCTACTCAGAATCATAATGAGAAGAATCAAAAAGAAAATAAAAATGGAAATTGGTGAAGAACAGTATGGATTTGTGGAAGGTAAGGGCACAAACAATGCAATTTATACATTACGGACACTAATAGAAAGGTCAATAGAGAAACAGAGAGACATATATTTGTGCTTCATAGATTATACTAAGGCATTTGATAAAGTAAAACATGATGAACTGATTAAAATGTTGGAAGATATCAACATTGATGGAAAAGATTTAAGAATAATAAAGAATGTTTACTGGAACCAAGTAGCAGCAATTAAAATGGGAAATAAAGAGGGTAGTTACGAACAGATAAAGCTAGGAGTACGACAAGGGTGTGTCTTGTCACCAGATCTTTTCTCCCTGTATAGCGAAGTAATAATGAGAGAGATCAAAGAGATGCCAGGAATACTAGTTGGAGGTTATAATATAAATAATATACGCTATGCAGATGACACAGTATTGGTGGCGGATAATTCAACAGACCTACAACAATTATTAGACGTTGTGGTAACAGAGAGTGCAAGGAAAGGACTCTCCTTGAATATCAAGAAAACAGTAACAATGGTAATATCAAAGAAAATGGTGACACCAAAATGTGACATAGAAATAGAAGGGAAAATCCTTAACCAAGTTGATAATTTTAGATACCTAGGGGCATTTATAACATCAGATGGAAGATGTACAACAGAGATTAGGAGTAGAATAGGGCAGGCAAAAGCCGCTTTTCAGAAAATGAAGAGTATCTTATGCAATAAGTCACTATCACTGAATGTAAGAAAGAGAGTGCTGAAATGCTATGTAGAACCAGTTTTGCTGTATGGCAGTGAATCTTGGAACGTAAATGAACAAATTAAGAAGAAATTAGAAGCAACAGAGATGTGGTTCCTGAGACGAATGTTGCGAATTCCTTGGACTGCCAGAGTAACTAACGACGACTGCCTGAAACAGGCTAATGAAACTAGAACATTATATACAACAATAAGACAGAGACAAACATCTTTCTTCGGTCACGTGATGAGAAGAGAGGCATTGGAGAACATCGTAACAACTGGAAAGATCGAGGGGAAGAGAGGCAGAGGTAGACCAAGAGAAGTGATGCTGGATGGATTGAGACGGTGGCATGGAGGAATATCAGCACCAGAGTTGATCCAGAAAACCAAAGACCGAGATCTATGGAGAGCCATGAACGCCTACGCCAGCCGGCACGGCACTTGATGATGATGAAATGACAGTTGACAGTTAACATAATACTTGATTGGCAGAGAAGTTAATGTAATAATTGATTGGCAGAGAAATTAACATAATAATTGATTGGCAGAGAAGTTAACGTAGTAATTGATTGGCAGAGAAGTTAACGTAATAATTGATTGGCAGAGAAGTTAATGTAACAATTGATTGGCAGAGAAGTTAGCGTAATAATTGATTGGCAGAGAGGTTAACGTAATAATTGATTGACTGAGAAGTTAGTGTAATAATTGATTGGCAGAGAAGTTAACATTATAATTGATTGGCAGTGAAGTTAGTATAATAATTGATTTACAGAGAAGTTAACATAATAATTGGTTGGCCAAGAAGTTAATGTAATAATTGTTTGGCAGAGAAGTTAACGTTATAATTGGTTGGCAGAGAAGTTAACATAATAATTGATTGGCAGAGGAGGAGTTAAAATAATAACTGACTGGCAGAGAGAAAAAAAATTAGTTGCATATCCTTTACAGGAAGTAGCAGTCAACTCTAGCATTTTTTTTTTGGCTGTTTGTGATTCCTGGGCAAGTTTAAATTCAGTAGTTTGCCGTAGCTTTCTGAATGATTGGCACTCATACCATTATATGGAAACCAACACAAGGCAGTCTGCTTCCAAATCACCAGCAGCTGTGTTTCTAGTGCATTTGTAACCCCTTCACCACAGAGACTTCAGAGAATGAGTTAAAGTAATAACAGACTTGCAGGGAAGAAGTTTGGATACAACATACATTGAAGAAACCTGAGAATAGTATAACTAGATAGACTTGTGTGTGGAACCCTCTTAGGAAACAAAATAGTTCATAAGTAAAGTACAGAAAAAAGCATGATTAAGATCATGAAAATTGACCTACAGAAAAAAGCATGATTAAGATCAGGAAAATTGACCTACAGAAAAAAACATGATTAAGATCAGGAAAATTAACCTAAGTCTGGATTGTTTACTGCTGCACTTGCAGGGTTGAAGATTTTAAAACAAAAATAGAAAACATTGTCAGAAGTGTTTGTTGTTGACGAGAACTGTTTTGAAGGAAACATACTGTAAATTATTGTATAATTACTTATATTTACACAATAAATCCAATTTAGGAGCTTGTTATAGCCACCTCATGTGTTTGTATATGTAAACCGAAAAGGGAGGTGTGAGAGAGATTGATTGATTGATTTCTTATTCTGTATGAAGAATTGTAAATATCTTGCAGTACAAAATAGTATATGTTCTAACCTGCACGTTCAGTATGTCACAGTTTTATGAGGTAATGGTAATCAGCTGCCTTATACGAGGGTAAGTTAATAAGTAAGTCACAAATGGCTGTAGAAAAATAACTAACTATAATAACAACTGGAAGCCAGTTTATTTTCATACATACATTGTCCTTTTATTTCTCAACATAATATCCACCAATATTGATGCACTTATTCCATTGTTTTATCAGTCCTCCCAAACCGACTGCATAAATCTGCGTGCCCTGTTTTCATTTACCGGCCATCCCACAAACCTGTGTGACTTACTTATTGACTTGCCCTCGTAACTTTATGTACCCAACTATGCACCGCTTTACGGGAAATTGCTAGAGGCTAAAGTCCACTGAAAACCCACCTTGGCGGGAGACATTTCACGAATGACGCAGACGTTAAATGTCAAGTGAAAACGTGGTTTAGAAAACAGGGCACGCATTTCTATGCAGCTGGTTTGGGAGAGCTTATAAAATGATGGGATAAGTGCATCAATGTTGGAGGAAATTATGTTGAGAAATAAAGGGACAATATGCGTATAAAAATAAACTGGTTTCAAGTTGTTATCATAGTTAGTTATTTTTCTACAGCCATTTGTGACTCACTTATTAACTTTCCCTCATAACTGTAGCCTTTTCCTTCTCCTGTCCCTTATCACCTTTTGGAGCATCGGCCCGTAACTAAGTAAGTAAGTACGTAAGTAAGTAAATCTTTATTTTCCAAGGGTTAAGAATTGGGCACGCAGGCCCAAAAACTAACTCACTAACTCAAGCCCAGCCATCCTGTCTTGTCATATTTCCAGCAGCTTGTCCTCCCTGTATTGCTCATGTCTGTCTGTAGTTCTCTTCTCTGCTGGTATTTCAGGTGTACATCTACGAGGAGAAGTCAATATGTAAGTTACAAATGGCTGTAGAAAAATAACTAAACATGATAACTTGAAACCAGTTTATTTTTATACATACATTGTCCCTTTATTTCTCAACATAATTTCCACCAACATTGATGCACTTATCCCATCATTTTATCAGTCCTCCCAAACCGGCTGCATAGAACTGCATGCTCTGTTTTCTAAACCACGTTTTCACTTCACATTCAACTTTGGCGTCTCGCATAATGATTTCAGTGGACCAAAAAGGTGGAAATCACTAGGGGGCTATGTCGGGGCTGTAAGGTGGATGTTCCAGAACTTCCAACCTTCCTTTTGCCCTAAAAAAAACAAAACACAACAGCACGTTGTTCTTTGGTTGTACACTACGTAAGTACAGTCGCCATTTTGTTTATGCACTGTGCATGCGCACGAGACACCTAGCGCCACCTGACGAACGAAAATATAAAGTTCGATATTGCTGTCACAATGACACCTGTAGAAAACACCAACTACATTTACTTGCCATCCCACAGAACTGTGTGACTTATTTATTGACTCGCCCTCATATTTTGCTGGCCCTGTAGGTTTCAATGAAAGAAGTTTCTTGTTATACTGAGGCTTTCTCAATGTGGGTCCTATCCTGCGACTTTCCCTCACCTCTTCATTTGCTTAAATCTGTCTGGGTCTATCCCTAAGCTCCACATTAATCACACCATCTGTTTGTTTTGTGTCTTTGGGTTTTTAAAAAAAACACTTGCTCACTTTGAACTCAAAGTAGTCCATACTTCTTCATTGGACCAAATTTTGCATGTGGATTAGCTTGCCCTATTAACAGTATCTCTCGCCTTCAGGCAAACCCACTATGGCTTCAGAGGTACTTGTTATTTATGTCCCCAAGTAGCGATCAAAAGACGATGTCCACAAGTCAAAGACGACAAGTCAACATTTTAGTCCAACTGACCAGTGTGGGAGTTGAACCCAGTACCACAGCATCAGCACACCGGAAGTTTAAGAATGTCATACCATTTTAGTTTTTCTATTCTGTGTAGGCACCAGTTAATAAATATTTGTAGTTTATTTGTAGTTAATTTAGTCATTTTCCATGTCTCTAATCCATACAGTAGTAGTGATTTAACATTATCATGAAGTATCTTAAGTTTGGTATTAGATTCCTGATTCAACGGGCAAGACGGCGTTTACCTGCAAAGCGTTGTGGAATGTAATGAGCACGGCAAGGCACGTAGAGCGCCCTTGTCATCCACTGCACCTGTATTCGTCTCCAGTTGTCTTGACTTGTCTTGCCACTGGACTCAGATGGACTCAGGTGAGAGAGTGAGGTCGACGAATTGCGCAACTCTTCCTCACTTTAATCCAATTCATCGCGCAAGTCATTCTTCATCCAACACCATCAAGGGTGCAGTCACATGTGAGGCAACCAGGACTGCAAGAGCTGTAAAGAAAAGGCAGGACAGAAAACCCACTGCAGGAAATTCTCCTCCAGAAACGTCAAGCATTCTTTGTCCACATTGTCAAAGAACATTTCGAGCCAAAATAGACTTTATCAGCCATCTTAGAACTAACGGCTCCATACTTTCAACCCCACTGGATGAAATGAATGGTCATCATCATTCTTGATGGACAAACAACAACAGATTTAATTTCTTTTTACTTCACAAATGTCCTAGTGCTGTGCCAGCGCCTCTTGCATGTTGTATCCTTATTTCAAAATCTCTGTCTATTCCCCCATTTGTGTCTACATTATTACCTAAATATGTACAGCATTGCAACTCTTGAATCCACATGTCCACTTGTATCCACACAGTGAGAAAAAGCTGCAGAGTGACCACTACTTGATCCCCTACAGTGTTGTGGAACTGGCTATTCTCTACCTGCAGCAGGAGAGGTTTCCTGATGTGAAGAAGCAGCTGGACAAGGCCAAGTAAGTATTTTCTTCTTCTTCTTCTTCTTCTTCTTCTTCTTCTTCTTCTTCTTCTTCTTCTTCTTCTTCTTCTTCCTCATCCTCCTCCTCCTCCTCCTCCTCCTCCTCCTCCTCCTCCTCCTCCTCCTCCTCCTCCTCCTCCTCCTCCTCCTCCTCCCTCCTCCTCCCTCCTCCCAATGGAGTACAGGCCTTCAGTCAGCTTATACCAAGCATTTTGTAGACTTTTTTGTAAAGATTTTGTTTTTCATGACTGGTTGGATTTGTAGCTATTCTACTTCTTAATGATGTAGCAACAATCAAGCCAACCCTCCTTTGTCACCACTTATGACCTGCATGATAGGTTACAGTGTTACTATTCTTTGCTTTCCTTGTGGGCTCTGGTAACATATGGGAGCATGTCTTCTCCCTTAGAGTGAATAAATCAACATAAGTGATGGAATGGACGTTGTGGCTTGGCTGTCGGCATCAGCAAATATAATCAGATGCTAATATAGATGCATGTAAAAAACTACAACATACGGTGTGATACATAGCTCAAAAATGTAAGTCCTCATCATGTTTTTCAACTCTGAAGACAGAAGTCCTCACATTACTGTCTTGTAAGGCCGGCATCTATTAGGCTGAAGTTGTTGTAGAGATTGTCCTCCCGTCCTGGTATTGAAGTGCCATCTCTGCTTCTCAATACACCTCCCTCCATTATTATCTTTTCCAGACATTCATATACAGTAAAACCTCGGTTTTTGTTGCCTTCGGTTTTCGCCGCAAAAAATTTGTCTTTGTTTTTGTTGGCGTGCCCACATGACCTTGCTGCTAATTTTTGCAAAAACAAAAGGATCCAAGTATTTTTCTTCTTAGTTTGGCATTGTTTTTCGTTGTGTGAACATCACTTGTTAATAATAAAATACGAGAGCGGCATTAAGATTGCTTAAATCGGCCGCATGTACGAGTAGTCGCCATCCACGTTTAAGTTCCATTGTGGCGAAAAGGGAAGCAATAGAGGATAGTGTAGCAAAAGGCATGAATGTGCTAACAAAACAGAGATCGCAAACAATTGAAGATGTCGAACAGTTATATTAATTTGGATAAATCAAAACCAATTAGATGGTGATTCTGTTTCGGAGGCAATCGTATGTGAAAAGGCCAGACTGTTGTATGCCGATCTTATTAAGAAAATGCCTGGGACGAGTGCTAGTGTACTTAGTGATTTGAAGGCCAGCAGAGGATGGTTTGAAAAATTCAAGCGGTGCACTGGCATACACAGTGTTACTAGGCATGGCGAAGGTGCGAGTTTGGAATGAGTTTGTGCGAGTCTGGAGCTGAAAAATAGTATTAAACACTATGTATATTCTCTATAAATGTGTTTTTGGTATGTAGTTTGGAGTTTCAGTGGGGGGGGGGGGAATTCCCCACCAGTTGAGAACCACTGTTCTAGAGTTTAGGCAGACTACTGCAGTGAGATTCTGATAGGAGCTGAAACTATGAACAGTGTTTTGAAAGTCATTTTCATGTTCATTTCACAGAAGAAATTACAAAAGTTATTACTTGGAGAACCGGCTACATTTCCGCATCCATGCCATCCGTCTGCAGCTGAGCACCATTCTGAACATCAGCGCTGACTCTGCCCCTTCCTCTCCAGTTCATGATAATCATGGGCCATCTGCGGCAACACCTTCCTTCGATTGTGCTGATTGAAAAGTTGATAACAACACACAGGTCAATTTCTGTTAGTTCCTCCAGAGTGTTTATGTTGTAAAAATATGAAACATATTTATTGTATTTCATTGCTCTTGTGATAGAAACAAAATCATGTGGTAGAATTTCCAAGAAGGAATACCTTCTGTGCACATGCCTAGGAAATCATGATTCGTTAATTCACAGAAAGAATACCATGGACAGATAAAAAAAAAAAAAAAAAGTCATGTGCTACAATTTTCAAGAAGAAAAGCAATGACAGACCACCTTCTTTACAGATGCTTAGAAAAATCATTATTGTTTAATTCACACAAAGAATACTTTGCTTAGAAAAATCGTTATTCTTTAATTCACACTAAGAATGCCTTGGATAGATATAAAAATTGACAAGAAAGTCCTACAGGAAACAAATGAAAACTGTAAATTGGTTATAGAAATTAGGTTTGGACAGGCAAGATTTTGTGGGCTTGTAATGATGAGAAATAAACTTGAAAACTTGGGGACAGCTGAAAAACTTGATAGGAAAAGAGGAAGGGGAAAGAAGAGATAATAATACCTGGATGACTTGGCCACATGGCGTAATCGAGACAAAAGCGCAGACTTGAGCCAAGGATGGTAGTTTTGTGGGACAGCACACGACCATAATGATGACTACTACTGGAGTTTTAAATTTAATAAAATGTCTGTGATATTGTTGAATGTGGCAGTGAATGTAAATGGCAGGAATTATAGTTGATGCTTTTAAGCAAATCTTAATTATCCCATAGATTATCGAGCCATTCATTCCATAAGTGCACGGATCCCCTCCTCAGCATCTCCCTCAGCATGTAGTGGCTAATGATACTAGTTCTCTGATGGTTAACTGTTCTTCTTTGACTTTTCTATATAGCGTTCTTGTCTGGCTTCACACCTTTTGATTTCTTCTTCTTCTTTGCATTCATCCGGAGTGTTTTTTTTTAGATGTGATTGCGGTGTGTCTTGTTAGGCACCCTTCGGTCGAAACCCTTAGGCCAACACATCGACTTTTAGCATGCATTTTTGACCAGGTTAGCATTCCTGGGAGACTCTCACTTTTGTGGTACCATCCACCTCCCAGCTGGTCAAGTTGGAACAGTCGAAGAAGGCAGGGACAGTCCATAGCATTTTCCGCCATCCTGGGTGGCTTCCATAATTGCAGAGCCGACACATAGCGCTCTGGTGCTGGGCTCACCGAGGGAATCGTCACGTCCTGCTCATGGCTGCTTTAATTCCTCACGGCAGACATTCAGAAAACTACCTACTCAGAGCTGTTCCGAACAAGAGCGGCATTCGGAAACTCTGTAGTCAGAGCTGTTCCTAGCACGAGAGACATTCGGACGAGACATTTCACTCGGACGTAAATGCACAGTGCCAATTTTTATTTTGTCACCCGTAGGGCGGCACTTCCGACTTCGGTGGGCATTTTTAATGAGGTTAGCCTTCCTTGGGTTTCGAGACACGTTAGACTTTTTGTTGTGATGTCGCCCACATCTCAGCTGAGACAAGCATATGACTACTGGCAGGATCAACCAGACGGACTATTCACGCACACACAGGCCAAGAGTAGCATCGCTAAAGCATGCCCTCCCGATACAAGGTGATACATGCAACCACTGGACGCCTACCGACGAGCTTTCAAGCTACGCCGGCAGGACTGACTGAAAAGCTATACCATCTTACTGACTGCAGGCCTACTACTCATCGAGAGAGAGTGGGCGCTTATCGAGACTTTGTCGAACGGTCGTACAAATTTGCTCTTTTGCCCGCTCAATCCACGACCCTAGCTGCACGATGCGGTTACATTCTCGAAACGCCTGCCTCGCTAACTTGCGTTGGCTGGGAGGATCCCAGTTTGGTGCACCTCACACAGCCATCCGAGACAACGGACGCTAGACGCGGAACTGATCTTGCAAACGAGACCAGCCCTCACACCTTTTGATTTAATGTTCTTGCATTCTGGTCAAGTTTGCAGATTCACAATCATCACTTGTTTCATTTTATCACCCTGTCTTTCTGAGGGCATTCAGTATATCAGCCCGGTCCAGTGCTCGTCTGCCCTCTCAGCTTGTTCATTTCTTCTTACACTCGCGTGGCCTGACAAAAATGAACCTCATTTTAGTCAGTCTTCACCTCCTGAGAGCAAATCTGGATTATGGAAAACTGTTTATGGTACACAAGAATGCTTGTACCATATGTCTCTTCATACACTGATGCTGAATCACAAAACATGGATATAGTTTAAAACAGTTAGTTGCATATCCTTTACAGGGCATAGCAGTCAACACCAGCAGTTTTTGCTATTGTGATCTCTTGGCAAGTTTACGTTCAGTAGTTTGCCATTGCTTTTGGAACGACCAGCACCCATACCAATCGTAAAAAACCAACGCAACGTGGTCTGCTGCCAAATCGCACACAGCTGTGTTTTGAACATTGATATGCGGAATAACGGACCGCACCCATAACCCCTTCACCATGGAGCTGGCCTGGTTATAGTAAAGAAAGAAAATAATGCTTTCCAATGTATCAAGAAGAGATAAGATCAGAAATGAAGAAATCAGGACTACATTGGGGGTTATGGCAGCGCTAGATTTCATTAGAAAACAGCAAGTTAAATAGTTTGGCCATATAACTAACTAGATTACCAACTAACAGTATACCATAACAAGCAATGATGTACAGACCAAATGGAAGCAGAGGAAGAGGCCCGCCACGTAAACGATGGACAGAGGGAATTACAGAGTCCATAGGAATCTCGATATATGAAGTCCATAAATGGGCGCGCTCTCGCTGTTTATGCTTCACCTCGACACCGCAAGGTACAAGAGGAACCTGATGAGATATGATGATGAAGCACCTGCATAGAAGTTATTTATGTAAATGGATTGGACTATCGAAAGCTGTGAATCCCACCATATATGAAGCACACAGCAAGCCTGTACCACATGTCTCTTCATAAGCTGATGCAGGAAGACAAATTATGGATAGAGTAAAGACAGAAAGTAATGCTTTTAAATAAAGCAGCTGCACAGAAGCTAATTGTGTAAATTAAGAAATGATAGTGTCCACCAGAGACTTGTTGGCGAAGTGGTCAAGCCATTTGACTCAGGCTCTGAAAGTTGTGGGTTTGAATCCTTCGGTTCATGATTGCATTTTTTTTAGACTACTGAGGGTCATCGCTGGAGTTACGGAGTTTGTGCTTTGTGCGATGCTTTTGGCGATTTGCTGCGGAAAGAGACTGAGCCATATGGGATAAAAACCTGGTGCGATGAAGTCGGCCCTGTCGACTTTTAAGCGATTTTTTTTTATTGTGTAAATGAATTGATGGAATATCTGAAGCTGTAAATACCACCATATATGAAGTAAGTACACAACAAAGCTTGTACCACATGTCTCTTCATAGAAGGAAGACAAAAATCTGATAGACTACAGAAAGTAATGTTATTTAGTGAAGTTAGTTAGGTAAAATAATTAATTCTTTTATAAATTACTGTTGTTATTGTTGTATACTTAATTACTAATTAATATGTGACTAAGAAATTGACTTCTTCTTCTTCTTCTTCTTCTTCTTCTTCTTCTTCTTCTTCTTCTTCTTCTTCTTCTTCTTCTTCTTCTTCTTCTTCTTCTTCTTCTTCTTCTTCTTCTTCTTCTTCTCCTTCTTCTTCTTCCTCTTCTTCTTCTTCTCCCTCTTCTTCTTCTTCTTCTTCTTCTTCTTCTTCTTCTTCTTCTTCTTCTTCTTCTTCTTCTTCTTCTTCTTCTTCTTCTTCTTCTTCTATCATGTGCCCTATGTAGGCCATTTCATGGTTGGTTGGACTTCTTCTTCTATCATGTGCCCTATGTAGGCCATTTCATGGTTGGTTGGACTTCTTCTTCTATCATGTGCCCTATGTAGGCCATTTCATGGTTGGTTGGACTTCTTCTTCTATCATGTGCCCTATGTAGGCCATTTCATGGTTGGTTGGACTTCTTCTTCTATCATGTGCCCTATGTAGGCCATTTCATGGTTGGTTGGACTTCTTCTTCTATCATGTGCCCTATGTAGGCCATTTCATGGTTGGTTGGACTTCTTCTTCTATCATGTGCCCTATGTAGGCCATTTCATGGTTGGTTGGACTTCTTCTTCTATCATGTGCCCTATGTAGGCCATTTCATGGTTGGTTGGACTTCTTCTTCTATCATGTGCCCTATGTAGGCCATTTCATGGTTGGTTGGACTTCTTCTTCTATCATGTGCCCTATGTAGGCCATTTCATGGTTGGTTGGACTTCTTCTTCTATCATGTGCCCTATGTAGGCCATGTCATGGTTGGTTGGACTTCTTCTTCTATCATGTGCCCTATGTAGGCCATTTCATGGTTGGTTGGACTTCTTCTTCTATCATGTGCCCTATGTAGGCCATTTCATGGTTGGTTGGACTTCTTCTTCTATCATGTGCCCTATGTAGGCCATTTCATGGTTGGTTGGACTTCTTCTTCTATCATGTGCCCTATGTAGGCCATTTCATGGTTGGTTGGACTTCTTCTTCTATCATGTGCCCTATGTAGGCCATTTCATGGTTGGTTGGACTTCTTCTTCTATCATGTGCCCTATGTAGGCCATTTCATGGTTGGTTGGACTTCTTCTTCTATCATGTGCCCTATGTAGGCCATTTCATGGTTGGTTGGACTTCTTCTTCTATCATGTGCCCTATGTAGGCCATTTCATGGTTGGTTGGACTTCTTCTTCTATCATGTGCCCTATGTAGGCCATTTCATGGTTGGTTGGACTTCTTCTTCTATCATGTGCCCTATGTAGGCCATTTCATGGTTGGTTGGACTTCTTCTTCTATCATGTGCCCTATGTAGGCCATTTCATGGTTGGTTGGACTTCTTCTTCTATCATGTGCCCTATGTAGGCCATTTCATGGTTGGTTGGACTTCTTCTTCTATCATGTGCCCTATGTAGGCCATTTCATGGTTGGTTGGACTTCTTCTTCTATCATGTGCCCTATGTAGGCCATTTCATGGTTGGTTGGACTTCTTCTTCTATCATGTGCCCTATGTAGGCCATTTCATGGTTGGTTGGACTTCTTCTTCTATCATGTGCCCTATGTAGGCCATTTCATGGTTGGTTGGACTTCTTCTTCTATCATGTGCCCTATGTAGGCCATTTCATGGTTGGTTGGACTTCTTCTTCTATCATGTGCCCTATGTAGGCCATTTCATGGTTGGTTGGACTTCTTCTTCTATCATGTGCCCTATGTAGGCCATTTCATGGTTGGTTGGACTTCTTCTTCTATCATGTGCCCTATGTAGGCCATTTCATGGTTGGTTGGACTTCTTCTTCTATCATGTGCCCTATGTAGGCCATTTCATGGTTGGTTGGACTTCTTCTTCTATCATGTGCCCTATGTAGGCCATTTCATGGTTGGTTGGACTTCTTCTTCTATCATGTGCCCTATGTAGGCCATTTCATGGTTGGTTGGACTTCTTCTTCTATCATGTGCCCTATGTAGGCCATTTCATGGTTGGTTGGACTTCTTCTTCTATCATGTGCCCTATGTAGGCCATGTCATGGTTGGTTGGACTTCTTCTTCTATCATGTGCCCTATGTAGGCCATTTCATGGTTGGTTGGACTTCTTCTTCTATCATGTGCCCTATGTAGGCCATTTCATGGTTGGTTGGACTTCTTCTTCTATCATGTGCCCTATGTAGGCCATTTCATGGTTGGTTGGACTTCTTCTTCTATCATGTGCCCTATGTAGGCCATTTCATGGTTGGTTGGACTTCTTCTTCTATCATGTGCCCTATGTAGGCCATTTCATGGTTGGTTGGACTTCTTCTTCTATCATGTGCCCTATGTAGGCCATTTGGTTGGTTGGACTTCTTCTTCTATCATGTGCCCTATGTAGGCCATTTCATGGTTGGTTGGACTTCTTCTTCTATCATGTGCCCTATGTAGGCCATTTCATGGTTGGTTGGACTTCTTCTTCTATCATGTGCCCTATGTAGGCCATTTCATGGTTGGTTGGACTTCTTCTTCTATCATGTGCCCTATGTAGGCCATTTCATGGTTGGTTGGACTTCTTCTTCTATCATGTGCCCTATGTAGGCCATTTCATGGTTGGTTGGACTTCTTCTTCTATCATGTGCCCTATGTAGGCCATTTCATGGTTGGTTGGACTTCTTCTTCTATCATGTGCCCTATGTAGGCCATTTCATGGTTGGTTGGACTTCTTCTTCTATCATGTGCCCTATGTAGGCCATTTCATGGTTGGTTGGACTTCTTCTTCTATCATGTGCCCTATGTAGGCCATTTCATGGTTGGTTGGACTTCTTCTTCTATCATGTGCCCTATGTAGGCCATTTCATGGTTGGTTGGACTTCTTCTTCTATCATGTGCCCTATGTAGGCCATTTCATGGTTGGTTGGACTTCTTCTTCTATCATGTGCCCTATGTAGGCCATTTCATGGTTGGTTGGACTTCTTCTTCTATCATGTGCCCTATGTAGGCCATTTCATGGTTGGTTGGACTTCTTCTTCTATCATGTGCCCTATGTAGGCCATTTCATGGTTGGTTGGACTTCTTCTTCTATCATGTGCCCTATGTAGGCCATTTCATGGTTGGTTGGACTTCTTCTTCTATCATGTGCCCTATGTAGGCCATTTCATGGTTGGTTGGACTTCTTCTTCTATCATGTGCCCTATGTAGGCCATTTCATGGTTGGTTGGACTTCTTCTTCTATCATGTGCCCTATGTAGGCCATTTCATGGTTGGTTGGACTTCTTCTTCTATCATGTGCCCTATGTAGGCCATTTCATGGTTGGTTGGACTTCTTCTTCTATCATGTGCCCTATGTAGGCCATTTCATGGTTGGTTGGACTTCTTCTTCTATCATGTGCCCTATGTAGGCCATTTCATGGTTGGTTGGACTTCTTCTTCTATCATGTGCCCTATGTAGGCCATTTCATGGTTGGTTGGACTTCTTCTTCTATCATGTGCCCTATGTAGGCCATTTCATGGTTGGTTGGACTTCTTCTTCTATCATGTGCCCTATGTAGGCCATTTCATGGTTGGTTGGACTTCTTCTTCTATCATGTGCCCTATGTAGGCCATTTCATGGTTGGTTGGACTTCTTCTATCATGTGCCCTATGTAGGCCATTTGGTTGGTTGGACTTCTTCTTCTATCATGTGCCCTATGTAGGCCATTTCATGGTTGGTTGGACTTCTTCTTCTATCATGTGCCCTATGTAGGCCATTTCATGGTTGGTTGGACTTCTTCTTCTATCATGTGCCCTATGTAGGCCATGTCATGGTTGGTTGGACTTCTTCTTCTATCATGTGCCCTATGTAGGCCATTTCATGGTTGGTTGGACTTCTTCTTCTATCATGTGCCCTATGTAGGCCATTTCATGGTTGGTTGGACTTCTTCTTCTATCATGTGCCCTATGTAGGCCATTTCATGGTTGGTTGGACTTCTTCTTCTATCATGTGCCCTATGTAGGCCATTTCATGGTTGGTTGGACTTCTTCTTCTATCATGTGCCCTATGTAGGCCATTTCATGGTTGGTTGGACTTCTTCTTCTATCATGTGCCCTATGTAGGCCATTTCATGGTTGGTTGGACTTCTTCTATCATGTGCCCTATGTAGGCCATTTGGTTGGTTGGACTTCTTCTTCTATCATGTGCCCTATGTAGGCCATTTCATTGTTGGTTGGACTTCTTCTATCATGTGCCCTATGTAGGCCATTTCATGGTTGGTTGGACTTCTTCTTCTATCATGTGCCCTATGTAGGCCATTTCATGGTTGGTTGGACTTCTTCTTCTATCATGTGCCCTATGTAGGCCATTTCATGGTTGGTTGGACTTCTTCTTCTATCATGTGCCCTATGTAGGCCATTTCATGGTTGGTTGGACTTCTTCTTCTATCATGTGCCCTATGTAGGCCATTTCATGGTTGGTTGGACTTCTTCTTCTATCATGTGCCCTATGTAGGCCATTTCATGGTTGGTTGGACTTCTTCTTCTATCATGTGCCCTATGTAGGCCATTTCATGGTTGGTTGGACTTCTTCTTCTATCATGTGCCCTATGTAGGCCATTTCATGGTTGGTTGGACTTCTTCTTCTATCATGTGCCCTATGTAGGCCATTTCAT
Source organism: Cepaea hortensis (assembly GCA_963921405.1). Classification (NCBI taxonomy): domain Eukaryota; kingdom Metazoa; phylum Mollusca; class Gastropoda; order Stylommatophora; family Helicidae; genus Cepaea; species Cepaea hortensis. The sequence continues at coordinate 84,083,978 of OY992893.1, forward strand.
GGTTGGTTGGACTTCTTCTTCTATCATGTGCCCTATGTAGGCCATTTCATGGTTGGTTGGACTTCTTCTTCTATCATGTGCCCTATGTAGGCCATTTCATGGTTGGTTGGACTTCTTCTTCTATCATGTGCCCTATGTAGGCCATTTCATGGTTGGTTGGACTTCTTCTTCTATCATGTGCCCTATGTAGGCCATTTCATGGTTGGTTGGACTTCTTCTTCTATCATGTGCCCTATGTAGGCCATTTCATGGTTGGTTGGACTTCTTCTTCTATCATGTGCCCTATGTAGGCCATTTCATGGTTGGTTGGACTTCTTCTTCTATCATGTGCCCTATGTAGGCCATTTCATGGTTGGTTGGACTTCTTCTTCTATCATGTGCCCTATGTAGGCCATTTCATGGTTGGTTGGACTTCTTCTTCTATCATGTGCCCTATGTAGGCCATTTCATGGTTGGTTGGACTTCTTCTTCTATCATGTGCCCTATGTAGGCCATTTCATGGTTGGTTGGACTTCTTCTTCTATCATGTGCCCTATGTAGGCCATTTCATGGTTGGTTGGACTTCTTCTTCTATCATGTGCCCTATGTAGGCCATTTCATGGTTGGTTGGACTTCTTCTTCTATCATGTGCCCTATGTAGGCCATTTCATGGTTGGTTGGACTTCTTCTTCTATCATGTGCCCTATGTAGGCCATTTCATGGTTGGTTGGACTTCTTCTTCTATCATGTGCCCTATGTAGGCCATTTCATGGTTGGTTGGACTTCTTCTTCTATCATGTGCCCTATGTAGGCCATTTCATGGTTGGTTGGACTTCTTCTTCTATCATGTGCCCTATGTAGGCCATTTCATGGTTGGTTGGACTTCTTCTTCTATCATGTGCCCTATGTAGGCCATTTCATGGTTGGTTGGACTTCTTCTTCTATCATGTGCCCTATGTAGGCCATTTCATGGTTGGTTGGACTTCTTCTTCTATCATGTGCCCTATGTAGGCCATTTCATGGTTGGTTGGACTTCTTCTTCTATCATGTGCCCTATGTAGGCCATTTCATGGTTGGTTGGACTTCTTCTTCTATCATGTGCCCTATGTAGGCCATTTCATGGTTGGTTGGACTTCTTCTTCTATCATGTGCCCTATGTAGGCCATTTCATGGTTGGTTGGACTTCTTCTTCTATCATGTGCCCTATGTAGGCCATTTCATGGTTGGTTGGACTTCTTCTTCTATCATGTGCCCTATGTAGGCCATTTCATGGTTGGTTGGACTTCTTCTTCTATCATGTGCCCTATGTAGGCCATTTCATGGTTGGTTGGACTTCTTCTTCTATCATGTGCCCTATGTAGGCCATTTCATGGTTGGTTGGACTTCTTCTTCTATCATGTGCCCTATGTAGGCCATTTCATGGTTGGTTGGACTTCTTCTTCTATCATGTGCCCTATGTAGGCCATTTCATGGTTGGTTGGACTTCTTCTTCTATCATGTGCCCTATGTAGGCCATTTCATGGTTGGTTGGACTTCTTCTTCTATCATGTGCCCTATGTAGGCCATTTCATGGTTGGTTGGACTTCTTCTTCTATCATGTGCCCTATGTAGGCCATTTCATGGTTGGTTGGACTTCTTCTTCTATCATGTGCCCTATGTAGGCCATTTCATGGTTGGTTGGACTTCTTCTTCTATCATGTGCCCTATGTAGGCCATTTCATGGTTGGTTGGACTTCTTCTTCTATCATGTGCCCTATGTAGGCCATTTCATGGTTGGTTGGACTTCTTCTTCTATCATGTGCCCTATGTAGGCCATTTCATGGTTGGTTGGACTTCTTCTTCTATCATGTGCCCTATGTAGGCCATTTCATGGTTGGTTGGACTTCTTCTTCTATCATGTGCCCTATGTAGGCCATTTCATGGTTGGTTGGACTTCTTCTTCTATCATGTGCCCTATGTAGGCCATTTCATGGTTGGTTGGACTTCTTCTTCTATCATGTGCCCTATGTAGGCCATTTCATGGTTGGTTGGACTTCTTCTTCTATCATGTGCCCTATGTAGGCCATTTCATGGTTGGTTGGACTTCTTCTTCTATCATGTGCCCTATGTAGGCCATTTCATGGTTGGTTGGACTTCTTCTTCTATCATGTGCCCTATGTAGGCCATTTCATGGTTGGTTGGACTTCTTCTTCTATCATGTGCCCTATGTAGGCCATTTCATGGTTGGTTGGACTTCTTCTTCTATCATGTGCCCTATGTAGGCCATTTCATGGTTGGTTGGACTTCTTCTTCTATCATGTGCCCTATGTAGGCCATTTCATGGTTGGTTGGACTTCTTCTTCTATCATGTGCCCTATGTAGGCCATTTCATGGTTGGTTGGACTTCTTCTTCTATCATGTGCCCTATGTAGGCCATTTCATGGTTGGTTGGACTTCTTCTTCTATCATGTGCCCTATGTAGGCCATTTCATGGTTGGTTGGACTTCTTCTTCTATCATGTGCCCTATGTAGGCCATTTCATGGTTGGTTGGACTTCTTCTTCTATCATGTGCCCTATGTAGGCCATTTCATGGTTGGTTGGACTTCTTCTTCTATCATGTGCCCTATGTAGGCCATTTCATGGTTGGTTGGACTTCTTCTTCTATCATGTGCCCTATGTAGGCCATTTCATGGTTGGTTGGACTTCTTCTTCTATCATGTGCCCTATGTAGGCCATTTCATGGTTGGTTGGACTTCTTCTTCTATCATGTGCCCTATGTAGGCCATTTCATGGTTGGTTGGACTTCTTCTTCTATCATGTGCCCTATGTAGGCCATTTCATGGTTGGTTGGACTTCTTCTTCTATCATGTGCCCTATGTAGGCCATTTCATGGTTGGTTGGACTTCTTCTTCTATCATGTGCCCTATGTAGGCCATTTCATGGTTGGTTGGACTTCTTCTTCTATCATGTGCCCTATGTAGGCCATTTCATGGTTGGTTGGACTTCTTCTTCTATCATGTGCCCTATGTAGGCCATTTCATGGTTGGTTGGACTTCTTCTTCTATCATGTGCCCTATGTAGGCCATTTCATGGTTGGTTGGACTTCTTCTTCTATCATGTGCCCTATGTAGGCCATTTCATGGTTGGTTGGACTTCTTCTTCTATCATGTGCCCTATGTAGGCCATTTCATGGTTGGTTGGACTTCTTCTTCTATCATGTGCCCTATGTAGGCCATTTCATGGTTGGTTGGACTTCTTCTTCTATCATGTGCCCTATGTAGGCCATTTCATGGTTGGTTGGACTTCTTCTTCTATCATGTGCCCTATGTAGGCCATTTCATGGTTGGTTGGACTTCTTCTTCTATCATGTGCCCTATGTAGGCCATTTCATGGTTGGTTGGACTTCTTCTTCTATCATGTGCCCTATGTAGGCCATTTCATGGTTGGTTGGACTTCTTCTTCTATCATGTGCCCTATGTAGGCCATTTCATGGTTGGTTGGACTTCTTCTTCTATCATGTGCCCTATGTAGGCCATTTCATGGTTGGTTGGACTTCTTCTTCTATCATGTGCCCTATGTAGGCCATTTCATGGTTGGTTGGACTTCTTCTTCTATCATGTGCCCTATGTAGGCCATTTCATGGTTGGTTGGACTTCTTCTTCTATCATGTGCCCTATGTAGGCCATTTCATGGTTGGTTGGACTTCTTCTTCTATCATGTGCCCTATGTAGGCCATTTCATGGTTGGTTGGACTTCTTCTTCTATCATGTGCCCTATGTAGGCCATTTCATGGTTGGTTGGACTTCTTCTTCTATCATGTGCCCTATGTAGGCCATTTCATGGTTGGTTGGACTTCTTCTTCTATCATGTGCCCTATGTAGGCCATTTCATGGTTGGTTGGACTTCTTCTTCTATCATGTGCCCTATGTAGGCCATTTCATGGTTGGTTGGACTTCTTCTTCTATCATGTGCCCTATGTAGGCCATTTCATGGTTGGTTGGACTTCTTCTTCTATCATGTGCCCTATGTAGGCCATTTCATGGTTGGTTGGACTTCTTCTTCTATCATGTGCCCTATGTAGGCCATTTCATGGTTGGTTGGACTTCTTCTTCTATCATGTGCCCTATGTAGGCCATTTCATGGTTGGTTGGACTTCTTCTTCTATCATGTGCCCTATGTAGGCCATTTCATGGTTGGTTGGACTTCTTCTTCTATCATGTGCCCTATGTAGGCCATTTCATGGTTGGTTGGACTTCTTCTTCTATCATGTGCCCTATGTAGGCCATTTCATGGTTGGTTGGACTTCTTCTTCTATCATGTGCCCTATGTAGGCCATTTCATGGTTGGTTGGACTTCTTCTTCTATCATGTGCCCTATGTAGGCCATTTCATGGTTGGTTGGACTTCTTCTTCTATCATGTGCCCTATGTAGGCCATTTCATGGTTGGTTGGACTTCTTCTTCTATCATGTGCCCTATGTAGGCCATTTCATGGTTGGTTGGACTTCTTCTTCTATCATGTGCCCTATGTAGGCCATTTCATGGTTGGTTGGACTTCTTCTTCTATCATGTGCCCTATGTAGGCCATTTCATGGTTGGTTGGACTTCTTCTTCTATCATGTGCCCTATGTAGGCCATTTCATGGTTGGTTGGACTTCTTCTTCTATCATGTGCCCTATGTAGGCCATTTCATGGTTGGTTGGACTTCTTCTTCTATCATGTGCCCTATGTAGGCCATTTCATGGTTGGTTGGACTTCTTCTTCTATCATGTGCCCTATGTAGGCCATTTCATGGTTGGTTGGACTTCTTCTTCTATCATGTGCCCTATGTAGGCCATTTCATGGTTGGTTGGACTTCTTCTTCTATCATGTGCCCTATGTAGGCCATTTCATGGTTGGTTGGACTTCTTCTTCTATCATGTGCCCTATGTAGGCCATTTCATGGTTGGTTGGACTTCTTCTTCTATCATGTGCCCTATGTAGGCCATTTCATGGTTGGTTGGACTTCTTCTTCTATCATGTGCCCTATGTAGGCCATTTCATGGTTGGTTGGACTTCTTCTTCTATCATGTGCCCTATGTAGGCCATTTCATGGTTGGTTGGACTTCTTCTTCTATCATGTGCCCTATGTAGGCCATTTCATGGTTGGTTGGACTTCTTCTTCTATCATGTGCCCTATGTAGGCCATTTCATGGTTGGTTGGACTTCTTCTTCTATCATGTGCCCTATGTAGGCCATTTCATGGTTGGTTGGACTTCTTCTTCTATCATGTGCCCTATGTAGGCCATTTCATGGTTGGTTGGACTTCTTCTTCTATCATGTGCCCTATGTAGGCCATTTCATGGTTGGTTGGACTTCTTCTTCTATCATGTGCCCTATGTAGGCCATTTCATGGTTGGTTGGACTTCTTCTTCTATCATGTGCCCTATGTAGGCCATTTCATGGTTGGTTGGACTTCTTCTTCTATCATGTGCCCTATGTAGGCCATTTCATGGTTGGTTGGACTTCTTCTTCTATCATGTGCCCTATGTAGGCCATTTCATGGTTGGTTGGACTTCTTCTTCTATCATGTGCCCTATGTAGGCCATTTCATGGTTGGTTGGACTTCTTCTTCTATCATGTGCCCTATGTAGGCCATTTCATGGTTGGTTGGACTTCTTCTTCTATCATGTGCCCTATGTAGGCCATTTCATGGTTGGTTGGACTTCTTCTTCTATCATGTGCCCTATGTAGGCCATTTCATGGTTGGTTGGACTTCTTCTTCTATCATGTGCCCTATGTAGGCCATTTCATGGTTGGTTGGACTTCTTCTTCTATCATGTGCCCTATGTAGGCCATTTCATGGTTGGTTGGACTTCTTCTTCTATCATGTGCCCTATGTAGGCCATTTCATGGTTGGTTGGACTTCTTCTTCTATCATGTGCCCTATGTAGGCCATTTCATGGTTGGTTGGACTTCTTCTTCTATCATGTGCCCTATGTAGGCCATTTCATGGTTGGTTGGACTTCTTCTTCTATCATGTGCCCTATGTAGGCCATTTCATGGTTGGTTGGACTTCTTCTTCTATCATGTGCCCTATGTAGGCCATTTCATGGTTGGTTGGACTTCTTCTTCTATCATGTGCCCTATGTAGGCCATTTCATGGTTGGTTGGACTTCTTCTTCTATCATGTGCCCTATGTAGGCCATTTCATGGTTGGTTGGACTTCTTCTTCTATCATGTGCCCTATGTAGGCCATTTCATGGTTGGTTGGACTTCTTCTTCTATCATGTGCCCTATGTAGGCCATTTCATGGTTGGTTGGACTTCTTCTTCTATCATGTGCCCTATGTAGGCCATTTCATGGTTGGTTGGACTTCTTCTTCTATCATGTGCCCTATGTAGGCCATTTCATGGTTGGTTGGACTTCTTCTTCTATCATGTGCCCTATGTAGGCCATTTCATGGTTGGTTGGACTTCTTCTTCTATCATGTGCCCTATGTAGGCCATTTCATGGTTGGTTGGACTTCTTCTTCTATCATGTGCCCTATGTAGGCCATTTCATGGTTGGTTGGACTTCTTCTTCTATCATGTGCCCTATGTAGGCCATTTCATGGTTGGTTGGACTTCTTCTTCTATCATGTGCCCTATGTAGGCCATTTCATGGTTGGTTGGACTTCTTCTTCTATCATGTGCCCTATGTAGGCCATTTCATGGTTGGTTGGACTTCTTCTTCTATCATGTGCCCTATGTAGGCCATTTCATGGTTGGTTGGACTTCTTCTTCTATCATGTGCCCTATGTAGGCCATTTCATGGTTGGTTGGACTTCTTCTTCTATCATGTGCCCTATGTAGGCCATTTCATGGTTGGTTGGACTTCTTCTTCTATCATGTGCCCTATGTAGGCCATTTCATGGTTGGTTGGACTTCTTCTTCTATCATGTGCCCTATGTAGGCCATTTCATGGTTGGTTGGACTTCTTCTTCTATCATGTGCCCTATGTAGGCCATTTCATGGTTGGTTGGACTTCTTCTTCTATCATGTGCCCTATGTAGGCCATTTCATGGTTGGTTGGACTTCTTCTTCTATCATGTGCCCTATGTAGGCCATTTCATGGTTGGTTGGACTTCTTCTTCTATCATGTGCCCTATGTAGGCCATTTCATGGTTGGTTGGACTTCTTCTTCTATCATGTGCCCTATGTAGGCCATTTCATGGTTGGTTGGACTTCTTCTTCTATCATGTGCCCTATGTAGGCCATTTCATGGTTGGTTGGACTTCTTCTTCTATCATGTGCCCTATGTAGGCCATTTCATGGTTGGTTGGACTTCTTCTTCTATCATGTGCCCTATGTAGGCCATTTCATGGTTGGTTGGACTTCTTCTTCTATCATGTGCCCTATGTAGGCCATTTCATGGTTGGTTGGACTTCTTCTTCTATCATGTGCCCTATGTAGGCCATTTCATGGTTGGTTGGACTTCTTCTTCTATCATGTGCCCTATGTAGGCCATTTCATGGTTGGTTGGACTTCTTCTTCTATCATGTGCCCTATGTAGGCCATTTCATGGTTGGTTGGACTTCTTCTTCTATCATGTGCCCTATGTAGGCCATTTCATGGTTGGTTGGACTTCTTCTTCTATCATGTGCCCTATGTAGGCCATTTCATGGTTGGTTGGACTTCTTCTTCTATCATGTGCCCTATGTAGGCCATTTCATGGTTGGTTGGACTTCTTCTTCTATCATGTGCCCTATGTAGGCCATTTCATGGTTGGTTGGACTTCTTCTTCTATCATGTGCCCTATGTAGGCCATTTCATGGTTGGTTGGACTTCTTCTTCTATCATGTGCCCTATGTAGGCCATTTCATGGTTGGTTGGACTTCTTCTTCTATCATGTGCCCTATGTAGGCCATTTCATGGTTGGTTGGACTTCTTCTTCTATCATGTGCCCTATGTAGGCCATTTCATGGTTGGTTGGACTTCTTCTTCTATCATGTGCCCTATGTAGGCCATTTCATGGTTGGTTGGACTTCTTCTTCTATCATGTGCCCTATGTAGGCCATTTCATGGTTGGTTGGACTTCTTCTTCTATCATGTGCCCTATGTAGGCCATTTCATGGTTGGTTGGACTTCTTCTTCTATCATGTGCCCTATGTAGGCCATTTCATGGTTGGTTGGACTTCTTCTTCTATCATGTGCCCTATGTAGGCCATTTCATGGTTGGTTGGACTTCTTCTTCTATCATGTGCCCTATGTAGGCCATTTCATGGTTGGTTGGACTTCTTCTTCTATCATGTGCCCTATGTAGGCCATTTCATGGTTGGTTGGACTTCTTCTTCTATCATGTGCCCTATGTAGGCCATGTCATGGTTGGTTGGACTTCTTCTTCTATCATGTGCCCTATGTAGGCCATTTCATGGTTGGTTGGAAATTGGCTGCTCTTCTTCTATCATGTAAGGTAGCCTGTCTCAGATTAACCCTCTTGAGTTGCCCTCTACAACATGCTCAGGAGGTCCACAATGCTATTATCCTTTACTTCCCCTTTGGGGACTTGGTAACACCTCACAGCAACATTGTAGAAGACTTAATTGGGAACAAATGTTTGCCCATATGGTTATTGTCATTGTTTTGTTGTTTATTTGTTTGAATGTAACTTTAAACTCATTGTTCATGTTGGGTTTTGAAATGCAAGTGATTACATTTTTCTGTTCACTCAGAGAGATCTTTATTGTTTTTGGAAAAGTAGGAATAGCTGCAGTGGCTGGCAGTTGCCCTGTGTAGCCTTCTTCATGATTGCTTGAATTTTGCAGCTAGTTTTGTTTCTGAAGGCTGAGGTTACCAATCTCACACCAACCCCTCTTAGTGGCATCTTATGACATGCTTGGTTGGTCACAGTGTTGTTATTCTTTGCCACGGTAACACAAATTATTCTGGATGCAGATGAGTCACCAGAGATGAATGTAGTGAGAGATGCTTATAGTTTGAGTTTTTGCACGCCAGAACTTAAACAGCCTACACAACCTCCAAATAGTGGTTGTTCAAACTGGCAGTATCACTGCAGCCTGGCCAACAGAGTGGGCATCAAAGGAAGCAGGCAAACGTGGTCATAAAAACTTGTGTCTGTATGTGTTGGCCAAAAGATGCAAGCATCACAGCTTCACTATCTTCAAATCACAATGCAATCAGGTGTCCTTTTTCAGTATGAACAAAGAATAAGAAGTATTAGTTCACATGACTTTTATCATTTTTTTTTTCAATTTCAGTAAAACTTAAACTTACTTGTATTGTCTTAAATCTGAAAGTGAATTAATGTTTGTGTTTTTTACCAGTTGAAACGCATTTATTGTAAAGAAATGTTATATTTGTCCTTATTTCTAAATGTTTTGAAAGAAGTTAAGACATGCAGACAGCTTATCGCAAACAGAAAGGGACAGTCAACATATTTGTCCACATTCTTCTTTTTATATTTATATATTTTTTATGCCATGTATCGTTGATGATCATGCCTGTCCAGTCTTCTGTCTCCTGTACTACCAGTCATTGTTAATACTGATGTTTCTCCATGCCAAGATGTCAAACTATTTAGCATCTTCTCTCTTTGCCTCCCTTGCCTCTCCTTCTCTCCAACTTTCAGGTTGTCACAACATACTCCACCTTTTCCCTTCTTATGAAGTGTCCAAAGATTATGGACAGTCTCCTGATGCAAATACACATTGTAAAAAGAAAACAACTGGAAAGATGTATGGGTGGGGAGGGGAGCTAGAGGAAGACAAAGAGAAAGTATTCTTGACAGTCATTGATCATAGCATGGAAATATATAAGCATAGGAACTGATCAGTCTGTTTGAGATTACAATAGAGACGCATGATCACTCAAATCAATTGGCATGACACTTGATAGTGATGATAATAATTACTGTGTTATTGTTAATTATGAATGAAATGTTAAATCTTAGCTAGTCACTGTAAATTCTACAAAACTTATGATGTTTTATCAGTTTCAGATCTTTTTATTTTTTGTCTCATTTTAATAATTTATTCTTTTAAAAATTGCCCTATCTTACACTACTGTAATGATTTGTGTTTGTGTAGATTGAATCATGACGGCCTCTGTGCTTTGTCATTCTGTATGCAACATTTTTTATTTTTGTCATAATTGTTATGACGTATACTTTTATGTGTGTATGTACTGGTAGGAAAGTACTTTTGCTGGCAGAGTATTTGAGACTTGTAATGAACAGTTGCATGCACGAAGTACTATAATGTTGAACAGATTTGGGAAAATACACTTGCTAAGATTCAATGTATTTTTTTTCTCTTTCTTCTGCGATCAACATTTGCTGCACATCTATTCCAGCATTGGTCACAAGCAGAATGGTGCATAGCAACCATTGTAGTGCGTAGATGTCCGTTTTCTAGTCCCATGTCACTTAAACTGACATCTTCGAACTTTTCACAGTTGGGGTTTCTTTTCTGGATTCCTTCTCCCAGGTTGCCCTTTCTGGGCTTATGGACTTTGCCTGCCTACATTTTCTGTTGGGCTTTGTTGCCCTAGCCTGTGTTTTTACAAGAACTTCCACAAGGCAGTGAAGATTTGGCATTCGGCGTGTCCTTCGTATAGATGGATTTCCTTCTAAGGTTTATGAGCTAAACATGTTGAATAAGCTTGGGAAAATTCAAACATTGAGATGTATAATGTTGAATATGTTTGGGAAAATGCACGCACTGAGATCTATAATATTGAATATGTTTGGGAAAATTCACACACTGAGATGTATAATGACAATGAACAGGACCTGCAAAATTTAGCAGATGTGGTTGTTACACACAGTGAACAACTAGGGTTAGAATTAAATTGTAAAAAGACACAGATTATGGTCTTACTAGGAAGAACGAAATACCACAATGTAATATACAAGTAAATGGGAATATTCTTCAACAAGTGAATAGGTATAATTATCTCGGAACAGTAATAACATCTGATGGGATATGCCTCGAAGAGATTAGAACAAGAATCGCCATGGCAAAAGTAGCCTTTAGCAAGATGAAAAACATACTGACCAATAAAAAGATGTCAATTGAAACGAGAAAAAGAGTGTTGAGTTGCTACATAGAACCTGTACTTTTATATGGATGTGAAGCTTGGACAATGAGCAGTCAGGCTGAAAAACATCTGATGGCTGTAGAAATGTGGTTTCTGAGGAAAATGCAAAGAATACCATGGACAGCCAGAAATACTAATGAACAAGTCCTCCAAGAAACAAATGAAGATCGTAAACTGATTAAAGACATTAAACGTAGACAGTCACAATGTTTTGGGCATGTTATGAGAAGAAATGATTTGGAGAACTTGGTGACAACTGGTAAGATCGAGGGGAACAGACCAAGGGGAAGACCTAGAAGCAAGTACCTGGATGGCTTGGCCTTGTGGCATGGTCGAGACAGAAACACGGAGCTGATCCACGACCCTGGTGATCGAGTGAGATGGCAGAACATGACCGCCCACGCTTACCGGCATGGCACATGATGGATGGATGGAGATGTATAATGTTGAATAAGCTTGGGAAAATTCACACATTGAGATATATAATGTTGAATATGCTTGGGAAAATGCACTCATTTAGATCTATAATGTTGAATATGTTTGGGAAAATTCACACACTGAAATCTGTCATGTTGAATATGTTTGGGAAAATTCACACACTGAGATATATAATGTTGAATATGTTTGGGAAAATTCACACAGTGAGATCTGTACTGCTGAATGCTTTTGGGAATATTAAGTCACTAAGATTAAAAAAAATTTGGGGGCCCTGGTAATACAAGGGTATTCCCCTTCCCACCAAATAACAATGTGAATTACGCACTAGTTTGCTATAGGATATATGCATTCTGATACGTCGATGCTGGTTTCATTTATTATTTTTTTGTGTCGAGAGTCTCAGTGGCCTAGTGGTAAAGGCACCAGCCTCGCGCTGTGAAGGTTATGTGTTGGTTTTTGGACTCCATCGTTTGATTTGCTAGAGCCTTTTTTTCTGGGTACCTCTGAGGGTCATCGCTGGAACAATGGAGTTCATGCTCCATGCAATTTGTGTGTGTGTGTGACAAGCCACTCTGCAGAAAGAAAGCAAGCCATATAGCATACAACCTGATGCAATGATTTCAATTCTGTTGCCTTTAAACTTCTTTTCTGTTATTTTGTTGTAAAATATCATTAAGCAATTAATATCATGCTTTGGGCATGTTATGAAAATGTGTATTCTTAGGGTGTGTTAAGAACGGATTATCAGTTTTTAATTATATGAAGAGTGTAACATATTTCCCTCAGTATGATCATAAATTAATATCTGGTAATACTGAAGAAAACCCCTGTGTCGATTCTGTTGTATGGATGTGATTTGCCGGCTTAACAAAAGTCAGCTTGATTTTACAACAGTTGTGATAGTTATATGCTATATCAAGGCATCATATTCAAGTACACTGAGTTGTAAGTACCCTACATTTACAATGAGCTGAGGAGAAACAAGAAAGTGAGGAAAGTAGATGGTCAACCCATCTCTTAAAGGAGTGACATTGTGTCTGTCCTCTTTAACATGTAAGACCCTATCAGCAGTAAATTTGCTCGACATACCTTTACTATTTTGTATTTATTTCAAATGTGCTTGCTTGAAGAAAACCAAAGATGAATTTCTTATGCAAATATAAGAGTGGTTATTCTTTATTGCAGTGTAAGAGTGGATATATGTTTCATACGACACAAGTAGGTTTTCCTTCTTACAGTGTAAAGTTATATTCTTCCTTGCAGTTTAAAAGTGATTATTCTTCTTGCAGAAAAGTGATTATTCTTCCTTGCACTGTGAAAGTCACTATCCTTTCTTGTAGCATAGAGGTGATCATGTTTTCTTGCGATGTAAAGGTGGGTTATTCTTTCTTGCATTGTAAAAAGTGACTATTCTATTTTGGATGTCAGAATGGTTCATCTGTCAGTTATTTGATTGTGTGATTGTTGTTTTCATCAGCTGTGTGTAGGCATCTGATTGAGCAAAACTTTGTGCATTTGAATATTTTAAGAAATAATATTGAGATTGGAATACCATAAGCAGAAACTGTCATGCTTGGAATGAGTTAGGAAATTAATATACCATGCATTTGGTACGTTAAGCAATGGATACTGTGCATTTGGTACGTTAAGCAATGGATACCATGCATTGAACATGTTTTGAAAATAATGCTTATTCTTTGGGTGTGCTGGGAAAGTTATATCAATCTTTAGTTATGTTGAGTTGTTGTCTTGAATCAAGAACTGACATCACAGCACTCAGGACATTCCCACACACGTTTTATTCTCATCTTCAACAACCAGCGAAGAGTCCTACTACTAATAGTACCGGTTAATTTGTAACTTTAGTTACATAGTTACATTGAGAGATAAACATATATCTCTTAGAAGGTTCAGAAATTAACATCTAGTAACAATGAAGAAAAACCCCAGTACAAATTCTGTTGTATTGATTTGATTGTTTGATAACTAATTACAGCTTGATTTTACAGCATTCGTAACGGTTCTGAACTGTATACTGTATTAAAGCGTCACTCAAATATACTGTGTTGTAAGTACCATACTCTTATTGTAAGTTAAGTAGAAAGAAGAGGATGATGAAGGTAACTGGTCATCTCATCTCTTAATGCAGTGACCTGGTATATGTGGGGTCTTTAACATTTAAGATCCCTACAGCAGTATACCTGCTGTACATAACTTTACATTGTTTTTTTTTTTAGTTATTGCAAATGTATTTGGTTGAAAAAAGACCAAAGATGATTTTCTTATGCAAACTAAGAGTGATTGTTCTTTCTTGCAATGTACAAATGGTTATTCGTTATTGCAGTGTTAGAGTTGTTATTCTTTTTTGCCATGTAAAAGTGATTATCCTTCTTTGCAGTATGAAAGTGATTATTCTACGTGGCATTGCAAACATAATTGTTTTCTTGCAGCATATAGGTAATCACTCCTTCTTGCAATGTAAAAGTGATTATTCCTTCTTGCCATGTAAACGTGGTTATTCTCTAATGCAGTATAATTGTTCTTTCTCTCTTGCATTGTAAAAGTGGTTGCTCCTTCTTGCAACGTAAAAGTGGAGGTGATCATTCCTTCTTGCAATGAAAAAGTTATTATTATTTCTTGCCATGTAAAAGTGGTTATTCTTCATTGCAGTATAAATGTTCATTCTCTCTTTGCAGAGTAAAAGTGGTTGTTCCTTCTTGCAGAGATTAGGTGGTTATTCTTGCTAGGTCTGTATAAATGGTTATTGTTTATTCCAATATCAGAGCGGTCCATCTCTGTTATGGAGCTCTGATATCTGATTACACATTTGGTGGTTTCATTAGCTGTCTATGAAAATCTAATTGATCACAAATTGTGCTTTGAATCTCGAGGTTTGACGCCCTTCTAGTACTCTCAGGAGAATGCCTACGAGCAGACCTGTGGGTAATGGGAACTTAGCAGCTTTATCATGGCAACGCACCCGTCCATTCTTCGCTTCAGACTTTTTTGACCAATCGCAATATTCCTCTGTTTTGTTGGGCTTCCTACTTGCCCAACATGGCTCCTTGTGATTTGTTTACTGTTCCCCAAGGTGAAAGTATCACTTGCGGAACACGATGGTCATGTTGTACTCCACTCCCACGGGAGCTTTCCTGAAATGCCTCCAACAATGGCAACCCACTGGGTCAAGTGTATACAGTCCCAAGGAGGGTACTTTGAAGGGGATTAGAGTTTCATACCTCTAGACCAGTATTTGTATTTTTCTCAACCAAAGCTCCAATACTTTTTGAACTGACCTCGTATATAAAGATTGGAATGCCATAACAACATACTGTCATGCTTGGAATATGTTAATAAATTAATATATCGTACTTTCGGTACATTAAGCAATGAGGAGTATCTGACAGGGTGACTAGAATGCTAAATTCCCGTTCGGGAGACCTGGGTTCTATTCCTCAGTAAGTTGATAGGTTTGGGGGGGGGGGGGGAAGAAGAGAAAACTTTAACCAGCACAGTTCACAGCGATTGCACTAGCCAGGCAGGCTTAATTTCTCAGGCTTAAACACCCACCCACCCACCCCCCACCCCCATCCTACACTGCAAGGTACTAAAGGTAGTATTGACAATGTTTTTTAGCAATGGATATCATGGTTGGACATTTTAAGAAGATAATTGTTATTCTTTAGGTGTGTTAAGAAAGTAATTTCAATCTTTAGGCAAGTTTTAAGAAGATAATTCTTATTCTTTTGGGTGTGTTAAGATATGAAAGCAGTATCAATCTTTTGTTATGTTAAGAGATAAACATGCATCTTTCAATATGTTAAGAAATTATTATCTGTTTTTGTGTTTAGAAATTAATACGTGATTTGAGTATGACAGAAAATGACCATACATATTTTAATGTGTTTAATCATGTTGAAAAATCAAGAACGAAATCACTAACTTTATTTTTAAAGGTTTACAAATAAAGTTTGTTCATTCATTTGCAAGTTTGCAAGTAAGGTCATTCATACAATATTTACAAGTAGTATTTTTTTTTCTAAAATATATGTGTGTGTGCGTGTTTTTATTGATACATTTTACTGAAGCCTACAGATTGTAGAAGCATGATCAGCAATACCAGTCTGCGAGGCATCGGATGATGATATGTGTTTTGTTTGTTTTTACAGAACCAGATATACCAAGATTTTGCTAATTCCTTTTTGTTGTTTATCATGACAACAGCACTTTGTCACGTAAACCTTTTGGTGATAAAGAATGTTCGTCACCTTCACAGAATAAAACATTCATTAACGTAACAAGAAAACAAAGGCTCTCATGAAGTGATCACATCCAGAGACATGAAGACAGATTAAAGCGAGCTAGGAGGCAAAATACTGGCAAAAAGAAAAAGGGGAGGCCAAGACAAACATGTATAAAACAGGCTTGCATAGATGCCAACATGCATGGAGTTAAAAAGGGAGGCATAAGGAAGACATCTATGGCATGCTCTGGAGGCTACACGTTCAGCCAAGGAGCTGAAATACTTGATAATGATGTTGATAATAAGTAAGTCTGCAGTACTAGTCAGTAAAGTGAAAGTAAACAGTGGCCATGTGTTTGAATCCGAGTGGAGACTGGGAATTGTTCATTGAACTATACTCCCAGGTCAACCCAGGCTTAAATGGTGGGTGTCTGGATGTGTTGTGAGAGGTAAAGGCACTGACATGACATTAACCACATCATCCGTAGAGTACTAAGTGATCTGAGAAAGAATGTGACGCTAGCATGGCAATATATGTAGAAAAGGGTCCATTACTTATTTTCTTTACTACATTGTTGTAAGAAGATAAAGACATTTAATTGTGAAATGTGAATTATGTAATTATTCTGTGTACTACTGGAGAAGTTTTATACACAACTTATGTTATTGTTTTAAATGTATCTTTAAAGTACCTTGCACTTTTTTTTGGTTTAGCTCATGACTCCGCCGTCTGCATTTTATCTCTCAATATAGCATAGACCCTCAGCGAACTCTTACCATTGCTGTCTCTTGTTGTCTTGGCTGGTGGAATTATTTTTCTGTTCTTTACTGATGATTTCTTTATGAATGGGTGAATTTGGCAGCTAAGGTTTCTTAGGACTTTCCATTGGTGTAGTTAAGACGCTTCATCAAGAGATCTGTCACCATGAAACTAACTGCATGTGTCACCAGGAGTATATTGTTTCTCACAGTCAGTTGCAGTGAGACAAAGATAGTTGAATTGCTATGTAGAACTTATACTGTTATAGGCTTGTGAAACATGGACAACAGGCAGGCAAGCTGAGAAGCGTATTATGGCAGGGGAAATGTGGTTTCTGGGGAAAATACAAAGAATACCATGAATGGACAGAGAAAATGAATGACACAGTTCTACAAGATACATATGAAAACTGTAAGTTGATTTGAGAAGTTTGTTGTAGATAATCAAGATTTGAGAAGTTTGTTGTAGACAATCAAGATTTGAGAAGTTTGTTGTAGACAATCAAGATTTTTGGGGCAAGTTATGATGAGAAATGGAAATGACGAGCCCACGCTCTTTAACTCCCGTTTGCTGATGGTGCAAAGGTTCATTTCCTACACCAGCATTAACTTGGACTGAAATGTTGACTTCTCGTTCAGACACAATGGCAAACTACTGAACTTAAAATTGCCCAGAAAATTAGCCTGGGGTTGATCGCAACATCCTGTAAAGGTCATGCAACAACAACAGCAACAAAAACAACAACAAAACATATTAGAGTATTAGACGCATGCACAATATTTGTGGACACCTTGTGAGAATAAAGAAGCTTGAAAACTTAGTGACAACAGATAAACTTGATGAGAAAAGAGCAAGGGAAAGACAAAAAAAGACAAATACTGGGATTTCTTGATCACATGGCTTAATCAGGACGAGAATAAAGGCCTGTTCGGAGATTCTGGTGATTGTGTGAGGTGATGAACCAAGTGAGAGAGAGAGACACACATAACACCCCCCCCCCCCCCCCCTTCCTAACGCTTACTCGCATGATACGTGAGAGAGAGACACATACACACACCACCCCCCATCAACACCCCCCCCCCCCCCACCCCTAACACTTATTGGCATGGTATGTGAGAGAGAGACACACACACATACACACCACCCCCATCAACGCCCCCCACCCCTAACGCTTATTGGCATCGTACGTGTTGTGATGATGATATCCCTACTGCAGAATTCACACAACATAAAGTAAAGTAATTAGATAAATCCTTTCAGCTGAAATATACACATATTCACACAGTAATTTCAATTGTCTACTGCAGTAATTTTAAACTTGATTATCGTGTCCATCTGTTTGCACAAAACTGGCCTATGTAGATTAATCATGGTGGCTTCTGTGACCTTTAACAAGTGACTATTTTGTGTGTGAAAAAACAACACATGAAATGCACTGTCTCTGTCAGTCAAGTGACCGGATTCTAAAATGTGCAGTCCAATTGATGATGTAGGAGGTTACTCTATGTTGTGTGATTTCTGCAATATGTACCTGACGAGATGCAGCGAAATAAGCCAGGCAATAAATCCAGCAATCTATTGTTTGTGTTTTTGTTATTCAAATTCACTACAGAAAACATGGTTTTGATATCCTTACTGTCCACCTTTAGTGTCCCAATGATACAGCCATAAAGAAATAAACTCAGTGTTAGTCATTTAGAATTGGCCAGAATTGACATTTAAATATAAAATGAAATAGTTCTGGAACTCTCTTAACTGATTCAGTGCAAATAAAAAGTAAGTTTGGATCAGACATGGTAGACAATCAAATGAACAAGTATTATAATGAACATGTCCTTTCACTGAGCATTGAAATTGTCGAAGATAACCACGAAACAAACCAAATAACTTGATGACCCTAGTATAGAAATATATCATCCTTCAGTCCTAATGGGAGGTCACATTTGATGATATAGCATTCTTTGGCATTGAAGCAGTAATCAGCTTTTATCATTCTCCCAACTGCAGAAACGTTAGCACTGGTAGTAGCATATCATTGCTCATTAGTTAATGCATTGAATGTTACCTTGTGTAGTTGTGTTGTTTTAGATATGACATCAAACACGTAAATGTGTACCATAACTAGAATGGTGCTTTTTTGTTTCAAAATATATCTCGTTTGACACACTGTGTATATTTTCTTAGAATTCATATACCAGAATGCATATTTTCTGTGTTCATTTATTATATTTATGTTTGTATTTTTTGGTTTGCCCCAGAATGTGAGGAGCTGTCGTGGCATAGTTGTTAGTGCTCTCGCTTACCAAGACTGTGGTCGGGGGTTCAAACCCCAGCAGTAGCAGGATTCATTGCTCCTACCAGTATTGCTTTTGGGTCGATCCAGTTCTTCTTCTTCTTTTTCTTCCTTCTTCTTCTCCTTCTTCTTCCTTCTTCTTCTTCTTCTTCTTCTTCTTCTTCTTCTTCTTCTTCTTCTTCTTCTTCTTCTTCTTCTTCTTCTTCTTTGTCATTCGTCCAATATTTTTTGCTTTGACCATAATTGCGTTTTCAGTTTATAGCAGGGTTGCGATATTTGCGCCTTTTGGCCAACACAATCGACTTCTGCGGGTGTTTGTTGACCACGCTAGCCTTCCAGGACCCGGTCTTATGAAAGTCTTTCTTTTTCTGCTCTCTATTCCCCATTGGGCCGGTCTCTCTGGCTGTGGGGTTACAACACTTTCTCTCTGTAATCCCGTTTATCACGCAGAGTCTCGCAGCGGAGCGAGAACTGAGGTGGTTCGACCCCCGCTCATGACTTGCGGATACTGAGCCGGCCGCTCAGAAAGCAATGGCAAACTACTGAGCGTAATCTTGCCAAGAGATCAACAGACAGCTGAAAGATGCTGCTGTTGACAGCTAAGTCCTGTAAAAGGATACGCAAAAAAAAAAAAAAAAAAATTCCCCATTGGAGGACAAGCCTTCATCAACAAGCCCATGCCAAGCTGTCCTGCCTGTTGCTGTTTCCTGTAGCTCTCTTGATGTCCTTCTCATATTTTCATCTGTTGCTATATCTGTAGCTCTCTTGATGTCCTTCTCATATTTTCCATCTGTTGCTATATCTGTACCTCTCTTGATGTCCTTCTCATATTTTCCATATGTTGCTATTGTTGTATCTCTCTTGATGTCCTTCTCATATTTTCCATATGTTGCTATTGTTGTATCTCTCTTGATGTCCTTCTCATATTTTCCATATGTTGCTATTGTTGTATCTCTCTTGATGTCCTTCTCATATTTTCCAAATATCTCTGATTCTCTTCTTTCAATGTTTTTAGGTGGCCCTCTTTTTCAATGGCCCTGAGGGTTACAGACAAAAGAATTCCTAGTTATGGAAATTCTCAAGTTTTATTCTATTCAAAGCCAATGTCTTTCCCTTACTTCTTAATTCAATGTGTCTAGTTCTCTCCATGAACTCCACATTGGTGATTCTTCTATACCATTTTATCCTTCTGTTTTCCACAGGCACCAATTATTAAATTGTATCAAATTGGTGCTGGATAATTTTCAGAATTTTCTACAAATTCTCTCGGAAGGAAAGATGATGAGGAAGGCATACGGCCATCGCACTTCATTACCCCCTGGCCTGGAACATGTAAAGGTCTTAACATTTTTGTGCCCCAACAGCTAATGTGACTACTAATGTCTTTTACCATGCATGTGAAAACACTTAATTATGAATAGAATGGCGATTGTTTTGTGTTTTTTCTGTAAAAAGATGTCTTATCAATTATTTATTATTTGTTAGAAATATACACAAGACTGCAATCAGTTTGTTTAATTTTGTCAAATGTGTTGCCGAGGTTTTGTTGTTGTTATTCACTTGTTTTAGAAACAGCTACAACAGCTTATTATTTGCATTCAGGGCTTTCAGTATTTGCTAAAAGGAGCTGTTTAAGATTGTTTCCTTAGTTATTTATTTCAACATTTTGTATGCACATATTTCTTCCCTGACCTTTTTATTTCATGTCACACTTGTATACGCTGGTGAAATAAAATGTTTTTATGCATGTTTATTTTTTTATTCTGTACAGTTCTTAATTAAATTCCTGGATTCATGATACAATAGTGTACACTGATAAACTAAAGTCGAAAGGGTTGATTTCATCACACCTAGTTTTACCCCATCTGGCACTGTCTCTAGGCGCAGAACGGCAAGCTGCTCCGCACAAAGCACTAACTCCATAGCTTCGTAGTGTTCACTGATGATTCCGTGCTTCACAGTGAGGAAATCTGAATGGAGACTTTTTGCTAGAGTAAACAGGAAGGTTGTAACTGTGAAATGGAGTCTACAGGTCTGCGACTTCAAGTATGAGAATGGAGGTGGAGGCGGTCACTGCATCTTTGAGGTAGATAGCAGGTAACAGTTACCAGAGCAATCATAGTGTCTGATTCTCAGTCTGTATTGTGTCGAGTCCAAAATGGACAGTTGTAGTGTGAGTGGGTACCAGGTGTTGACACTTTTACTTTGCAGGGCCTTACATGGATATACTGCACAGGTCATGCCGGAGTGTGAGGTAACAGCCAACAGATTTGTTAGTGACTAGAGTGCCAACAATTTAAATACTCACAATGGATACAACAAACATTGTACTGTCTGCCTGAGAAATAATGCTCGTTGAAGATACAATGACATGAAACAACATATTTAAGGATGTATGAATTTGGATGTAAATGGGGGTCTGGCATGGAGGAATGCTTGCTTGCTTGCTTGTGTTCGCTGGCTGTGAACTCCAGCGCAAAGTCCTGTATGCCGGATGACGACATCCTGTTGTCCAACATCAGTGTGATGTCATACTGGACGTGAGGTTTGCATGATAATCCGTTGTCCCATGTCTGGCTTATTGGTGTGCAGACCGGTGGTTCCTTGCCGTGCAGGCAGACACTCTCCGACTTTGGAGGAATCAACGATCTTACTGGCTTTAGCCAGGACCCCAAAGGGACCTGTTGCCCAGGACGCTCGGCGAGGACGCATCAGTAGGTCTTGGCCAGTATAGAACCCAGCCCTGGTGCCTTGGAAACACCTCTGCGTCCCATGGAGGAATGGATTTAGAGGACGAATGTAATGTTTTTACAACTAACTTGCGACTGGAACAATTAGCATCATCAAGCATCATCATGTTACAACATTTACTGCGGATTCTCTGATTCAGAGCATCTATGGGTTTGTCCAATGTCCATAGCTCCAGCGACGACCCCCAGGAGTCTCAGAAAATTGCACTTTTGATCCAAATAATGTAGGATGGAATCGAACCTACAACCTTCAGAACACAAGGCAGGCAGCGTTACCACTTTGCCATGGGGACTTCCTTGGCTTAGTGTGTCTTGTATAGTGTGTTGGTGATAGATGACATTGAGGGTAGTTTCCTTAGATTCTCTAGTGCATAGTGCTTTAATAGATGGTGATTTATTGTTTCCTCTTCCTGCCCATTGTATTGCTTGCAGTGTGATGTATGGTCGTAATCAATCAGGTGCCATCTCCACAGTGAAGGTTGGCTGCAATGGATATGCAGGACTGTCTGTCTCTAGCCTTGATTGTGCATTCTGTCATATTGCTGTTTGTCTGTCTCTTGTTGTTATCTTCCCACTTGTATCATTGTCTACCTCTTGCTCGCTTTGCCTTCAACCTTACCCTCCAGTATGGTTTTTATAAGAGTGTCTTTTATTGTGACAGAAATATTTCACTTGTCTCTTCACGAACATGGTCTGCAGTCCCTGTATGTAAGTCTTTGGTGAGTGTTGCATTTTTCCTTAATCTACAGATTCTGGTCCCTAAGTGTAGTTAGGCTGCTGTTGCTACTTCTGAAGTTGGGCTGTGACAGATCTGCATACAGATTTCAAGGAAGTTGTGCCTGGTGCCTTGTAGTTCCATTGCTGTTATAATTGTGTCTGCTGAACAGTGGTATATCTATTGCTGTTTATAATTTGGCCTGCTGCCCGGTAGCACATCCATTGCAGTTTGTAATTATGTCTGCTGAACAGTGGTACATCCATTGCTGTTTGTAATGTTGCCGTGTACTTAGGGGTTCATCCATTACTATTTATAATTTGGCATTGTTCCCAGGGGTTCATCCATTGCTGTTTGTATGTTGCATGTTGCCCAGTGGTACACCATTGCTTTTTGTAGTTGGGCCTGCTGCCCTGTGGTCCAACCATTCATTTCTCATGTGCCATGCCAATAAGTGGGTACCGTCATGGTTACCGCTGAAGTTGGAGTGGGTTTTACCCTTAAGGTGAGGGACATTGGAAATAGGGAAAGCTAACCCACAAGCAAAAATCAGTCCAGTGCACTAGAAGTAGTAGCACATGTATAGACTACGCTTGAGTTCAAATCAAACGAACGCAAAAGAAAGTCTCTCGGAAACTGAAATACCTTGGCCATCTTAAACATCACAGTGTCTAGGAAAGAACAACGATGGACGGCGTGGCAACTGGCAGGAGAGGTGGTGGTTGTCCAGCACGAAGATGTACACAGCCAGGAAACTGCAGACACATTGAGTGTGGGGCGGGAGATGTGGCAAAAGATTATGTAACTTATTGTCATGTCGTGATGAGAGCGGTGTTCTGTGAAGGACCAGCTTAATGATGATAATGATATTTTTTAGTTAAGAGACAAACATCATCTCATCTCACATTGCTCCGCTTGTACCTTGCGATGTCGAGGTGAAGCATAACCAACGGGAGACTTCCCGTTTATGGACTTCATATATTGAGATCCCCATGGACTCTGTTATTCCTTCTATCCATCATTTACATGGCGGTCTCTTCTTCTGATTCTCTTTGGTCTGTACATCATTGCTTGTTGTGATATACTATCAGTTGGTAGCCTAGTTATATGGCCGATGCATTTAACTTGCTGCTTTCTGATGAAATCTAGCGCTGCTATGACCTCCACTTTAATCCTGATTTCATCATATCTAATTTTCTCTTCTTGATAAATTGAGTATTCGTCTCAAGAATCTCATATCCGTTGTTGTAAATTTGTGTTCTCTGTTTCTGTCATTGTCCAGGGTTGGCATTTGTAGCGTAGACTTGGCAGGATGATTGTGTTGTAGAGTGCATTTTAGCATCTTCTGATATGTGTTTGTTCTTCAGTATTAGTCTCATTTGTCCATTAAGTTGGTTTGCCTTATTGCATCTATTTTTGATTGTCTCTTGATTTGCCACTTGATATTATACTTTCTAAGTTCTTGAAGCTCTTTACTTATTTCAGCGGGTGTTCTTTTAGATGAATCTTTGATGTTTTTTTTTTTTCCCCCTTTCTTTCTTCAGTTATAGTCATTACCTCTGCTTTACTGATGCTAATTTCCATTTTATGTTCCTTACAGACTTTGTTCAGACAAACGTGAAAGGCTACCTCACTAAATTCAGCTAATGGTGATATAAACCCTTTAGTTGTGAGTTATTATCAAAGGAAACGTAAGGCGCCACCCATTGTTAGCCAGTGGTACATCCCGTGGCAAGGTAGAGTACTCATTGAGCCTCCCAGAACATCGTCTTCGTGTTGTATGCCGGTAAGCGTGGGCGGTCATGTTTGGCCATCTCACTAGATCACCAGAGTCGTGGCTCCGTGTTCTTGTCTCGACCATACCACGTGGCCAAGTCATCCAGGTATTTATTTCTCTGCCTTACTCGTTTTTTTCCCCTCCTCAATCTTGCCATTTGTTAAAAAGTTGTCAATTTATTTCTTCTTATAACATATCCAAATAATCTGGACTGTTTACGTCTAATTTCTCTAATCAGTTTACAGTTTTAATTTGTTTCGTGTAGGTTTTGTCTCAAAACAAGGTAACGTTAAACAATGGGACCAGGTGGCGGATTGAGCAGTAAACAAATAGTTTAGTTATTGGTTATGGTCTCAAGCTTGCATCGGTAGAAAGATCTCTTTATAACAATAATGACTATAGTCACCGACCAGTATGGTCACTACCAAGATGGAAGACAATAGCAGACTATCTTCTTTACAGATGCCCAGAAAACAGTAACTGATAAAATATCGCCAAATGCGACACCCCATTTGGACAGAATTACGATATATCGACGTACTAAGCTCATCGAGTTATTTGTTTCGTTACGTGGTATCTTGCGCAACTTTAATGCACAGTGAATAGAAATTTACAGTATGAATACTTGATTGTGTACCAGGTTAGGTCCACACCTGATTTTTGTTTGGCACTGAATTAGTTACAATCAAAAACATGTAAATGGAGATGCAAGTTTAGAATAGATAATTATGGAATGGAGTGTACCAGGGAAACGGAGAGGAGAAGAACCACGATCAATACGCATGGATTCAAGATGTGATGGACAATTTACACATAACAACAACAGAGGCCGGACATCTGGCTTATGATTGGCACATGACAACAACAGAGGCCGGACATCTGGCTTGTGATTGGCACATGACAACAACAGAGGTGGGACATCTCGCTTATGATTGACACATGACAACAACAGAGGTGGGACATCTGGCTTATTATTGACACATGACAACAACAGAGGTGGGACATCTGGCTTATGATTGACACATGATGACAACATAGGCAGCACATCCAGCTTGTGATGAAGAGAAATTTCGAAAGACTTCTGCAGGAGCTAAGTCTGATTCAGACAATTCATTGGATGATGCGTTGTGGGCAAGTAACTCTTGACAGCCATTTGCCTCTGACAAAAGCACAGACCTTTCCCAATATTTGTAGCGAAGTGTAGTGTGTTAAATTAATTTGCATAACCTTCACAGGACATTGCAGTAAATCTCAGTATTGTTGGCTGTTTGTGATTTCTTGGCAAGTTTATGATCAGTAGTCTGCCAATGCTTTCTGAACTACCGAAACTTATACCACTGTATGAAAACCAGTGCATGGTGGTCAACTTCCAAATCGTCCACAGATGTGTCTCGAGTGCGGTATGCAGGATTGCGAATTTGTGTAGATTGTTATTGTTGATAATAATGTGAGGCGGGGGAATTATATGTCACAGGTCAGCTAATCTTGGGCAATACATCAGTTCAACGGATTCATAATACAGGACATGGTGCCTACAGTCTGGCCAACTTAGTGAACTTATTCTGTTTAGAGTTGTGTAGACTGAGGCATGTCCTGCTCTAGTGAACTTATTCTGTTTAGAGTTGTGTAGACTGAGGCTGTTCTGCTCTAGTGAACTTATTCTGTTTAGAGTTGTGTAGACTGAGGCATGTCCTGTTCTAGTGAACTTATTCTGTTTAGAGTTGTGTAGACTGAGGCATGTCCTGTTCTAGTGAACTTATTCTGTTTAGAGTTGTGTAGACTGAGGCTGTTCTGCTCTAGTGAACTTATTCTGTTTAGAGTTGTGTAGACTGAGGCATGTCCTGCTCTAGTGAACTTATTCTGTTTAGAGTTGTGTAGACTGAGGCTGTTCTGCTGTAATGAGCCTATTATGTTTAGAGGTTTGTTGACTGATGCATGTCCTGTTATAATGAACCTATCCTGTTTCTATGTTTGTTGACTGAGGCATGTCGTGTTCCCATTGGTAGATTAGACTTCTGTTTCTTCTCCGTAGTAGTTTTTTGGTTCTCGGGTACTTGGCTTTTATGGATGAATTGAGTTGAGCCAAGAACCGATATCACAGCAAACGGGAAATTCCCATACGTGCTCCGTCCCCATATGTATCAATCAATCATGTGCCATGCCGGAAAGCGTGGGCGGTCATGACTCGCCATTTCACTCGATCACCAGTGTCGTGGATCAGCTCAGTGTTCCTGTCTCGTCCATGCCATGTGGCCAAACCATCCAGGTATTTTCCTCTCGGTCTTCCTCTTGGTCTGTTCCCCTCTATCTTGCCAGTTGTCACTAAGTTCTCCAATCCATTTCTTCTCATAACATGTCCAAAAAATGTGGACTGTCTACGTCTAATTTCTCTAATCAGTTTACGATGTTCATTTGTCTCCTGTAGTACTTGGTCATTGGTTTTTCTGTCTGTCCATGGTATTCTTTGCATTTTCCTCAGAAACCACATTTCTGCAGCCATCAGATGCTTTTCAGCTTGACTGCTCATTGTCCAAGTTTCACATCCATACAAAAGAACAGGCTCTATGTATCCCCTCAACTCTTTTTCTCGTTTCAATTGACATCTTCTTATTGGTCAGAATGTTTTTCATCTTGCTAAAGGCTACTGACATAAGCCTGGGTCACTGACATTGAGTTGAGTGACCGGGCAGGAGGAAGAATGGAGATGAGAGTGGGAGACAGTAAATTGACTGACCTGGCTACGAGGAAAACAATCAACCCTCAGAAATAATGGGGCGGATATGAGTGGAAATCCCCAGGGGGGGATGGGTCGAAAGAGAGTGGTGTGTTGTGTGAAGTGAGGAGACTGGAAGTCAGTGAGAGAAGAGACCGACTGCGGGTCAGGTCGTTTAAGAGAGAGCTCCGTGTTGTGTTGTTCTTCGAGTGGTGAAGACAGGCCTGAACCCAGAGTGGGTTCTGTATTGAGTGTGGGCCTAAACCCAGAGTGGGTTCTATAGTTGAGCAGTGGCTCCAACCCAATGTGTGGGTTGTATTGTGGGAGCCCCAGCCGTGGATAGTAGCTGGTTTACCTGTCTTGTGGATTGAGATTAGAAGCCAGCCGTGAGAAGGCATTGATGTGTGCTGGTTAAAATTGTGAGGAGGATATTTCTATTCTATGGATTACGTTATGTTCCTGGATGTATAAACCTGTTCCGTTTGTCCGTCTTATTTTTGTAATAAAGGATTATGTGCGCCAACGGAATCTTGTTTCATGCCTGGTGAATATGCACTGCGGGGGTGAGTTACATTGCAAGACAGATATCTCCATTGACACACCATGAGTATCGTTACCTAGACAACGACCATCACACAAAACTTATCATCAATATCATGAACAGTATCATCGTGAGAACTTCGTGATATTATCATGAAGAGAAACGTGTGACAATCTGAGAGCTCGTCCGATCAAGAACATCTGGGCGCTCGTCACTTAGTAAGGAGTATCTGGAAGGCTACGTACGGTCAAGAACATTATAGACAGTGTTGTCATTCTGAGATATTTGTGGGCTCTTCGCTGAAAGAGAGGAGTTATTATCGGTGTCTTCGTGCCATCAATTTAGACAGTACTGCGTCACGAGATTAACAGCAATTCTTTTGTGTGTGTAAGACGCCACATCGAAAAAAAAAAAAACTGTCAGCGCGCGGGGAGGGTACGCGGCGGAAATCACAAGCTAGCAGACAGTTCAAGTGAAGTCCACTACAGGTGATTTGGACCCAACCATATCGCTAAAGCGAATGGGGGTGCAGCGGCAGCACAAAAGTCGGTGATAAAGACACGCCATACAGACTAACCGGGAGAGTCCATTACGGTGACAGGTAAATTTGATACCAGGCAGGAGGGCTGAAATTAAAGACGAGTGTTGAATCCAGAGTGGCGAGGGCAGCGTGGGTGTGTGTAGGACGTCACTGTCGGTGATAATGACAGGATTGGGAACCAAAGATAATTGACAGGTGTGTGTGCTGGAGGCAAGCGCACTGTGTTGTTGCAAGTTGACTGGTCAAGATTAGTCGACGCAGTAAATAGGACGGGTGGGTACACCAGCGTCCAGGTACTGGGGAAGTACATGTTTGGATAACAGAGAAAAATTGGCAGTCGCTAATTTGACGGACAGTTGACTGAAGGGGATAGTAACGTTACCCCTACCGCAGCCGGGTGGGGCTGTCAAGTTTGTGTGAAAACTGTTTTACGGAGGAATTTTTCACTGAGAGATAAAGAGAAATTGAGGTGTCCGGCAAGGCCAAGGCCGTGGACAGTGGAAAGTTACTGAGATGTTCCATAGTGGAACTGGATAAACAAGCTGTTTTTGTGTGAAACTAGACTTTATGTTCGGCTTTGTTAAAAGCCCTTTGTGTTCATTACCTTATAATCAGCAAACATTTTGTCAACGATTGATGACGTGGCATCTCCGCGTACAGAGTTGCATACAGTTGCCAAAAAGAACTGACTGTACAGAGTGAAAGCGTTGAACATTTATTGCCATTATTTTGGTCTTTTCTTTTGGGAAATCCATAACATTAATGATACAGCGAAGCGCCATCTCCGCAACGAGAGTAACAACAAATCGAAAGAACACTTTGGATTATTACCACGTACAGAGAAAGTACAATAACGTTACGGATATCACTATCATCTTCAACTTCTGTCGACAGTTGGAACTTTTGATCACCACGTGAATTCAATAACCACTCAACAAAACAAGAAGTCGGTTTGAAATCTAGCGTCGTAGACATTGAATAAAAAGAACTTTTGGCGACGGATTAGTGGGCACATATTTATCGGCCAACGATGTGGACATTCTGTTTGCTGCTCATTGTCTTATAAATATTGTTTTCGGTTGTTAAGCTGTTACTTGTATGTGGTCCAGTGTTTGTCAAGAGTAGGAGATTTGTGGGGTGTTTCTCGAGAGTCGGGATACAGCACACAAATATATATTCTTTCTGGTGCTTACGATATTTTTGTAAGAAAAACGTTAATGAGTTGACGTATCGTGCAGGGGCATTGAAATAGTCTTAACCAATATCTAGAGCCGAGTTGTCTGACGTCAGATCTGTGTATATTTTCAGTATATATTCTTTTTCTTTCTCTCTTTCTTTTCGTTATATTTACATATAATATTTGTTGTGTTCGGATATATGTTTTTATTGTGATCTTTCGTCATTTCTGCTGTCTAGTGGTCTTGGTCAATTTATATTTTTATTTTACGCGCACTGTGGATGTCTCTACACAAGCTTGTGGTTGTTACTGTGGTTTATTTCTGTGTCATCATCGTCTCCGTGTACTCAGCTTGTGAAGTCTAGCGTTGGATAGTCATCACTTAGTGTTATCATCCATTTGTTTGTATATGTATTGATATGTATGTTTAACAATATTTCCAGGGACTTTATGAACTTGTGGTCATAGATATATAGATATAAGGGAGTATAGGTGATACTTCCCCCCTCACTACCTAGTACTTATAGAGTGACTGGGTGAGTACAGAGTGATATTGTAGCACTACGGATTTACGTACACAGGGAGTGCGGGTGTACTTAGGCAAGTGACACAAAGACTAACAGCAGAGTCTGTACATTTATAGTTGGCTGATTCACAGCAACGTGTCCACAAGTACAAGATGCCTACTTTAATGGATTATATTGAAGCAGGTGAAAGAATAGGCCTGAAAGGTAAAGAGTTACAGGAGTATGCCGAAGCAAAAGAACAACAACAGACGGAAAGAGAGGAGAGGCATAATGAACGCGAGGCAAAGCGTCTACAGGAAGAAAAGTTAGCTGAGAAAGAGACACAAGTAAAACTAGCTGAAATGGAAAACAAACGTCTACAGGAAGTAAAGTTAGCTGAGATAGAAAACAAGCGTCTACAGGAAGAGACACAAGTAAAACTAGCTGAAATAGAAAACAAGCGTCTACAGGAAGAGAGAGAGACACAAATGGAACTTGAAAAGTTAAAACACACAAATGCGGTGGAAATTGAGAAAGAGAAGATTAAGATGGAAGCTGAAATTGCTCTCAGAAAACTAGAACTATCTTCAAAGGGTCAAAGTGAGGAAAGCGGAAAACCTTCGCAGTCGTCACAGAGATTAAAACTGCCATACTTTACGGACCGAGACAACCTTGAATCTTATTTGGACAGATTTCAAGCAAGTGCGAAAGTGTTAGGCATCCCCGAAGAACAGTATGCTATTAGACTAGGGGAGCTGCTTACGGGCAAGGCACTAGACACCATGTTCAATTTACCGGTAGAAGAAAGGAACAACTACACTATCTTACGTCAACGTTTGCTGACTAAGTTCCAACTAACTGAACATGGATATAGGACAAAGTTTAGACAGTTAGTGCCAGAGACAAATCAAGATTTCACAGACTTTGCTAACACTGTAAAGAATACATTTAACAAATGGATGGAGCTTGCAGAAGTAGGGAAAGATTTTAATAAATTAGTAGATCTAATGTTAAGAGACAAGGTAGTATCTGCATGCAATTCTAATTTAGTGGCGTTCTTTGAGGAACGGAAGCCAAAGGACATAGACACAATGTCTCAGTTAGGGCAAAACTATATGACTGCACATCCTAACAGTTCTATTGGGAAACTAATGAGTGAGGAAATAGTCTGTGCAGCGTACACTAAACAGGACCAGAATCCAGTCATCAGACCAAGGGCGAAAAGTGTGGATTCAGCACAGAAAGGTGAGCAGCAAGAACTCCAAGATAATGGTTTCCGAGGAAACAATGTTGGTAGAGTAGGACGGTACCCATATAGAAGAGGGAACTTCCAGAGACGTCCAAATTATGCCGGATGTTGGAATTGTGGGAGCTGGAGACACAAGGCAGCAGAGTGTGATGCACAACCATCAGATGGACCAACGAACAGCAGTAAAAGGGAGATTATCTGTTTCAAATGTGGAAAGAAGGGGCATGTCAGCCATCAATGTAGGATGAGAGAAACAGAGCACTCAAATGCAGTGCAAGTAATTGAGACGCTGAACAATGAAGATTGTAGTGGGTGCAAACCTCTTTTTGAAAAAGATGGTCAGCCAGTCTTAATATGTGGTCATACAGTAAAAGCAGGATCAGCAGTGCATGAAGGAGGAAGTCTGAAGTTGCATCAGGGATTTGTTAATGATAGACCAGCGTTAACAATTAGGGATTCCGGATGTACGTCTATCGGAGTGAGGAGAAGTTTAATAGATCCCTCGGATTATACAGGGAAAAAGATTAGATGCATAACATTCAACGGCACAGTAGAGTTCTACCCAGTAGCCATAATAACAGTAAAAACACCATATATCACTGGAAGAGTGACAGCGTGTGTTTTGGACTCACCAGTGGCTGATTTGATCATAGGAAATGTTATAGGAGTTAAAGATTGTACAGAAGAGGAAGTAGCTTATTGGGACCAAAAATATAGTGTAAACAGTAATGAGGTAGTTACCACAAGAGAACCAAAACTAGAGAGTATAGTTGAGATAGAAGAGGCACTTGAAGTAGACACAGGAACTCAGGACAAGGATAGTACAGCTGAGCAGATGAGAATGGATCCCAAATATAGTGCTAGTGAATCCCAGAGACAAGATACTACTCTGAACAAATGTTCCCAAGGGTGTAGGAGAGTAGAAAATAGGCAGTCAAAGAAAGGTATATGGTGCTTCGAGAGGAAGAACAATGTTCTCACTCGCCGCTTGTCAGATAGTGGAACTGCACGTGGGCAAGGAGCAGTACCTTTAGTACATAGAGACCGATATACTAGAACAGCTCAGGATAGTGCATGTGCAGGGCACATAGGCATAAGGCGTATGCAGCATAAAGCAAGGTGCCAGATAAATGGGCCAAGATTGAATAAAGAGTTCAGACTAAACAGAGACTCAAGTGTAACGGTGCAATATGCAGATAGGAAAGTTGAGTCAGGTCAAAAGAGTTTTCGCGACATTACTGACCCAGGGCTAGGGATAGCAAACAGATGTTGTAATTGTAGAGGTACCATGAGTCATGGGTACATGAAAGGTAGACACAGCATCGACAGGAATCAGAGGTGGGTTAATGAAAGAACAGAACCACCTGATATTGGGTCGGGACACAAATAGTATTGTGTGGTCGTGAAGTAGTAAGAGACCTGTGGTTACATAAGTATAATGCTTTCCTATGATGTATTATTATTGTGTGATGTATTATTATTATGTGATGTATTAGTTCATGCATTGGTACACAAGATAGAAAGTTGTTTGTATTTATGTGTGGGGAATATGGGAGTGTACTATGAGCATTTGAGGTATCATTTAGGGTGGTAGCTAGAGTAAGGTGCAGCCATACTTAGGGCTACCCAGGCTATATGTCTGAGTCACATATTTAGTAAGTTTTAGTCTCCCAATATTTGAAAACGAAGTTTTCTTTTAAGAGGGGGGTAATGACATAAGCCTGGGTCACTGACATTGAGTTGAGTGACCGGGCAGGAGGAAGAATGGAGATGAGAGTGGGAGACAGTAAATTGACTGACCTGGCTACGAGGAAAACAATCAACCCTCAGAAATAATGGGGCGGATATGAGTGGAAATCCCCAGGGGGGGATGGGTCGAAAGAGAGTGGTGTGTTGTGTGAAGTGAGGAGACTGGAAGTCAGTGAGAGAAGAGACCGACTGCGGGTCAGGTCGTTTAAGAGAGAGCTCCGTGTTGTGTTGTTCTTCGAGTGGTGAAGACAGGCCTGAACCCAGAGTGGGTTCTGTATTGAGTGTGGGCCTAAACCCAGAGTGGGTTCTATAGTTGAGCAGTGGCTCCAACCCAATGTGTGGGTTGTATTGTGGGAGCCCCAGCCGTGGATAGTAGCTGGTTTACCTGTCTTGTGGATTGAGATTAGAAGCCAGCCGTGAGAAGGCATTGATGTGTGCTGGTTAAAATTGTGAGGAGGATATTTCTATTCTATGGATTACGTTATGTTCCTGGATGTATAAACCTGTTCCGTTTGTCCGTCTTATTTTTGTAATAAAGGATTATGTGCGCCAACGGAATCTTGTTTCATGCCTGGTGAATATGCACTGCGGGGGTGAGTTACATTGCAAGACAGATATCTCCATTGACACACCATGAGTATCGTTACCTAGACAACGACCATCACACAAAACTTATCATCAATATCATGAACAGTATCATCGTGAGAACTTCGTGATATTATCATGAAGAGAAACGTGTGACAGCTACTTTCGCCATGGCGATTCTTGTTCTAATCTCTTCAAGGCATCTCCCATCAGATGTTATGACTGTTCCAAGATAATTGTACCGATTCACTTGTTGAAGAATATTTCCATTTACTTGTATATTACATTGTGGCACTTCTTCCTTCCTACTGACGACCATAACCTGAGTCTTTTTACAATTTAATTCTAACCCCAGTTGCTCACTGTGTACAACAACCGCATCTACTAATTGTTGCAGGTCCTGCTCATTGTCTGCAATTAATACTGTTAGTTAGTTAGTTAGTTAGTTAGTCGCAGTTCCAACTTCACAGCAACGGGTCGTCCCCATTATGCTCCATTCCTGTGCCAGTGAATATCACACAAAACGCTCCCCACTGCCCAATGTGAAAAGTGGAAAAGACAGGAGTCTCGACAAATAACAGCCCGCACAGATACACTGTGCATAATGCCGCCACCAGAATGTCAACACAATAGTCCCCCACAAACATTTCTGAAAATATTTTCACTATACAGGGAAAAAATATCTGGAGACATCACACATCCCTGCCTAACACCTCTCTTAATTGGCTGATACTGTCCCACTTCATTATCAATCCTTATTGCAGCTTGTTGTTTCCAATATATGTTTTTTATAAGTCTAATGTCTTTCCCATATGTATAACGATTGATAAAACAGTCTAGAATTTGTAGCAGAGGCATTGAATTTCAACTCATGCACGTGTAGTTTTGTGAGTGTGGCTTATGGTGAATGATGAGGAAGTGTTTGCACATACAGTTATGAACATGTATCAAGGATAAACTAACCTACACCGATGCGCGCAGTAGTTGAACGACAGTTATTATCATCATCAAGTGTCATGGTGACTGGCGTAGGCGTTCATGACTCTCCACAGATCTGGGTCTTTGGTTTTCTGGATCAACTCTGCCGTTGATATTCCTCCACGCCACCGTCGCAATCCATCCAGCATCATTTCTCGTGGTCTGCCTCTGCCTCTCTTCCCCTTGATCTTTCCAGTTGTCACTATATATGAACGGAAATAGTCGAGGGAATAACAGAGTCCATAGAAACCTCGCTATAAGAAGCTTATAAATAAACGGACATCCCCGCTGTTTATGCTTGACCTCGACACCGCAAGGTACAAGAGGAACCAGGTGAGATTAGTGTACTAGAAAGGATGTTAGAGACGCATGCTTTGGATTCTTCACAGACTGATGTCCGAGGTGTATGGAGTTGTGTACGTGGGGTTACAACTCAAAGACCGTTCCAGTATAGTGATTGCTTTACTCGTATGAAATAGCTGAGGATGATTTGATAGTAAGCTACAGTATCTCGTAGTGTGTTTCGAAATGTTAAAGACCAGAGGATCGACTCCTTTGCACTGCGTTTTACCCCAACTGCCTCTGTTTTTCTCCACAGAACCGTGAACCGCCTGCTTAGATCTAGAGTATCGTACAGCGCACGAACACTCGCATGGGTTTGGGGGGAAATTGTTTGCTTGGTCTCATGACATAGTCTGACCACGATCCCACAGTGTTCAGAGCTTAATTTATTCACTGGCGAAGGATAATATATCGCCTAACGTGACCACCCATTTGAAAATAATGATGATATATCGCCATACTAGAGTCGTCGTGTTATTTGTTTCGTTTCGCGGTATCTTCCGCAATTTTAATGCCTCATTCATTCATTCATTCATTCATTCATTCATTCATTCATTCATTCATTCATTCTTTCATTCATTCAGTAACATATCCTTTGCAGAGCCCCGCTTTCATAACAATCTTCCGGAAATCTTCTCGGCCATGAGCAAGATGTCCCTCGTCCGATACACCCATCTGGAGATCACCCACCACATCATGCACCCATCTTCTCTTTGGCCTTTCTCTTCCTCTCTTCCCTGGCATATACCCCTCCATTATTGTTCTCTCCAAACTTTCATGACGTTTGAAGTGACCAAAATATTTCAACATCTTAATTTTATCGTCTTTAGTAGCCAGCTTTCTTCATTATTTAATCTTATCGTATGGATGCATTTGTTATTTTCTGTATCCAAGATATTCTTAGAACTCATCTATAACATTTATATTCAAAGGTATATATGCACTGTTCAGCTTGTTTATTGTGTCCAGGTCTCACAGGCATATATTGCAATGGGAAATATGCATGCTCTTAAAATTCTAATTTGTATAGGTCTTTCTGTCCTACGCCACAATTTATTCAGTTTTAATTGTTGCCGGGGCCCATACGGGGGATCAAAGAATAGTAACACTGTTGCCTACCATGCACGTCGTAAGAGGCGACTAAGGAGGCTATGGTTCCGTCGCCCTGCTACTGAGTGAGTGCGTGGTGCGACACTGTGAGCTGTGAATTTCGCGTGGAATGCTTTTACATCTGTCCGCGGTTGTTTTTCGCGTGAACTGCATGTTCGGAACGATGACGGCCGGCTGTTGCTGGATTGACTGGTTTGCCTTTTCGGTTCACGAGTGCATTTTTCAGGAGACTCCCGGGAGTCGTCGCTGTAGCTACGGAGTTCGTGCTTTGTGCGGCGCTTTCGGTGGGCCGCCCTGCAGAAAGAGACCGAACCATATGGGATAAAACCCCGGTCAATGAAGTCTTTCTGGTGACTGCCGTTTTCATCGACGATGAACTGTATTTTTCGTGGAGGACTTTTGTATTTTGCATTCTTTTGTATTTTCGCATTCTGGCGGCGGCATTATGCACAGTGTACCTGTGCGGGCTGTTGGCTTGCCGACACTCCTGTCTATTCCATTGTTCACATGGGGCAGTGAAGAGCATTTTGTGATATTCACTGGCACATGAACGGAGCAATATGGGGACGACCCGTTGCCGTGAAGTTGGAACCAGACTATAAACAGTTATGTGCATATACGTTGATGTTTAGTCGGTGTGTCCTCCAAGCTGTCGGGAGCGGGGCTTCTAAAGCATGACGTTTCCTCTCATACCCATCAGGACACGGGGGTCTTCGTGGCAAGTGGTTACCCCGCCTGTCTTGCGCTACGAAGCGTTGTGGATTCAATTCCGGGCTATGTCGTTCGGTTCACGAGTGCAGTCGTCTCCTAGGCTCTTGGGGCTTCCTTCGCTGAAGGCGACAAGCTTTCTGGGACGCTTTCAGCAGGTCGCCCTGTGAAAGAGACCGAGCCATAAGGGATACAACTCGGCGCAATGACCTCGACTCTCTTGCCTTGTACAGTCCCCTTTACATCCAGCAGGACACGAGCATAACCCCAATAGGAATTCATAACAATTCATGGCATAGTAATTACTGGATGCTCAATAATGATTCATGATTCAATAATGATTGCTTGATTGTAATGTTATGTTACTTGTTTATGCATTTACACTGTTGCAAACTTTCCCAGCAAACCGTAACATTTATGACTTTGACATTGTTTTGAATGTTTATTTCGTTGTCTGTTTTCAATAGAATTAGTAGTACTAGTGCATTTGCTGTATTATTAAAGGTAATTTATAAACAGTATGAGTTATCTTACTCTTCATGAGTTCAGCTGTTGGAGTGATGTCTGGCTTATTGTTTGTTGTGTAAATATACAAAAGATAGTTGCATTTTCTAGGCTACCAACTAACAGTATACCACAACAAGCAATGATGTACAGACCAAATCGAACCAAACGAAGAGGCCGACCATGTAAACGATAGACAGAGGGAATAACAGATTCCATGGGAATATCGATACATGAAGCCCGTAAACAGGCACTCACCCGCTGTTTCTGCTTCATCTCGACACCGCAAGGTACAAAAGGAACATGATCAGATGAGTTACATTTTATCTACAGTATGAAACTGAGGACCAGCAGTAGCGTAGATTTTATATGCTTGCCTACTGGCGCTGAGATCACGGGTTTGAATTCGCATTGAGGCCAGTATTTTTTAATTGACCTGAACTCCCTTGTCGACCCATCCCTAAAATTGACTTTAATCTTTAATTGACCTCAGCTCCATGTCGATCTATCCCTAAAATTGACTTTAATCTTTACTTGAACTGAGGTCCCATGTCGATCCATCCCTAAAATTCTTCTTCTTCTTCTTCTTCTTCTTCTTCTTCTTCTTCTTCTTCTTCTTCTTCTTTTTCTTCATCTTCTTCTTCTTCTTCTTCTTCTTCTTCTTCTTCTTTGCTTCTTATTCTTCTTCTTCTTCTTTGCTTCTTCTTCTTCTTCTTCTTCTTCTTCTTCCTCATCTTCTTCTTCTGCTTCTTCTTCTTCTGCTTCTTCTTCTGCTTCTTCTGCTTCTTCTTCTTCTTCTTCTTCTTCTTCTTCTTCTTCTTCTTCTTCTTTTGTTCGCTTGAAATATGTCTATAACTGCAATGTCTCTTGTATGAATCTAACAGTCTCTTTTTAGTTCACTCAACGGTCCATAGAGTTTATCTTCCACTGTTGTCTCTTTAGGCCAGAATGTTCGCCTGGATATGTTGTAGTTTGGGCAGTCCTGGAGTATGTGCTCTGCTGTCTGCGACGCCAAACCATATGTGCACATGGCTGAGTCACCAATCTTGAATTTTGTATACATGTGGTTGCGTAATCTACTGTGTCCTGTTCTGAGGCGCAGAATAATGACCTGTTTTGGTCTGTCCATATCGTGGTAGTCGTCTTGAGTAGGGTTTGGTGGCCTTCTGACTGATTTGATCATTCTTTTCTCTTGGTGGAATGTAATGGGCACATCAGGCCTTCTGACTGATTTGATCATTCTTTTCTTTTGGTGGAATGTAATGGGCACATCAGGCTGTTCTTCTTTTGCTCCTTCCTTAGCAATTCGATCAGCTCTGTCGTTTCTGGGTACTCCACAGTGGGATGGTATCCACTGTATGGTGACCTTATGCTGACTGTTAAGTTCAGAAAGTAGTGTCCTTAGAACTGGTAATTTCCCAGACAGGAGTGCCTCTATTACTGATTTTGCATCTGTCAATATTACCACAGGTTGTCTACCATGGCTGGTATTTTGTAATTTCTCTATTGCTATCTTGATTGCCTCAATTTTAGCATCATATGTGATGGGAGTACTTTCCTGTTGGTACTCTGGCCATGTTCCTAGTATTATTTGGGTATTCTATATACACTCCCGCTCCTCCATTTCGAACAGCATTTTGCATTGACCCATCTATGTAGACTCGGATCCAGAGGTCCTGTGGGTATTCGTCATCAAGGAAGCTGAGAGTGGCTGTTCTGCGCTGCACACTGTTCTGTTCTTCCTTGTCAAATATTTCTCTCACTTTTGTCTGGATTTGTAGCGATAGTTTATGTTCATCTTTCCATAGAGTTCGCTCTGGAATAGTTGTCAGTGGGATATCAACTGTGGGAAGATCGGTGGTTTCTCTACAGAGTCGTTTGGCCTGGTGGATAAAACTACTTCTTTTCAACCGCCCCAAAGCTAAGTTTTCAAATCCGTTCTTCATAGGGTGGCCTGGCAAGCTGAGGAACGTGTCTGCTTCTATTAGTGTTTTTGTATCTCTGCGTTCTCTCAGTGCTTGTGTCCTCCCTCATTTTCTCCATTGCTACTATAGGGGTTGATCTCACCCATCCTGTGGTGACTCTAAGAGCTACCATGTCGATCCATCCCTAAAATTGACTTTAATCTTTAATTCACCTGAGCTCCCATGTCGCTCCATCCCTAAAATTGACTTTAATTTTTAATTAACCCGAGCTCCCATGTCGATCCATCCCTAAAATTGACTTTAATTAACCCGAGCTCCCATGTCGATCCATCCCTAAAATTGACTTTAATCTTTAATTAACCCGAGCTCCCATGTCGATCCATCCCTAAAATGGGTACCAGGAAGTGTCTTGGGAAGTGAACGTGGCCGCCGTTATATTGATCACATGATTTACCAAGTCGGCCCTCGATTGGTCTATAAAAATATGGGCCTGGTATTAAATTATCAGTATGCCTTAAGGCATGTAGGAGTCCTTTGAGATTATGATTCATCATCAAGTGCCATGCCGGCTGACGTAAGCGTTCATGACTCTCCACAGATCTCGGTCTTTGGTTTTTTTTTTTATCAACTCCGCTGTTGATATTTCTCCATGCCACCATCACAGTCCATCCAGCATCATTTCTCTTGGTCTGCCTCTGCCTCTCTTCCCCTCGATCTTTCTAGTCGTTACGATGTTCTCCAATACTTCTCTTCTAATCACATGACCAAAAAAAAAAAAAAGCTGTTTGCCTCTTTCTTATTGTATATAATGTTCTAGTTTCATTAGCCTGTTTCAGGCAGTCGTTGTTAGTTACTTTGGAGTCCAAGGAATTCGCTACATTCGTCTTAGGAACCACATCTCTGTTGCTTCTAATTTCTTCTTAATTTGTTCATTTACATTCCAATATTCACTGCCATACAGCAAAACAGCTTATCTTTAGCTCCTCGGCACTTTCTTACATTCAATTATAGTGACCTATTGCGTGAACTTTACAGAAGGTAAATACAAAACTTGGACCGGCAATATTTTCAAACACTGCAGTCATTAAAAATACACCCTGTAGCTGTATACGTGTTTGTTGGGTAGATAACGGGGTACATATTTGTTGGGTAGATAGATGGGTACATGTTTGTTTGAGCGATAGTTGGGTGCATGTTTGTTGGGTAGATAGTTGGGTACATGTTTGTTGGGTAGACAGCGGGGTACTTGTTTGTTGAGTAGATAGACGGGTACATGTTTGTTGGGTAGATAGATGGGTACTTGTTTGTTGGGTAGACAGCGGGGTAATTATTATTATTTTTTTTTGGGGGGGGGGGGGAAATAGATAACTGGGTAAATGTTTGTTTTGTAGAAAGCTGGGTATTTGTTTGTTGAAAGATAACTAGGCATTTGTTTATTGGATTCATTTACTTAACTAATTTAGTGCGAAACAAACTGTAGGTTTTGACTAGACAGGGTACACATTGGAGGAACATCCAAGCTGCTTGGTTATGCAGATGATATAGATATTATAGGGAAAAATGAACAAAAGACATTGGAAATATTGACTCACTTAAAGGAAAAAGCACAACAAATGGGGCTGATTATCAACCAAGATAAGACAGAATATATGGTAATTTCAAGAGAAGGAATGGCTAGAAACTCTGGCCACATACAAATAGATAATATGACCATTAAAAGAACGGAAACATACAAATACCTGGGTACAATCTTCAACTGCTCCAACATCATAAGGGAAGAAATACAAACTAGAATCAATTCTGGAAATAAGATGTACTATGCACTACAACATCTAAAATCAAATGCGCTATCTCGCATGGCTCTGTATGGCTCTGAAACCTGGAGTACAACGAAAGGAGACGAAGCCTTGTTACAAACCTTTGGGAACAAAGTTTTAAGACGCATCTTTGGACCCATTAGGGATACACAAAGTGGAGAGTGGAAAAGAAGAAGTAACAAAGACATTTATGATCTGTTTAAGTCCCCGCTAATCACTGGTATCATTAAGGCTAATAGACTGCAATGGCTGGGGCATATAGAAAGAATGGAAGATAATAGGGAAACAAAACTCACTTACACTCAGGAAATAAATGACCGTAGACCCCGAGGTAGACGAAGAAGACGGTGGAGAGATAATATATATACAGACCCACAAGCACTTGGAATCAACGACTGGCAAGAAAAGGTCAACCATAGAGACGAATGGAGACGGATTGGATCTGCAGCAAAGAACCTCAATGGCTCAGAACGCTGAAGAAGAAGATGGTACACAGTCAAAAGAACAGGTATTATAATTTAAATGTTTGTTCTGTCAAACTGTCTGTCACTGAGCAATGAAATTGCGGAAGATACACAAAAATAAATAACACGATCACTCTATTATGGCGACATATTGCCCTTCTCTCCAAATGGGAAGTCACATCTGTCGATATATTATCCTTTGGCACTGAATCAGTTAAAAGCCAGGCCTGTCCCGAAAACCAGGACGTCTAGCAACCCTAGTTCTAATACATGTAAGGTTAATTGCTTCAGTTTTTGTGAATCAATCATTGTTCTTCTTTTATTTATTTCTTTGAAACACTAATAACAAGTATCTGAAACGTAAAGCGTTCAAGAGGTGAAAGTTCAGGGACATTCAGACGTGAAATAGCTTCCTGAGGTCAGGGTAATCGTGCGGCCATCCTGTACAGCGCCATTTGTAGGGCAGAAATGTTTCCTGAAACACAATAAAATATAGAAGAAAACACCACATGACCAAAATATATCTGCTGGTGACACACTATACATTATGTATACATAGGAGAAATAACTCCACTTCTAATGATTAGCATTTATAGAAGTTAAGAAACAAAGTAGAGATCAGATATGTATGTTTGAGATCATCTTTTCATTATTCTCGTCCCGTTCTTATGCCTTAATGTTGTCACTGTATTGTCTTACCCGTGTGTATATATTGTGTTTTGTGTATTTGTTTGCTGATGAAGGCTAGTGGCCGCAACTTCCTGTATTTTCCGTAATGTATTCTGTAAAGCTGCAATACTTTGTGTTATTTTATGTTGTTTACATTTTCGCAGCTTTACCGCTGTTCCATTAATTTTACTCATTTTTAAGAGAGAGAGAGAGAGAGAGAGAGAGAGAGAGAGAGAGAGAGAGAGAGAGAGAGCGCGCGAACGTGTGATAACAAGACGATACATTTTGTCATCACGCAAGAATGACAGTCGGGAAGACATGACAAAGAAAGGCAGAAGAGAGACAAAAGACGGATAAGAAATGGAAAAACAAAGAAACTGAATAAAAACCAACGAAACAAGAAAGAAAGAAAGAAAGAAAGAAAGAAAGAAAGAAAGAAAGAAATGCACAAAGAAAGAAAGAAAGAAAGAAAGAAAGAAAGAAATGCACAAAGAAAGAAAGAAAGAAAGAAAGAAATGCACAAAGAAAGAAAGAAAGAAAAACAGCTATTCACAAAAGAAGGAAGGACGGAAGGAAGGAAGACACACAGCCATTCACAAAGAAAAAGAAAGACAAGACAGACTGAGCGTCCAACTGATAAACGCGAGCAGAAACAACTCACTTTGGAAACTTCATGACGCTGTCAACCTCCACCGACTTGACCAGGAGACCGCTGGCTGTCCGAGAAAGGTGGCTGCCTCGACGCTCAAACCGGACAAGCACCTGAATGACCTCGCCAATGTCTGTCTCGTCCACCAGGAAGCTGGAGATTCTGTCATCACCAGACAGGTCACCTCTAGGTTGGAGACAGTCACGTGGATTTAGAAAGACGCTGAACTGAGTATTTCAAAATGAATATAAGTAATATATAGAAAGAAGAAACTGACTGCAGATAGGTTACACACTGAGCGTATGAAACGTAAGATGGTGTGCGAGGATGGAAATGGCCATGTGTTCACATGCATCCATTGTGGACGAACATTTACAGCACGAATTGGTCTGATCAGTCACATTCGCTACCGCCATGGGTTCTAGTTATTATGCCTTTTTGAAGCACAATGTAACACACTATCGTTTGTCAAGACGGCAAGGTGCCACAAGGTAGTTCAGATAAGTACTCTGTTGATATCCGGTCCCCAAAATGGAGGGTAAGCGGTTGAATTGCTAAGGCCTCCAGAGAGTTTATTATGCCTTTTTGAAGCACAATGTAACAAACTATCATCTGTCAAGAGAGGAAGGTGTCAATAGGTAGTTCAGATAAGTACTCTATTGATGTCCGGTCCCAAGCAGGAGGATAGGCGTTTGAGCTGATAAGGCTCTGGAGTGTTTATGCTTATGGCAACGGGTTGGTTACGCATTTTCCTCACGTTGGACCGGTAGTGCATGGTTCCGTCGCCTTGCTACTTGAGGTCGTGGAGCG
The DNA here is from genome assembly GCA_963921405.1 of Cepaea hortensis. Lineage (NCBI taxonomy): Eukaryota > Metazoa > Mollusca > Gastropoda > Stylommatophora > Helicidae > Cepaea > Cepaea hortensis. The sequence continues at coordinate 84,127,026 of OY992893.1, forward strand.
ACACTGTGAGCTGTGAATTTTGTGTGGAGTGTTTTTGCATCTGTCCGCGATTGTTTGTTGCGTGAACCGCATGTTCAGAAAAATTGCGGCCGGCGGTTCGCTGAACTAACTAGGTTGCCTTGTGCAGTAATGTGTGGCTGCTGGTTTTCTAGTGACTGCTGCTTCCATCTATTTTCTTCGTGGCGGACTTCTGTGTTGGCATTCGGGCAGCAGCATTAAGCATAGTATACCTGTGCCTGATGTTGGTTTGTCTAGACTCTTGTCCGTTCCACTTTTCAAATGGGGCAGTGAGGAGCATTTTGTGTGATATTCACTGGCACAGGAACCCAAATTGCCTAAAAGGCACCGTCCAACAGATTATTATGCCTGTACAAAGATAGTTGTACCGGTTTACCAATTTAAGAATTTTCCCATCTACCTGGACGGTACACTATTGCATTATATCATTTTTTTCTTCGAATAATCAATGTTCTCTTGCAATTTACTTTAAACTCTTGTTGGGATCTGTAACTTTCATCAAACGTTTTATTTGCAGGTCAGCAAGGTCGAATGAGTAAGTACGTGTGTGCTTAAACATCCGGTGTGCTGTTGCCTAGGTAAGCGGTTCCACCCCTACACCAGACAGCTGGACTAAAATGTTGACCTGTCGTCTTGACTTGGGGACGTAAATTACAAGTACATCTAAAATCGGAGTGGGTTCGCTTGATGGCGAGGGACACTGTTAATAGGGAAAGCTAATCCCCATGCCAAATTAAGTCCAGCACTAGTATATAACAATGTGTCTGGACTACGCTTGAGGTCAAAGCGAGCGAGCGCCAAAAAAAAAAAAAAGCTTTATTTTGTTTCGCTTTGTCATGCTTACTATTTTTTAAATACACCTTTTATTTGAAGAACAAAACGCGGGAATTGGTAAAATTATAAATGCTCGCACTTTAAATTACATGACAATTAAAAGAGATAGATTAACTCTTCATTAAAGAAGGATACACTTTCGCGTCCTTTGAGAGTTAAATGGATAGACTTACTCTTTAATTGTTTTCCATGTGAGCTGTCTTCCCTGTGTGCCTCTGAGTCGAACACTCACAACTCCTTCTGTGAAGGTCATGTTCTGACCAATGGTCAAGGTCACAAAGTAATGGTGGCCTGCGTGAAAATGCATACTTATACTTGGCTTTTATTTCTCTATCATTCAATCAATTAATATGTCAACATGTCTGTCTGTTTGCCTGCCTATCAATTTATCTTTCAATCTGTCTGTCTGTCTGTCTGTCTGTCTGTCTGTCTGTCTGTCCATCAACAAGTGCTTTCGTTTGTCCATAAATCCGTCCGTCGGTCCATAAATCTGCCCGTCCATTTATATCTAGCTGGCTGGATCTCGGTCTGTCTGTGTCCATCCGCCCGCCCATCCATCCATAAATTCATAAATCCAACCATCCATCCATCCATCCATTCATCCATCCATCCATCCTTCCATCCATCCACCCATCCACCCATCCATCCATCCACCCACCCATCCATCCATCCATCCATCCATCCCCCACCCACCCATCCATCCACCCACCCACCCATCCATCCATCCACCCACCCATCCATCCATCCACCCATCCATCCATCTCAACTTCAATTTAATTGCTTGTTCTACTATTGTATACACAAGATTGTACGGCAAGCAAATGTGTCATTTATTATCATATTTACGCCTACGCGGGCATTGACGAAGGCCACCCTCCAGCATTCCCAATCCTTGTTATTTTAATTCGATGAAATTGGGGCTGTCGAGCTGAAATGTTACAGAAACTTTCTAGAAAAACGTGGATCAAGAACCAGAAAAATACCGACATTCTACCAGATCTGAACATCGAAGAGAACTAACTACCTCATAAACAAACACATGACTCGGAAAGAGGAATAATTTGGCTATATGAAACATCACAGTGGCTTGGAGAGAAGAGTGATGGGAGGCGTGGTCCTTGAAAGCAGAGACAGGGGTCGGCCAGCATGAAGATGGAGACGGGATAATCCTGACACCTTGGGCATGCTGGTGCATATGGCATGAGAATTGACAAAATACCGAGTAAACTTTTCAGCAGAGCAAGAGAAATAGCAAAATACCGATTAACTTCTCAGGGCTTGATATTGACCAGATCATCCGTCGTGTTCCGAATATTCTATAACAATATAAGAGAAGCGCCACATGTCCACCACCCCTCAGGACGTGACAGAATCTTTTACTGTTTTTAAATGTTTTTAAAACAAAAAGTAAAGGAACCATGTACAGGGTGTATTTTTAATTACTGTGCAGTGTTTATAAATGTTACCTGTCCAAGTTTTGCATTTACCTATTATGTTGCATGAACTTTACATAGGGTGAGTACAAAACTTGGACCGGCAATAATTTCAAACACTGCACAGTGATTAAAAATAGCGAGGGCGAGGCTCGAGTATAGTGCTTCCATATTGACGTGGATAGGCCTTAGGCTCATACCGGGATGCGATCAGCGTTGCCAGTTGTGCTCAATATTTAAAATTCAAATCCCGAAATAACAAAATTAATCAATTTGATTATTGCTCATTGGATTTAGGAGGCCTGGTGTTCCTTGCCAGTGAGAAGTCCTGATCGTTTCGGGTCTACATCGATTGACGGACGTCAGTAGCGGCGATTGGGCAATCTTGAGCATAGCCTACGATGGGTAACGTTGTTGTGTTCTGTTATGATAATTTGGCTGTGTGTCCAACGTGTGCCGCGTGGTTACACACCCGCTTCACACGCCAGTGATCCGGAGCTTGTTTCCGGATCCGGTCAGGGATATGCACTACTGACGAACTCAAACGAGGGCGAGGCTCGAGTATAGTGCTTCCACATTGACGTGGATAGGCCTTAGGCTCATACCGGGATGCGATCAGCGTTGCCAGTAGTGGGTTGTGCTCAATATTTAAAATTCAAATCCCGAAATAACCAAATTAATCAATTAAAAATACACCCTGTAAATGTTAAATGACCCCACCGGACGTACGGTTCTACGCCCTTATTTGTATAGACCGGTGGTTACTCCGTGAACGATGTGGTCAGTAACGGCTGCCTTTATCCCCCAAGAAAATTGTTGATACTAATTTTAGACTAGGTCAACCTGGGAGTCCAAGGTGAATTTTAAGAAATACGAATTCGCCCTTCTGTGGATCTAACCCATGACCAGCAAGTCGGCAAGCGAGTTTCTAGCCACTACGCTAGAGAAGATATCTTGGCACTCTTCCGACAGACGGGTCTAAATAGTTCTGCAGTGAATAATTTTATATAACTAACACTAACCCTAACCCTAAACCCTAACTTATTCACTGCAGAACTATTTAGACCCGTCTGTCGGAAGAGTGCCGATATCTTGTATGTGTCTTTCTTTGCTTCTTTTGCCTAGTGTTTGTGAACATGAGACTAATTTCCTTTTTCCATGTCTCCTGTTGATATGTCCTTTAATATTCTTTGTCTTCTCCTGATTTGCTTGTTAAACAAAATCTACAAACTCAACTGTAATATACTCATATAACTTACCACAAAAGGGCGATGAACCCGTTGTATTCAAATAAAACACGCCCCTTGATCTGAAAGAATCGTTAGCATCCAATCCCATGATAGGACATGGGCGGTGCCCACAATTTAGACACTCCCCTCTCATGTACCTGTCTTCTGATTGGCAGGGATATGCTAAGAATGTACACGAACTTGACGTAGAACTCAGAAGGATCGATTCAGTGAAAAGTTCTGTAGATCTCTCATGACTGCAACTTAAACCCACTTCTGCAGCTGGAAAGAGAAATCAGACTGAAATTTAAGTTATCTCAAACGATAGATCTGACATATGGTACTAACAGCTCTCTACCTAAAATGGACAGCCGAGGTATGTTACAGTATTTTAAAATATTAAGAATATTAAAATATTAAAAAGTATACAGATAAATAAATAGCAAATCTCTGAAACAAGTTAAAGAATTCAAATATCTTGCGAGTATGATTACAGAAGTTGAGGTGAGTTGAGTTGAGCTAAGAACCGGCATCACTGCACTCAGGACATTCTCATACGCGCTCCGTCCCCTCGTTCAACAGCCAGCGAAGAGTCACACTACTAATCGTTCTCATCGCTATTTGATTGAAAGTTCTCCTGGTCTTCCCTCCCAGTTTTGATATTCTACCAGAACCCCTGCCAATCCCCCCGCAATCTCATCCTTTCCATATACGGTTTCTCAATCTGTTCCTCCACCTTCTCCACCTGAGAACATAGGTATGTAAATGAAAACAGAGCACGCAGTTCTATGCAGCCGGTTTGGGAGGACTGATAAAACAATGGGATAAGTGCATCAATGCTGGTGAAAATTATGTTGAGAAATAAAGGGACAATGTATGTATACAAATAAACTGGTTTCAAGTTGTTATCATTTTTAGTTATTTTTCTACAGCCATTTGTGACTTACTTATTGACTTACCCTCGTACCAAAGTAAGTTGGCGTGAGGCTGGCTGCCTCATCCCCAAGAAATCTAGCTTCAAAATCCAACCTATCATGAATTAGTCTAGAGGTGAGTTGTTTGACGGACAGTGCTACATTGGTAGATGAAAGGCAGAAAACAGAAGGCAGAAAAAAAACAAAACAATAGAAAGCAGAAGCAGAAGAGGACGAAGAGGAATAATAATAATAATAATAATAATAATAATAAGAAGAAGAAGAAGAAGAAGAATAAGAAGAAGAACAACAACAACAACAACAACAATACGAAGATGACATCAACACATCAGAAGCAGTATTCACCACGAGATGACCTTTGACACCCGGGGCTAAGAAAACTACTCACTGGTGACCCCGTGCCGAACAGCATCTTCCAGAAAGTCCAGTACCGAGGCCTCCTCATGACAGCCGGGCTGGTGATGTCCTCCATTCGGGTAGAAGTCTATGTGACCTATTGGCTCGACAATCCCGTAACCTAAACAGAGAGGATAGTGAATTGCAGTGTAAATATGCATGGTGTACTAGAACTAGAGCGAGGTCAATATACCCGGTGTGGTAAATCAATTATAACCAATCAATCATTCGAACAAGTAGTCAATCAAACTGTGTTTACAATTAAATTATGTGTTTGTCTTTTTTTTTGAAGTAAGAATATCGGGAATATTGCATCATCATCATCATCATCATCATCATCATCATCATCATCATCATCATCATCATCATCATCATCATCATTATCATCATCATCATCATCATCAACGTGATGTTGCCCTGCCAAATGGCTTTCGGTTTCATGTCTCTCCACGATGTCCTAAGGCTGCTAAGGATTTTCCTCCATGCCACTGTCCCAATCCATCCAGAATCATTTCTCTCCGTCCGCCTGTGCTTCTTTTCCCACTGATTTTCTATTCGTCACGATGTTTTCCAATGTCTGACTTCTCATTATTAGACCAAAGAATGATGTCTTTTTCTCATAGTTATATATCAGAGACTATCTTAGGGGGAAAACGCTGAGGTATTCTGAGCTGTGGATATTACAAAATCACGCATTGAAACTGAGGAAAAGGCACATTAAATTCATCTGGCATACCACAGGAAAAGGTGTATTAGAGAAACTAGCATTACATGGAGAAAATGCGAAAACAAGAGATGCGGAGATTAGGACGAAGGGTGTATATGGGAAGCTAACAAAGCTGGGCAACACACAATAATATAAACAATGCATTTATCAACATATCACATCACAGAGAAGATGGGCGAGTCATGGTCGCCGAGCTCTGCTCCAGATCAGACACTCGAGGAGGATGACGACAGTGAATAATAGCTGCAATGGATCTCCAAGACTTGTTATGATTCTCTTTGGTTGTACTTTTCTGGTCGTCATCATTTAGTAGAATATTTCCAAGTGCATTGATGGCTACCGTTTGTTCGATGCCTTCAGCACAACAAGGCTATGGTACCAACTTCAAATCTGATATTCCCTTCACAATGGTTTTCTCAATGTGTGTCCTATCCAATTCAAGTCTTAGTCAGATATGATTGAGCTACGGTCTTTCTGTTAACGCTAAATTTTGGGCGGCCCTCACTAAACCCGACACCTCACATTGTACCAACGGCTTCGGGCGGAGGAGCGCAATTGGGAGTCTTAACCTAGAGCGAGGAAATGCAACCTAAAGACTAAACGTCATGGCAGAGCAGACCAGGTCCTATGACTGTTGGCCACTGGTCTAGGATAGAGCTGACAGAGTATTTCTTTGCTGATCCGGCAGTTTCTACAGCTTGTCTTGCTCCAGATATATTGGTGATAACTTTCCTTTGGAATAAACCAGGCAGGCGGGGAGAGAGAGAGAGAGAGAGAGAGAGAGAGAGAGAGAGAGAGAGAGAGAGAGAGAGAGAGAGAGAGAGAGAGAGAGAGAGAGATCATACTGCGTGAGCAACACACGGGTTCTACAACTCCGCACAGGCTTTGTGCAATGGAGAGGTATAACTCCATTCACGATATGATTTTAGGTATTATGCCTTTTTGAAGCACATTGTAACAAACTATCGTCTGTCAAAACGATAATATGCGAGTCTTAGTTGTCCTACCCCGAGTCTGCGTCATATTCCCAGTTACAGACTCGCTGGAATCTGTCTATTTCTCTACAAGCTCGATATAAGTGTCATAACGTGTTAGATCTTCTGTTCTGTGCTAGCACCAGTAAATGAATATTTGTTGCCTATTTGTAATTATTTTAGTTGTAGACGTAGAGAGTGTCACGAATTGGCCGCCTTAACATCCCAGAATATTTTTCTCGGTCTCCAAATTTGAGAGGCCAAATTGAGAAAGAATGAATTAATCACACTACTCCAAAATTATCTAGTCGTGAGGTAAGATTATTCACAAAAAGCCTCTAGCCATGACGTAAGCTTGCAGATGGCAAGTAAAATGGCAACTAGATAATTAGTATACACCTTGGGAAACTGCTGACCCAGACATGCTGAATCAACAATGAAGGGGCCATGGACTGTGTAATTAAAACCTGGTTTACCCACAGAGTTGTAAACTGGCTGTTGACCATGAGAACCTAATTGTTCCCTTGACATGACACCTGATAAGAATAGCTAGGAAATCGCCCAGGTGTGAACAACATTAACCCAGGGAAAGATAATAGCCCCAGGGCTGTAAACTAAGCCCCGCCCACTCTGACTGGCAGACTCAGGGAGGTGTGAACCAGGTCTGATAAGACAATTAACACTGAGGACTTGGGGCCAGACAGAGAGGAGCAAGGTGTGATGGCCAGTTGCAATGATAAGGGCAATTACTGTCAGGAGGAGATAAGAAGAATTTATGACGGGAATGCCAAGGAGATAATATGGTCTGCTTGACTTAGCTTAAATAAGGGTCCCTAGCCTGTTTTATGTCAGATTAAGTTTGACTTCAGAACAGGTAGGAACTATCTCAATGTCTGTAGTCATATGCATGAATATTATGTTGGCTGCTAGGAATTATTTCTTAGTAACTAGTCCCTTAGTAAGTCTCTTAGTTTCTTAGATGGATGGACCGATTTTCAGTCTATATCTGATCTAGGTTATTGCAAGAACTATCATTGTCATAGGTTACTTGAGTGTTCTTTCTGAGTTCTTTGTTCAATATCATTGTGCTGTAAGTGCTACTCTTCTGAGAAGTAGAAACTTATTGAAGGCAGGTCTTGTCTAGATATACTTGAGGTGTCGTAGCAGATGCTTGTGTAACAGTGTACAGAGACTAACAAGACGCGTTGGTTTTATGCAAATACTGTTTATTTCTTCATGATGACAAGTCAGCTTCCTCTCTAGTCCAAGGCTTGATGGTAACTGCCCTTGCCAACCCAATACGTCACGATTGAGCATCCCTCCCAGCTTTCAGTCTCAATGCTCAATCGTGCTGTATCTGTTTCCCACTAGATCCTAATAATACCCCAGTACTCTATTACTGTTACACTTGCCATCTCTTTCTAAACTAGACTAGTCTCTTTTTGATGAGTGCATTTGTTGTACAGATTATAGTCAACTGACTATTTATTTAATTCTTACAACAGCAGGTGATTAAACCGGGCAGCTCAGCAAATATAGCTGGTCTGTGTGGTAACTTCAATTAGACCTGTTGTATATCTCATTTTGTAGCTATACAATATTAGTACTCATTAATAATGACTGATGCTATTATGTGAGTATCATTATATGTCCATCTTGAAGTAATATAATGTTTACGGATGTTGGATGTATGTAGGTGTAATTTCATAAACTAACTAGTGCATTATGCTATGATGTTAAAGTATCATATGTCTAGTTTAATCAATAGGTTTATGTGTATTGGATGTTTGGTATATTGATTTGTCATATGCAAGCCTACCAATATGAAGTGTTATATTATGGTGTGCGCATTGGCACACTAACCATCGATTGCATTTGTAGCAGAGGTGTAATGGTACAGACATTACCCACAAGTGTTAGGGGGTATATGGTGCTAAACCTTTTTCATCGTATGGTGGAGGGTAGTTCACGGAACCCTGGCACAGCTACTGGTCACGGCTTGTAAGCCCGGATGACCCGGCATTATTATAATACCCTTACCGACCCTGTGAGCTGCTAAACTAACATTGGACGGAGCGACTGTACGACACAGAATTTCTGTATTAGCGACATGGACATGGGGCGGCAGAAATGTAATCATTACAGGCGTGTGAGACAATTGAAAAGCCCGTCCCAGACTAAAGACAGTAGGGAGAAGGAGGATGGTGAACGCAGTCGAGCTGAAAGATAAACTTGGCCAGACTGGGCATTGTATATGTTTGTTATATGTTTTAATTAGGATTGCGCTGATGTAGAACTGATATAACACATTCTTGACTTTCTTTCAAGCTCTCACAAGGAGCCCTATGTTATAGATCTCAAGACTAGAGACTACTGACTAGGAGTGTCAGGACTGACAGGATCTCAGAATACCGGCAAGCTGTTCTTTTTCTTTTGTGTGTGTCTACTGGAGAGTGGGGATCTGGACCACAGTTCCAGATAGATGAAGTAACAAGTAAAGTTACGTAATGTTTCTCATCACAATATGTTATATGATTTTATCATCCTCATATTGACCATCATCCAATGTCTATGATTAGTAAATAAATGTTGTAGTCTTGTAACTCATAGTTCTGTCATTATATTTTTTCCAATTGTGCATACGTGTTGTTGTGTACATTGGTGGGGGTTCACTTACACACCAAGGAAAGGAGCAGTCAGGGAGAAAACCTGGACTGAGATAGTCGTCTATACTAATATATTTAGACTTAAAACATCTATCTTAAGCTAACCTTCTCTTTCCTATACCTTGGCGAATATTCAGCACAGTTCATTTCATTTTGTAACGAGCCACTTGGAGCTGTACGTTGGATATTCATGGGCTTAATCTGTAGTTCAGCCATATAGATTTTGTCCCTAGTCAGTTTCTGACTATTAGGGTTGCTCGCCAGCGAATAATATTTTCATCTAGCCGGTGGGGCATCCCGACTTCTGACAGATTGGGGTCCAGTCCGCGATCCTGAACCAGGATTCTAGTAATCATAGTGATTCTACTAGACCCTAGACAAACGATTTTTCAAAGTTAACTCTTGTAATCTTCAGTCATCAAAATAGACTATCATCAAATGTAGCTACTTTTAGTTGAGGAAGTTTCAGAGTACATATATAACTTTTCAAAAGTATAACAGATAAGAATTTATGAGAAAACTACCATCATCTATCATTTATTGATAACTGTTTTAACTATTATCAATTAGTGTTACCATTAATCATTTATTGATAATTGAACACTTTAATCATATTTACATTGATGTGTTTGATGATTTAACTGCTTGACTGATTTGCATTTTATGATAAAATATGCCATGTTTATTTTGACATGTATGCAGTGCATTTTAATGTTTATTTAGGTAAATATTACTGTTGATTACTGTGTAGTATATCTCTCACACTTACTTCACTGCTGTCGCCAGGTACTACTTGAATATTATTTTCAGTTGTCTTTCACTGCTGAGGCTAAACTATACACATTGGATAGCGTAGACTGTCAGTAGTTAACTCTTGTCGTTCTAGCTTAGATCTGATTTTTGATATATACATAGGAGCTAACCTGAATATAGTCATTAGCAATTATGTTCTTGCTTTACCGGAATCTTGAAGAGGATCTGAAGGCGCGCGCAGATTTCTCAGAGACCGCGAGAGGGTGGGGCATAAGAGAAGGCTTAGAGGGAGAGCAACTAGAAACATATATCATAGCAGAGTTAGAATGGTGGGACCAAGAAGAAGAAATTATGTTTAAAGAAGATGATGAGTTCTTTGAAGCACAAGAGCGTAGCAAAACTGAAGGAGTAAAGATGGAAAAAACGCATATGGAAGCAGTCAATGCAGAGAAGCTAACCTTTCTAGCGGAACATAAGATAGGAGATATGGATGCTCACCCAACCAGGAAGGAAGGGACATCTTTGCCACCCACCGCAGAATCAGAGGTAGTGGACCGGGAACTACAGGTTCTCATTCGACCCAGTCCTAAACGGAAAAGAGGGAAGAAAAAACGTGCCAAGGGCATTTCAAACAGTCACAAACGTGATAACTGTTTGCACCACGGCAATAGTCGTTTGACAGTAGAGGACCTTCAGGAAAACCACTTGACTGCTATGAGAAATGAATCTCGAGAGAAAGAGGAACTGAAGACAACCTTTAATGAGGTCGCAGGCGGAGACCTAGCCGATTCTCACATTCCCTTCTGGTCACAGAATCACGAAGTGGAATTACATCTGACTGAAATAGGGAGGAAGGAAGGAACAGAATCCCAGGTGAATTTCACTGCTGCAACGCGGGAAGAGTCACTAATTATCAGTTCAGATAATTTACCTAGTAACAGTTACCCAGAGGACAACTGTTTGCACTACGGTTTGCCAGTACAAGACTCCCAGGAATCTCATTTTACTTCAACGAGAGGTGAAACTCAAGAGGAAGATGACCTGAGGACATCTTTTAAGGAGGTCGGAGATCGAAAGGTAACCGACTTTATTATTCCCTTCAGCCCAGACGAGGAAGAAGTGGGATTAAATTTGACTGACAGTGGGATGAAGGAAGACCCGGAACCCCTTGTGATCTTTGAGGCTGCAGCTCAGGACAAGACACTAGATCTCAGTTCAAATCATTTACCTAGTGTGATGGATTGTGTAGACACCAGCCTATCACAGGATGTACCTCAACTGGACTTAGCCCATGAAAGCATGACCAGAGAGGAACATCTAGACCAGGAAACATTTCCAGTTGTTATCTCACAGTATACCAGTTCGGAGACTCAGGAAACACAGGGAATTGTCTTGAGCCAGAATATGGACTCTGATATTGTGCAGACATTGTCTGTAGTTGCTAAAGAAAAAATTCTTTGCACAAGATGGAGGAAGAAACGCCTATCATCTCATTAGCTGAAGTTATCAGGGAATTCCAGCAACAGGAACCTGAAGTAACAGAAGTCAAGAGTGGTTTGGAATCAACACTCTTAGGACTCAATCTACCCTTCAGTCAGGTCGATTTGATAGGAGTAGATCAGCTATTTGTGGATACTTTATTCAAAAGTAACACCACTTTATCGCCCTGGAGTAACTATGTTATTTCTCAAGGCTGGACAACTTGGCACACTAAATTTCCAATTTCTAGCACGGTTTTCACACGAAACTCTAATGCAGAGAAACTCAGCCCGTTAACTGATTATCAGGGAAAGAAACCGCGACACCGAGGAGGGAAGATTGTTACGCCCAACTTTGAAGGAGGAAAGCGCCAGTTGAATTTATATCATGGGACCATGATGTGTAACATTATTCCTTTCAAAAGGAAGATATTGATGAATCTGTTAAGGATCTATAAAGGATGGAGGAATATCACGGAGACAAGCTTTGCTGTGGCCAGCTTATGCAAGACCTCACTACGGGTACATCCTCGGCTGAAAGGAGTAAATCACGTGAGGGAATGGACTAAGACCGTTGCTCAGAGGCGCCGAAGAATCCCGTTGATTGTGATCTTTCCCAGAAGGGTAAAAATACATCCTCCTGACAATTACCGGATTTTACCAAGCTATTGCATGGAATCCCGGCCGAAAACCAGGTACAAGGATCTATCCAGAGTATCTTTGGGTTATGGAAATGGGACGTCTTTATGCAGAAGCAGGACAACCCACTGCCACAAGGAATATTGGAAACCTTTAGGCAGATACAGAACGGAGAGTGCTTAGGCATTATTCTGGGATGTACGGCGTGCTTTGACAAAAGATTTCTGGCAGAAACTTTTTTTTTAAGGGGAAAGCTCTGTCACGAATTGGCCGCCTTAACATCCCAGAATATTTTTCTCGGTCTCCAAATTTGAGAGGCCAAATTGAGAAAGAATGAATTAATCACACTACTCCAAAATTATCTAGTCGTGAGGTAAGATTATTCACAAAAAGCCTCTAGCCATGACGTAAGCTTGCAGATGGCAAGTAAAATGGCAACTAGATAATTAGTATACACCTTGGGAAACTGCTGACCCAGACATGCTGAATCAACAATGAAGGGGCCATGGACTGTGTAATTAAAACCTGGTTTACCCACAGAGTTGTAAACTGGCTGTTGACCATGAGAACCTAATTGTTCCCTTGACATGACACCTGATAAGAATAGCTAGGAAATCGCCCAGGTGTGAACAACATTAACCCAGGGAAAGATAATAGCCCCAGGGCTGTAAACTAAGCCCCGCCCACTCTGACTGGCAGACTCAGGGAGGTGTGAACCAGGTCTGATAAGACAATTAACACTGAGGACTTGGGGCCAGACAGAGAGGAGCAAGGTGTGATGGCCAGTTGCAATGATAAGGGCAATTACTGTCAGGAGGAGATAAGAAGAATTTATGACGGGAATGCCAAGGAGATAATATGGTCTGCTTGACTTAGCTTAAATAAGGGTCCCTAGCCTGTTTTATGTCAGATTAAGTTTGACTTCAGAACAGGTAGGAACTATCTCAATGTCTGTAGTCATATGCATGAATATTATGTTGGCTGCTAGGAATTATTTCTTAGTAACTAGTCCCTTAGTAAGTCTCTTAGTTTCTTAGATGGATGGACCGATTTTCAGTCTATATCTGATCTAGGTTATTGCAAGAACTATCATTGTCATAGGTTACTTGAGTGTTCTTTCTGAGTTCTTTGTTCAATATCATTGTGCTGTAAGTGCTACTCTTCTGAGAAGTAGAAACTTATTGAAGGCAGGTCTTGTCTAGATATACTTGAGGTGTCGTAGCAGATGCTTGCCATCTCTTTCTAAACCAGACTAGTCTCTTTTTGATGAGTGCATTTGTTGTACAGATTATAGTCAACTGACTATTTATTTAATTCTTACAACAGCAGGTGATTAAACCGGGCAGCTCAGCAAATATAGCTGGTCTGTGTGGTAACTTCAATTAGACCTGTTGTATATCTCATTTTGTAGCTATACAATATTAGTACTCATTAATAATGACTGATGCTATTATGTGAGTATCATTATATGTCCATCTTGAAGTAATATAATGTTTACGGATGTTGGATGTATGTAGGTGTAATTTCATAAACTAACTAGTGCATTATGCTATGATGTTAAAGTATCATATGTCTAGTTTAATCAATAGGTTTATGTGTATTGGATGTTTGGTATATTGATTTGTCATATGCAAGCCTACCAATATGAAGTGTTATATTATGGTGTGCGCATTGGCACACTAACCATCGATTGCATTTGTAGCAGAGGTGTAATGGTACAGACATTACCCACAAGTGTTAGGGGGTATATGGTGCTAAACCTTTTTCATCGTATGGTGGAGGGTAGTTCACGGAACCCTGGCACAGCTACTGGTCACGGCTTGTAAGCCCGGATGACCCGGCATTATTATAATACCCTTACCGACCCTGTGAGCTGCTAAACTAACATTGGACGGAGCGACTGTACGACACAGAATTTCTGTATTAGCGACATGGACATGGGGCGGCAGAAATGTAATCATTACAGGCGTGTGAGACAATTGAAAAGCCCGTCCCAGACTAAAGACAGTAGGGAGAAGGAGGATGGTGAACGCAGTCGAGCTGAAAGATAAACTTGGCCAGACTGGGCATTGTATATGTTTGTTATATGTTTTAATTAGGATTGCGCTGATGTAGAACTGATATAACACATTCTTGACTTTCTTTCAAGCTCTCACAAGGAGCCCTATGTTATAGATCTCAAGACTAGAGACTACTGACTAGGAGTGTCAGGACTGACAGGATCTCAGAATACCGGCAAGCTGTTCTTTTTCTTTTGTGTGTGTCTACTGGAGAGTGGGGATCTGGACCACAGTTCCAGATAGATGAAGTAACAAGTAAAGTTACGTAATGTTTCTCATCACAATATGTTATATGATTTTATCATCCTCATATTGACCATCATCCAATGTCTATGATTAGTAAATAAATGTTGTAGTCTTGTAACTCATAGTTCTGTCATTATATTTTTTCCAATTGTGCATACGTGTTGTTGTGTACATTGGTGGGGGTTCACTTACACACCAAGGAAAGGAGCAGTCAGGGAGAAAACCTGGACTGAGATAGTCGTCTATACTAATATATTTAGACTTAAAACATCTATCTTAAGCTAACCTTCTCTTTCCTATACCTTGGCGAATATTCAGCACAGTTCATTTCATTTTGTAACGAGCCACTTGGAGCTGTACGTTGGATATTCATGGGCTTAATCTGTAGTTCAGCCATATAGATTTTGTCCCTAGTCAGTTTCTGACTATTAGGGTTGCTCGCCAGCGAATAATATTTTCATCTAGCCGGTGGGGCATCCCGACTTCTGACAGAGAGTCACAAGTTTTTGTACACGTTATGAGAAGATATAAATTAGAGAACTCTGTGGCAAATGGCAAGATTCAGTGGAAAATAACAAGGGGGAGGCAGAGAAATAAATATCTGGATGGCTCGGCCACATGTCAAGGTCGAGACAAGAACATGGAACTGATCCACGACTCTGGTGATCGAATGAGATGGCAAAACATGACTGCCCACGCTTAGCGGCATGACACATGATGATGATGATGATGTTCTCCGTGTTCTTGGTCTAGACAGCAGTAGGGCCTACTTTTTTTTAAACATAGACTTTACTGGGTAATATTGCTGCCTCCACTGTTGGTAGTGCTGATAATAATGGTGGGGATGATAATTATTTCATGGTGATAATCTTGGTGGTGGTAATGATGTTAGCTATGATGGCACTAATGATGATAATGATTATGACAATGATGATAATGTTGATAATCATAATCAGAATGATGATTATGACTATAAGGATGATAATGGTTAGGACAATGTTGATAATGATGATTATGGCAATAATGATGATAATGGTTAGGACAATGATGATAATGATTATAATGATTATAATGATGATTATGACAATGATGATGATTGTGACAATGATGATAATCATAATAATCATGATCAGGATAATGCTGATGATGATGATGATGACAGTGGTGATGATGATGATGACGACGACGATGATGATGATGATGATGATGATGATGATGATGATGATGATGATGATGATCGCGATACTGACGATGCTGATGATGAAAATGATAATGAGTATACTAATGATTACGGCACCAGTGGTGATGATGAAGATATGGGTGTGCTAAAAGTAATGGTGACATTGACAGCCACGAAATCAGCAACAACAGCGCCAACTTCCCTAGAACAGAGACCAAAGGAAACACATCAAACAAAAGTCCCATACCTCGTACCGTGTCGTAAGGAAGCGCATCAGTGTGGATCACATCCACAAATTGAGCATCGGTTTTGTCGAGTCTCACAGTTTCGTTGAACCCTCTAAAGTTGGGCTGGGCCGGATCCAAACCTGGCGATATATGAAAGAAGACGCAAGGATATTTAGCAGACACCATATCACATGTGTTCATAAATTAACTACAGGGTATCAAAACAATGTTTTCCCGTAGTGAATTTGAATAACGAAGACGCAATGATTCATCTACATAGGCCAATTTTGTGCAAACAGAAAGACATGGTAGTCAATTTAAAATTACCATGGTAAACAATTGATATTACTGTGCGAACATGTGTATATTTCAGCTTGAACGTTGCATCTAGTTATTTTACTCTACGTTGTGTGACTTCTGCAGTATGTACCTGACGAGATGCAGCGAAATATGCCAGGCAATAAATCGTACATTCTAAGGTATGGTTTGTGTCTTCGTTATTCAAATTAACCACAGGGTTTTTGTAAAGTATCACTACAATTTTATGAAGAACAGCTGTTTGTTGGAGAGTATGCTTTCCGTCTTGCAAACGGAAAACATACTCTCCAACAAACAACTGTATATGTGAAGAAACGCTCCGTGGCCAAGGGTTTTACGGACAAAATTCGCAATCCTGCATACCGCGTTCTAAACACCGCTGCCGGCGATTTGGTAGCAAACCGCCTTGCTTTGGTATTTCATACAATGGTATAAGTGCTGGTCGTTCAGAAAGAAATGGCAAACTACTGAAAGTAAATTTGCCAAGACATCGCAAACAGCCAACACATGCTGGGGTTGACACGATGTCTTGTAAAGGATATGCAACTAACCTTAACTAGTTGCAGATACAAACATACAGGAAGCCGCACTAGCACAGTGACCAGCATGCACTTGTTCGAAATCTCTTCGGGTCAGTGGATATTTTCATTGCACAGGGTGTTTGTTAAGTCTCAGTACATTTTGTATCTAGAACACATTTGAAAAATTAAGTACATGATATCATTAAATATGTGCTACACCGGTCTCCCTGGCGTAGAATTTAAGGATGTTGTTCGCAATCCCGTATATTCTCGTACGAAACACAGCTGCGCGAGATTCGGTAACGATCGCGTCGCCTTGGTTACTTACGGAGGGTATGTGAGTCGGTCGTTCAGAAAGCAATAACAAACTACTGAACGTAACATTTGCTGAACTATCGACAGCGACAGTGCCGGCTCCGTGGCTAAAGGCTTGCGAACGCGGTTCATGAGCCGGGTACCAGGCGTTCGAAGCTCAGCTGCGACCGATTTGTGCAGCAGACCGTGTCGCGTTGTGTTATAACGTGGTGGTATGGGAGCCGGTCGTTCAGAAAGCAATGGCAAACTACTGAACGTAACACTTGCCTAGTACATCAATGTAACAAGCTACGTGGAGGGTCCCAAATACCCTTGTCACAATGCTT
The DNA here is from genome assembly GCA_963921405.1 of Cepaea hortensis. Lineage (NCBI taxonomy): Eukaryota > Metazoa > Mollusca > Gastropoda > Stylommatophora > Helicidae > Cepaea > Cepaea hortensis. Next base: position 84,144,301 of record OY992893.1, read on the forward strand.
CAATACTATTCTTTCGCCCTGGCTGGGATAGGTCTTTGCTTGCCAACCCTCCTCCGTTCCCCGGACTCAATGTCACTCTCTCTTTCGACCTCGGGGCCTATTCCCTGAGGTGTCTTTCTGGCTGACCCATAGATAACATGGCGATCGTCAGAGTAAACGATAACTTAATTTTAATAACTTAATACAGGACAGCACAGGAAAACATCAAGGCAGTTAAAACCGATAGTTCTCTACAGACACAACAAGGATAAAGTGTTCAGTTCAGGCACAGAGCCTCAGGTAGCTTTTCTTCACAGACCCAGCTTAATACACTGTCCGATCTGTCCAAATACAGCTCACCGCGTGTGCCATAAGTTCCTTCCTTCCAGGTAATTGGTTGTACGAACAACAGGCCGCTGTAGAACCAAACCCACTGGTTTGTGAGGACTTCTCTACATAGTCAGTTCAATGTTCATTGGGCACAAGGTTGGGTATGATTTCAAATAATGGGAAGAGTTCGTGAATGTGGAATGGGTAGGTGCCTTTCACTGTCCTGGACAAAATTGGGTATGCAGGATAATTATGCGTAGGCCCTGCCACGAACCTAACTGTACTCGATCCTATGTCGTCGAAAGGACTTGAGTTGCGCCATCACCGCAAATTGGCATTCGCCCAAGACCAGCCTTGTGGCTATATATTATCCGTCGGCACTGAATCAGTTAAAACTAATTGGGGAGGGATGGGGGGGGGGGGGAGAAGAACACACACACACACACACGCACACACAACCCAACCTGTAATTCTGGCAAGGCCTGGTATGGAGGCACCAGCGTACCCTGCAGCATGCGCTCCAAGGCTGTGTCCAATGATGTGCACTTGTTGCGCTGTGATTCCGGTCACCTGCACCATTGCCCTGATTAACCTGGCCATAGCCGCACCAACTACACGCGTGTTGGCCACCGCTCGAGCATAGGGAAAACCGGCTCCATCGCCCCAGCTGACAACAACCACGTTCATGGCAGTCTGGAGTCAACGAATGTCTCGCTATTATTGTTGATCAATTGTTCATAATGACACCAATACTAAAGAACACACACGTATCAGCAGACACTAAGAAAGTACTCTACAACATCATATTTCTGCCAGCTCTATACTACCAATGCCAAACCTGGACAATGCCAGGAAAAGAGAAAAGAAAAATTACAACAGAAAATAGATTGCTGAGAAGAATACTCATATATCAAGAAGAAAGAAAATCAGAAATGGAGAAATCAGGACTACAGTGGGGGTTATAGCAGTTCTAGATTGTATTAGAAGGCAGCTAGTTAATTGGTTCGGCCATATAAGTGGGCTACCAACTGACAGTATATCCCAACCAGCAATGATGTATAGCCCGAATGGAATAAGAAGAAGAGGCCAATCATGTAAACGATAGACAGAGAGAATTAAAGGGCCCACGGGAATCTTGATACATGAAGCCCATAAACGGGCATTCACCCGCTGTCTATTCTTCACCTCGACACCGCAACGTACAAGAGGAATAAGATGAAATAAGGTGAGATAAGATTGTTGACAATGTGGCTCAAAAATTACCATCTTACGTGTTAAAACATAATTTTTATAAAGTCTAAACATAATTTTCATAAAGTCTAAACATAATTTTCATAAAGTCTAAACATAATATTCATAAAATCTAAACATAATTTTAATAAAGTCTTAACTATAATTTTAATAAAGTCTAAACATAATTTTGATAAAGTCTAAACATAATTTTCATAAAGTCTAACAGCTGAGATCATTTTCAAAGCAGTGCCCAACACGCATACACAAAACATGTCTAGAAGTAGGAATCTGGCACGGGTCAGTCATGTGATAGGGCCATTCCAGTTGTAGTCATGAGTGTACGGGAAAATAAGTGCTCAGTCTTTCTCTCATGTTTGACGGACGACGAGCTCAGGAGTTAGAACTCTCGTCCGACCGTTCTCATGACATCAGCGTAACTTCCTCTGAACTACACGAGCACATCATCATCCAGCGCTTCGCCGGCTGGTGTGGACGATCATACCTCTCCACAAATTGCGATCTCGACGGTATGGATGAATCCGTGTGTTAACTCACTTCCATGCCATGACACAAGATGGTCAGTAATTTTCTCTCACTGTCTTCATCTGTCTGTTTTTCCGCAAATCTTTCCGGTTGTCACAACATGTTCCAGTTTTTGTCTGCTCATAACTTGGCCAAACAACGATGACTGCCTCTTTCTGATGTTTGTGATAAGTTATCTTTGCGACTCAGCGTCCTTTAACACGTCCAGATTGCTCATCTTGGCTGTCCAATGAATTTTCAGCATTCTTCTATAAAACCACATCTCAAAGGCTTCCTGGGATTATTTTTTTCCGCCTACTTACACGAGCACTTAGGATTCTCAACAACAAAAATTGTTGAACAGCTGACGTTCATATAATTAGTGACGAGGAAACACACAAATCAGTCCATGATTCTAGAAGAAGTAGCACGTGTATTGACTTGCTTGAGTTCAAAAGCGAGCGATCAGGGAGAACAAAATAACATCAGTAAATTGGTTTACATAATCTGTTCACTGCCTGTCTCCGTGGCAAAAGCGTTTCGGACGCAGTTCGTAACTCCGCTTACCTGCGTTCGAAACACATCTGCCACCGATTTGGCAGCAGACCATGTCGTTCGGTTTTAACGTGTTGGTATAGGAGCAGGTCATGTTAGTTAGTCGACAGATCATCCTCGTTGCACATCGGACCATTCAGTCCATAAGTGCTCGGATCCCCTCCTCAGCAAATCCCGCAGCGTGTAGCGGCTAACGACGCCAGTTCTGTGTTGGTTTATCAATCTTCTTTGGCTTCCTGCGTAGTGTTCTTGTTTGGCCACCCCTCTTTTAATTTGCTGCTCTCGCAGTCTGGCCATTGTTGTAGATTCACAGTCATCACTTGGTTCTTGCAAAAGTCTCACTTCTCGTAGAGCATTCAGAATGTCAGCCTGGTCCATGGCGCGTCCGCCCTCAACAGTAGCCTCACCTGCGAGCTTGTCAGCCCGCTCATTTCCTTGTACTCCCGCATGCCCTGGCACGAAGATGAAACTAATCTTTGCCAGCCGAGACCGCTTCAGAGGCAGCAACCATTCTCTTCGGATCGACCCCTCCTCTATCCTCTTGATCATGTTCATTGAGTCGCTAAGGAAACAAGCCCTAGTGAATGTCTGTGTCTCGAGCCATGTTATTGCTTTACTTACTGCCATGACTTCCATGGTCAGGCTACTTGTGGTTTCAGTGAAAGCACCAGAGTCCTCCTTCACAATTCTCCCTCCGGCCCGAGCTGTAAAGGCCCATGAGCTTCTCACATGTCGGATGACCTACCCATCTGTGTAGATGACTGTCTAGCGAATTCTCGAAAATCAACGCTTGTACTTCAGCCTCAACAGCAGCCGGATTTTCTTGTCTGCATTTTCTATCTAGTTGGATGCAAACTGAAAAGGATGTGCAGAAGTCTGTTGGCACTTGCACCCACTCCTCGCCAGGTTCTAAGTCCTCAAGTGAACACACCTGTTGAAGAATGTCCTCGGCTTGACCCATCCACGACCGTCCTCTTTTTAACCTGCTGCCCTTCACCTTCCTAATTTCACCATGCAGTGGATGCTGTGTGTTTGCGTTAATTCTGAGGTAGGCGCGTGCCCTGCAAACTTGCATTCTCTCTTCAATGGTTGGAAAATCAAGAAGGTAGCGCATCGCCCTGCATGCTGTATCTCTTGTACATCCAAGAATAATGCGCATAGCTTCATTCTGTATCCTTTCCATCCTTTCTATCTGCTTATGGCTGACAGTCAGGATTGCCATTGCATACTCCAAAACAGACATGACCAGCCCCTCGTATAGAAGACATAGATGGCGCTGCTCACAGTTTGCTGCCGCCATCACCCGCATCGCTGCCAAACCCCGCTTGGCCTTTGTTATCACCTGGTCTATGTGCACATTATAAGCAAGGCTTCGATCAAACCGTATCCCCAGGTAATTCATTGCCTGCGTTCTTTCCACCGTCTCTGAACACAGCATTACAGTTGGTGTTGGAGTGTTGACAATATGATTATTCAACGAGAACCAAGTCACTGTTGCCTTTGTTGGGTTGACCATTGCCCCAGCTTCATCACACCAAGTACTTATGCGATTGAGTTCGGTTTGTAGCTCCACAGCAACCTCCTCTCTATCCTTACCCTGACGATACACTAAAACATCATCGGCATATGACAATGTCCTGCCAGGTCCAGTGATCTGCTCACTGGTGATTCTCACTGTGTAGGCGTTGAAAAGTACCGGAGATAATGGTGATCCCTGTGGTAGGCCAGGATATATTGATGTTGGTTCCGAAGTCCAACTGCCACATCTAAAAACTACTTTCCGTTGGAAGAGAGCTGCAGCGATCCAACTAAGGAGGAATGGACTTACGTTTAGTTCAAGAAGCTGAAACATTAAAAAATCCAGTGGTACTCTGTTGTATGCGTCCTCAAGATCAATCGCTGCAGCAACGGTTTCAGTGCCTGAGTGGAAACCTTCATAGACATCATGGGCAAAGACTGCTGCATTGGTCCAGGTTTCTCTTTTTGGACGGTACCCACCCAGGGTAGGTGGGAACACACCTTGCCTCTCTAGTTGGCTTGATATTTTCCTGGCAATTACCTTCTCCAGCAGCTTGCCTATTGTATTCTGCATGGTTATAATTCGATATCCCTGAATTTTCTTGTGGTCTTTGTCAGGCTTCGGCAAGGGAATCAGATAGCTGTGTAACCATTCCTCCTTGATGCTAGCACTCCCTATACTGTTGTTGTACATGTCTGCTAGTTTCTCTAGCTCATTGTCGGTACACCTATTTATGTCGTCGTATCTTATGCCATCAGGACCTGGAGCACTGTTATTTGATCGTCGAAGCACAGCCTTGATTTCTTGCACTGTCACTGTGTCTTCATCCGAAGTGTTCTGGGCCTTGCATCTGTCTGAGGTGACCTCCTTGGCCAGATTCCGGCCTCCCATGTC
>OY992893.1:84154332-84376832 GCA_963921405.1 Cepaea hortensis
CTTAAACTGCAAACACCATTTTTTTTTTACAGAAGCACACGAAGGACAGACTTCCTCAAACACTGGCTCCATCTCCCTGTGTATTTCTGTAGGTGTTTTTCCCTGTAACATCAAGAATTTTATCACAGTCCGGGCGTCTGATTTTACATTGTTCTGACAAACCGTTGGATGTGCAGATCTGGTCAATAGGGCGTGTTGTGCCATGCACCATATCGGGAAAACCAGTTGAGGAGGGAAATTCATAATTCTTATGTCCATTTAAAATTGAATGAGCTATACATGTGGCAAATTTCAATTTTCTCCGCCTACTCCTTCATGGTCAGGCTAAAGACTTATCAGAAACCCCTTGTATAATACACTATATCTGGTACTGACAAACGTGATAAATAAAATGGTGGCATTTTCCACGGCTGTGTGGTGGTGGTGGTGTTCATAACAATAATAGTGACAACAACAACAACAACAACAACAACAACAACAACAACAACAACAACAACTAACAACAACAACAACAACAACAACAACAACCAGAATGACACCCAGTTACACTGCCACTAACCTACTGCCATCATGTAGGACGTCTGGAGACGTCGGGTTTGATCTTGTGTACAACCAGAAGCGGAGTCCAATGGCTACAGGACTTTGGGGTAACCAGTTGGTATTTGAAAAGGGTGGCTCGAGGGTAAAACAGCCCAGTCCGCGGTAAGCCACGCCATTTGGACACTGATCCGTGCTACTCTGTCGTGTCACTTGTGCTGGGTGAAAATATGGAGTATTAATTCAAAATAAAAGTTAGTTGCGGGACGTAGCAGTCAACTCCAGGACTTTGTTGGCTGTTTGTGATTCATGGGCAAGTTTACGTTCAGTAGTTTACCTTTGCTTTCTGAACGACCGGCACTCTTACCATTGTATGTAAACCAACGCAAGGCGGCCTGCTTCCAAATCACCTTAATCACCTTCCAAATCACTTAACTATTTCTTTGCTCTATAACTTAGTCTTGACTATTTTTGTTTGAAACAACTATTAACCTTACTTTATTCTGTACTGTCACCGACTAAGATTAACTTTTATTCTACTAAACAACTGCTAAGATTAATTATGTATGAACTAAACAACTATTTAGCTTACCTTATTATGTACTAAACAACTGCTAAGATTACCGCATTCTGTACTAAACAACTAATAAGATTACCGCATTCTGTACTAAACAACTACTAAGATTACCGCATTCTGTACTAAACAACTAATAAGATTACCGCATTCTGTACTAAACAACTAATAAGATTACCGCATTCTGTACTAAACAACTACTAAGATTACCGCATTCTGTACTAAACAACTACTAAGATTACCGCATTCTGTACTTAACAACTACTAAGATTACCGCATTCTGTACTAAACAACTATTAAGATTACCGCATTCTGTACTAAACAACTACTAAGATTACCGCATTCTGTACCAAACAACTACTAAGATTACCGCATTCTGCACTAAACAACTACAAAGATTACCGCATTCTGTACTAAACAACTACTAAGATTACCGCATTCTGTACTTAACAACTACTAAGATTACCGCATTCTGTACTAAACAACTATTAAGATTACCGCATTCTGTACTAAACAACTACTAAGATTACCGCATTATGTACTAAACAACTACTAAGATTACCGCATTCTGCACTAAATAACTACAAAGATTACCGCATTATGTACTAAACAACTACAAAGATTACCGCATTATGTACTAAACAACTACAAAGATTACCGCATTCTTTACTAAACAACTACTAAGATTACCTCATTCTGCACTAAATAACTACACAGATTACCGCATTATGTACTAAACAACTACAAAGATTACCGCATTATGTACTAAACAACTACAAAGATTACCGCATTATGTACTAAACAACTACTAAGATTAGCTATATTTGTAGCAAACAACTACTAATATAAGCATGTATGTTACTAAACACTGACTAAGATTAACATTTAATGTACTGAACAACTGCAAAGATTATCTTATTCTGTACTAAACAAATGCTAAAATTATCTATATGTACTAAACAACTGCTAAGATTATCTCATTCTGTACTAAACAACTGCTAAGATTATCTTATTCTGTACTAAACAACTGCTAAGATGATCTCATTCTGTACTAAACAAAAGCTAAGAATGCATGTAATAAACAACTCCCCCCCCCCCCCCCCCCTTGCATATCATATTTACAGGACATTGCTTGCTGTCAACACCAGCATTTTACTGCTGTTGTTGATGTCTTGGAAAGATTACGCTCAGTAGTTTGCCTTTGCTTTCTGAGCGACCGGCTCCCCTATGTGAATATACGGTATTACGGAGAAAGTCGTTAAACCGTTCGCCAGGGAGACCGGCAATAAACAATTACTAAGATTAAACAACTACTAAGATTAACTATCCATATAATAAACAACCATTAAGATTAACTATGCATGTAATAAACAACTACTAAGATTAACAATGAATGTAATCAACTGCCTTTGCTTGGACAAGTACCTCAGAAGCGTGAGTATGTTCGCCTGATGGCGAGGGACACTGGTAACAGGGAAAGCTAATCCGCATGCAACATTCAGACTAGTGCACTAGAAGCACTAGCATATGAGTGGACTAAGCTTGAGTTCAAATCAAACGTCCGAAAACAAAGAAACCCCCAGCATCAGAGTATTGCCAGCATTCCATCGTTATAAGAAGAGAAATTGAAGTTTATTGTGACAACTGGAAACAAATTGAAAGGAGAGATAGAGGAAGACAGCGAGAGAAGAATTCTCTGCAGTATTGTGTCATGGCATGGAAATGTGTCATCGGACGATTTGAAGATCGCAAAATGTGGGGAGACATGATCGCTCATGCCAGTAGGAAACATATCGACTCCGTGATGATGTGTGATTTTTGTTGTGTCATATCCTTTTTACAGGACATCACGGTCAACACCAACATCCCACTGCTGTTGTTGATGTCTTGACAAGTTTACGTTCAGTAGTTTGTCAGTGCTTTCTGAACGAACGGCTCCTATACCAACTCGTTAAAACCCAGAGCAACACGGCCTGCTGCCAAATCAGTCGCAGCTGTGTGTGATTCTAGTACATAAAGATTTGCATTCTCATCGGTGCAACAGAGTTCGTGCAATGAGTTAGAACCTTGTGTGCTTTATTGGATAAGATTGTAGCACTTAGAGGGAATATCCGTGTGCAATGGCCGTGAACTTTAACCCAAACCGACTGTAGCAGGGCGGGAAATATCTTGTTTCCTGTCCATGACAGACATCCAGACAAACAGACGGACAGACAAATCTATAGTTTCGCAAAACACATGTACTAGATTGCGCGTGTGAGTTTGTGTTTTTCCCCTATCTGTATCACGTCTATCTAACTATATGCCTGACCTAACTGTCTGTCTGTCTAAATCTGACATCGTAACCTTATTCGAACATTAAGCTTACCATTGCTCAACAATACTGGCTTCAGAACAGCCCAGAGAAGTGCACACAAACCAATACAGAGCCATGTAGCCATTTGACCATCCACAGAGAACATCAACTCTTAACGGGCAAATTGCTCAGTTTTTTTATTGTGTTGTTTGTTCCCCCCCCCCCCCCAAGATATCTCTAGGATGATATTTCTTCCGTCGCTAATGCAGCGGCTCTCAAAGAATAGTCGGAAGGGCCGCTCTGTTGGTTCTTAAGATAAATCAAAAGCGCACGAACGCGCGCGCACACACGCACACACATAACAGACATGCAAAATCACACTTGTTTCGTTGAAAATTCATTCCTTACAGCGATTCACCGGGGCCTACCACCGCGAGTGTGTGGAGATTAGGGCAGTGATTGATAGACTGCCTATGGCAATCTTGCTTTCTGTTTTGTCTGTCTGTCTCTCCCTCTCTCTCCCTTTCTCTCTCTCTCTCTCTCTCTCTCTCTCTCTCTCTCTCTATATATATATATATATATATATATATATATATATATATATATATATATATATATATGTGTGTGTGTGTGTGTGTGTGTGTGTGTGTGAGCGCTCGTGTGTGTGTGTGTGAAGGGTGGGGGTTGTGGTTAAAATGTCATGACGACAAAGCATTCGATTAACAAAAAGATCTGTGTCTGTGGTAGTACAGATTTAGTTTTGGCTTTGACATGAAGATAGCCATAATGAAAATCTAAAGGACATCTCAAACATACATCGGGATTTCTTTCCAGAGTTAAAAGAAAAAGTCGCTTCAAAGTCGACATGTTCGACTTCATTGCACCGGGTTTTATCCCATATGGCTCTGTCTCTTTCCGCAACGAGGAGTTCCGTAGCTCCAGCGACGACCCCCAGGAGTCTTCGAAAAAGTGCACTCGTGAACCGAAGGACGTGGTCCGGAATCAAACCCACAACCTTCGGAGCCTGAGTTTGACGGCTTGACTACTTCGCCACGGAGACTCCCAGTGTTCCTGGATCCCATGTAAATCCAGTTTAAGTAGATATTTTTATTTCCGAATTACATTTTGTGCAAAGATGTTGAAATGGTATGGAGAGAGACTGTAGCTCTGTCCTACTCCACTTTCGCCTCAAACCAATTTGATGTTTCACCGGCCTCTCTGAGAGCTGCTTGTTTATAATTTCTTGATTCAAGTAAGTGCTGGAAACCCAATACCTCTCAATTTGTTCACGACTTATCAAGTTGAACAAAGTTAAAGGCCTTATTACAGCCAAAGCAACAAATATCAAGATCTGTATTGCACTCTTCATCTTCTGACTTCCCATTCGGACAGAAGGACGATATATCGCATACTAGGTTCATCGTTTTATTTGTTTTGTTTCGTGGTATCTTCAGTAATTTTAACGCTCATTGAATGGTACGTTACATTATAATATTACTTGTTCATTTGATTGTGAACCATGTTTTGTCCAAACCTATTTTTAGTTCGGCACTGAATCAGTTAAGATTGTTATTTTGAAGTTAGGACATCTGGTTTCTCTGTCCTGTCCGAAAGCTATACTTCTTTTAATTCACAATTTAGTTTATTCTCAATTGTTTTCATGATTATTCGCAGGAGAACTTTGCTTACATAGCTTCTCACAGGATAATTTTGCTTACATAGCTTCTTCTTTGTTCATCTTTTGAGGGAAGTGAACCGGACGTAGTTATACTTGTATACCTCAAAGTAGGCGTGTCCGACTTCGTATGTGTTTGTGTCTGGTTTACTTCATCTAGATAAGTAGGGTCGATCCCGTTAATACAAGAACCGGTTACTTGATATTGTTTTTCCCTATATAATTTATGGTTCTGCACTTCTCGCCCTTCTGAAATTCGTTTTATTACGTAAATAGACTCGACAATCACGTTTTATGTAGACGTCTGGACTTGTTCTAGTATGTGTTACTAAATTTAGCTTCCATTTTTACGTATACTGTGTAGGGGCGGGGAAATTTATAGGGAGAAAATACGAACGCGGGGGGGGGGGGGGGGGGGGGTGACATTCTGAACATATGGTGAACGGGTGCATGGGCGAAAAAAGGTTGAGAACCATTGCTCTAGACAGATTCCAGCCAGGGTAACGGACTCTATCTACCCGTGCAACATAATTTAGTGCAACAGTACGAAAGTTGCCGGTCTCCGTTTCATAGGCCTTACGGAAACGATATCTCAAGCTCGCTTACCCGCGTTTGAAACAATTCTTCGACCGATTTGGCAGCAGACCGCGTTGCGCTGGGGTTTTAACGTGTTGGTATGGGAGCCGGTCGTTCAGAAAGCAATGGCAAACTACTGAACCTAAACTTGCCAAGAAATCAACAGCAGCAGTAAAATGCTGGTGTTGACAGCGATGTCCTTAAAAAGGATATGCCCCCCCCCCCCCCCCCCCCCCCCCCAAAAAAAAAAAGTACGATAGTTGGTGAAGTGTTAACGTTACTTTCTTTAGGATTTGAGTTGATTTGAGCTAAGAACCGACATCACTGCATTCAGGACATTCCCATACGTGCTCAGTCCCCTCGTTCAACAGCCAGCAAAGAGTCATACTACTAATCGTTCCCACCGTTATTTGATTAAAAGTTCTCCTTGTCTTCCCCCTCAGTTTTGAGATTCTTCCAGAACCCCTGCTGATTTCCCGCAATATCATTCTTTCCACATACGGGTTCTCAATCTGTTTCCCCACCTGGTCCCACAGGCCCTCAACCACCTCTCCCTTGTCCATGGGTAATCAACCACCAAGAGGTGCATTCCCTGCCAGCCTATCAGTATGTCCATTTCCCCGCGCACGGCTTTCTTTAGAAGAGGGATATAGACTATTCTCTTCCCGCCTGAATTACGAGATACTTCCACCGGTTTGTCGTCACAACCTGGTGCCTTCCCTGTCTGTAGACTTCGTATTGCTGCTGATCGTACTTCCTCTAATAAATGTCCTGGTTCTTTGTCATATCCTCGTACATTTACTCACAGCTTTTCTCGTGCAAATGTCAGTACGGCCTAGAGGCGTGGCGCGCTAACATGTAAACTTCCCGTGCGCTGACGACGGGGTAGTGGGTTAATTCCAAACACCGGTCAGTTGGGCTTAAACGTTGACTCGGTCAGAAAGCCATGGCAGACTGCTGAACATAAAATTTCATCGTAAATTACAAACAGCCAAATGGGGATGGGGTTGAGTGCAAAATCCTGCACAGGACAAGCTATTATTTTTATTTTATTCTTCCCATATTTCTAGTATATCTTCAGTTTCTGTTTATTATTACTTTTGTTTGTTTGTTTGCATATCCCTTACAGGACGTTGCAGTCAACACCAGCATTTTCAGCTGCTGTTGATGTACTAGGCAAGATTACGCTCAGTAGTAATCAGTAGTCGCTTTCTGAGCGACCAGCTCACATACCCCGTAAGTTACCGATGCGGCGAGAACCGCTACCGTTTCTCGCGCATATCACGTTACTCACGAGAGTATACGGGGTTACGGAGAAAGACGCAAACCACTAGGCCAGGGATACCGGATGCCTATAAATTACTATATATGCTGATGACCTGAATTTTTCTGCTAATAAATATTCTGATTTCCTCGAACAAGTCTCATTCTGTTCCTTGCTCTGCGGGTGCACTATTTTTTATTAAGTACTAGCTGACCCTGCCCGGCTTCGCCCAGACCCTGGTGGGGAGCATCTCATTTAATTCATATAAGTAGTCATATAAGTTCTCGTTCCCGTTACCGACTGTCTGTCTGTCTGTCTGTCTGTCTGTCTGTCTGTCTGTCTGTCTGACCCGGCCCGGCATTTCCCAGCTCCTGATGTGGAGCATCTCATTTAATTCATATAAGTAGTCATATAAGTTCCCGTTCCCGACTGTCTATCTGTCTGTCTATCTGTCTGCCTGACCCTGTCCGGCTTCATTAAATTCATACAACAAAAAAAGTAACTTAAAAGAACGTTCTTCTACACACCATCCATTATTTTTAATGAAAACTCTTTCTAATCACCTGCATGACTACAGTAACTTCTTAAGCAAAAAAAGATGAGTTACAATGTTATGCATTGTGCATCATTTTTATGAAAACTTTGAAAATGCCTTACAGATTGTATCATTATTTATTATAACTCATATGCCGGTACATAACTATGGACAAAGAGTTTATAAATCTTTGAAAACGATGCCACAATATGACTATAAGTTATACAGAAAAGTTATGCCCCTTGAAATAACTTTTACAGAGTTAGGTCCCCTGAAATATATGAAATTATGATGAAAAATGAAAAATGAAATAATACTGAGTAAGCAGGCGATTTCACACTAACAAAATATCACAGTTGTCAGCTCTGGAATGAAAGGAAGGCGTGTAGAAAATTTCATCTCAATCGGATGGGCCGTTCGCGAACAAATAAAGGCCATACGGACAGAGATACATAAATACATACAGAGATACATACGCACAAGTCTTTTTTATATATAAGATTTATTATAATTTGTGGCTTATCTGATCGCACTTTTATGCCAACATTCAGTTCCAAATAAAACTGTTCTCTGGATGTTTCCGTTGTTCGGTGGAAGTGTTGCCGCTCATTTTAAGAACCGCTGATCTAAAGTACATATAGGTTCGTGAGTGGTGACCAAGTTTCTTGTCTGTGGAGTAATTATGTGTGAGATAACGGCTGGCAATGCTATCTCAGCCAGGACCAGGGCTGTCTTCTGTATATACCAGCCTGGTTCCAAAATAGTACAGTCTGGGCGTGAGTGTTGCTGAGAAGAGAGTGTGCGACAAGAGAGAGTGGGGCAAGAGAGAGAGAGAGAGAGAGAGAGAGAGAGAGAGAGAGAGAGAGAGAGAGAGAGAACAAACGAAAGAACAGACTTTATTTTCAAAGGGTAACAAATTGGGCACGCAGGCCCGTCTTACATTCGGCCCTTCCAATCACTCATCTTTCTTTCATCAATACTGCATAGGAAAACACATTGCCACATGAATTTTGTAAACATAAACAATGCATATTACTATGTTATGAGACACATCCACCACCCACCCACACATCCCCCATTCACTCCAACTCCCCCACCCAACCAAAAACATAACCCACACACACATACATGCCCCCTATCCATCCATCACATCCCTACACCTACACATCTCCCCACCCACACACACCTCTCACCCACCACACATCCCATCCACCCACACCCCAAGCACACACACATTCCCCAACCGACACATCCCCCACCCACACACATCCACCCAACTACACACATCCCCCACCCACTCACATATACTCTACCCGATCCATTACCCACCAACAATCACTCACCCACATATCCTCCTCCACTCACACACCTCCAACCGCCTATCCAAACACACATTCCTCAGCCACACATCCCACATGCACACACACACATCTCCCCGTCAACTCACATATGGGTGTAACTACATACATATTAACTGTTGACGACGATGGTTGAGTAATCATTCGCTCCCATGCAAACTAAACCATTTAAAAGAAAGAAAAAAAAGGAAACCTTTCACACTTTAACATTCTAATTCCACTTATGTGTCAACATTATTGCTGAATCACTTTTGTATCGTGAAAATGGTACTTTTGTATGTATCTACAAATTTCGAACCGTTAGACCACGCAGCAAGCATCGCGTTGCTTGAGCGCGTGCGCGAGATAGAGAAAAGGGGAGAGAGATAGGGGGAGTGTGTGTGTGTGTGTGTGTGTGTGTGTGTGTGTGTGTGAGAGAGAGAGAGAGAGAGAGAGAGAGAGAGAGAGAGAGAGCAGTTTGAAATTAGTTACACTTGTTGCTTTGGCTGTTTGCGTGTACAAAGAATTTACTTGGGCCGCTAGCTGGGCCGGGCCTACCAGGTCAGTACAAAGAATTTACCTGTACCTGGCTAGGCCAAGGTCAACCCTTGATTGACAAAGAGTACTGACTCACAAAGGACCACCCCCCCCCCCCACCGGTAAGCTATGCACGGTGTAGAAACCAGGAACAAAGAAGGAAACTGTGTATTACCTTCTTGTGAGGTTTGTGGAGATTAATTATTTAGCCCTGTTTTCCCCCAATCTGTGTTAGAACGAAAGGCGGCGCAACATAATTACTGGCAATAATACTAATAATGGTTGACTGGGTTCAGTGGTACACATTAGAGTTATAGAATTATCTGTGAAAGTATGTGTTTGAACATGTATAGTATGAAGTGTGAACTTGATGGGAGTGACATTTTACTTAATCTGCGAATAGCTTGGAGATTTTCTGTTGAAAAATGTGTGTTAGCATGTGTGAGTGTATTGTGTGGTGATTGTGGGATGCCGAACTTCGGCTAGACCATATAATGAGTCTATACTCAGCTAATGCTACGAGTAATTTAGTGTAATTGTCTTTTTTGGTTGTAGGAATTGTGTTTAGAAAGATTGCTTGGTATATGTCAGTTTTATTGTTTGTGTGTGTTTCTATTAGCTGTTGTAATGTATTAGCTGTTTTAATGCAGTCTTAGAGGCTGTGATTGTTGGGCATAAATAAAAAATATGTTCCTCCGTTTCCTGAATATTTTTTCTACATAATTGGCACGGGGCTATTTGCTTGGATGTCTGTGCTGCTCTCTCTGTTGTCGGGATCTTATTATAAATTAGCCTGTATGTTACTTCTTTGGATTTCGATGTAATATGTTTGTTGTGTAAGTTAGTGAAGGTGCAGCTATAGTCTTTCATATAATATTTGTATCTTCTTTTGATTTTCAGATGTAGTGGTGGGGCTTGTTGTTTCACTAAATATTTGTATATCTGCTTGGTTGTCTGTTGTATTAAATGTTCATTGCCTTGAATTGCTTGCATACATGTTCTGTAGAAGTGCGGTAGTGTGCCGTAATAGTGCGGTGTTGTTTTGACTATTTTCTTAAATCTATGTAATCTAATTGCAGTATAGAATAATGCTAGCGAGTGTTGATCTGGATGATTGATGATGCGTCCTATGTGGTTGATTCTTAATGCTTGTATTTTTGTGTGTAGGTCCTGTAAAGCGACACAGCTTCGATTCTTATCTTGTATTAAAGTCTTGTGTTTTATACTGTGAATTGTGTTGCTGAAGATGAATTGTCTGATGTGTTTGTTTATGTCTGTGACTGTTTGTTTGGGGGGGGGGGTATAACATTGTGGCTAAATATATTATTTTAGGAATGATGAAGGTGTTTACAATTGTGCTTCTTAAAACAATTGTTGATGCCTTGTATTTGAACCTATGTAGTATGTCTATAATTTGTTTTGTAAGTGATTGCCATGTTTCTGTGTGTTTTTTTTCTTTCTGGGATTGGATGGAAATGTGATCCCATAAATTTTCATGTTATCTGTGGCTGTTAGATCCGGGAGGAAATCTGCTTTATTCTTCCACTTCCCCAGACCCATTATTTTAGACTTCTGTATGTTTATTTTGGCCCCACTTCCTTCACCAAACTGTCTGAAGGTGTGAAGTATGTTCGTTATGGAAGTGTTGGTTGTAGGGAAGAAAGCGGTGTCATCTGCATAAGCAACTAGTGTACTTCGACGCACGACCAACTAGATATGTACTTCGTGCGTCGAAGTACACTTTTTTCTGCAGCGAGGCGCCGTCGTCATTTGCAGGCGACAGGTTCGATCCCTGTCGGTAACTATTATAGCTTTCAAATTTTATGTTGTCTAGTGCGTCTTCTAATCTCTATTTCCTTATACTTCTTCTTCTTCTTCTTCTTCTTCTTCTTCTTCTTCTTCTTCTTCTTCTTCTTCTTCTTCTTCTTCTTCTTCTTCTTCTTCTTCTTCTTCTTCTTCTTCTTCTTCTTCTTCTTCTTCTTCTTCTTCTTCTTCTTCTTCTTCTTCCTCTTCTTCTTCTTCTTCTTCTTCTTCTTCTTCTTCTTCTTCTTCTTCTTCTTCTTCTTCTTCTTCTTCTTCTTCTTCTTCTTCTTCTTCTTCTTCTTCTTCTTCTTCTTCTTCTTCTTCTTCTTCTTTCTTCTTCTTCTTCTTCTTCTTCTTCTTCTTCTGTGAGCGCCAAATAATACTATGTGTGTCTATTTGTGTAATCGTCTTAGTGGCCTCAACGGTTCTCCCCATTTATTTCTTCTGATTCTTCGACGTTCCGTCTACAAAGCTGACTCTGTAGTATTTGTTTAGTTATTTTTGCTGTTCTCTCTGTTGTTGGGGTCACGCTGTACACAAGCCTATATGTGATTTCCTTTGCTTTTGGGGTAATCTGCTTGTTGTGAATATTAGAGAAAGTTTCGGTATAATCTTTCATGAAGTATCTATGCCCTCTTTTAATTCTGAGGTGTACTGGAGTTGCTTGTAATTTAACTAAATGCTTGTAGATTGTATGTGTTTTCTTGTGTAGTAATTTTTCGTGTCCTTTAATGGCTGAAATACATGTTTTGTAAAATGTTTGGAGAGTGCCAAAGTAATTTGAGGATGTATTCCTAATAGGTTTTAAATAAGATAGTCTAATTCCAATGTAATAGTGTGCTAAAGGGTGTTTTTCTGGGTGTTGTAGGATTTCGCCTACATATTTGATCCTAAGTGCTTGTATTTTGGTTGTTATGTCTTGGAGGGCGATACCTCCATCTTTTTTGTCTTGTATGAGTGTAGTATGTTTGATACTGTAGAAGGTGCTGCCAAACACAAAGCGTCTAATCTCTTTGTTTATGTTTGTGACAGTCTGACGTGGGGGAGGGGGGGGGGGGGTCTAAGACTGTACACAGATAGAGTATTTTTTGAATTATCTATGTATTAACAATGGTACTTCTACCAAATATGGTAGTTGTTTTGTATTTGTATCTCTGCAACATATCTGTTATTTTCTTTTCTAGATTTTGTCATGTGTCTTTATGTGTATGATTTGGTTGACATGGGCAGACTATTCCGTACACTTTTATAAGATTGTTTGATGGTAAGTCAAATGGAAAATCCGCCTTATTTTTCCATTTGCCTAAGCCCATTATAGTAGATTTTTGGACGTTTAATTTTGCCCCACTCCCTTTGCCGAAAAACGAGAACGTCTCCAAAATGATCCGTACAGATTTTTCAGTGGTCGGAAAGAAAATGGTATCGTCCGCATGAGCACGCAGCTTTTGTTCACCCTTCCCTGGTATGAACGTACCCCTGACATTGTCGTCCTGTCGTATCTTTTCTAGAAGTGGCTCTAGAGTCTAGAGGCCAGTAAAAAATTGGTTTTAGTATTCGGAATCGCACTAGCTATTCATTAAAAGTATGCATTTAGCATTTAAATAAAAAAATGATTAACAAAAAAGTAGCTTATAAAATATAATTACCTAAAGATTGAAACAAAGTTCTTTAAGTAACGGAATAAATTTATTACTGGCAATAAAATATCTGACATAAAAATTTTATTTCTTTATTGCTAAATGATTAGAAGGGAGATTTTAGTTAACGATTAATAATACAACTAAGAATATAATTTATTTTCTCAAATACTAGTAATCTCCCTTAAAACAATATAGGATGTTACTGTCCCTTACTCATTGCTATAGGTGTGCTTCTTTTAGCTATCTGGTAATTCCGCAGAATGCTTGAAAAGAATTATTAATATGTGTAGTGAGCAATCAATGCATTACTATCGTGTTATTATGATGTTTTAAATATGCTCTATGCAACTAGGGAAACGTATGCCCAGTTGAATTGTATGATTTATTATTATCGGAGATATTTATGTTGAAGAAATGGGGGGGGGGGAGGCCGGTTAGAAAGCAATGCACCATTTGGCAGAGAGAGAGAGAGAGAGAGAGAGAGAGAGAGAGAGAGAGAGAGAGAGAGAGAGAGAGAGAGAGAGAGAGAGAGAGAGAGAGAGATAGAGAGAGACGGGGGTAGAACTATTTGTTCAAAGTGAATTAAATTTACAAACAATATAAATGAAATTTCCTCTAAACATATGTGTCTACATAAATCCCATAAACCTGCACGACTTTTCGCTAGCGGGGAAAGGAAAGTGCATGCAGACCTTGATGTACCAGACCAGGCTTTTTCCTGCTCACTTCGCCGATTTATCTGTCACCTCTCTCATCCGTATCACCCATGCGTCCTAGGCCAGTGGTTCCCAAGCTTTTCAAGCTGAGGGCCATATCTGCTATTTTCGGTAGTTAAGCGGGCCACAATGTTATAAAATTATAAAAGTCTTGCATTATCATTCTTACCTTTCTTAACTTTCGTCAAGAAAATATTCTAAAACTTTAATGGCAGTCAATGTCAGTACTACACTGCGGTCATGTTTTGGTTTAACATTAAAAGTTCATTTAACATTAAATGTTTAAGAATTTTCGAAAATCGCTATTAATGTAATTAATTTACAATTGTAACTGTTCTTCATAACGTCAGTTCAGATGCCAGTTTATTAATGTATGGGCACAAATCAGTCGTGCCCAAAGTCATAAGCTCAGCTAGGCTACTGTCGGTGAGTCTGGAACTTTGCCTGTTTTGTTTTATTTTTTTATAACGATCATTGGGGAAAATGACTGCTCACATCTGTAAGTCGAACCAAAACGACAAATGTATCTCTGAGCGAATGAACGCAAGTGTTCAAAGTGTTCAACAGGCAATAGTCGCCAGAATGAAATCATATGATCAGCTGAAGGTGAAGCATGCAGCTCTAGAAATGTATATCTCAGTGCAGAATTGCATTTCAAATCAATTACTTCATGCTGAAGGTTTTGTTGTAATTGACTGAGCTGGGCTTCAGGAAATACGAACGGATTTATGAAGAGGGCAAAATTATCCTTCTCTATTGTGAACTCTTGAAATCTCGACTGAAAGATATCCAGAAGACTTTCAACTTTTAATTTGTACTGTAACAAGTCACATTTCTTTTCCACCATTAGCGTCTTCAGAGTTGGAAATGCATCTAAATTCCCTTAAGTCAGCTGTCCGATAAACAGTCGTAGTTTCATTTTAAATGAAGAAATGTCAACGCACAAATTTGTGAAGAGTTTGTTTTTCCCCCGAATACTCTTATTTAAAAGAGTTTAAATGAGACGTGATGTCCACCAAAAATTCCAGGTCATTAAGCCAGTCACGGTTCAGCAAACATTTCCGTTCTGTAGGCAATTCATTTATTTCAGACAGAAACATATAGACTATTTTTCAGTGCTCAGAAACGAGACGTAACTGTCCTTTAGATAGCCATCTGACATTACAGTGTAACAGTAGCTCACCGTATTTCTAGTTCAGGTCTGATAGAAACTGTCTGAACTCACGGCTGTGTTGATTTGAGTTAAGAACCGACATCACTGCACTCAGGACATTCCCATACGTGCTCTGTCCCCTCCTTCAACAGCCAATAAAGAGTCATTCTGCTAATCGCTCCTACCGCTACGACCACCTCTCCCTTGTCCATGGGCAATCTACCACCAAGAGGTGCATTCCCTGCTAGCCTATCAGCCTGTTCATTTCTCAGCACCCCCGCATGGCCAGGGCAAAATATCCATACAATTTTCACAATCTGTGACCTCTGAAGCGAGGATAGCCATTCCACACGAAACATTCCTTTCTCCACGTTACTCACGCCTGTTCGGCGGCTTACTTCGAATTTTGTTCACACATCTCAGAACAACATCAATGACATGTTTCAGATTTAATGTCTTTCCACACAGAGCTTCTTGGTGAATGATACAATGATATTTTAACATAGTGCGGCCAAGAAACTGTTCCAATAATGCTAGTCATCCAGACATTTTACCCGTCTAAGCCGGAGCACCGTCGATGCATTCACTGTCCAGTTTGGTCCATTATTTGTTGTTTTTCTCTGCACACAACTTCAGAGTTTCAAATAAATCAGCCCCTTTGGTAGCTGCATGCATTGATTCAAGTCCTAGAAGTTCTTCAATGACTTCAAAATTATTGTTTATTGCACGAACAAAAACTGCGATCTGAGCTGTGTCAGAAATGTCAGTGGATTCATCCATTGATAATGAAACATATTAAAAATGTTTGTATATGCTGCTACTTAACAAACATCGTTGGCTAATTCTTCAACTCGCCTGGCCATAGTATTATTAGACAAAGGAATCTGATCAAATTTTGTTTCACACTTTTTATTGCCAAGCATTCTAACAGCAGTTTTAAGGGAAGAATTGATTATTTCTTCTGCATGGGTGAACGGCTTCTTTTTGCAAGCCAACAGAAGAGCGACTTTGTACGACGCAACAACGTCACTCTTGCTCTGTTCGTTAGCTTTGGTGAAAAATGACTGAGGACACTTTCTTTTATAGCTATGAAATCTTTTCTTAACTACGAATTGGTCGGATATTGAGCATTTATGTCTGAATGTGTGGTCGTGAAGTGTCGTTCTAGATCAAATGTTTTTGTAACAAACACAAAATCTGGAAATTAAGCAAACTGGTTTATCACAGCGGCTAGGCATAAACATAAATTTCTCCGTCCAATCGTCGTTGAATTCACAACAAGCAACGTCTTCACATTTTCGTTTTTTTTACCATTGTTTGATTTTAGATTTTCCACACACGTGTTTATAGGCTTTAACGGTAAATTTTTATTTGAAACCAAAAAAAAATTAATTTCAACACAATACTACCGACTCTGCTAAACAATTGTAACAGACGACAACATGGCGCCTTGCGCACTCTGATTGGTCGACAAGGTTGGGATATGGGAACTTCATAACGTTTCTTTGCGAACTGAACAGGCACATTCGATAATATCTGAGCATAACAACCACGAGCAGAGTAAATTATCGCAGCTGACGGGGCGCTCTGAGTTCATTTTTGAAATTATTAAAATATATTATATTAAATAACGAGGCCTCACGTGCCACTTTCTGAAAGCTGGCGGGTCACATGTGGCCCGCGGGCCATGGTTTGGGAACCTCTGTCCTAGGCCATAGCTACCAGTCACTTTTTCGTTGCCTAATTTGGCATTGAAAAGCCCCGAGGATGACAGTCATTTCAAAATTTTTATAGTGGATCTAATTCATTATAAAATATATCTACATCTTCTTCTTTACAGTCTGCTGTTGGCCTGTACTTGTATTATGTTAATACTCAGAGGTTTACCTTGGGGTTTCACTAATAATACTCTATTTGAGATTGTACAATATCCTTTAATTGCCCTAGCACTCATTTGATCCAAAATTATGCCAACTGTGTAGTCCTTCCCTGCTAAGTAAATAATTCTACACTTATCTAAACATTTTCTCTTGTACCTGGCCATGTATTTCACCAGTCTTTAATATAGTTATTATCTAACATTCCATTCTGGCCAGGTGTTCTGACATTCCATGTACCAACATTTAGTGTATTTTTAATCTTTAATTCTCATACAGTTGCTTGGCGACGATCGGGTATCAGCTGTAATACATGAGGTGCTTCATAGTAAACTCAGTCCTTTACTGCTTTAAACAGTGTGTAAGGACTACGCTCGAGTTTAAGCGAGCGAGCAAAAAGAAGAAGAATAGAACCTGTGCTTTTGTATGGATGTGAAGCATGAATAATGAGCAGACAAGCTGAAAAACAGCTGATGGCTGTGGAAATGTGGTTTCTGAGGAAAATGCAAAGAATACCATGGACAGACATAAAAACCAACGAACAAGTCCTTCGAGAAACAAATGAAGATTGTAAACTGATTAAAGTCATTAGACGTAGACAGTCGAAAAATTTTGGGCATGTTATGAGAAGAAATGAATTGGTGACACCTGGCAAGATCGAAGAGAAGAGACCAAGAGGAAGACTGAGAAGTAAATACCTGGATGGCTTGGCCACGTAGCATAATCGGGACAGGAACACGGAGCTGATCCACGACTCTGGTGATCGATGAATTGACCAGGGTGTTTCTCTTTGTCTGTTCTCTACCATTTGACCTGTCCGGTTTGGAAGGCCCTGCTGGTAGCTACGATCGATTTCAAGATGGCAACGGACGGTCGTGTTGTTTTGTGTTCGTTAACATTTTCGCGTAGGGGATGGATTTATTCATCTCTTGCGTGTAATTGGTGTGCCAGGATGTAAAACCAGGAGTTTCTACTCAAGATCTGCGCGGGTGCTACGGAGTTCGTGCATCGAGCGAAGCCATCCTTGAGTGAATTTTCAGCAGCGTGTGTGGTTCTCAGCAGTCTGTGTTTACGTTTTTTCAACATGGCGGAACAACGTGTGTTCTCCGAGCGGTCAGCAGTCAACATAACGAAGCGGCGGGGTAGCCGCGCAGGGAAAAAGAAGCAAGGTAAGCGCGGTGGTTTGAGACGTTTTATACTCAAGTGTCACCGTCTAGGACTCAGGAACATCCGTATTCTATATTGGAACTGTGCCAGTGTAAAACAACGTGGCTCTATTTTAGAAACCCTAGTTTACAGGAACGACATTGTAGCACTCCAGGAGACGAGACTGGGCGATCAGCTACTCCGAATTGCCGGCTTCAAATGTTTCTACAACAGACGACATCTGGGAACGGCGATTCTCGTTCGCAACAGCATGGTGGCGTCAGAGCTAGACATGTCCAGTTGGGACAGTGACGATATACAAATACAGGCGTTGAGAGTTCATTCCAGTATACCATTCGTGTTGGTAAATGTTTATGCCCGCAATGCGAGTGTGGACGCCCAGAAGTGGCAGTGCTTAAGTGGCATATTAGGCCACGAGAGAAATGTTATTTTCTGTGGTGACTTCAACGCTAAAGGCAGATCATGGGGAAACACTTCCTCCAATACACAAGGGGAGGAGCTCGAGACTGCACTGGAAACCATCGACCTGGTTTGTATCAACAGTGGCTGTGTCACCAGGACAGCAAGCCGTCCAGGCGATGAGGACAGTACTATTGATCTGGCGCTAGTTTCACCTTCATTCACTACAGTGTGTAGATGGGGTGTCCTTGGACACCATGGCAGCGACCACCACCCTTGCAGCATATTGGTGGAGAAAGGCAGAACCAGGCAGCACAAGCTAAAGGTAAAGACGTTCCAGTATGACAGTACAGGGCAAGATGTGGTGAGCAGAATAAGACGTGACAAGCGCAGAACGTTTCAGGGCAAGAAAAAAAGCTGGGAGCAGCCACCGTGGTGGAGTTTCGAGGTGGAGAAGGCTTGGGTGGATAAGCGTAGTGCTGTAAGGAGATGGCAAAATGCCAAGAAGAACAGAGCTGGTCATCCTAGTCCCTGCTTGCACTTAGAAAGAGAGATGCACACAAAAGTAAGCTATTTCAAAAAACTGGTCAAGGTGGTTAAAAGCGAAAAATGGGCAGAGGTGTGTCAAAGAGTAAGCACAGACAAGTCACTGAAATTGTTCTGGCGACTACATAAAAGCATGAGTGGTGCAGTCAAGAATAAGAGCATTTCTGACTTCCAAGGTGCTGACTTCATCTGGCAGAGGACAGACGAGGACAAGGGCAAAGCCCTCTTTGAACGCTACCTTGAGCAGAGCAACCAGACAGACATGGGAGGCCGAAATCTGGCCAAGGAGGTCACCTCAGACAGATGCAAGGCCCAGAACACTTCGGATGAAGACACAGTGACAGTGAAAGAAATCAAGGCTGTGCTTCGACGATCAAAAAACAGTGCTCCAGGTCCTGATGGCATAAGATACGACGACATAAATAGGTGTACCGACAATGAGCTAGAGAAACTAGCTGACATGTACAGCAACAGTATAGGGAGTGCTAGCATCAAGGAGGAGTGGTTACACAGCTATCTGATTCCCTTGCCGAAGCCTGACAAAGACCACACAAACATTCAGGGATATCGAATTATAACCATGCAGAATACAATAGGCAAGCTGCTGGAGAAGGTAATTGCCAGGAAAATATCAAGCCAACTAGAGAGGCAAGGTGTGTTCCCACCTACCCTGGGTGGGTACCGTCCAAAAAGAGAAACCTGGACCAATGCAGCAGTCTTTGCCCATGATGTCTATGAAGGTTTCCACTCAGGCACTGAAACCGTTGCTGCAGCGATTGATCTTGAGGACGCATACAACAGAGTACCACTGGATTTTTTAATGTTTCAACTTCTTGAACTAAACGTAAGTCCATTCCTCCTTAGTTGGATCGCTGCAGCCCTCTTCCAACGGAAAGTAGTTTTTAGATGTGGCAGTTGGACTTCGGAACCAACAACGATATATCCTGGCCTACCACAGGGATCACCATTATCTCCGGTACTGTTCAACGCCTACACAGTGAGAATCACTAGTGAGCAGATCACTGGACCTGGCAGGACATTGTCATATGCCGATGATGTTTTAGTGTATCGTCAGGGTAAGGATAGAGAGGAGGTTGCTGTGGAACTACAAACCGAACTCAATCGCATAAGTACTACTTGGTGTGATGAAGCTGGGGCAATGGTCAACCCAACAAAGGCAACAGTGACTTGGTTCTCGTTGAATAATCATATTGTCAACAATCCAACACCAACTGTAATGCTGTGTACAGAGACGGTGGAAAGAACGCAGGCAATGAATTACCTGGGAATACGGTTTGATCGAAGCATTGCTTATAATGTGCACATAGACCAGGTGATAACAAAGGCCAAGCGGGGTTTGGCAGCGATGCGGGTGATGGCGGCAGCAAACTGTGAGCAGCGCCATCTATGTCTTCTGTACGAGGGGCTGGTCATGTCTGTTTTGGAGTACGCAATGGCAATCCTGACTCTCAGCCATAAGCAGATAGAAAGGATGGAAAGGATACAGAATGAAGCTATGCGCATTATTCTTGGATGTACAAGAGAAACAGCATGCAGGGCGATGCGCTACCTTCTTGATTTTCCAACCATTGAAGAGAGAATACAAGTTTGCAGGGCACGCGCCTACCTCAGAATTAACGCAAACACACAACATCCACTGCATAGGGAAATTAGGAAGGTGAAGGGCAGCAGGTTAAAAAGAGGACGGTCGTGGATGGGTCAGGCCGAAGACATTCTTCAACAGGTGTGTTCACTTGAGGACTTAGAACCTGGCGAGGAGTGGGTGCAAGTGCCAACAGACTTCTGCACATCCTTTTCAGTTTGCATCCAACTAGATAGAAAATGCAGACAAGAAAATCCGGCTGCTGTTGAGGCTGAAGTACAAGCGTTGATTTTCGAGAATTCGCTAGACGGTGACGCGGTCATCTACACAGATGGGTCTGTCGTCCGACATGTGAGAAGCTCATGGGCCTTTACAGCTCGGGCCGGAGGGAGAATTGTGAAGGAGGACTCTGGTGCTTTCACTGAAACCACAAGTAGCCTGACCATGGAAGTCATGGCAGTAAGTAAAGCAATAACATGGCTCGAGACACAGACATTCACTAGGGCTTGTTTCCTTAGCGACTCAATGAACATGATCAAGAGGATAGAGGAGGGGTCGATCCGAAGAGAATGGTTGCTGCCTCTGAAGCGGTCTCGGCTGGCAAAGATTAGTTTCATCTTCGTGCCAGGGCATGCGGGAGTACAAGGAAATGAGCGGGCTGACAAGCTCGCAGGTGAGGCTACTGTGGAGGGCGGATGCGCCATGGATCAGGCTGACATTCTGAATGCTCTACGAGAAGTGAGACTTTTGCGAGAACCAAGTGATGACTGTGAATCTACAACAATGGCCAGACTGCGAGAGCAGCAAATTAAAAGAGGGGTGGCCAAACAAGAACACTACGCAGGAAGCCAAAGAAGATTGATAAACCAACACAGAACTGGCGTCGTTAGCCGCTACACGCTGCGGGATTTGCTGAGGAGGGGATCCGAGCACTTATGGACTGAATGGTTCGATGTGCAACGAGGATGATCTGTCGACTAACTAACTAACTAACTATCTGGTGATCGATGAGATGGCAAAACACGCTTATCGGCATGGCACATGATAGATGGATGGTAAATATTAATCTTCTCATTTCTTTCTTAATATTATAAACGTTTGGTAGGTGTGTGGTTAATTTCCTTTAAATTATGTGTAGCCCTAGGAGGCCAGTAAAAAATTGATTTTAGTACTCCTACAATAGCTAGCTGTTCATTAAAAGTATACATTTATAAATTAAATAATATATTATTAACATAAAAGTAGGTTATAAAATGTAATTATGTAAAGATTACAACAAAGTTCTTTAAGTAGGGGAATAAATTTATTATTGGCAATACAAAATCTGACATTCCTGTTTTATTTCTTTAAAGGTAAAACATAAGAAGGAGACTTTACGTTAACATTTAATATTGTCACCAAGTATTTAATTTATGTTCTCAAATACTAGTAATCTCCCTTAAAGCAATATTGGATGTTTATGTCCCTTACTCATTGTTATAGGTGTGTTTCTTTTCCATCCATCCATAATGTGCCATGCCGGTAAGCGTGGGCGGTCATGTTCTGCCATCTCACTCGATCACCAGAGTCGTGGATCAGCTCAATGTTCCTGTCTCGACCATGCCATGCGGCCAATCATCCAGGTGTTTACTTCTCGGTCTTCCCCTTGGTCTCTTCCCTTCAATCTTGCCAGATGTCACCAAGTTCTCCAAGTCATTTCTTCTCATAAAGTGCATGGTTGAGACAGGAACACTGAGCTGATCCACGACTCTGGTGATCGAGTGAGATGGCAGAACATGACCGCCCACGCTTACCGGCATGGCACATGATGGATGGATGGATGGAACAGAAACAAACCTATAACAATGAGTAAGGGACATGAACATCGAATATTGTTTTAAGCGAGATTAATAGTATTTGAGAAAATAAATTATATACTTAGTTGTAATATTAATTTTTTACTTATAATCTCCCTTCTAGTTTTCTAGCATTAAGGAAATAAACAAGGAATATCAGATTTTATATGGTTAGTAATAAATTTATTCCCTTCCTTAAAGAACTTTGTTCTAATCTTTGCTTAATTACATTTTATAATCTTCTTTTCTGTTAATCATTTATTATAAAAATGCTAATTGCATACTTAGTGTACGATAAGCATCATTAATATTATAACAATTTTTTACTGGCCTCCTAGGGCCACACAAAATTTACAGGAAATTAACCACACACCCCCCAAACTTTGATAACATTAAGAAAGAAATTAGAAGATTAATATTTGCCATCCATCTATCACGTGTCATGCCGATAAGCGTGTTTTGCCATCTCACTCGATCACCAGAGTCATGGAACAGCTCCATGTTCCTGTCTCGATCATGCTACGATCATGCTTTCATTGACCTTACCAAGGCTTTTGATACAGTCAGCAGAGAAGGACTGTGGAAGATTATGGCAAAATATGGTTGTCCACGAAAGTTTGTCCAAATAGTGCGGCTATTTCATGATGGCATGCAGGCAAGAGTACAGGAAAATGGTGAACTGTCTGAGCCCTTTCCTGTCACCAATGGAGTGAAGCAAGGATGTGTCCTGGCACCAACACTGTTCAGCCTCATGTTTTCAGTCATGTTGATGAATGCCTTCGAGAACGACAACATTGGAATAGACATCAACTAACGTATGGATGGAAAGTTATTCAATCTCAGAAGGCTGAAAGCTAAAACCAAAATTAACAGCGACACCGTCAGAGAGCTCCTGTTTGCTGATGATTGCGCTCTATACGCCAACTCAGAGGCGGACATGCAACATAATGTTTCAGCTTTCTCACATGCCTGTGCCAACTTTGGGCTCAATATCAACTTGGAGAAGACTGTAGTTATATACCAGCCAGCTCCAGGGAATAATCACACTGTGCCGAATATCAAAGTGAATGATCATAGACTAAGTGTTGTGGACAAATTCACCTATCTTGGCAGCACTGTGTCACAAGCTGCCACAATTGCTGACGAAGTGAATGCAAGAATCTCCAAGGCCAGTGCGGCCTTTGGCAGACTGTACAAGAATGTATGGGACAGAACTGGAATAAGCCTGCAAACAAAGCTAAAAGTTTACAAAGCAGTTGTATTATCCACACTGCTATATGCTTGTGAAACCTGGACTGTTTATCAGTGACACGCTAGGAAATTAAACCACTTCCACACAGTCTGCCTTAGGAAGTTACTGAAGATTAAATGGCAAGACAAGATTCCAGACACTGAAGTCCTAGAAAGAGCATCCATGCCCAGTATCCACACTATACTGATGAAGAATCAGATTCGTTGGGCTGGTCACTTGACTCGCATGCCAGATCACAGGCTCCCTAAACGAATTTTTTACAGCGAACTGCGTTGTGGTAAACGCTCCCAAGGTGGCCAGAGGAAACGCCTTAAAGACACTCTGAAAATTTCACTGAATGCTTTTGGAATTCATCATGACACATGGGAGACTGCAGCCAGAGACCGAAATTCGTTGCGTGCATCATTACACAAGGGTGCAGTCATATGTGAGGCAACCAGGACTGCAAGAGCTGTGAAGAAAAGGCAGGACAGAAAAACCACTGCAGGAAATCCTCCTCCAGAGACGTCAAGCATTCTTTGCCCACATAGTCAAAGAACATTTCGAGCCAAAATAGGCCTTATCAGCCATCTTAGAACCCACGGCTCCATACCTTCAACCCCACTGGATGAAATGAATGGTCATCATCATTCTTGATGGACAAACAACACAGTGTTAGAATCCTGCTTTTGGTGTGTTACTGTGACGGGAACCTTTTGAATGTGTGTTATAGTATTATTAGGAATCCGTAGTATGTGTGTTATAGTGTTATGAAAATCGCAATTTGTAGGTCTGAGTGCGCAAAGACATGTGTGGCTTGTCTTTTCCTTCCATAGCGAACCTCGAGAGCCATTCTGGACTGATGTTTGCATGTGGACTAGCTTTCCCTATTACCAGTGTCCCACGCCAGTATTCGAACCCACTCCAACATCTCAGGTAATTGTACTTGACGTCCCCAAGTCAAGGAGGAGACGTCAATTTTGTACTGTATGGTATTTTATTGTATTGTATTGTATTGCATTGTGTAGTATAGTATAGTATAGTATAGTATAGTATAGTATAGTATAGTATAGTATAGTATAGTATAGCATAGCATTGTATTGTATTGTATTGTATTGTATTTATATCAACAATATCTTATTCAACCCTCTTGTGTCATAATTGGGATATATAGTTAGGCACTTCGGTTAGATTTGCCGCATTTTTACCGGAATTATTTTTTAGTGGTAACGTTCGGTTATTTGTTCTTGTGTCTCCCATATGGGGACAGTAAGCGTACTCGTTATGTTAAATTTCCCGATTATTTCAAAATCGCATTAAAACAGAAACCGATTATGGAGTATTGTAGTTGCCTCTATTGTCTACGAATGTTTACATCTTGGCTTCTCAAATTGTTCGTCTAACGGAGATAAAGAGACTGTCTTTTTAAGACGTAAGTAGATTCGTAGATTCCGTTTTATATAGACTTTGGATAACATCAGACAGAAGATGCATTACAGAGATAAAGAATATAAGTAGGACCAGCAAATACTGCATTCTATCAGATGAAGAACATTTTATGCAATAAGTTCTGTCATTGGGTGTCAGAGAAAGAATTCTTACATGTTACATAGAACTAGTTTTAACATACAGCTACGAATCTTGGACAATTAGTAAACAAGCAAACAAATCCCTGGAAGCCATGGAGATGTGGTTTTATAGAAGAATGCTGAAAATTCCTTGGGCAGCAAAAATGAGTAATCCTGACATTTTGAGTGAAGCTAAATTGCAAAGGCAACTTATCACAAACATAAGAATCAGTCATAATTTTGTTGGCTACATCATGAGAAGACAACAACTGGAAATTGTTGTAACAACCGGAAAGACTGTGGAAAGAGAGAGAGAAAGAGAAAAAGAGAGAGAGAGAACGAACGAACGAATGAACGAACAAACTTTATTTCAAAGGGGTAAGAATTGGGCACGCAGGCCCGTCTAACATTCTGCCCTTCTACCACTCTCTTTCATACATTATTTCATTCATACATCATTCAAGGCTAACAGAGAACAGCAACAATATAAATGATAAGCATTATAAAGGCATGGGCAAAATACGAACATCAATACTACACGACTCATTAATATTAGATAATGGTGTGACACTTGTTATTAGCGAGAGAGAGAGAGAGAGAGAGAGAGAGAGAGAGAGAGAGAGAGAGAGAGAGAGAGAGAGAGAGAGAGAATTCTCGACAGTCTTGTATCATGGCGTGGCAAAGAGACATCACAGGAATTGAAATATACTGTTGGAAAGCGCAAGATGTGGAGAAGAATGATCGCCAACGCCAGTCAGCAAGGCACTTGATGATGATAACACAGAGAAGAGCCCCTAGATAACTAAACATGTAAAGCTGTAAGTTGGTGCCTCTCAATGTGGTCCAGTGACCCCTTAAATTGGTCCTTGAAAGTTGAGAAAAGTAGCATGGCATTTAACACACAGAATGGTTACAGTCTAGCCAGTTAGAGAACATATTTTAACATACACAATGGTTACAGTCTAGCCAGTTAGCCAGTTAGAGAACACATTTTAACATACACAATGATTACTGTCTAGCCCAGTGTTTCCCAACCTTTTTTGTGCTATGCCCCACCTAAGCATTTCTAAAATTCTTATGCCCCTCCCCCACCCCAACATATGCATCATTTCTAATATTCAAAAATTGAAATGTTCATTAAAGAAACCTGAATTTTGGTTTTACAAGGGCCAGCCAGAGCCCCCCCCCCCCCAATCCTCCCCCACCCCCCAGGTCCCGCGTCCCTGTGTTTCGGTTGTGTTGGGTGAATTTTTTATATTTTTTTGCTTTGGCGTTTACCCCAGACAAGCTGGTTCCCCCGCCTCCCCCTTTTTTGTGTGGACCCATAGTCTCACTGTGAGCTATTGCCCACAGTGGTCCACCAGGCCCACATCTAAGGTGAAGATATGTCATTGGTTTTTATTTGATCATCGAGGCCCCCGACCAGACCAGGCGCACTACTAGGGGGAGAGCAGCAAATGCACCCGATCCTAGCCAAAAGACCGATAGGTTTTAGGAAGAAATCACTCGGAAATTATTGAGCAAACACAGTAAGTAAATTTTCAAAACATATAATGGAGAACTGAAATTCAAGAACACAATAATTTTAATGAAAGATTTTTCTATATTATTTTAATTATTAGGGATTTTAGATAATATATATACAGACCTACAAGCACTTGGAATCAACGACTGCCAAGAGAAGGTCAACAAGAGAGACGAATGGAGACGGATTGTATGTGCAGCAAAGAACCTCAATGGCTTGGAACGCTGAAGAAGAAGAAGAAGAAGAAGAAGAAGAAGAAGAAGAAGAAGAAGAAGAAGAAGAAGAAGAAGAAGAAGAAGAAGAAGAAGAAGAAGAAGAAGAAGAAGAAGAAGAAGAAGAAGAAGAAGAAGAAGAAGAAGAAGAAGAAGAAGAAGAAGAAGAAGAAGAAGAAGAAGAAGAAGAAGAAGAAGAAGAAGAAGAAGAAGAAGAAGAAGAAGAAGAAGAAGAAGAAGAAGAAGAAGAAGAAGAAGAAGAAGAAGAAGAAGAAGAAGAAGAAGAAGAAGAAGAAGAAGAAGAAGAAGAAAAAGAAGAAGAAGAAGAAGAAGAAGAAGAAGAAGAAGAAGAAGAAGAAGAAGAAGAAGAAGAAGAAGAAGAAGAAGAAGAAGAAGAAGAGATCCTTGCGCTTGACGCTTGCTGCAAAGAGATTTTATGTCAGGTTTTAGTTAACTTCAGTCTCAAGTCTCCCCGTTTTGTTATATCCAGCCAATTTCTTCCATTTTCGAATTGCCCCCCTTAACAACCGAATTGCCCCCCTGTGTGGCGTGGGCCTCACGTTGGGAAACACTGGTCTAGCCAGTTAGAGAACACATTTTAACATACACAATGGTTACAGTCTAGCCAGTTAGAGAACACATTTTAACATACACAATGATTACAGTCTAGCCAGTTAGAGACTAGTTTCCAAGATGGCGACGCGATGTCTCGTTGTTCTTGGGGGAGACGCTGTTCAGTGTTTTTCTGTGGATTCCCTATGTAAATTCCCGTGAAATTCGTGTGGATAGTGTTTTTCCTTTGGATTATGTGATGTTATTTCGTGTTCGTTAATTGGAAGTGTTCAAAAGAAGCCACGGAAGGCAGGTGGTGGATGAAATTATGAGGGCAGCCGACAGATATTTGTTGGTTATGGTCTCGAGTTTCGTGACGGCAAGCTTTCTCTCTTTCGAGAGACAATGATTGCGGTCACCCGGCCAGTATGGTCACTGCCATAGAGGAAAGCAACGGCAAACTACCTCTTTGAAATTGCCTAGTTTATTATGATTCGCTTAAAGACTGATCATCGCAAGACAAGGACAGAGACATTAAAATTAGGAACATGGAACGTTAGGACGTTAAACAACGACGGAAAATTAGAGAACATAACACAAGAAATTCAAAGAGAAAAAATTAATATATTAGGTATGTGCGAAACGAGATGGACAGGAGCAGGCATCAAGATACATAAAGATTTTAAGATTATTTATTCAGGAGGTGAGGATCGACATAGGGGAGTGGCAATAATTTTGGACCGGAAAACATCAACGTCTGTTCAGGGATATTGGGCCGTGTCGGACAGAGTTCTACTAGTTAAATTGAGTGGCAGACCTTTTAACATAAATGTTATTCAAGTATATGCCCCAACAGGAGAGTCCAGTGAAGATAGTGTAGAGGAAGTTTATAATGACATAGAGTCTGCCTTAAAGAAATGTAAAAATTCAGAAATAAACATCATAATAGGGGACTTCAATGCAAAAGTAGGAAATCAAGGGGATAGATACACAGTAGGAAACTATGGTTTAGGAGAGAGAAATGAAAGAGGATACAGACTAGTAGAGTGGGCAAAAGAACAGGAAATGATTGTAGGAAACACCTGGTTCAAGCAACACCCTAGAAGATTATGGACCTGGAGGAGTCCTGATAGCAGGATTAGAAACCAGATTGACTACATTCTCATTAGCAGAAGATTTAGAAACGCGCTAACAGTAGCAAAAACAGTTCCCAGTGCTGATTGTTATAGTGACCACAGACTACTCACAGGAACATTGAGGATAAAGTTGAAGAAAGTCAAGTATACAACAGGGAACACTAAATATGATTTGTGTACATTGAGTAATGACAAGGAAATACAAAACAAATTCAACATAGAAGTACAGAACAGATTTGAAATATTGTCTGATCTAGAGATCCTATTCCAGGATGTGGATGATCAATGGGAAATGTTAAAGAATTCAATCAATGTGGCTGCAGAAAAAACTATTCCAAAATTAAAGAAGGTGGGTCGTAAGAAATGGATGACAGAGGAAATTTTACACTTAATGGAAACAAGAAGACTCAACAAAAATAATCCTGCCAAATATGAAGAAATTCACAGACAAGTCAGAATATTATGTAGGAAGGCAAAAGAATCATGGCTTGAGGAAAAGTGCTTAGAAATTGAAAAACAACACAACAGTCAAAATACCAAATTAGTGCACAAAAGAGTTCAGGAACTTACTAATAAAAGAACAAGTACATCAACAGGCTGTCTAAAAACTAAAGATGGCAAAGTCATAATAGAAAAAGATCAGATTCTACATGTATGGACAGATTATGTGAAAGACCTGTATAATGATAACAGAGAGGAACAGTATGCTATTAGATTTAATAATGAAGGACCAGCAATTTTAAAGATGCAGGTTCAAAATGTTCTTAAGCATATGAAAGCTGGCAAGGCCCCCGGTGCAGATAACATCACAACAGAAATGATTGGAGCTCTAGAAGAATTTGGACTAGAGCAAGTCACTAGACTGCTGAACACATTATATGATACTGGAGATATACCTTCTGAATTATGTAATTCTGTATTTATTGCAATCCCAAAGAAATCAGGAGCCTTAGAATGTGATCAACATAGAACAATTAGTATAATGAGTCACATCACAAAGATTTTGTTACGAATTATCATGCAAAGAGTGAGGAAGAAAATACAACCTGAAATAGGGGAAGAACAATGTGGTTTTGTAGAAGGAAAGGGTACAGTAAATGCTGTGTATATGCTGCGAACAGTTATTGAACGTGCTTTAGAAGTAAACAAGGATATACATCTTTGCTTTATTGACTACACAAAGGCTTTTGATAGAGTTAAACATGTCAACATTGTGGATATGCTTGCAGATCTACAAATTGATGGGAAAGACATTAGACTTATAAAAAACATATATTGGAAACAACAAGCTGCCATAAGGATTGATAATGAAGTAGGACAATACCAACCTATTAAGAGAGGTGTTAGGCAGGGATGTGTAATGTCTCCAGATCTTTTTTCCTTATACAGTGAAAATATTTTCAGACATGTAGAAGACCTAAATGGAATCAGCATTGGAGGACGAAACATAAATAACATTAGATATGCAGATGATACAGTATTGATTGCAGACAATGCACAGGATCTGCAACAATTAGTAGACGCTGTGGTTGTACACAGTGAGCAGCTGGGGTTGGAATTAAATTGTAGGAAGACACAGGTTATGGTCGTCACTAGGAAGAACGAAGTACCACAATGTAATATACAAGTAAATGGGAATATTCTTCAACAAGTGAATCGGTTCAATTATCTCGGAACAGTCATAACATCTGATGGCAGATGCCTTGAAGAGATTAGAACAAGAATCGCCATTGCGAAAGTAGCCTTTAGCAAGATGAAAAACATTCTGACCAATAAAATGATGTCAATTGAAACGAGAAAAAGAGTGTTTAGGGGATACATAGAGCCTGTTCTTTTGTATGGATGTGAAACTTTGACAATGTGCAGTCAAGCAGAAAAACATCTGATGGCTGCAGAAATGTGGTTTCTGAGGAAAATGCAAAGAATACCATGGACAGACAGAAAAACCAATGAACAAGTACTACAAGAGACAAATGAAAATCGTAGATTGATTAGAAAAATTAGACGTAGACAGTCAACATTTTTTGGACATGTTATGAGAAGAAATGGACTGGAGAATTTAGTGACAGCTGGCAAGATCGAAGGGAAGAGACCAAGAGGAAGACCGAGAGGAAAATACCTGGATGGCTTGGCCACATGGCATGGACGAGACAGGAACACTGAGCTGATCCACGACTCTGGTGATCGAGTGAAATGGCGAATCATGACCGCCCACGCTTTTCGGCATGGCACATGATTGATTGAGTTAGAGAACACATTTTAACATACACAATGATTACAGTCTAGCCAGTTAGAGAACAAATTTTAACATACACAATGATTACAGTCTAGCCAGTTAGAGAACACATTTTAACATACACAATGATTACAGTCTAGCCAGTTAGAGAACACATTTTAACATACACAATGATTACAGTCTAGCCAGTTAGAGAACATATTTTAACATACACAATGGTACAGTCTAGCCAGTTAGAGAACACATTTTAACATACACAATGATTACAGTCTAGCCAGTTAGAGAACACATTTTAACATACACAATGATTACAGTCTAGCCAGTTAGAGAACATATTTTAACATACACAATGGTACAGTCTAGCCAGTTAGAGAACACATTTTAACATACACAATGATTACAGTCTAGCCAGTTAGAGAACACATTTTAACATACACAATGATTACAGTCTAGCCAGTTAGAGAACACATTTTAACATACACAATGATTACAGTCTAGCCAGTTAGAGAAAACATTTTAACATACACAATGATTACAGTCTAGCCAGTTAGAGAACATATTTTAACATACACAATGGTACAGTCTAGCCAGTTAGAGAACACATTTTAACATACACAATGATTACAATCTAGCCAGTTAGAGAACACATTTTAACATAAACAATGATTGCAGTCTAGCCAGTTAGAGAACACATTTTAACATACACAATGATTACAGTCTAGCCAGTTAGAGAAAACATTTTAACATACACAATGATTACAGTCTAGCCAGTTAGAGAACATATTTTAACATACACAATGGTACAGTCTAGCCAGTTAGAGAACACATTTTAACATACACAATGGTTACAGTCTAGCCAGTTAGAGAACACATTTTAACATACACAATGATTACAGTCTAGCCAGTTAGAGAACACATTTTAACATACACAATGGTACAGTCTAGCCAGTTAGAGAACACATTTTAACATACACAATGATTACAGTCTAGCCAGTTAGAGAACACATTTTAACATACACAATGATTACAGTCTAGCCAGTTAGAGAACATATTTTAACATACACAATGGTACAGTCTAGCCAGTTAGAGAACACATTTTAACATACACAATGATTACAGTCTAGCCAGTTAGAGAACACATTTTAACATACACAATGATTACAGTCTAGCCAGTTAGAGAACACATTTTAACATACACAATGATTACAGTCTAGCCAGTTAGAGAACATATTTTAACATACACAATGGTACAGTCTAGCCAGTTAGAGAACACATTTTAACATACACAATGATTACAGTCTAGCCAGTTAGAGAACACATTTTAACATACACAATGATTACAGTCTAGCCAGTTAGAGAACACATTTTAACATACACAATGATTACAGTCTAGCCAGTTAGAGAACACATTTTAACATACACAATGATTACAGTCTAGCCAGTTAGAGAACACATTTTAACATACACAATGATTACAGTCTAGCCAGTTAGAGAACACATTTTAACATACACAATGGTACAGTCTAGCCAGTTAGAGAACACATTTTAACATACACAATGATTACAGTCTAGCTCAGTGTTTCTCAACGTGGGACCCACTCCCCACAGGGGGGCAATACGATTGTTAAAAAGGGGGGGGGGGGGGCAATTCGAAAATGGCAGAAATAGGCTGGATATAAAAAAAAACGGGGAGACTTGAGACTGAAGTTAACTAAATTGGAACCTGACATAAAATCTCTTTGCAGCAAGCATCAACGCAAGGATCTCACTAAATTTAAATAATTACTAATAATTAAAATAATATAGAAAAATCTTTCATTAAAATTATTTTGTACTTGAATTTCAGTTCTCCATTATATGTTTTTAAAATTTACTTACTGTGTTTGCTCAATAATTTCCTAGCGATTATCGGTCCATTGGCTAGGATCGGGTGCATTTGCTGCTGCTGCTCTCTCTCTCTCTCTCTCTCTCTCTCTCTCTCTCTCTCTCTCTCTCTCTCTCTCTCTCTCTCCCCCCCCCCCTCCCAGTAGTGCGCCTGGTCGGGATGATCAAATAAGAACCCATCACATATCTTCACCTTAGATGTGGGCCTGGTGGACCACTGTGGGCAATAGCTCACAGTTAGACTAAGAGTCCCTACAAAAGAAGGGAGAGGCTGGGGAACCAGCTTGTCTGGGGTAACCGCCAACCCCCCCCCCCCCCCCCCCCCCCCCCCCCAAAAAAAAAAAAATTCACCCAACACGACCGACACACAGCTCTGGCCTCTTTGGGAACCGCGAGCCTTTCTAAAATAAAAAAAAAAAAATTTAAAAAAAACAACATTTAAGTTTCTTTGGTGAACATTTCAATTTTTGAATATTAAAAATGATGCATATATTCGGGGGGGGGGGGGGGCCGGGGGTGGGGGGAAGAGGCGGGGCATAAGAATTTTAGAAAGGCTTAGTTGAGACATAGCACAAAAAAGGCTGGGAAACACTGATCTAGACC
The DNA here is from genome assembly GCA_963921405.1 of Cepaea hortensis. NCBI lineage: Eukaryota > Metazoa > Mollusca > Gastropoda > Stylommatophora > Helicidae > Cepaea > Cepaea hortensis. Next base: position 84,187,350 of record OY992893.1, read on the forward strand.
AACAAGCAGCGGTTAGAATAGATGGCGAGACATCAGATTGGTTTGACATCAAGCAAGGAGTCCGACAGGGATGTTTTCTGTCCCCCTATTTGTACGACGAAAATATAATGAGAAAAGTAAGAGATGATATGAATAAGGAGCTATATGATGCCCTAGATATCGGTGGTCTTGACATACGAGAGATTCGGTATGCTGATGATATAGTGGAGATATACCTCCTGAATTATGTAACTCTGTATTTATTGCAATCCCAAAGAAATCAGGAACCTTGGAATGTGATCAACATAGAATAATTAGTATAATGAGTCACATCACAAAGATTTTGCTAAGAATTATCATGCAAAGAGTGAGGAAGAAGATACAATCTGAAATAGTGGAAGAACAATGTGGGTTTGTAGAAGGAAAGGGTACAGTAAATGCTGTGCATATGCTGCGAACAGTTATTGAACGTGCTATAGAAGTAAACAAGGATATATATCTTTGCTTTATTGACTATACAAAGGCTTTTGATAGAGTTAGACATGTCAACATGGTGGATATGCTTGCAGATCTACAAATTGATGGGAAAGACATTAGACTTATAAAAAACATATATTGGAAACAACAAGCTGCAATAAGGATTGATAATGAAGTGGGACAGTATCAGCCAATTAAGAGAGGTGTTAGGCAGGGATGTGTCATGTCTCCAGATCTTTTTTCCCTATACAGTGAAACTATTTTCAGAAATGTAGAGGTTATAAATGGAATCAGCATTGGAGGACAAAACATCAATAACATTAGATATGCAGATGATACAGTATTAATTGCAGACAATGCGCAGGACCTGCAACAATTAGTAGATGCGGTTGTTGTACACAGTGAGCAACTGGGGTTAGAATTAAATTGTAAAAAGACTCACGTTGTGGTCGGCACTAGGAAGGAAGAAGTGCCACAATGTAATATACAAGTAAATGGAAATATTCTTCAACAAGTGAATCGGTACAATTATCTTGGAACAGTCATAACATCTGATGGGAGATGCCTTGAAGAGATTAGAACAAGAATCGCCATGGCGAAAGTAGCCTTTAGCAAGATGAAAAACATTCTGACCAATAAAAAGATGTCAATTGAAACGAGATAAAGAGTGTTGAGGGGATACATAGAGCCTGTTCTTTTGTATGGATGTGAAACTTGGACAATGAGCAGTCAAGCTGAAAAGCATCTGATGGCTGCAGAAATGTGGTTTCTGAGGAAAATGCAAAGAATACCATGGACAGACAGAAAAACCAATGACCAAGTACTGCAGGAGACAAATGAACATCGTAAACTGATTAGAGAAATTAGACGTAGACAGTCAACATTTTTGGACATGTTATGAGAAGAAATGGATTGGAGAACTTAGTGACAACTGGCAAGATCGAAGGGAACAGACCAAGAGGAAGACCGAGAGGAAAATACCTGGATGGCTTGGCCACATGGCATGGACGAGACAGGAACACTGAGCTGATCCACGACACTGGTGATCGAGTGAAATGGCGAGTCATGACCGCACACGCTTTCCGGCATGGCACATGATTGATTGATTGATTGATGATATAGTATTTCTGCTTTCTGTCAGCGCCGAATGTTGGGCGGCGCTTACCAAACCCGACACCCCACATTGTGCCAACGGCTTCGGGCGGAAGAGCGCAATTGGGAGGGTACTAGCCTTAGCCTGGTGCGAGGAAATGCAACCCAAAGACAAAATAAATCATGGCAGGGCAGACCAGGCCCTAAGCCTTGGTTGGCAGCTGGTCTAGGATCGAAGCTCCGACAGGCGGACAGTTAGAGCATTGCTTTGCTGATCCGGCAGCTTCTGCAGCTTGTCTTGTTCCAGATTATAGGTGTCAACTTTCCTCTGGAGTGAACTAGGCAGGCCGAGAGAGGGATCATGTTGCATGGGCAACACATGGTTTCTTTATTTTAGCCCAGGCTTTGTGCTATGGAGAGGCAATAACTCCATCCCTGGTCTTAACCGGTATCGCATTTTACATATCTAGGATCAGAGGTAAATAGCAAATTATCTCTCGATCAGGAAATCAACATCAGGATTGGCAAGGCAGCAACAACAATGAACATGTTAGCAAAAAGAGTCTTGGAGAACAGGAAGCTTACTGCCAAAACAAAAGTCCTCGTCTACCAAGCCTGTGTCCTTAGTACTCTTCTTTATGGCAGTGAAACCTGGACAACTTACTCACGCCAAGAGAAACGTTTAAACAGCTTTCATATGCGGTGTCTGCGAAGAATACTTGGTATTAAGTGGCAAGACAAAATCACAAATACTGAAGTATTGGAAAGATCAGGTTGTGTGACGGTGTATTCCATGCTCAGTCTTCGTAGACTTAGATGGATAGGACACGTTAGGAGGATGGATGATGGTAGAATACCAAAGGACATCTTTTTTGGGGAATTACAGACGGGTAGGAGATCTCAGGGTCGGCCTCTACTACGATACAAAGATGTGTGTAAGCGGGACATGATTGATACAGGCATTGATAATGCACATTGGGAGCACGTCGCCGCTGAACGTGTTGCATGGAGGGCAACTATCAGAAATGGAATAAAGACAAAGGAGAAAATGATTGCAGATAAAGCACACATAGAGCGTGAGAGACGTAAGATGGTGCAAAATGGTGGAAGTGACCATGTTTTCACATGCACCTACTGTGGGCAAACATTTGCAGCAAGAATTGGGCTTACCAGCCACACTCGCCACCGCCATGGATCGTAGTTATTAAGCCTTTTTGAAGCACAATGTACCAAACTATCGTCTGTCAAGACGGAAAGGTGCCAATGATATAGTATTGCTATCCACAACACAGACTGGTATAGAAAACCTAATAGCCTCAACCGAATTGAATAGTGAACATCACAACTTGTATCTTAATATTGCAAAAACAAAGATAATGCATACAGATAAAAACCCCTATGGAGAAAGAAATATATGTTAATAAGGAAAATTTGGAGGGGGTGGAAAATTTTGAATATCTTGGGTCATTGATTTGTCAACAACGGTGACACAATGCAAGAAATTAAACGACGACTATCAATTGCTCTTCAAAGACTAAAAGAACTGAATAAATTATGGAATGGGACAGACAGAACTACAAAAATTAGATTTTTAAGAGCATGCGTCTTTCCCATTGCAACATACGCCTGTGAGGCCTGGACACTTACTAAACAAGCTGAACAGCGCATACATGCCTTTGAATATAAATGTTATAAACGAGTTCTAAGAATGGTTAGTTAGTTAGTTAGTCGCAGTTCCAACTTCACAGCAACGGGTCGTCCCCATTATGCTCCGTTCCTGTGCCAGTGAATATCACATAAAACGCTCCCCACTGCCCAATGTGAAAAGAGGAAAAGACAGGAGTCTCGACAAACAACAGCCCGCGCAGATACACTGTGCATAATGCCGCCGCCAGAATGTCAACACACCAGTCCCCCACGAAACACCCAATTTATCTCTGATGGAATCGGCAGTCATTTTCCTATCTGGATGTTTCCTAGATGTTCACCTACACAGTCCACGAACATACAGTTCATCACCGACGGCAGTGGCAGTCATCCAGAAGCCCAGCAGCCACGCATTTATGCATAAGGAAAAAACTGGTCAACTCTGGGACATAGCCACCTGCCATCGCTCCGAACATGCAGTCACGTTCCAAAAATAAAAACTTGGGCAGATTCAAAAGCATTTCACACGAAACTCACAGCTCACAGTGTCGCGCCACGCACTCACTCAGTAGCAGGGCGACGGAACCGAGTTCTAAGAATATCTTGGGTAATGAAAAGAACAAATGCATCAATACTTCAAGAGCTGAATATTGAAGAAGGTTGGCTATTAAACACGATAAAACAAAGAAAATTGAAATATTTTGGTCACTTGAAACGTCACGTAAGTTTGGAGAGAACAATAATGGAGGGAAATATGCCTGGGAAGAGAGGAAGAGGAAGGCCAAAGATAAGATGGATGCAGGATGTGGCGGATGATCTCCAGATGGCTGTATCGGACGCATGACATCTTGCTTATGATCGAGAGGTTTTCCTGAAGGTTGTTATGGGAGCGAGGTTCTGCAAAGGACATGCTACTGAATGAATGAATGAATGAATGAATGAATGAATGAATGAATGAATGAATGCATGAATGAATGAATGGTAAACAACCTGTAGTGATATTGACAGATGCAAATCAGTTCTTGGGGCTCTCCTGTCTGGAAAATTACCAGTACTGCGGACACTACTTTCTGAACTTGGCAGCCAGCGTAAGATCACCATACAATGGATACCACATCACTGTGGAGTACCCGTAAATGATAGAGCTGATCAACTAGCCAAGGAAGGAGTAACAGAAGAGCAACATGATGTACCTATCACATACCACCAGAAGAAAAGAATCATCAAATCAAGCAGAAAGTCACCAACACCAGCACAAGATGGTTATCATGTTATGAGCCGGCCAGAACAAATCATTCTGCGCCTCAGAACAGGATACAATAAATTACGCAACCACATGTACAGACATTTCAAGACTGGCGAGTCAGCCATGTGGATTGACGTCGCAGACAGTAGAGCACATACTCAAAGACTCCCAAAATACAACATGTCTTGGCAAACCTTCTGGCCTAAAGAAAACACAGTGAAAGATAAACTCTATGGGCGGCTGAGTGAACTGAAAATCAAGACAGTTAAGTGTATAATAGAGACATGGCCAAATGGATAACAACAATCGCAAAAATAAGTATAGTGCACTAGAAGTAGTATACACCTGGGTTCTAAGCAAGTGAAGTCCCACCCCCCCCCCCCCCCCCAAAAAAAAAAAAAAAAATAAAAAAAATTACAAGAGACTACATTGCAAATATAGACAATCAATTTCAACTGAACAGAAGAAGAAAATATACAAGAGACAACATTGCAGATATAGACAATCAATTTCAACTGAACAGGAGAAGAAAAAAATTTGAGACCAATTTTCTAAAGATTAACCAACTTTGAATGTTTTAAAAATATCCTGACAGTGTGTATGATAAAATTGCTCAATTTCAAGCAATCTCCAATTTCACAACAAATTTGCTTCAGCGTGACAAATTATGTACTTATGCAAATATATAATTACAAGTCTAGTGTAAACACAATGCTTGAGACTAATTTCTTGATCAGCCAACTTTGAAAACAAAATGTTTCCCCAAGCAGTCTCCTAACATGACTCTGTGATATGATAGCCCCATCACATTTTGTAGGCCAAGAGCACGGAGGCATAGGTGGCCAGTCTTCTCCTTATTTTTTCACAAACAATGAGCTCAGGCCTCGAACCCGCGTCTGACTGGGCTCATGACATTACCAGCGGAGTTCCCAACCAACTTCGCTAGTCTAAAACAATCCACATGCTTGTACATTCATACTACCAAGTGAATTCTCTCTCCTTTCTCATTCAAAATAAATATTGAACCACTTCTGTACATGTAATTTTTAAACATGCATTGACATTTTAAAGTATTCATTGCCATTTGCAGGATATGCAAAATTTAAGAAATTATTAGAATGTTGGAAACTCAAAAAGTGATGGCGAAGATTTGAGAATAATATTTAAAAAAAAACAACATAGATTAGCAACAAAGAGCAGCCATATTGACAACCAATTAAACAAATGTTTGCATATCCCTTACAGGACATCGCTGTCGACATCAGCATCTTTCAACTGATTGTTGATTTCTTGGCAAGATTACGCTCAGTAGTTTGCCATTGCTTTCTAAGCGACCGGCTCACATACCCCTAAGTTACCGACACGGTTAGAACTGCTACCAATTCTCGCGGTTGTCACGTTACCCACGAGAGTATACGGGAATACGGAGAAAGTAGCTAACCTCTAGGCCAGGGTGACCGGCGACAACCAATTAGGAACTTGTAAATACATTAAACAAGGTGTTAGGCACGGTTAAGTGCTATTATAACCCGGTCTATTCAATTTGTGCAGCGAAATTATGAGATCCACACCGGACATGCCAGAAATATCAGTTGGTGGTCATAACATAAACAATCTGCGTTATGCTGATGACACGGTTTTGGTCGCTAAAAATAAGTTACACAAAATTATAGATATAATTGCAACAGTAAGTCAGAATAAGGAACAGTCTGAATAACAGAAGAAAAAAATAAGAAGTAACGATTATTACAATGAAAAACTTTATATACAACATTAAAGTGAATGGAATCAATGTGAAACAAGTCAAGGTATTTAAGTGTTTGGGTACTTTAATAAGAGCAGATGGAAGATGGGTGTATAAAGGAAGTTAAATGTAGCGTAGCTCAAGAAAGGGCAGCATTTCACAAGATGAAGGTTTTCTGCAATTTATCTAGGTCAATCAAGGTAAGGAAAAGAGTTCATAAGAGCTGTTTTGAGCCAATCCTGATGTATGGAAGAAAATCATAGACAATCAGCAGTGAGAATTATTTGAAAGCTGGGGAGACGTGGTTTTAGAGGAGAGTGATTAAAACACTGGACAGAAGGAAAAACAGCAATGAAGATATCTTGAAAGAATTTGTTAGCTCACAAAGAGAGCTGGCTACTCACACAGAATAAGACAGTCAACATTCTTTGGGCTTATCGTGAGATGAGGAAGCTGGAGTATGTCATCACAATATGAACGCTGGAGGGAATGAGGCAGGAGGGAATGAGGCAGGAGGGAATGAGAATGGAGGGAATGAGGATGGAGGGAATGAGGCAGGAGGAAATGAGGCTGGAGGGAATGAGGATGGAGGGAATGAGGATGGAGGGAATGAGGCAGGAGGGAATGAGGCTGGAGGGAATGAGGCAGGAGGGAATGAGGCTGGAGGGAATGAGGCTGGAGGGAATGAGGCTGGAGGGAATGAGGCTGGAGGGAATGAGACTGGAGGGAATGAGGCTGGAGGGAATGAGACAGGAGGATACCAAAAGGGAAGAAGCTGAACAGTTTGTCATCATGGCTAGGAGGAACTATGTATCAGAAATGACTGGAAGCTTGAGACAGACATGTTCTCCAGTGCCATAGGGCATGGACTTTAAAAAGAAATACACGTCACTTCAACACGTCTTGAGGAATATTTGGTGATCATCGCAAGACAAGGACAGGGACATTAAAATTAGCAACATAGAATGTTAGGACGTTAAGCGACGACGAAAAATTAGACAACATCAAACAGGAAATGGAAAGAGAGAAACTTAATAATTTAGGAATGTGCGAAACGAGATGGACAGGAGCAGGCATCAAGATAGATGAAAATTTTAAGATTATTTATTCTGGAGGAGAAAATCGACAAAGGGGGGTAGCAATTATTTTGGACCGGCAAACATCAACATCTGTTCAAGGATATTGGGCCGTGTCAGACAGAGTTCTACTAGTTAAATAAGCGGCAGACCTTTTAGCATAAATGTTATTCAAGTATATGCCCAAATAGGAGAATCCAGTGATGATAGTGTAGAGGAATTTATATTGACATCGAGTCTGCTTTAAAGAAATGTAAATATTCAGAAATAAGCATCATAATAGGAAATAATAATAATAATAATAATAATAATAATAATAATAATAATAAGTCTTTATTTTCAAAGGGTTAAGAATTGGGCACGTGTTGGAGAATTGGGCACTAGTGTTGTTTTGTGGATGTGCTTTTCTAGCGGTTTGGATAATGAGGATAATATGGAAATTGGTCTATAATTACTCATGAGGATACACCGTCTGACATTCTGCCCTTCTTCTCTATTTCCTCTCATACATTCTTTCATTCAACATCACTTATGAAGCAACTTTTGACAACAAAAGAACATTAAAACGCATGAAAAATAATCAATAACAAATGACTCACTGAAGCAGTGTTTAACATGGGCATTATAAATACCTAAGGAGGGTGTAACGTGCCATACATAAGGGAATGTTTTTTGGCTAGTTGTCGTTTGAGATAAGTTACCATTATTGTCTTTTTTGTGTTGTTTGTTATGGGGGCATGTAGTCTGTACTAAGGTAGTGTTCAAATAGGTTGCGAATGTATGTATCATGATTGGTGGTGTCTTTGATTTCTTGTGGAAGATTGTTCCACAACTGAGCGGCAGAGTATGCTAAGCTTGTTTTATATAAGTCTATCCTAGGTTTAGGGACATGAAGTATATTTAGTCGTTCGCTATGTCTAGCGTTATATTTAAACAATGGCCAAAGGTAGCTTGGAGCATTTTGAAATAGGATTTTGTGAATTAGTTTGGTTTTATTAAAAAGCAGGCGCTTGTGGAGTGGCAGTAACCGGAGACGTTTATATAGGTTAGAATTGTCGGTAAGCTTTTCACCATTAATTAAACGCACTGCCCTTTTCTGGAGTGAATATAGGCGTTTTGTTATTGATTTGGAGCATCCATCCCAGACTGTGGAGCAGTAATCAATATGTGTTTGTATATGAGAAGTATAGAATATCTTTCTTGTGTTTTCGTCAAGGAAATTTTTTATTTTGGCAAGTTGGTATACTTTTTTGGCTATTTGTTTAACTAGAGCATGAACATGTGAGTTAAAAGTTAGATTTTGATCTATGATAACACCCAGTGTCTTGTGCTCGGTGACACTTTCTACAGGCGTGCTGCCAATGTGCAGCTGAAGAGTTCTCTGCGAGTTTAGAGTGTGAAGTCTTTGCCTGGTTCCTATTAACATAGACTTTGTTTTAGTAATGTTAATTTGCATGCGGTTTGCATGACTCCAGTTAACTACACTATTTATTTCCTGTTGCAAGGATAATTCTAGCACATTACGATCAACAGCGTTTGTATATACTGTGCAGTCATCAGCAAATAGATCGCAGGACGACGACAGATTTAATGGAAGATCATTTATATAAATGGCAAATAATAGAGGGCCAAGAATAGACCCCTGAGGTACTCCAATATTAATGGTAATGGCTTGAGATAAAACTTTATTGTGTGATACTACTTGCTTTCTGTCTAATAAGAATGATTTTATTAATGTCACTATATTAAAACTTACTTTCATTGTTTCTAGTTTTTTAATTAGAATAGTATGATCTATCATATCGAATGCTTTCCTAAAGTCTATAAACACCGCTCCACATAGAGTATTGTTGTTAATATTTTGATGCCAGTTTTCTATCATGTTTGTTAGTGCCGTATGGCAAGAATATTTTGGCCGAAATCCTGACTGACTGTCAACTATCAGTTTATGGCGAACTAAGTGATCTAGTGTTGTTTTGTGGATGTGCTTTTCTAGCGGTTTGGATAATGAGGATAATATGGAAATTGGTCTATAATTACTCATGAGACGATCGTCTAGAGGACCAGCTTTTAAATGAGGATACACTTTAGCGATTTTAAAGGCTGATGGGAAGTGACCTCTGGTTAGACATTGATTATATATAAAAGTTAGTGACTCGCAGATCGCCGGTGCAGCATGGCGAAGGATCCGACTACTAATTCCATCTAGTCCTGATGAGTTATTGTTTTTTAGATTACGGAGATGAGTAAATACTTCAGTTGTCGTCATTAGCGGTATGTTGGAGGAAATGTGTCCATAGCATTTGTTCTCACAGAATGATGATAATAAAGATATGTCATGAGGCGCATCTGGTATTGCAGCCTTCAGTTGGTTTATGTCGGACTGAAAGTATCTACTGAATTGATCACATGTAACCTGATTTGATGGTAATGATTGTGATGATTTGTGTTTGTTTGTCAAGGTATTAATTGCTTTCCATATATCTTTAGTGTTGGTTTTATCTATTACTATGTTCTTAAAATAGTTTTTCTTTTCCTTCCGAATAACATATTGAACTTTGTTTCTCAGACTACGGTACATAGTTAGATCTCTATTTTTGTGAGCCCTGTCGCGATCTCTCATAAGTTCAACTACCTCCTGTGTGATCCACGGGGGCTTTGTGTGATGTTTAACACGAACTTCCTTAAATGGAACATGTTTATCAAATATACTTAGAAAGGTCTTTAGCCAGTGGTCCAGAGCATCGTCTGGGTCAGGAAGCTGGTAAACATAATCTAGAGATGAGTTGACCAAATCTTGTAAGAAGACGTCTCGATTGAAATTTTTGTAATTTCTATATTTTATGCTTATATGTTTGTGTTTGGGAGTTTTGGTGCCCCTTTTCGACCACGTGCAACATACTGGATAGTGATCGCTCATTGCATTGATAGGTACACTACATTCTGTGATGTTATCAGCACACGTAAAATATGATCTATAAGTGTTGCAGATGATTTAGTGATTCTAGTGGCTTGTTTGACTAACTGTTGGAAATTATATGACTCTATTATGTTTTCCCATGTTTTGTTTGATTTTTTAGCGTCTATGTTGAAGTCACCTAGCAATATTATTTCCCTAGCATTACTAAAGACTACATCCATCATAGTGGTGAATTTTTCATACCAGATATTTCCTGCACTGGGGTTTCGATAAAGATAGCCAACTACTAGCGGTATGCAATTTTGAAGTTTAACCTCTATCCATACACACTCAATCTCACAGGTTTCAAAGTCTAGCCTGCGGTGGGCGTTAAGCGAGTTGGAAATATAAACTGCAATACCCGTCTCTTGTTTCTGATAGGGATCTCTTCTAATGGTTTTAAAACCTCTGATAGCGATGTCATCATCTGAGATGTTGCCATTTAATCGACTTTCGCTAACGCCAAACATGTGAAAATTTTGATTAAGTATAAGTGATAGTTCGGGCAGCTTCCCTAATAGATGGCATATGTTTACATGCCCGATTCTGAGCCCATTATTCCTGAGCCAGTGTTCGTACTTATTAGACATTTCAACAATGCGTAATCACAAGTTTAAAAGCAAAACACACACACACAAAGTGAATACAACTTACGTCCCTTATTACAAAAACACACTCTAAAGTACAGAGAAACAGTAATATCTCTGTAAATATATAAAAATACGTACACAGATCCGTAAGGAAGAGCAGTGAAGACCCCCTCACTCACCGTGAAAACACAATTAGAATTATTATAAAAGCTATACAGCTAAGTACTATCAATTAATATAAAGTCAAAACCAGTCAATGTTTGTAATAACTTATAACCTAATACGTTACTAGATCAAGTTATAACCAAATATGCAGATAAACGTTTAAGGAGAGGCTCTTTCTTGTACCGAGATCCGGTGTAGCTTTGTCCTAAGTTGCTAGTAAATACCAGGTTGTGTTGGTTGTTGGTATAGCGACATTATAAGTGCTTGACGAAGTGTAGCTGGGCTATACCGTGTGAGGTGCAACCATTCTGGATTACAATTAAATGGGTACTGATGATGTCTCATGGGTATGTAATGACTACCAACTAGAGCCTCTGGTTGGTGGCTAACAGGAGGTTGTGCTGGCACGTCGTTGTTGCTGAGAGTCGGATCCTTTCTGGGGAGAATAGGAATCATATCTTCGTAATTATTACCCTCCTGTGTGAAAGACGACGTATTTAACGGACTTGGTGTTGTGGTAGTGTCCCGTCTGGCTTGGATTTCAGGTGCAGTGGTTATGAGTGGTCTGCACACTTCTGTCCTATTGGTACTTGATGTGACGGGAGTATGTCGTCTGGCTTGAGTTTCAGGAGTAGCTAAAAGTGTCCGGCGCGATCCCGTATTGGATGTATGGTATGTCCGTTCTGGATATTTTAAATTCTTGGCGAGAAAACTGGTGCCCAATGTAGATAAATGTATTTGATCCTTGTAAAGACTCTTTTTTTGGTGCACCAGCCTGTGAAGTGAATGATGCTGTATTGTTGATGAATTGTATCTTGTTTTGAGAACAGAACTTCTGCAACATGTTGTTATTTTTGTCAGCTAGACGGCGCTGGTGTCCATAACTCGGTGATATGATGGAGGAGAAGAAAATGGATGAGTTAGGAAAAGTGTGACGTAATCCGTTCAAGAGTGCCAGCAGTTGAGACCCTGTGATTTGTTGGTTGTTCATGGTGTCGGTGATGCCAATATGTACGCTTGCCCTTCTGACGCTATGATTTACAGCCAACCTGCTAATCTTGTCTGTTAGCCGGTCTACACCAGCCCCAGGCAGTGGGATTATTGAAACAATGTCTTTGTCTGATGTGACCATCCTGTTGCTGTATAAACCTTTCATTAAGGAATCGCCTAGTATAATATGTGTACAGTCAGGTCGTGCTGTCTGTACATGTTGGTTGTCAGCACGTCTCGACCGTTGTTTCACCCATTTCCGATTATCAGCAGTCTTTATGTCTCCATGTGGTTCTCCCGATGTATCTTGTTGGCTTGTCTTGCCCGTTTGCAGCATGTTAAAGCACTGTAATTTTTCTGGTGACTTTTCTTGAAGTACTTCAAACCTATTGCTTATTTTGACGTCAATGGGGTAGACTGCTTGTTGTTGTTTATCTTTGTCTGCACATTGAGGTGTTTGTTGTTTTTTATCTTCCTCTGCGCGTTGAGTTGTTTTCATAGTAATTATCTGTTCTGGGTGGGATTGAGCTTCCCCAAGATTTCCCAAGGATGAAGCGGTTGCTTGAGAATTACATGCTTCATCGGTTTGGTTTGTAGAGGACGCATTCTGTAAGATTTGAACTTTATTTCTCAGCAGCAAATTTTCGTCTCGCAGGAGTGCGACTTCTGTCTTGAGAGCATTGTAATCACTGCTTATCTTGTTGTTTGCTTCAATGTTGGTTGAAACAGTGACAATGAGCGCCTTTAGTGATTGTTCTAGTTCCTCAATGCGCTGTTTACAGTCGCACGAATGTCCATTTATAGTTAAGATGCTATTGTTATCTGAGGCAGGTACTTCTTCAACAATGTCAACATTGGGTTCTATGTTGTTTTGTATACGCTCCATTGGGTATTCAATAGCCAAGAGCGCTGGTGGGTTGGCAGGCCTCGTGTTGATGTTGTCATGTACACTCATCGTATGAGTAGATTCGGTGAATGTCTGTGTCGAGTTTTCAGGTTCAAGAAAATCTACTTTTAGCCAGGAATTAATGTTTTCATTACTGCCCTGTGTCATGAGTTTATTTTTACTGCGGTACAAATGTATCGTAATCACTGGCGTCGTAATCAGATCCTCAACGTGGGCCCCGTGCTTATCTTGCCTGTGTTCAATTAGTTCAAGCCTGTAGTAGTTGAGTAGGCAAGTTCGGAATGCCTCATAATAGAGTGTGTTGTTGAAGGAAATAGTAACATACTGTCCTGAGTTGGTGTGTTTGACGACTAGGCCGTTGGGATTTATGCACTTGGATAGCTTATTCTTCACGGCCCTCTCTTTGTTTAGTGTGTAAGTTTTATTGACAGCCGATCGTAAACCTGAGCGAGTCCTTTCACCATTCACTTCCAATACGGAGCACTCTCCTTCCCCTGACATTATTGCATAATATTACGACTAACTAAACTTGTAGAACGCAGCAATCGCATTGTTATCTAGCCACGCCGCGGGCAATTTGAGGTCCCGTGGTTGTATCTGACACGCCTCGTGCACTTGATTGGTTGAAATTTAATAGTGTTCAACTATCACTCGAAATGAATATTAGATATAACCCACATTTTTGCGATAATAAACACTTGTATTAATCTAAAAACTATTTCACCACATCCTCAGAATCACAACGAGCACATTGATATAAAAATCCATGATAGGTGATTCAGCTTGCAGTAATAATAATCCGAGAAGTAAGTAATAGAGAAAACGTGCATACTCACCTCACCGTTCGGAACTGTAAATCAAAGTGATAGATACACAGTAGGAAACTATAGTTTAGGAGAGTGAAATGAATGGCGATACAGATTTGTAGAATCGGGAAAAAGAGCAGGAAATGATTGTAGGAAACACCTGGTTTAAGCAACACCCTAGAAGATTATGGACATGGAGGAGTCCTGATAGCGGGATTATAAACCAGATTGATTAATTTCTGATTAGCAGAAGATTTAGAAATGCGCTAACAATAGCAAAAACAGTTACCAATGCTGATTGTTATAGTGACCACAGACTACTTACAGGAACATTGAGGAAAAAGTTAAGTAAAGTCAAGTTTATAACAGGAAACACTAGATATGACTTGTGTACATTGAGTAACGATAAGGAAATAAAAAACAAATTTAACATAGAAGTACAGAACAGATTTGATACATTGTTTGATCTAGAGATCCTTTTTCCTGATGTGGATGATCAATGGGAAATGTTGAAGAATTTAATCAGTTTGGCTGCAGAAGCAACTATTCCAAAATTTAAGGAGGTGGGTCGTAAGAAATGGATGATTGAAGAAATTTTACAAATAATGGAAACAAGAAGACTCAACAAAAATAATTCTACCAAATATGAAGAAATTCACAGACAAGTCATAATATTATGAAAGGAGGAAAAATATGCATGGCTTGAGAAAAATTGCTTAGAAATTGGAAAACAACACAACAGTCAAAATACCAAATTAGTGCACAAAAGAATTCAGGAACTTACTAATAAAAGAAGAAGTACATCAGCAGTCTGTATAAAAACTAAAGATGGCAAAATCATAATTGAAAACGATCAGATTCTACATGTATGTTCAGACTATGTGAGAGTGCCAGTGGAGCTGTCACACCTTTTGCAGGGTTATAGTAACGTTGAGCTGGGAGTACGAGGAGTGACCCGCGGGGGCCACGGAGGTGGAAATCCAGCAACTGATTCAGGATAATGCTCGCTCGGGTGATGTGATTATCTACACAGATGAGTCGGTGTTAGGAGGTGGGAGGGGTGCCTGGGGATTCTTGGCGGAAGCTGATGGTCGATGTTTGGTGCAGGAGGGCCTGGCGTGTGATACCACAGCATCTGGCTTGGGAATGGAGGCGGTCGATGCAGCTTTCCGCTGGATGGAGAATACGACACACACACACACACACACACACACACACACACACACACACACACATATATATATATATATATATATATATATATATATATATATATATATATATATATATATATATATATACATACACACATCGTGGTTGTTGCTGGCTCGGAGAGCATGCTGAGGAAGGTGAGGACAGGCAAGCTTTGGGCAGAGTGGCTTGCTTCGCTTCGGAGGTCACGTGTGGCAAGCATCGCCTGGATCTTTTCTCCGGGGCATGCCCGTGTGCAGGGGAATGGGCAGGCGGATGGGTTGGCTGGCCCTTCAGGACTTGTTGGAGTGTTGGTGCATGGCGGGGCAGACGTGATTGCCACCTTGTGGGAGCGCGTGTGCACCTCAGGCGGGCAGATGGATCGCCGTGGTCTTCGAAGAGTTAGACAGCGGGGGGTGACCCGGGGGAGGGGAGGGGGGTCTGGCAGACTCTCAGCGCTCGTAGGAAGGGAGAGACGGACATATAATCAGGTTGCTACTAGTACTATCGGTGTTGGAACTCTTCGCTGGCTGCTGGGGATTTAGACGGAGCGCTTATGGGAATGCCCCGAATGCTGTGATGTCGGTTCCTAAATCAATCAATCAACCAATCAACTATGTGAGAATCCTTTATGATGATAACAGAGATGAACAGTATGATATTCGATTTAATAATGAAGGATCGCCAATTTTGAAGATGGAGGTTCGATATTTTCTTAAACATATGAAAGCTGGCAAGGCCTCCGGTTCAGATAACATCACAACAGAAATTATTAAAGCTTTCGAAGAATATGGAATAGATCAAGTCACCAGACTGCTGAACACATTGTATGACACCGGACATACAGCTTCTGAATTATGCAATTCTGAATTTATTGCAATCCCAAAGAAATCAGGAGCCTTGTAATGTGATCAACATAGAACAATTAGTATGAGTCACATCACAAAGATTTTGCTACGAATTATCATGCAAAGAGTGAGGAAGAAAATACAACCTGAAATAGGGGAAGAACAATGTGGGTTTGTAGAAGGAAAGGGTACAGTAAATGCTGCGTATAAGCAGCGATCAGTTATTGAACGTTCTATAGCAGTAAACAAAGATATACATTTTTGCTTTATTGACTACACAAAGGCTTTCGATAGAGTAAGAAAAAGATACAGATTATGGTCGTCACTATGAAGAACGAAATACCATAATGTAACATACAAGTAAATGGGAATATTCTTCAACAAGTGAATCGGTACAATTATCTCGGAACAGTCATAACATCTGATGGGAGATGCCTAGAAGAGATTAGAACAAGAATCGTATTAGCGAAAGTAGCTTTTAGCAAGATGAAAAATATATTGACCAATAAAAAGATGTCAATAGAAACGAGAAAAAGTCTGTTGAAGTGCTAAATAGAACCTGTACTTTTTTATGGATGTGAAGCTTGGACAATGAGCAGACAAGCTGAAAAACATCTGATGGCTGAGGAGATGTGGTTTCTGAGGAAAATGCAAAGAATACCATGGACACACAGAAAAACCCATGAACAAGTCCTTCAAAAAACAAATGAAGATCGTAACCTGATTAGAGACATTAGATGTGGACAATCAAAATTGTTTGGGCATATTAAGAGAAGAAATAAATTGGTGACACCTGGCAAGATCGAAGAGAAGAGACCAAGGGGGAAGACTGAGAAGTAAATACCTGGATGGCTTGGCCACGTGGCATGATCGAGACAGGAAAATGGAGCTGATCCATGACTCTGGTGATCGAGTGAGATGGCAAAACATGACCGCCCACGCTTATCGGCATGGCACATGATAGATGGATGGTCAATATTAATCTTCTCATTTCTTTCTTAATGTTACCAAAGTTTGGGAGGTGTGTGGTTAATTTCATTTAAATTTTGTGTGGCCCTTGGAGGCCAGTAAAAAATGTTTGATTTTTTAAACGTTTATTTCATACAAAGCAATGTATATTTACAAGGTGCAATGTGTGTTTCTTTTGTTTGTGTATATTACAGAGCGTTGCCGTTTGTTAGAGTTAGGTGTCACATGTGTGAAT
The DNA here is from genome assembly GCA_963921405.1 of Cepaea hortensis. NCBI lineage: Eukaryota > Metazoa > Mollusca > Gastropoda > Stylommatophora > Helicidae > Cepaea > Cepaea hortensis. The sequence goes on from OY992893.1 coordinate 84,204,271, forward strand.
AAAACAAATACATACATATATACAGTTATGATAATATTACATTTATGGCAAAGTGCATGTAAACACACATGCCTTACATATGCTTCATTTCCACTTCCAAAAGCGGAATGTATGTAACACCTGTCCATCTCTTCCTCTCTCTCTCTCTCTCTCTCTCTCTCTCTCTCTCTCTCTCTCTCTCTCTCTCTCTCTCTCTCTCTCTCTCTCACACACACACACACACACATTTTATCTTGATCTATCTCATGCTTTTTGGAGACAGCAGTACATTGAATGCCGTGAGCTCGTGCAATAAACTGTAAATCATCATTCCCATTAAAATGTGGCTTATTTGTAATTTCTGGGTCACTTAGCTACCGAGGTGAAGGTTCACATTGTTGGTGTTAGCCTGATGTCAAATTACAGGATGACGCTCTAGTGGCCTGTAAATTTCCATGACCCCTTTTGTTTGGGGGACAAGAATCAGGGATTTAAAACTAGCAATTAGAGTCCCTGGCCTGTCCCCAGGGAGATAATTGGTTCAAAGCTGTGATATTGTCTGGGAATGACTTAAAATCTGACCACTACCATCCAATTTAGCTTATTGGGTACTTGAAGGGCTCATTTAATTTGTTTATACATGGTGATGCATATTTTTTCCATGTCAACCATATCACTACCATATAACATTTTAATACTTGAGATATTGCCTTGGTTTAAAGGCTGCTACACGCGCGCACACCCAAACAAACACACACAATCACACACACATAGACATGCGCGTGCAAATACATGTACCACACACACACACACACACACACACACACACACACACACACACACACACATGCATCCACACCCAGACGCATACATATGTTACTGCCAACGACACAGACACACATCCGCAATATATTTCATGTTGCACATTCAAATATAATAATGGGAAAATTATTAATAATGGTAGCAATAGTAATAAAAGTATTAATACTAATAATAATAATAATAATAATAATAATAATAATAATAATAATAATAATTGTAAGATTATTAATACCGTCAATAAACACATTTACAGTTGTGGTATCCTTTGTTTAAAACAAGTTATTTGCTTCTTCTGTAATATGTGCTGTCTTCAGGGAAAACTCTTACAGGATTAGCGCTTGTGGGGCTAAGGTTAGAATGTTTGAGATTTTTTGTTGATAATGTTGTTGGACAATTTCTTTGTTGATTGTTCTGTAATTGTAATGCTTTTTTGTTTCTTAATGTCCATATAAGATGTATGCACTCTGCCAATAGAACAAGTAGCTTTGTGTGGATATCTTGTGTGGAGTAAGCAATGCAATTTATCATGATTGCTTTGTAAACATATGTTCTTTGTTTCGTATGAGTGTTTAGGATGTTTTGAAGGAGAATTCTTGTTGGCATGATTGTGTCGCATTCGTAATAGATGTGCTCTTCTGATTCTCTGACGTTCCGTCTACAAAGCTGACACTGTAGTATTTGATTAGTTATTTTTGCTGTTCTCTCTGTTGTTGGGGTCATGCTGTAAACAAGCCTATATGTAATTTCCTTTCCTTTTGGGGTAATCTGCTTGTAGTGAATATTAGAGAAAGCTTCGTTATAATCTTTTATGAAATATCTATGTCCTCTTTTAATTCTCAGGTGTACTGGAGTTGCTTGTAATTTAACTAAATGTCTGTAGATTATGTGTGTTTTCTTGTGTAGTAATTTTTCGTGTCCTTTAATGGCTGAAATACATGTTTTGTAAAATGTTGGGAGAGTGTTAAAGTAATGTGAGGATGTATTCCTAAAAGGTTTTAATAGCCTAATTCCAATGTAATAGTGTGTTAAAGGGTGATTTTCTGGGTATTGTAGGATTTCGCCTACGTGTTTGATCCTAAGTGCTTGTATTTTGGTTGTTATGTCTTGGAGGGCGATACCTCCATCTTTTTTGTCTTGCATGAGTGTAGTATGTTTGATACTGTAGATCATTGTTTCCCAACCTTTTTTGTGCTATGCCCCACCTAAGCCTTTCTAAAATTCTTATGCCCCCCCCCCCCCCAAGAAAAAACAACAACAAACAAACAAACATATACATAATTTTTAATATTCAAAAATTGAAATGTTCACTAAAAAAACTTGAATGATAGGTTTTAGGAAGAAATCACTAGGAAATTATTGAGCAAACACAGTAAGTAAGTTTTCAAAACATATAACGGAGAACTGAAATTCAAGTACAAAATAATTTTAATGAAAATTTTTCTATATTATTTTAATTATTAGTAATTATTTATTATTTAAAATTAGTGAGATCCTTGCGCTTTAAGCTTGCTGCAAAAGAGATTTTATGTCAGGTTCCAATTTAGTTAACTTCAGTCTCAAGTCTCCCCGTTTTGTTATATCCAGCCCATTTCTTTTGTTTTTTAGCAGCAAATCATTTATGGCACTAAATCTGCATTCAGCTAAATATGAAGATGGAAATGGTAACAATAGTTCTCTTGCACATTTGGTTGCATTTGGATATTTGATTTAGATTTCCTCACAGAGCCATGCCATTGCTCCTTTTATATTAAATAAAGTTTTAATTGACTCATGATTTTGCATTTCTGCGAGTTCTTCTTGATACTGCATATTTGAAATATCAGACAAATCCACTAACATTGGCTGCACCATGCAAGTTTGGAAATCAATTTTTTTTCAAATCAGAAAATTTTTCTTTTAAATCAGTCGATAAAATTTTCAGATGATCGACAATAACATATATAGCGGTATCAGTCACTTCACATTTTTGGAGCCAATGAAACTTTACATAATTGTTGTTGTAAATATATGTCTGATATAATTCTATAAAGGTAATGAAACCAAATATTTTTGCTTTTGCTTAGATAAGAGTTTTATTTGTTCCTTGAAGTTGTTTATTTAATATATTTAGTTTTTCAAAGATAAGGGCTAAATAACTCACAAATGCCTTAAGATCCACCGTTAACAGATTTTTCATTTCAGGTTTGTCGCTTAAAAAATCACTAAGAGTATCAAATAGTTCCATAAATCTTTTCAAGCAGTTCCCTTTCGAGAGCCATCTTACTTCAGTGTGAAGTATGTCTCACATGGTCTTCATTTTGTTCTTCACAAAATAACTTGAAGAGACGTTCATATTTGGCACTAGCTTTAATAGCATTGATACCATTTATAACTAAATTTAGTACTTCATTTAGAACAGGCGAAATGTTTTTAGCTACCAGGTTTTCCCTGTGAATAACACAAAGCACAAGAAGCATTTCTGGATTCTCATCTTTCATCAATTTTAAGCAACCATTTTCCTTCCCCGCCATATTAGGAACAACATCTGCAGCACAAGATGTTATATTTTTCATTGGTATATTATTGGACAATGAGCAGTCATTGGTATATTAGTGAACAATGAGCAGTCAAGCTGAAAAACATCTGATGGCTGTAGAAATGTGGTTTCCGAGGAGAATGCAAAGAATACCACGGACAGACAGAAAAACCAATGACCAAGTACTACAGGAAACAAATGAAAATCGTAAACTGATTAGAGAAATTAGACGTAAATAGTAAAAAATTTTTGGACAGTATGAGAAGCAATGAATTGGAGAACTTAGTGACAACTGGCAAGATCGAAGGGAACAGACCAAGGGTAGACCGAGAAGCAAATACCTGGATGGCTTGGCCACATGGCATGGTTGAGACAGGAACAATGAGCTGATCCATGACTTTGGTGATCGAGTGAAATGGCGAGTCATGACCGCCCACGCTTTCCGGCATGGCACATGATGGATGGATATTGTTGACATCTAAGTAATTTGTTAGCTTGCTAAATATATATCTTTGGAGGTAATGGTGCTTTCTAATGATTTACAAAGCATTATTTCTTCAGCAAAATCACCTTTATCAATATATCTTATGTTAGTTATAAGTACTGCCTCACTGTCTCTCAAAGTTGATTCATCCATTTGCACCGAGAATTTTCTTGTTTTCAGCTTTTCAACAAGTTGTATTTCAATATCCTCACTCATTTCGTCTATTCTTCTGCTAACAGTATTGTATACTTTGTGGCATAGCTTTAAAGTCTTTGTCATCTTTTTCCAGAACCGTTTTAAGAAATGCTGATATTGATGGCTTGATTAAATTCTCCCCTATAGTTTGACTTTTCCCAGATTTAGCGATGAGTAATAAAATTTGATAATTAGCCTCAAGAGTACGATTGATAATTGAATTATGAGCAGTAAATAAAGACTTAAATTTTACTCTTTTTGTTTTAAATTTTCTTTAAAGTTTGAAAGTAATTCAAATCTGAATTAATATGAGCATTATGTTTCGCCTTCAAATGTGCCTCAAGATGACCTCGTTTCATTGATTCGTTGGTCAAGCATTGTTGGCATAAAAGACAAAAAGGTGACCGTTCATCGTGGACAGCGGGTATGAAACCAAATTTTAAATATTCCTCCCAATACTGACAATTTGTTTCTTGCTTACACCACTCATTTCACTATGGGCTGAAATAAATATAAGATCAATTAAAAACTAAAAATATATAATATGAACTGGAGTAAACGTAGACTAAAAATGCACATTTAAATATGTGTGGCACATTTACCCCACCACACAAAAAAACCAAAAAAACATACTTTTTTATTTGACAAATTGTTCTGGAAAATTATGTTTCTAAAACTGAAATTAATAAAAAAAAAATAAAAATTACCAATTGAATTTACATAGCATTTATATATCACTTATATTTATACAATGTATATATTTTTTTTAAACAACGAGACTTTTACAACTATTTAACGGACGCTTATTTCAAATTATGCCGGCTTCCTGGCTTAGAGGTTAGCGACTTTTCTCCGTAATCTCCTATACTCTCGTAGGTAACTGATGACGGTGAGAATCAGCAGTGGTTCGAATCGAATCGGTAACTTACGAGGTATGTGAGCAGGAAGCTCAGAAAACAATGGCAAACAATATCAAGAAAGAAATAGAAACATTGAGGATAACTATATTAAAGAATGGTGAAATACGACGGCCGAGCGTAATAATGCCAAGAAATCAACATACAGCTGAAAGATGCTGGTGTTGACAGCGATGTCCATTAAAGGATATGCAAAAAAAAAAAATTATTTCAAATTAACACCAACAGTGAATGCTGAGCGTTACTACGAAACACTGCAGCAACTGAGATCTCGGCACTAAGCATTTCGCACCATTCAAAACAAATAGAGCAAAATGCGTAGGGCCAGCCCAGTATAACCAGTAGTTCGCCTCTAACGTCTAACAATGAAATCACGGCTACTAACATGGCGGACAGATCTGACTTATACTGGACGTTTACCCAGCTCGAGTAGCGACTGAGAGTCGCCATACGGCTAACTTAAACTCTGGAACGAGTCATTTTTGAATTACCCTCCTTAACAATCGAATTGCCCCCCCCCCCCTGAACAATCGAATTGCCCCCCTGTGTGGCGTGGGCCCCACGTTGGGAAACACTGCTGTAGATGGTGCTGCCAAACACAAAGCGTCTAATCCCTTTGTTTATGTTTGTGACAGTCTGACGTGGAGGGGAAGGGGGGGGGAGGGGTCTAGGACTGTACACAGATATAGTATTTTTGGAATTATATATGTATTAACAATGGTACTTCTACCAAATATGGTAGTTGTTTTGTCTCTGTACCTCTGCAACATATCTGTTATTTTCTTCTCTAGATTTTGCCATGTGTCTTTGTGTGTCTGATTTGGTTGACATGGGAAGACAATTCCGTACAATTTTACAAGATTGTTTGATGTTAAGTCAAATGGAAAATCCGCCTTATTTTTCCATTTGCCTGAACCCATTATAGTAGATTTTTGGACGTTTAATTTTGCCCCACTCCCTTTTGCCGAAAAACGAGAACGTTTCCAAAATGATCCGTACAAATTGTTCAGTTGTCGGAAAGAAGATGGTATCGTCCGTATACGCACGCAGCTTTTGTTCACCCTTCCCAGGTATGAACGTACCCCTGACATTGTCGTCCTGACGTATCTTTTCTAGAAGTAGCTCTAGAGCGACAACGTACAGTAAAGGGGACAAGGGACATCCCTGTCTCACTGACCTAGTCAACCTGAAAGAATTGGTTAGGGTATGGTTTAATAGAGTCCTACTTTCCGGTTTCAAATATAAAATGTTGACCCATGTCTGAAAATAATTTCCCACGTTGCAGTGTGAGAGAGTTTTGTGGAGGTATGAGTGAGATATTCTGTCGAATGCTTTTTCTTGATCTAAAGAGATAATTGAGAACTGAAGTTTTTCAGATGTGTGTAGTTGATGATGTCCCTTATGAAGTGTGTGTGTTGCTGGATATTCCGGTGTTGTACACTACATTGCTGGTCTTCATGAATGAGAGATGCCGTTACTGGTTTCAATTTATTCGTCAAAGCCTTTGTTAAAATCGTGTAGTCTACGTTTAAAAGCGAGATCGGTCTGTAACTCTTTAAAAGTGTCTTGTCGGTGTTCTCCTTCGTAATAAAAGTGATGTAAGACGTGTTGAAACTGGATGGGAGTTCATGTTTGTGGAAAGATTCAGAGAATACTGCTAGTAAAAGTGGACCTAGAATAGGAAAGAAAAACTGATAGAATCCAGCGGTATTACTGTCAGGGCCAGGCGATTTGCCCTTCTGCATTCCGTGAACCGCTTGTGTTATATCTGTTAGTGTTAATTCAGTATCTAGTGTTAGTTTCTGTTCCTCTGTGAGTTCTTTTGTGAATTTTATAAAGTTTTCTTGCACGTGCACCTGTGTGTTTTCCTCTGTGTAAAGGTTCTTGTAATAATCTTCAAAGGCTAAGGCTATTGGTTGTGGCTCGATTTGTATATTTCCTTCCCTGTCAATTATCTGGCCTATCTGTCTGCTGCACTGTATGTTTTGTTCTATAGCTAGGTATTGTTTACTCGGTATCTCTTGTGTTATAGTTTGTAACTTTGTTCGCAGTAAAGCCCCCTGAAATCGATGATGTCTGTGGAGATCTAATTCTTCCTGTAATGCTATGATGTGTGGTGAATGTTTTGTCTGTCTGTAGTAAGAGCTTAATTGAATTTTCCAATATTTTTTCTTGTTGTAGTTTTTGCTTGTGTATTACTGCTGCTAGTGTTTGAGTTCTCTCTCGTATAGTTTGTTTAAGTATATCCCAGAGTTCTCGCGCTTTACCCTCTGGTATATCGCTTGTGTATTTTGTTTTTTTTTTAACGTTCATTGAGTGTTAAAAAATGTTGTGATTGTATTGTTAGTATTTTAACAGGCTTGCTGCGTGTATGGTATTTGTGTAAGTCTGTTTAACAGTGCGTTTGTGTGTCGAATTGGTGTAAAATACGTTTCAATCATCAAAACTACAAATTATATTCACATAATATGTGTATTGGTTTTTTTTTTCTTTTCTTCTTTTTTTTCCACATGATTTCTTCATTTATTAATTTCACTCAAGTTCTTTGACTGCCAGACCAGGTGGCAATGACTGTCTCAGCTTCTCTGCCTTTTCTCTGTCCTGGATCACTAGTGTGTACAAGTATCTGCTGCATCGCACCTTGAACTTGACATTGTTCTTGTTCTTCTTGATCTTAACAGATTTAGCATCTTTCCTCCTGGCTGATAATAATAGACATGCCAGTCGCAAAGAAAAGTATGCATATAGAATTTAAAAAATGAATGACTAACACAAAATTAGATTATGAAATGTAATTAATGAAAGATTAAAACAATGTTCTTTAAGAAATCTAACAAACTTATTATTGAAAATAAAAGATCTGACTTTCCTATTTTATTTTCTTAATGCTAGAAAATTAAAAGGGAAATTTTAAGTTAATATTAATATTACAATTAAGTATATAATTAATTTTCTCAATTACTAGTAATCTCCTATAACACAATATTGGATGTTTCTGTCCCTTACTCATTGCTATAGATGTGTTTTCATTTAGCTATCTGATAATTCCGCAGAAGGTTTGAAAAGAATTATTAATATTAGTGAGCAATCAATGCATTACTATCGTGTTATTATGATGTTTTAAATATGCTCTATGCAATTAGGGAAACGCATGTCCAGTTGAGTTGTATGATTTACTATTATCGGGTATATTTATGTTGAAGAAATGGGGGGGGGGCGGTTAGAAAGCAATGCACCATTTGGCAGAGAGAGAGAGAGAGAGAGAGAGAGAGAGAGAGAGAGAGAGAGAGAGAGAGAGAGAGAGAGAGAGAGAGAGAGAGAGAACTGTTTGTTCAAAGTGAATGAAATTTAAAAACAATATAAATGACATTTCCTCTAAACCAGTGTTTCCCAACCTTTTTTGTGCTATGCCTCACCTAGGCCTTTCTAAAATTCTTTCCCCCCCCCCCCCCCCCCCCCCACCTAACATATACATTATGTTTAATATTAAAAAAATTGATATGTTTTCTAAAGAAACTTGAATGATAGGTTTTAGGTAGAAATCAATAGGAATGCCCCACCTAAGGCTTTTAAAATTCTTATCCCCCCCCCCCCCCCCCCACCTAACATATACATTATTTTTAATATTCAACAATTGAAATGTTCACTAAAGAAACTTGAATGATAGGTTTTAGGAAGAAATCAATAGGAAATTATTGAGCAAACACAGTAACTAAATTTTCAACACCTTATAATGGAGAACTGAAATTCAAGTACAAAATAATTTTAATGAAAGATTTTTCTATATTATTTTAATTATTAGTAATTATTTATTATTTAAATTTAGTGAGATCCTTGCGCTTGATGCTTGCTGCAAAGAGATTTTATGTCAGGTTCCAATTTAGTTAACTTCAGTCTCAAGTCTGCCAGTTTTGTTATATCCAGCCGATTTCATCCATTTTCGAATTGCTCCCCTTAACAATCGAATTGCCCCCCCTGTGGGGCGTGGGCCCCACGTTGGGAAACACTGCTCTAAACATAATATTTGTCTATATAAATCCCATAAACCTGCACGACCTTTCGCTAGCGGGGGAAAAAAAGTGCATGCAGACCTTGACTGTACCAGACCAGGTTTTTTCCTGCTCACTTCGCCGATTTATCTGTCACCTCTCATTCCTATCACCCAGACGTCCTAGGCCATAGCTACCAGTCACCTTTTCGTTGTCTAATTTGGCATTGAAAAGCCCCGAGGATGACAGTCATTTCAAAATTTTTACACTGGATCTAATTCATTATAAAATATATCTACATCTTCTTATTTACAGTCTGCTGTTGGCGCATATACTGTACTTGTATTATGTTAATATTCAGAGGTTTACCTTGGGGTTTCACTAATAATACTCTATTTGAGATTGTCCAACATCCTTTAACTGTCCTAGCACTCATTTGATCCACAATTATGCCAACTCCCCGTGTGTAGTCCTTCCCTGCTAAGTAAATAATTCTACACTTATCTAAACATTTTCTCCTGTACCTGGCCATGTATTTCACCAATCTTTAATATAGTTATTATCTAACTTTCCATTCTGGCGAGGTGTTCTGATATTCCATGTACCAACATTTAGTATATTTTTAACCTTTAATTTGCATACAGTTGCTTGGCGACGATCGGGTATCAGCTGTAGCACATGAGGTGCTTCGTAGAAAACTCAGTCCTTTACTACTTTAAACAGTGTGTAAGGACTACGCTCGAGTTTAAGCGAGCGAACAAAAAGAAGAAGAATAGAACCTGTGCTTTTGTATGGATGTGATGCGTAAATAATGAGCAGACAAGCTGAAAAACATCTGATGGCTGTGGAAATGTGGTTTCTGAGGAAAATTTAAAGAATACCATGGACAGACAGAAAAACCGACGAACATGTCCTTCAAGAAACAAATGAAGATTGCAAACTGATTAGAGTCATTAGACGTCTTCTTCTTCTTCTTTAGCGTTCCGAGCCATTGAGGTTCTTTGCTGCACATACAATCCGTCTCCATTCGTCTCTCTGGTTGACCTTCTCTTGCCAGTCGTTGATTCCAAGTGCTTGTAGGTCTGTACATGTATTATCTCTCCACCGCCTTCTTGGTCTACCTCGGGGTCTACGGTCATTTATTTCCTGAGTGTAAGCGAGTTTTGTTTCCCTTTTATCTTCCATTCTTTCTATATGCCCCAGCCATTGTAGTCTATTAGCCTTCATGATACCAGTGATTAGCGGGGACTTAAGCAGATCATAAATGTCTTTGTTACTTCTTCTTTTCCACGCTTCACTTTGTGTATCCCTAATGGGTCCACAGATGCGTCTTACAACTTTGTTCACAAAAGTTTGTAGCGAGACTTCGTCTCCTTTCGTTGTACTCCAGGTTTCAGAGCCATACAGCACAACTGGTCTGATCAGTGTTTTGTATATTGTTATCTTGGTGTTACGAGATAGCGCCCTTGATTTTAGTAGATGTTGTAGTGCATAGTGTATCTTATTTCCAGAATTGATTCTAGTTTGTATTACTTCCCTTATGTTGGAGCAGTTGAAGATTGTACCCAGGTATTTGTATGTTTCCGTTCTTTTAATGGTCATATTATCTATTTGTATGTGGCCAGAGTTTTTAGCCATCCCTTCTCTTGAAATTACCATATATTCTGTCTTATCTTGGTTGATAACCAGCCCCATCTGTTGGGCTTTTTCCTTTAAGTGAGTCAATATTTCCAATGTCTTTTGTTCATTTTCCCCTATAATGTCTATATCATCTGCATAACCAAGCAGCTTGGATGTTCCTCCAATATCACATTCCACCTTTACCCTCCTTACAACTTTCTCTAGAGCCAGATTGAAGAGTAGCGGCGATAGTGCATCACCCTGTTTCAAGCCAGATGTTATTTGGAAAGGGTCTGATTTCCTGCCTTTATATGTTACTATATTATAAGTATCTTCCATGCATAGTCTGGTCATGTTGATTAACTTCCTTGGTATTCCAAATTCCCGCATAGCATTCCATAGACTATTCCTATGGACATTATCATAAGCCTTTTTAAAATCCACAAAAATGTTATGGAGATCTCTTTTATATTCCCAATTTTTCTCGGCTATTTGTCGTAAGATTAATATCTGATCTATTGTTGATCTGTTTTGTCTAAAACCCGCCTGGTAGTCACCTAATATATATTCTGAATATAGTTTTAGTCTATTTAGTAATACTGCGGATAGTATCTTATAGCTTATGGACAGTAGTGATATTCCTCTATAATTTTCACACTGGAACCTGTCTCCTTTCTTAAAGATAGGTATCGATAATGGCTCTTTCCAGTCATGGGGTAATTCTTCAGTCCTCCAGATTTTTATTATTAGTTCATATAACTTTAGATGTAATGCGTGGCCAACCGCCTTTATAAATTCAGCAGCAATTTCATCAGCGCCAGTTGCCTTATTGTTTTTAAGTCGTGTGATTACATATAGGATTTCTTCAAATGCAGGATCTTCAATTTGTGGTTCACACGTTAGAACCTCTTCGTGTGGGAAAGTGTTACTTGGAGCTTCACAATTTAGTAATTCAACAAAATATTCTTTCCATGTGTTGCACATTTCCTCATTGGTATTTATCATATTCCCATTTTTGTCTTTTAAATCATATGTGTTGTGTTGGTGCTCTCGTTTCATTGACTTCAGTTCTTTAAAAAAATTTCTGGATTCGTTTTTCTGGTGATTAGTTTCCATATCTTTGATTATATTACTCATATATTCTCGCTTCTGCTGTCGAACTATTTTTGTAGCCTCTTTACATTCATTTCTATATTGCTCTTCCTTTTGGATGTTGTTGATGTCATTTAGCCATAGCTGTCTGGCATTCTTTTTCCTAGTGACTGCTTCTTCACATATTGGATTGAACCATCTGTTCTTTCTATGTGTGGTTAACACACCGAGACATTCTTCTGCGGTAGACTGAATTGTATTCTTGATGTCCAACCAAGTTTGGTCAACGCTTTGCTCCAACGGGTTTTGTAGAATTTCAAGTTTACATTTTATTTCATCTGCAAATTTCTCTTTGACTGTAATTTCTTGTAGTTTTTCTCCGTTATATGTTGGGTGTAACCTTTGTAGTTTAGCATAGAAAGCTCTCTTAAGTTTTATTTTAAATTTTGCCCCAACGAGGAAGTGGTCGCTGTGGCACTCAGCTCCTCTATAGCTTCTAACTTGTTGTATGTTTGATGCATTTTTGTTGTTAATTAAAATGTGATCTATTTGATTATAGGTTCTCTTGTCACATGATTTCCAAGTTTGTTTATGTATATCCTTTCTTTGTAGTCTGGTACTGCTGATCTGCAGCCCTTTGGCTTCTGCTAGGTTGATAACTCTCCATCCATTATCATTTGAAGTTGTATGTAGGCTTTCCATACCGGCAACTTTTTTATGCGTTTGCTCTCTACCTATTTTTGCGTTGAAGTCTCCCAGCACAATCAGGATGTCCTGTTTGGGGGTTTCTTCTATGACATCTTCCAGATCATTATAAAAGTCTTCTTTAATATCATCTTCTTTCTCTTCGGTAGGTGCATGTACATTAATCATCGTTATATTTTTCCATTTACCTTTTATTCGTAATTTACTAATCCTATCATTAACAGCTTTAAAGTTTAGAACGTTCTCCCATAACTCTTTTTTGATGACAAATCCTGTTCCTAATTCATGTTTATTTTGGGTGTTTCCTCCATATATTATAATCATTCCATTTTGCTCTAAAGTACCCTCTCCTGGCCACCTTATTTCTTGAATTGCTGTTATATCCATTTGATATTCAACCAGCTCCCGGGTTAGTTCTTCGGCCGCTCCAGCTCGATATAGTGTTCGTACATTCCATGTTCCAAATCTCAAAAGTCCTTTAACGTTCCAAGGTCAATGTCCAAATAAGTCAGTCCGAATTCGAGGCTCATGTATCTGTTTCGTAACAAAGAAAGGTTTTTACAAAGGTGGGGAAGTTAACCCCATGCTTCAACCCCCAACATGGAAAACCAGGGTGTTTCTCTTAGTCTGTTCTCTACCCTTTGACCTGTCCGGCTTGGGAGGCGTTGCTGGTAGCTTCGCTACCGCCGGCATAGCTCTCAGGGTCATTGAGAAACTCAAGCTCTCCCACCACGACAAGGTGGAAACACCATCGGGGGAGCATTAGACGTAGAGAGTCAAAATTGTTTGGGCATGTTATGAGAAGAAATGAATTGGTGACACCTGGCAAGATCGAAGAGAAGAGACCAAGGGGAAGACTGAGAAGTAAATACCTGGATGGCTTGGCCACGTAGCATGATCGAGATAGGAACACGGAACTGATCCACAACTCTGGTGATCGAGTGAGATGGCAAAACACGCTTATCGGCATGGCATATGATAGATGGATGCTAAATATTAATCTTCTCATTTGTTGTTTAATGTTATCAAAGTTTGGGAGGTGTGTGGTTAATTTCCTTTAAATTGTGTGTGGCCCTAGGAGGCCAGTAAAAAATTGGTACTAATTATAGTAGTAGTAGTGTACATTGAAAGTATGCATTTAATATTTAAAAAATAAACAAATAACAGAATAGTAGATTATAAAATGTAATTAAGTAAAAATTAAAACAATGTTCTTTAAGTAAAAGAAAAAACAGTTTACTGGCAATATAATATCTGATGTTCCTATATTATTTCTTTGATGCTAATGAAATTAGAAGGAGAGTTTTAGTTAGAAATTAATATTACAACTAAGTATATAATTTATTTTCTCAAATACAAGTAATCTCCCTTAAAACAATATTCGATGTTCATGTCCCTTACTCATTGCTATAGGTTTGTTTCTTTTTCATCCATCCATCATGTGCCACGCCGGTAAGCGTGGGCGGTCATGTTCTGCCATCTCACTCCATCACCAGAGTCGTGGATCAGCTCAGTGTTCCTGTCTCGACCATGCCATGCGGTCAAATCATCCAGGTGTTTACTTCTCGATCTTCCGCTTGGTCTCTTCCCTTCGATCTTGCCAGTTGTCACCAAGTTCTATAAGTCATTTCTTCTCATAACGTGCCTAAAAAATTGTGACTGTCTGCGTCTAATGACTCTAATCAGTTTACGATCTTCATTTGTTTCTTGAAGGACTTGTTCATTGGTTTTTCTGTCTGTCCATGGTATTCTTTGCATTCTCCTCAGAGACCACATCTCCACAGCCATCAGCTGTTTTTCAGCTTGACTGCTCATTGTCCACGCCTCACATCCATACAAAAGTACAGGTTGTATGTAGCACTTCAACACTGTTTATCTCGTTTCAATTGATATCGTGTTATTGGCCAGTATGCTTTTCCTCTTGCAAAAGGCTATCTTCGCAATGGCAATTCTTGTTCTAATCTCTTCAAGGCATCTCGCATCAGATGTTATAACTGTGCCGAGATAACTGTATCGATTCACTTGCTTAAGAATATGCCCATTTACTCGTATATCACATTGTGGTATTTCCTTCTTCTCAATCTGTGTCTTCTTAATATTCAGTTCTAACCCTAGTTGTTCACTGTGTGCAACAACCACATCTACTGTTCATTGAGTGCAATCAAGACTGTATCATCTGCATATCTAATGTTATTGATGTATCGTCCCCCCAATGTTGATTCCTTCCATATCCTCTATATTTCATTAAATATTTTCACTATACAGGGAAAAAAGATCTGGGGACATTACACATCCCTGTCTCACACCTCTCTTAATAGGCTGATATGTACCTACATCGTTATCAATTCTGATGAGAGCTTGTTGTTTCCAATATATGTTTTTTTTTTACAAGTCTAAGGTCTTTTCCATCAATTTGTAGATCTTCAAGCATCCTTATCATGTCGACATGTCTCACTTTATCGAAAGCCTTTGTGTAGTCAAAAAAGCAAAGATATAGATCTTTGTTTACCTCTATAGAACGTTCAATTAATGTTCTCAGTATATACACAGCATTTACTGTGCCTTTGCATTCTACAAACCCACATTGTTCATCTCCTATTTCGGGTTGTATTTTCTTCCTAACGCTTTGCCTGATAATTCTCAGCAGAATCTTCGTGATGTGGCTCATTATACTAATTGTACGATGTTGATCGCATTCCAAGGCTCCTGATTTCTTCGTGATTGCAATACATATAGAATTACATAATTCAGGAGGCATATCTCCAGTATCATTTATTGCGTTCAGCAGTTTGATGACTTGGTCTATTCCATATTCTTCTAAGGCATTGATCATTTTTATTGTGATGTTATCTGCACCCGGGGTCTTGCCAGTTTTCATGTGGTTAAGACCATTCTGAACTTCCATCTTCAAAATTGATGGTCCTTCATTATTATTCCAATGATGATATTGTTCTTCTCTTGCACCATTATAAAGGTCTTTCACATAATCTGACCACGCGTGCAAAATCTGATCTTTTTCTATTATGAATTTGCCATCTTTGGTTTTTAGGCAACCCATTGATGTGTGTGTTCTTTTTTTTAGTGATGTCATTAATTCTTTTGTTCATTAATTTTGTATTCCGGGTGTTGTTTTGGTTTTTGATTTCCTTGCAATGTTCATCAAGCCATATTTCTTTTGCCTCTTTGCAAAGCTTCCTAATTTTCTTGTGAATCTCTTCATTTTTTGTTATTTCTTCTTACTTCCATGAGTTTTAAGATGTCTTCCGTCATCCATTTCTTGCGTCCTATTATCTTTATTTTTGGAATGGTTGTTTCTGCAGCTTGGTTGATTGATTTCTTTAATATCTCCCATTGGTCACTATGGTCTTGAACTAATGTTTCCATATCGGACAATGCATCGAATCTGTTCTTTACCTCTACATTGAATTTATCTTGTATGTCCTCACTCTTCAGTGCCTGTAGATATAATTATGTGTTTCTTTGTGAATATTTGACTTTCTTTAATTTTATATGTAAATTGCTTAAGATTAATCTATGGTCGCTGTAGCAGTCTGCGCTTGGTATAGTTTTTGCGACTTTTAAGGCATTTCGAAATCTTTTGTTTATGAGAATGTAATCAATCTGATTTCTGATCTTACGATCAGGACTCCTCCATGTCCATAATCTCTTTGGGTGATGTTGATATCAGGTATTTCCAATAATCAAATCATGCTCTTTTGCCCACCGTACAAGTCAGCAACCCCTTTAGTTCTGTTCCCCTAGTCCATACTTGCCTACTATGCATCCGTCCTGTTGATTTCCAACTTTGGCATTCAAGTCACCCATTATGAAATTTACTTCATAATTCTTGCATTTATTGTAAGCTTTCTCTAAATCATTATAAAATTAATCAATGCTGTCATCACTACTGTCTGCTGTTGGTGCGTAAACTTGGATGAGATTGACATCAAAAGGTCTTCCACTCAACTTCACAAGTAACACTCTGTCTGATACAGTCCAATATCCTTTGATCAATTTTACTCTCTGTGTATCCATTATAATTGCTACTCCTCGCTGTTTTCTCTCTCCACCAGAATGGATAATTATATATTCCTCAGATGTTATAATGCCCATTCCTGTCCATCTGGTCTCACATATACCTAACAGGTTAATATTTAATCTTCTCATTTCATTATTAATGTTATCAAATTTTCCATCCCCACTCATAGTTCTTACATTCCAAGTTCCTACTTTCAATGTTGATATTCTTTTGCACTCAGTCGCCTGATGACGGTCTGGAGTCATCTGGTGCACATGACTACCCCTACCAGGCGAGGTTGCTCCTTTGGGGCACCCATTTACGCCGTTTATCTGATTATCGATAAGACTGCAGTACATGATATTCTTGGCATCTGTAAAGAAGGTAGTTTGCTATTGCTTTCCTTCCTAGCAGTGACCATACTGGTCGGTGACCGTAGCCATTGTCTTCAAAAAAGAGATCCTCTGCCTACCGTCGTGAAGCTGGAGACCATAACCTACAACTTTCTGTTGGTTGCATCCACCACCTGCACCCATGGCTTCACGTAACCCTGATCGGCGCCTAATCGGGTACTCCACCTTGCCCAAGGGTGTCCCGTAGGCTAACGGAGGGAAGAAGGCACCTTACCTCTCCTTTGATAGGGAATACCCCTACCCCGCCACCTTTCATTTAGCTATCTGATAATTCCGCAGAATGCTTGAAAAGAATTATTAATATGTGTAGTGAGAAAATCAATGCATTACTATCGTGTTATTATGATGTTTTAAATATGCTCCATGCAACTAGGGAAACGCATGCCCAGTTGAATTGTATGATTTATTATTATCGGAGATATTTATGTTGAAGAAATGGGGGGGGGGGGGGGGGGAGGCCGGTTAGAAAGCAATGCACCATTTGGCAGAGAGAGAGAAAGAAAGAGAGAGAGAGAGAGAGAGAGAGAGAGAGAGAGAGAGAGAGAGAGAGAGAGAGAGAGAGGGGGGGGGAGGGGGGAGACAGAGAGAGAGAGAGACGGGGGTAGAACTATTTGTTCGAAGTGAATTAAATTTATAAACAATATAAATGACATTTCCTCTAAACATATTTGTCTACATAAATCCCATAAACCTGCACGACCTTTCGCTAGCGGAGAAAAGAAAGTGCATGCAGACCTTGATGTACCAGACCAGGCTTTTTCCTGCTCACTTCGCCGATTTATCTGTCACCTCTCTCATCCGTATCACCCAGGCGTCCTAGGCCAGTGGTGCCCAAGCTTTTCAATCTGAGGGCCATATCTGCTATTTTCGGTAGTTAAGCGGGCCACAATGTTATAAAATTATAAAAGTCTTGCATTATCATTCTTACCTTTCTTAACCTTCGTCAAGAAAATATTCTAAAATTTGGCACTCTTCCGATTGACGGGTCTAAATAGTTCCGCAGTGAATAAGTCAGGGGTTAAGGGTTAGGGTTAGTGTTAAACTAACACTGACCCTAACCCTTAACCCTAACTTATTCACTGCGGAACTATTTAGACCCGTCAATCGGAAGAGTGCCTAAAACTTTAATGGCAGTCAATGTCAGTACTACACTGCGGTCATGTTTTGGTTTAACATCAAAAGTTCATTTAACGTTAAATGGTTAAGCATTTTCGAAAATCGCTATTAATGTAATTAATTTACAATTGTAACTGTTCTTCATAACTTCAGTTCATATGCCAGTTTATTAATGTATGGGCATAAATCAGTCGTGCCCAAAGTCATAAGTGCAGCTAGGCTACTGTCGGTGAGTCTAGAACGTTGCCTGTTTTTGATTTTTTTTTATAATGATCATTGGGGAAAATGACTGCTCGCATCTGTAAGTCGAACCAAAACGACAAATGTATCTCTGAGCGAATGAACGCAAGTGTTCAAAGTGTTCTTCTTCTTCTTCTTCGTTCATCCGGAGTTCTTTTTCGGATGTGATTGCGTTGTGCCTGTTTACAGCAGAGCTGCGTTCTTGCGCCGTTAGGCCGACACATCTGACTTCTGCGGGCATTTGTTGACCGGGTTAACCTTCCCGGGGTTCAAAGTGTTCAACAGGCAATAGTCGCCAGAATGAAATCATATGATCAGCTGAAGGTGAAGCAGGCAGCTCTAGAAATTTAAATCTCAGTGCAGAATTGCATTTCAAATCAATTACTTCATGCTGAAGGTTTTGTTGTAATTGACTGAGCTTGGCTTCAGGAAATACGAACGGATTTATGAAGAGGGCAAAATTATCCTCCTCTATTGTGAACTCTTGAAATCTCGACTGAAAGATATCCAGAAGACTTTCAACTTTTAATTTGTACTGTAACAAGTCACATTTCTTTTCCACCATAAGCGTCTTCAGAGTTGGAAATGCATCTAAATTCCCTTAAGTCAGCTGTCCGATAAACAGTCGTAGTTTCATTTTAAATGAAGAAATGTCATCGCACAAATTTGTGAATAGTTTGTTTTTCCCCCGAATCCTCTTATTTAAAAGAGTTTAAATGAGACGTGATGTCCACCAAAAATTCCAGGTCAATAAGCCAGTCACGGTTCAGCAAACATTTCCGTTCTGTAGGCAATTCATTTATTTCAGACAGAAACATATAGACTATTTTTCAGTGCTCAGAAACAATTCAGTGCTTAGATAGCCATCTGACATTACAGTGTAACAGTAGCTCACCGTATTTCTAGTTCAGGTCTGATAGAAACTGTCTGAACTCACGGCTGTGTTGATTTGAGTTAAGAACCGACATCACTGCACTCAGGACATTCCCATACGTGCTCTGTCCCCTCGTTTAAAAGCCAACAAAGAGTCATTCTGCTAATCGCTCCCACCGCTACGACCACCTCTCCCTTGTCCATGGGCAATCTACCACCAAGAGGTGCATTCCCTGCTAGCCTATCAGCCTGTTCATTTCTCAGCACCCCCGCATGGCCAGGGCAAAATATCCATACATTTTCACAATCTGTGACCTCTGAAGCGAGGATAGCCATTCCACACGAAACATTCCTTTCTCCACGTTACCCACGCCTGTTCGGTGGCTTACTTCGAATTTTGTTCACACATCTCAGAACAACATCGATGACATGTTTCAGATTTAATGTCTTTCCACACAGAGCTTCTTGGTGAATGATACAATGATATTTTAACATAGTGCGGCCAAGAAACTGTTCCAATAATTCCAGACATCCAGACATTTTACCCGTCGAAGCCGGAGCACCGTCGATGCATTCACTGTCCAGTTTGGTCTATTCGTTGTTGTTTTTCTCTGCACACAACTTCAGAGTTTCAAATAGATCAGCCACTTTGGTAGCTGCATGCATTGATTCAAGTCCTAGAAGTTCTTCAATGACTTCAAAATTATTGTTTATTGCACGAACAAAAACTCCGACCCGAGCTGTGTCAGAAATGTCAGTGGATTCATCCATTGATAATGAAACATATTAAAAATGTTTGTATGTGCTGCTACTTAACAAACATCGTTGGCTAATTCCTCAACTCGCCTGGCCATAGTATTATTAGACAAAGGAATCTGATCAAATTTTGTTTCACACTTTTTATTGCCAAGCATTCTAACAGCAGTTTTAACCCCTTTACCGTGGAAAAAAAAATTTTTTTTTGTTATGCAAACTGTGTATTTTTTTTCTTTCATAATTTGATATGTTATGTTGTCCTGGCAAAATAAAATGTTTTTTTAAGTGAAAATGAGTTGTCTTTTAGAAATTGTGAGGAAAATAAGAAATGTTCTGTACTAAATGGTACTGTTCAATAACGAACTAAACTGATACGTATATTAGATGTCAATTGTTTTTAGTAATTATACTTGGTGTGGTAAATACCAAAACATGGAGCTGCACATAGTGCTGTGTCACACTCCGGACAGTAGTATCGTGTCTCTTTACGAAATTTGAAAAAATCCGAAAAAAAAAATCTGAAAAAAAAAAAAAAAAATATGAAAACCCAGCCAAGTTGTTCAAGCCCGTACTCTGTAGATTCCAAGCTTGCTAATAAAAACTATGCAAATACATGCCCATAGGATACATGTATGTACGCATACATCTACACAAGCTATACTATGCATAAATTATAATCATACTACAAAGTTATAAATTATAATCATAATAAAATCACAATAAAAAGTTTTTTGTTGTTTCGTACCTTTTTTTTCTTGTTTACTGTCCACTTTCACTTTTGGCATCACGTGATGACCTACTTTTATCTTCCGCTGTTGAACTGGCTGTTGGATTAGCCGCCCTATGCATTTCCTATGCTATTTTTGTATTAACACGAGTTTACTCGGGACGCACGGCACACAGAAGACTTTTACATCTGATGACGAGTTAACTCGTGATGCACGGTTAAAGCCAACAATTTTTATGACGAGTTAACTCGTGACACACGGTAAAGGGGGGGAAGGCTTGATTATTTCTTCTGCATGGGTGAACGGCTTCTTTTTGCAAGCCAACAGAAGAGCGACTTCGTACGACGCAACATCAGCACTCTTGCTCTGTTCGTTAGCTTTGGTGAAAAATGACTGCTACCTGGTCAGGACACTTTCTTTTATAGCTATGAAATCTTTTCTTAACTCCGAATTGGTCGGATATTGAGCATTTATGTCTGAATGTGTGGTCGTGAAGTGTCGTTCTAGATCAAATGCTTTTGTAACAAACACAAAATCCGGAAATTAAGCAAACTGGTTTATCACAACGGCTAGGCATAAACATAAATTTCTCCGTCCAATCGTCGTTGAATTCACAACAAGCAACATCTTCACATTTTCGCTTTTTTTTACCATTGTTTGATTTTAGATTTTCCACACACGTGTTTATAGGCTTTAAAGGTAAATATTTATTTGAAACAAAAAATAATTATTTCAACACAATACTACCGACTCTGCTAAACAATTGTAACAGACGACAACATGGCGCCTTGCGCACTCTGATTGGTCGACAAGGTTGGGATATGGGAACTTCATAACGTTTCTTTGCGAACTGAACAGGCGCATTCGATAATATCTGAGCATAACAACCACGAGCAGAGTAAATTATCGCAGCTGACGGAGCGCTCTGAGTTCATTTTTGAAATTATTAAAATATATTATCTATATCTATAAAAATCGATGTATGTATGTATGTATGTCCGTCCTTTATGTGTTCGCGAACGGTCCATCCGTTTGAGATGAAATTTTCTACACGTTTTCCTTTCATTCCTGTGCAACAAACTGTCACAGCTATAAATATTACATTCCTAAAATTTAATTTTGTAATTACATGACTGAACATAAGAAAATATAAAAACATATTAAAAAAGGGATATAACTTTTAGTAGCATTGTTATATCTTAAGTTAAGTCCCCTGGCTATAGAAATCTATATGAATTAAATTCGATGCAGCAGGGCCAGGTCAGACAGACAGATAGACAGACAGATGGACAGACTGACAGACAGACAGATAGTCGGGAACGGGAGCCAAGTTTACTTTAGATAGATCTCTTCCAATCATATTTTCTATCTATTCATCTATTCTATCTATATTTTGTTGTTATGTTCGGGCCGAACATACATACATAGACAGATAGACAGACAGACAGACAGAGACAGATAGATAGATAGATAGATCGGGAACGGGAGCTTATATGACTACTTATGAGATGCTCCCCACCAGGGCCTGGGCGAAATCGGGCCGGGTCGGACAGACAGACAGACAGACAGACAGATAGATAGTCGGGAACGGCAGCTTATATGACTACTTATATGAATTAAATGAGATGCTCCCCATCAGGGTCTGGGTGAAGCCGGGCCGGGTCAGACAGACAGATAGACAGACAGACAGACAGACAGATAGATAGTCGGGAACGGGAGCTTATATGACTACTTATATGAATTAAATGAGATGCTCCCCACCTGGAGCTGGATGAAGCCGGGCCAGGTCAGACAGACAGACAGACAGACAAGCAGACAGACAGACAGACAGACAGATAGATAGATAGATAGATAGATAGATAGATAGATAGATAGATAGATAGATAGATAGATACATACACACACACACACACACACACACACACATACAAACACACATACATACATACATACATACATACATACATACATACATACATACATACCTACCTACCTACCTACCTACCTACCTACCTACCTACCTACCTACCTACCTACCTACCTACCTACCTACCTACCTACCTACCTACCTACCTACCTACCTACCTACCTACCTACATACATACACACACACACACACACACACACACACACACACACACAGATACATACATACATACATACATACATACATGCATACATACATACATACATACATACATACATACATACATACATACATGCATACATACATACATACATACATACATACATACATACATACATACATACATACATAGATCCCCGCCAGAGCCTGGGCGAAGCCGGGCCGGGCAGGTAGTATTAAATAACGAGGCCTCGCGTGCCACTTTCTGAAAGCTGGCGGGTCACATGTTGCCCGCGGGCCATGGTTTGGGAACCTCTGTCCTAGGCCATAGCTACCAGTCACCTTTTAGTTGCTTAATTTGGCATTGAAAAGCCCCGAGGATGACAGTCATTTCAAAATGTTTACTCTGGATCAAATTCATTATAAAATATATCTACATCTTCTTCTTTACAGCCCGCTGTTGGCCTATACTTGTATTATGTTAATACTCAGAGGTTTACCTTGGGGTTTCACTAATAATACTCTATTTGAGATTGTCCAAAATCCTTTAACTGTCCTAGAACTCATTTAATCCAAAATTATGCCAACTCCCCCTGTGTAGTCCTTCCCTGCTAAGTAAATAATTCTACACTTATCTAAGCATTTTCTCCTGTACCTGGCCATGTATTTCACCAATCTTTAATATAGTTATTATCTAACTTTCCATTCTGGCGAGGTGTTCTGACATTCCATGTACCAACGTTTAGTGTATTTTGAACCTTTAATTTGCATACAGTTGCTTGACGACGATCGGGTATCACCTGTAGCACATGAGGTGCTTCATAGAAAACTCAGTCCTTTACTACTTTAAACAGTGTGTAAGGACTACGCTCGAGTTTAAGCGAGCGAACACAAAGAAGAAGAATAGAACCTGTGCTTTTGTATGGATGTGAAGCGTGAATAATGAGCAAACAAGCTGAAAAAACATCCGATGGCTGTGGAAATGTGGTTTCTGAGGAAAATGCAAAGAATGCCATGGACAGACAGAAAAACCAACGAACAAGTCCTTCAAGAAACAAATGAAGATTATAAACTGATTAGAGTCATTAGACGTAGACAGTCAACATTTTTTTGGGCAAGTTATGAGAAGAAATGAATTGGTGACACCTGGCAAGATCGAAGAGAAGAGACCAAGGGGAAGACTGAGAATTAAATACCTGGATGGCTTGGCCACGTAGCATCATCGGGACAGGAACACGGAGCTGATCCACGACTCTGGTGATCGAGTGAGATGGCAAAACATGACCGCCCACGCTTATCGGCATGGTACATGCTTGATGGATTGTAAATATTAATTTTCTCATTTCTTTCTTAATGTTATCAAAGTTTAGGAGGTGTGTGGTTAATTTCCTTTAAATTTTGTGTGGCCCTAGGAGGCCAGTAAAAAATTGATTTTAGTTTTTCAACATTACCTGCTGTTCATTAAAAGTGTGCATTTAGAATTTAAATAAAAAATTATTAACAGAAAAGTAGATTATAAAATGTAATTAAGTATAGATTGAAACAATGTTCTTTAAGAAAGGGACAAACTTTATTACTGGCATTATAAAATCTGACAATAGTATTTTATTTCCTTAAAGAAAACACATAAGAGGAGAGACTTTACGTTAACATTTAATATTATCACTAAGTATATTATTTATGTTCTCAAATACTAGTAATCTCCCTTAAAACAATATTCGATGTTCATGTCCCTTACTCATTGCTGTATTCGATGTTTATGTCCCTTACTCATTGCTGTAGGTCTGCTTCTTTTCCACCTATCCATCATGTGCCATGGCGTTATGCGTGGGCGGTCATGTTCTGCCATCTCACTCGATCACCAGAGTCGTGGATCACACAGTGTTCCTGTCTCGACCATGCCATGCGGCCAATCATCCAGGTGTTTACTTCTCGGTCTTCCCCTTGGTCTCTTCCCTTCGATCTTGCCAGATGTCAATAAGTTCTCCAAGTAATTTCTTCTCATAACGTGTCTAAATAATTGTGACTGTCTACGTCTAATGACTCTAATCAGTTTACGATCTTCATTTGTTTCTTGAAGGACTTGTTCATTGGTTTTTCTGTCTGTCCATGGTATTCTTTGCATTCTCCTCAGAAACCACATCTCCACAGCCATCAGCTGTTTTTCAGCTTGACTGCTCATGTCCACGTTTCACATCCATACAAAAGTACAGGTTCTATGTAACACTTCAACACTCTTTATCTCATTTCAATTGATATCGTTTTATTGGTCAGTATGCTTTTCATCTTGCAAAAGGCTATCTTCGCAATGGCAATTCTTGTTCTAATCTCTTCAAGGCATCTCCCTTCAGATGTTATGACTGTGTCGAGATAACTATATCGATTCACTTGCTTAAGAATATGCCCATTTACTCGTATATCACATTGTGGTATTTCCTTCTTCCCAGTGACGACCATAATCTGTGTCTTCTTATATTCAGTTCTAACCCTAGTTGTTCACTGTGTGCAACAACCGCATCTACTGTTCATTGTCTGCAATCAAGACTGTATCATCTGCATATCTAATGTTATTGATGTACCCTACCCCCACACCAAGTCCGTTAAAAACGTCGTCTTTCACACAGGAGGGTAATAATTACGAAGATATTTTTCCTATTCTCCCCAGAAAGGAACCAACTCTCAGCAACAACGACGTGCCACCACAACCTCCTGTTAGCCACCAACCAGAGGCTCTAGTTGGTAGTCATTACATACCCATGAGACATCATCAGTACCCATTTCATTGTAACCCAGAATGGTTGCACCTCACACGGTGTAGCCCAGCTACACTTCGTCAAGCACTTATAATGTCGCTATACCAACAATCAACACAACCTGGTATTTAATAGCAACTTAGCACAAAGCTACACCGGATCTCAGTACAAGAAAGAGCCTCTCCTATAACGTTTATCTGCATATTTGGTTATTACTTGATCTAGTAACGTATTAGGTTATAAGTAACTACGAACATTGACTTGTTTTGACTTTATATTAATTGATAGTACTTAGCTGTATAGCTTTTATAATACTTTTAATTGTGTTTACTGTGAGTGAGGGGGTCTTCACTGCTCTTCCTTACGGTACTGTTTAACGTTTTATTCCAGTGTGGGATACTCCACTTTAAACAGAAACATTGAATTGGATAGTCATTTATTCATTCTTTTGGATAACAGCTGGTTATTTAGATTGTGAAGTAGTTTTTTCAGGTAAATTATTTGTTTTTATGTTCTTTAATTCGTTTTATTCTGTGTTTCCATTATATTTGTTGGTCTAATTAGTTATATCGTTATAATATTTGTCGATTTGTATTACTTATATTTTGTAAGCTAATGTATTTGTGAATTTTTATGATCTTGTATTTTTTGCTTAATTTTGACTAATTTACACTTTCTTCATGGATGAAATGTTTGAGAAGTGGCAACACTGGCCCAATAAGTCAGGAATACGCCTTGGACACTTAAATGTTTGCAGCTTATTTAACAAGCTACCAGAGTTATCTTCTATTCTTAATCAAAATTTTCATTTATTCGGCCTTAGTGAAAGTAGGCTTAATGATAACATTTCAGATGAGGACATCTCTATTAAAGGGTACAAAGTTTTTAGAAGGGATCCCTGTATGAAACAAGAGACAGGCATAGTAGTCTATGTTTCTAATTTACTAAATGCTCACCGTAGGCTAGACTTTGAAACTTCCGAAATAGAATGTATATGGTTAGAGCTAAAACTTCAATACCGCACACCGCTGATAATTGGCTACCTCTATCGAAATCCCAGTGCTGGACACGTCTGGTACGAAACTTCACTACCATGATGGATGTGGTTTTCGCTTTCGGGAAGGAAATTATACTACTCGGAGACTTTAACATTGACACCAACAAATCCAACATAATATGGGGAAATATAATTGCATCATACAATTTCCAACAAATAGTACAACAAGCTACAAGAGTAACAAAGTCATCTTCAACAGTCATAGATCACATTTATGTAACTTGCTCAGACAACATCATAGAATGCACCGCACCCAATTGTGCAATGAGCGATCACTGCCCAATATGCTGCACGTGGTCTACAAAAGGAATTAAAACTCCTAAACATAAACACATAAGTGTAAAATATAGAAGTTACAAAAATTTCAACCAAAACGCATTTTTACAGGACTTGCCCAGTTCACCTCTAGACAATGTTTATCAACTTCCTGACCCGGATGATGCTCTGGAATTCTAGATGAAAACCTTTATTGATGTTTTTGATAGACAAGTGCCAATCAAGGAAGTTCGAGTAAAACACCACGTCAAGCCACCTTGGATCACCCAGGAAATACTTGAAATTATGAGAGACAGAGATAAAGCACATAAAAAGCGGGATCTCAGCGCATACCGTACTCTTAGAAACAAAGTTCAATATACCATACGACGGGAAAAGAAAAATTACTTTAAGAACTTAGTAATGGATAAAACAAATAGTAAGGATAAATGGAAGGCAATTAACACCTTGACAAACAAGTATAACTTCCGAAATTCTTTACCATCAAATCATATTACATGCGACCAATTCAGTAATTTTGTTCAAACTGACATAGACCAGTTGAAGGCTTCAATACCTAATTCTCCTTGCAACTTATCTTTACTGTCATCGTTTTGCGAGAATAGATACTCCCGAGATATTCTTTCCGACATACCGCTAATGACAATCACTGAAGTATTCACTTACCTCAGTAACTTAAACGACACAACCTCATCTGGGTTAGATGGAATCAGCAACCGGATTCTCCGTTGTGCTGCGCCAGTGATCTGTATATCACTAACCTATGTATATAATCAGTGTCTCACCAAAGGCCACTTTCCATCAGCTCTCAAAATCGCTAAAGTGTACCCTCTTCTTAAATCTGGTTCATTGGACAATGGTCTCCCGAACAATTACAGACCCATTTCCTTACTATCATCACTATCTAAGCCACTAGAAAAACACATCCATAAAGTAACATTACAGTATTTAGTTCGCAACAAGCTTATTGTTGGCAGCCAATCGGGATTTCGACCAAAATATTCATGCCATACGGCCCTAACAAACATGATAGAAAATTGGCACCAGAATATAAACAACAACAGTCTATGTGGAACTGTGTTTATTGATTTCAAGAAAGCATTTGATATGATAGACTTGTTATTTTAATTTAAAAACTTGAGACAATGAAAATTGGCCCTAATATAGTCACTCTAATATCATCTTTTCTATCAAACAGAAAGCAAGTAGTATCACATAATAAATCTCTGTCTCAAACCACTACCTTCAATATTGGAGTACCGCAAGGCTCTATTCTTGGCCCTCTATTATTTGCCATATATATTAACGATCTACCTTTGCACCTTTCGTCGTCCTGCGATCTATTTGCAGACGACTGTAGTGTACACAAACGCTGAAAACTGTATTTTACTGGAGTCGTCTTTACAACAAGAATTAAATAATGTAGTTAGGTGGAGCTATTCAAACCGTATGCAAATTAACATCACTAAAACAAAATCAATGTTATTAACAACCAGACAAAGACTTCAAACTCTAAGCTCACGCACATCACTTCAACTTCACATCGATAACATGCCAGTAGAAAAAGTATTTGAGCACAAAACATTAGGCCTAATCATTGATAGAAACCTAACCTTTAATTCCCACGATCAAGCGCTCATTAAACAAACAGCGAAAAAAGTCTACCAACTCGCCAAGATTAAAAACTTCCTTGATGAGGACACAGGGAAACTATTCTATACTTCTCATATACAGACACACTTTGACTACTGCTCTACAATCTGGGACGGTTGTTCTAATTCAAACACCAAGCGACTTTACTCACTCCTGAAACGGGCCATGAGTCTAATTTATAGCAAACATTTATCTGACAATCCTAGTCTGTATAAACGCCTCCAGTTACTACCACTCCGCAAACGCATGCTTTTCAATAAAGCTAAACTAATTTACAAAATCCTGCATCAGAATGCCCCAAATTACCTTTGGCCATTGTTTAAATATAATGCTAGACACAGTAAACGTTTAAATATATTACACATTCAGAAGCCTAGGATTGACTTAGACAAAACAAGCTTAACGTACTCCGCAGTTCAGCTGTGGAACAATCTTCCACAAGAAATCAAAGACATCACCAATCCCTATTCATATAATCGCAAATTATTCGAACACTATCCCAGTACGGATTACCTTCCCCCTTAATAATAGAGATAATAATAATAATAACAAAACCCGAGTATAACAGCCAGTCCCCTTTTGGTAGGCCAGTATATTCCACATGGCTAATAACATGTGTCAGACCATTATCTAATATTACTGAGTCGTGTAGTTTTGATGTTCGCATTTTGCCCATGCCTTTATAATGCATATCTTTTATATTGTTGCTGTTCTCTGTTAGCCTTGAATGAGGTGTGAATGAAATAATGTATGAAAGAGAGTTATAGAAGGGCAGAATGTTAGACGGGCCTGCGAGCCCAATTCTTAACCCTTTGAAAATAAATTTTGTTTTGTTTGTTTGTTTGATGTATCGTCCCCCAATGTTGATTCCTTCCATATCCTCTATATTTCTGAAAATATTTTCACTATACAGAGAAAATAGATCTGGAGACATTACACATCCGGGTCTCACACCTCTCTTAAATAGGCTGATATTTACCTACATCGTTATCAATTCTAATGAGAGCTTGTTGTTTCCAATATATGTTTTTTTTTTACAAGTCTAAGGTCTTTTCCATTAATTTGTAGATCTTCAAGCATCCTTATCATGTCGACATGTTTCACTTTATCGAAAGCCTTTGTGGAGTCAATAAAGTAAAGATATGGATCTTTGTTTACCTCTATAGAACGTTGAATTACTGTTCTCAGTATATACACAGCATTTACTGTGCCTTTGCATTCTACAAACCCACATTGTTCATCTCCTATTTCGGGTTGTATTTTCTTCCTAACTCTTTGCATGATAATTCTCAGCTGAATCTTCGTGATGTGGCTCATTATACTAATTGTTCGATGTTGATCGCATTCCAAGGCTCCTGATTTCTTCAGGATTGCATTACATATAGAATTGATAATGTGGTTGTTTCGGGATTTGAAATTTAAATATTGAGCACAACCCACTACTGGCAACGCCGATCGCATTCTGGTATGAACCTAAGGCCTATCCACGTCAATATGGAAGCACTATACTCGAGTTTTGCCCTCGTTTGAGCTCGTCAGTAGTGCATATCCTTGACCGGATCCGTAAACAGTCCCGGATCACGCGTGTGAAGCGGGTGTGTAACCACGCGGCACACACTGGACACACCAAATTATCACAACAGAACACCACAACGCTACCCATCGTAGGCTATGCTCAAGATTGCCCAATCGCCGCGACCGACGTCCGTCAATCGATGGGACCCGAATGATCAGGACTTCTCACTGGCAAGGAACACCAGGCCTCCTAAATCCAGTAAGCAATAATCAATTGATTATGTGGTTGTTTCGGGATTTGAAATTTAAATATTGAGCACAACCCACTACTGGCAACGCCGATCGCATTCTGGTATGAACCTAAGGCCTATCCACATATCTTCTTCTTCAGCGTTCCGAGCCATTGAGGTTCTTTGCTGCAAATACAATCCGTCTCCATTCGTCTCTCTGGTGGACCTTCTCTTGCCAGTCGTTGATTCCAAGTGCTTGTAGGTCTGTACATGTATTATCTCTCCACCGCCTTCTTGGTCTACCTCGGGGTCTACGGTCATTTATTTCCTGAGTGTAAGCGAGTTTTGTTTCCCTATTATCTTCCATTCTTTCTATATGCCCCAGCCATTGTAGTCTATTAGCCTTCATGATACCAGTGATTAGCGGGGACTTAAACAGATCATAAATGTCTTTGTTACTTCTTCTTTTCCACTCTCCACTTTGTGTATCCCTAATGGGTCCAAAGATGCGTCTTAAAATTTTGTTCTCAAAGGTTTGTAACAACGCTTCGTCTCCTTTCGTTGTACTCCAGGTTTCAGAGCCATACAGCACAACTGGTCTGATCAGTGTTTTGTATATTGTGATTTTGGTGTTACGAGATAGCGCCTTTGATTTTAGTAGATGTTGTAGTGCATAGTATATCTTATTTCCAGAATTGATTCTAGTTTGTATTTCTTCCCTTATGATGTTGGAGCAGTTGAAGATCGTACCCAGGTATTTGTATGTTTCCGTTCTTTTAATGGTCATATTATCTATTTGTATGTGGCCAGAGTTTCTAGCCATTCCGTCTCTTGAAATTACCATATATTCTGTCTTATCTTGGTTGATAACCAGTCCCATCTGTTGGGCTTTTTCCTTTAAGTGAGTTAATATTTCCAATGTCTTTTGTTCACTTTGCCCTATAATATCTATATCATCTGCATAACCAAGCAGCTTGGATGTTCCTCCAATATCACATTCCTCCTTTACCTTCCTTACAACTTTCTCTAGATCCACATATAGAATTACATAATTCATGAGATATATCTCCAGTATCATATATTGCGTTCAACAGTCTGATGACTTGGTCTATTCCATATTCTTCTAAGGCATTGGTCATTTCTATTGTGATGTGATCTGTGCCCGGGGTCTTGCCAGTTTTCATATGGTTAAAAGCATTCTGAACTTCCATCTTCAAAATTGATGGTCCTTCATTATTATTCCAATGATGATATTGTTCTTCTCTTGTACCATCATAAAGGTCTTTCACATAATTTGACCACGCGTGTAAAATCTGATCTTTTTCTATTATGAATTTGCCATCTTTGGTTTTTAGGCAACCCATTGATGTGTGTGTCCTTTTGTTAGTGATGTCATTAATTCTTTTGTGCATTAATTTGGTAGTCCGGGTGTTGTGTTGGTTTTCAACTTGCAATTTTCATCAAGCCATGTTTCTTTTGCTTCTTTGCATAGCTTCCTAATTTTCTTGTGAATCTCTTAATATTTTTCCTTGTTATTTTTGTTATTTCTTCTTACTTCCATGAGTTTTAAGATGTCTTCCGTCATCCATTTCTTGCGTCCTATTATCTTTATTTTTGGAATGATTGTTTCTGCAGCTTGGTTGATTGATTTCTTTAATATCTCCCATTGGTCACTAACGTCATGAAATAATATTTCCATATCGGACAATGCGTCGAATCTGTTCTTTTCCGCAACATTGAATTTATCTTGTATTTCCTCACTCTTCTGTGCCTGTAGATCAAATTTTGTGTTTCTTTGTGAATATTTGACTTTCTTTAATTTTATATGTAAATTGCTTAAGATTAATCTATGGTCGCTGTAGCAGTCTGCGCTTGGTATAGTTTTTGCGACTTTTAAGGCATTTCGAAATCTTTTGTTGATGAGAATGTAATCAATCTGATTTCTGATCTTACGATCAGGATTCCTCCATGTACATAATCCCCTTGGGGGATGTTGATACCAGGTGTTTCCAATAATCAAATCATGCTCTTTTGCCCACTGTACAAGTCTGCAACCCCTTTCATTCTGTTCCCCTATTAAATATTTGCCTACTATGCATCCGTCCTGTTCATTTCCAACTTTGGCATTCAATCACCCATTATGATATTTACTTCAGAATTCTTGCATTTCTTGAAAGCTTTCTCTAAATCATTATAAAATTCATCAATGCTGTCATTACTACTGTCTGTTGTTGGTGCATAAACTTGGATGACATTGACATCAAAAGGGACGAAAATGTGTTTCCAAGGCACCAGGGTCGGGTTATATACTGGCCAAGACCTATTGACGCGTCCTCGTCGAGCGTCCTGGGCAACAGGTCCCTTCGGGGTCCTGGCTAAAGTCAGTAGGATCGCCGACTCCTCCGAAGTCGGAGAGTGTCTGCCTGTATGGCGAGGAACCACCAGTCTGCACACCAATAAGCCAGACATGGGACAACGGATACTCACGCAAACCTCAGGTCCTGTATGACATCACATTGATGTTGGACAACAAGATGCCTTCATCCGACATACAGGACTTCACGTTGGAGCTCAAGCCGACGAACACAAACAACAAAACAACAACGACATCAAAAGGTCTTCCACTCAACTTCACAAGTAACACTCTGTCTGATACAGTCCAATATCCTTTGATCGATTTTGCTCAGTGTTTATCCATTATAATTGCTACTACTCGCTGTTGTTTCTCTCCACCAGAATAGATTATTCTATATTCCTTAGATGTTATAATGCCCATTCCTGTCCATCTGGTCTCACATATACCTAACAGGTTAATATTTAATCTTCTCATTTCATTATTAATGTTATCAAATTTTCCATCCCCACTCATAGTTCTTACATTCCAAGTTCCTACTTTCAATGTTGATATTCTTTTGCACTCAGTCGCCTGATGACGGTCTGGAGTCATCTGGTGCACATGACTACCCCTACCGGGCGAGGTTGCTCCTTTGGAGCACCCATTTATGCCGTTTATCTGATTATCGATAAGACTGCAGTGCTTGATATTCTTGGCATCTGTAAAGAAGGTAGTTTGCCATTGCTTTCCTTCCTAGCAGTGATCATACTGGTCGGTGACCGTAGCCATTGTCTCCAAAAAAGAGATCCTCTGCCTTCCGTCGTGAAGCTGGAGACCATAACCTACAACTATCTGTTGGCTGCATACACCACCTGCACCCATGGCTTCACGTAACCCTGATCGGGGGGCTAAACGGGTACTCTACCTTGCCCAAGGGTGTCCCGTAGGCTAGCGGAGGGAAGGAGGCACCTTACCTCTCCTTTGATACAGAATACCCCTACCCCGCCACCTTTCTTTCAGCTATCTGGTAATTCCGCAGAATGCTTGAAAAGAATTATTATGTGTAGTGAGCAATCAATGCATTACTGTCATGTTATTATGATGTTTTAAGTATGCTCTATGAACTATGGAAACCGCATGCCCAGTTCAATTGTATGATGTATTATTATCGGAGATATTTATGTTGAAGAAATGTGGGGGGGGGGGGAGGGGAAGGCCGGTTAGAAAGCAATGCACCATTTGGCAGAGAGAGAGAGAGAGAGAGAGAGAGAGAGAGAGAGAGAGAGAGAGAGAGAGAGAGAGAGAGAGAGACGGGGGGAGAACTATTTGTTCAAAGTGAATTAAATTTACAAACAATATAAATGACATTTCCTCTAAACATAATATTTGTCTACATAACTCCCATAAATCTGCATGACCTTTCGCTAGCGGGGAAAAAAAGTGCATGCAGACCTTGACTGTACCAGACCAGGTTTTTTCCTACTCACTTCGCCGATTTATCTGTCACCTCTCTCATTCCTATCACCCAGGCGTCCTAGGCCATAGCTACCAGTCACCTTTTCGTTGCCTAATTTGGCATTGAAAAGCCCCGAGGATGACAGTCATTTAAAATTTTTACACTGGATCTAATTCATTATAAAATATGTGTACATCTTCTTCTTTACAGCCTGTTGTTGGCCTGTACTTGTAGTATGTTATTACTCAGAGGTTTACCATGGGGTTTCACTAATAATACTCTATTTGAGATTGTCCATAATCCTTTAACCGTCCTAGCACTCATTTGATCCAAAATTATGCCAACTCCCCCCGTATAGTCCTTCCCTGCTAAGTAAATAATTCTACACTTATCTAAACATGTTCTCCTGTACCTGGCCATGTATTTCACCAATCTTTAATATAGTTATCATCTAACTTTCCATTCTGGCGAGGTGTTCTGACACTCCATGTACCAACATTTAGTGTATTTTTAACCTTTAATTTGCATACAGTTGCTTGACGACGATCGGGTATCACCTGTAGCACATAAGGTGCTTCATAGAAAACTCAGTCCTTTACTACTTTAAACAGTGTGTAAGGACTACGCTCGAGTTTAAGCGAGCGAACAAAAAGAAGAAGAATAGAACCTGTGCTTTTGTATGGATGTGAAGCGTGAATAATGAGCAGACAAGCTGAAAAACATCTGATGGCTGTGGAAATGTGGTTTCTGAGGAAAATGCAAAGAATACCATGGACGGACAGAAAAACCAATGAACAAGTCCTTCAAGAAACAAATGAAGATTGTAAACTGATTAGAGTCATTAGACGTAGACAGTCAAAATTTTTTGGGCATGTTATGAGAAGAAATGAATTGGTGACACCTGGCAAGATCGAAGAGAAGACACCAAGAGGAAGACTGAGAAGTAAATACCTGGATGGCTTGGCCACGTAGCATGATCGAGACAGGAACACGGAGCTGATTCACGACTCTGGTGATCGAGTGAAATGGCAAACACGCTTATCAGCATGGCACATGATAGATGGATGGTAAATATTAACCTTCTCATCTCTTTCTTAATGTTGTCAAAGTTTGGGAGGTGTGTGGTTAATTTCCTTTAAATTTTGTGTGGCCCTAGGAGGCCAGTAAAAAATTGATTTTAGTGTTTTAAAGACTGCTTGCTGTTCATTAAAGGTATACATTTAGCATTTAAATAAAAAATTATTAAAAGAAAAGTAGCTCATAAAATGTAATTAATTAATAATTAAAACAAAGTTTTTTAAGTAATTGAAAAAATTTGTTACTGGCAATATAAAATCTGACATTCGTATTCTATTTTCTTAAAGATAAAATATAAAATGGGAGAATTTACGTTAACATTTAATATTATCTATAGGTATATAATTTATGTTCTCAAATTCTAGTAATCTCCCTTAAAACAATATTCGATTTTTATGTCCCTTATTCATTGCTATAGGTGTGTTTCTTTTCCATCCATTCATCATGTGCCATGCCGGTATGCGTGGGCGGTCATGTTCTGCCATCTCACTCGATCACCAGAGTCATGGATCAGCTCAGTGTTCCTGTCTCGACCATGCCATGCGGCCAATCATCCAGGTGTTTACTTCTCGGTTTTCCCCTTGGTCTCTTCCCTTCGATCTTGCCAGATGTCACCAAGTTCTCCAAGTCATTTCTTCTCATAACGTGCCTAAAAAAATTATGACTGTCTACGTCTAATGACTCTAATCAGTTTACGATCTTCATTTGTTTAATGAAGGACTTGTTCATTGGTTTTTCAGTCTGTCCATGGTATTCTTTTCATTCTCCTCAGAAACCACATCTTCACAGCCATCAGCTGTTTTTCAGCTTGACTGCTCATTGTTCACGTCTCACATCCATACAAAAGTACAGGTTCTATGTAGCACTTCAACACTCTTTATCTCGCTTCAATTGATATCGTTTTATTGGTCTGTATGCTTTTCATCTTGCAAAAGGCTATCTTCGCAATGGCAATTCTTGTTCTAATCTCTTCAAGGCATCTCCCATCAGATGTTATGACTGTTCCGAGATAACTATATCGATTCACTTGCTTAAGAATATGCCCATTTACTCGTATATCACATTGTGGTATTTCCATCTCCCCAGTGACGACCATAATCTGTGTCTTCTTAATATTCAGTTCTAACCCTAGCTGTTCACTGTGTGCAACAACCGCATCTACTGTTCATTGTCTGCAATCAAGACTGTATCATCTGCATATCTAATGTTATTGATGTACCCTACCCCCACACCAAGTCCGTTTAAAACGTCGTCTTTCACACAGGAGGGTAATAATTACGAAGATATTTTTCCTATTCTCCCCAGAAAGGAACCAACTCTCAGCAACAACGACGTGCCACCACAACCTCCTGTTAGCCACCAACCAGAGGCTCTAGTTGGTAGTCATTACATACCCATGAGACATCATCAGTACCCATTTCATTGTAACCCAGAATGGTTGCACCTCACACGGTATAGGCCAGCTACACTTCGTCAAGCACTTAAAATGTCGCTATACCAACAACCAACACAACCTGGTATTTAATAGCAACTTAGCACAAAGCTACACCGGATCTCAGTACAAGAAAGAGCCTCTCCTATACGTTTATCTGCATATTTGGTTATTACTTGATCTAGTAACGTATTGGGTTATAAGTAACTACGAACATTGACTTGTTTTGACTTTATATTAATTGATAGTACTTAGCTGTATAGCTTTTATAATACTTTTAATTGTGTTTACTGTGAGTGAGGGGGTCTTCACTGCTCTTCCTTACGGTACTGTTTAACGTTTTATTCCCGTGTGGGATACTCCACTTTAAACAGAAACATTGAATTGGATAGTCATTTATTCATTATTTTGGATAACAGCTGGTTATTTAACTTGTGAAGTAGTTTTTTCAGGTTAATTATTTGTTTTTATGTTCTTTAATTCGTTTTATTCTGTGTTTCCATTATATTTGTTGGTCTAATTAGTTATATCGTTATAATATTGTCATTTACATATCGATTTGTATTACTTATATTTTGTAAGCTAATGTATTTGTGAATTTTTATGATCTTGTATTTTAGCTTAAATTTGACTAATTTACACTTTCTTCATGGATGAAATGTCTGAGAAGTGGCAACACTGGCTCAATAAGTCAGGAATACGCCTTGGACACTTAAACATTTGCAGCTTATTTAACAAGCTACCAGAGTTATCTTCTATTCTTAATCAAAATTTTCATTTATTCGGCCTTAGTGAAAGTAGGCTTAATGATAACATTTCAGGTGAGGACATCTCTATTAAAGGGTACAAAGTTTTTAGAAGGGATCCCTGTATGAAACAAGAGACAGGCATAGTAGTCTATGTTTCTAATTTACTAAATGCTCACCGTAGGCTAGACTTTGAAACTTCCGAAATAGAATGTATTTGGTTAGAGCTAAAACTTCAATACCGCACACCCCTGATAATTGGCTACCTCTATCGAAATCCCAGTGCTGGACACGTCTGGTACAAAAACTTCACTACCATGATGAATGTGGTTTTCGCTTTCGGGAAGGAAATTATACTACTCGGAGACTTTAACATTGACACCAACAAACCCAACATAAT
The DNA here is from genome assembly GCA_963921405.1 of Cepaea hortensis. Classification (NCBI taxonomy): domain Eukaryota; kingdom Metazoa; phylum Mollusca; class Gastropoda; order Stylommatophora; family Helicidae; genus Cepaea; species Cepaea hortensis. Next base: position 84,241,749 of record OY992893.1, read on the forward strand.
ATGGGGAAATATAATTGCATCATACAATTTCCAACAAATAGTACAACAAGCTACAAGAGTAACAAAGTCATCTTCAACAGTCATAGATCACATTTATGTAACTTGCTCAGACAACATCATAGAATTCACCGTACCCAATTGTGCAATGAGCGATCACTACCCAATATGCTGCACGTGGTCTACAAAAGGAATTAAAACTCCTAAACATAAACACATAAGTGTAAAATATAGAAGTAAAAAAATTTCAACCAAAACGCATTTTTACAGGACTTGCCCAGTTCACCTCTAGACAATGTTTATCAGCTTCTTGACCCGGATGATGCTCTGGAATTCTAGATGAAAACCTTTATTGATGTTTTTGATAGACATGTGCCAATCAAGGAATTTCGAGTAAAACACCACGTCAAGCCACCTTGGATCACCTAGGAAATACTTGAAATTATGAGAGACAGAGATAAAGCACATAAAAAGCGGGATCTCAGCGCATACCGTACTCTTAGAAACAAAGTTCAATATACCATACGACGGGAAAAGAAAAATTACTTTAAGAACTTAGTAATGGATAAAACAAATAGTAAGGATAAATGGAAGGCAATTAACACCTTCACAAATAAGTATAACTTCCGAAATTCTTTACCATCAAATCATATTACATGCGACCAATTCAGTAATTTTGTTCAAACTGACATAGACCAGTTGAAGGCTTCAATACCTAATTCTCCTTGCAACTTATCTTTACTGTCATCGTTTTGCGAGAATAGATACTCCCGCGATATTCTTTCCGACATACCGCTAATGACAATCACTGAAGTATTCACTTACCTCAGTAACTTAAACGACACAACCTCATCTGGGTTAGATGGAATCAGCAACCGGATTCTCCGTTGTGCTGCGCCAGTGATCTGTATATCACTAACCTATGTATATAATCAGTGTCTCACCAAAGGCCACTTTCCATCAGCTCTCAAAATCGCTAAAGTGTACCCTCTTCTTAAATCTGGTACATTGGACAATGGTCTCCCGAACAATTACAGACCCATTTCCTTACTATCATCACTATCTAAGCCACTAGAAAAACACACCCATAAAGTAACATTACAGTATTTAGTTCGCAACAAGCTTATTGTTGGCAGCCAATCGGGATTTCGACCAAAATATTCATGCCATACGGCCCTAACAAACATGATAGAAAATTGGCACCAGAATATAAACAACAACAGTCTATGTGGAACTGTGTTTATTGATTTCAAGAAAGCATTTGATATGATAGACTTGTTATTTTAATTTAAAAACTTGAGACAATGAAAATTGGCCCTAATATAGTCACTCTAATATCATCTTTTCTATCAAACAGAAAGCAAGTAGTATCACATAATAAATCTCTGTCTCAAACCACTACCTTCAATATTGGAGTACCGCAAGGCTCTATTCTTGGCCCTCTATTATTTGCCATATATATTAACGATCTACCTTTGCACCTTTCGTCGTCCTGCGATCTATTTGCAGACGACTGTAGTGTACACAAACGCTGAAAACTGTATTTTACTGGAGTCGTCTTTACAACAAGAATTAAATAATGTAGTTAGGTGGAGCTATTCAAACCGTATGCAAATTAACATCACTAAAACAAAATCAATGTTATTAACAACCAGACAAAGACTTCAAACTCTAAGCTCACGCACATCACTTCAACTTCACATCGATAACATGCCAGTAGAAAAAGTATTTGAGCACAAAACATTAGGCCTAATCATTGATAGAAACCTAACCTTTAATTCCCACGATCAAGCGCTCATTAAACAAACAGCGAAAAAAGTCTACCAACTCGCCAAGATTAAAAACTTCCTTGATGAGGACACAGGGAAACTATTCTATACTTCTCATATACAGACACACTTTGACTACTGCTCTACAATCTGGGACGGTTGTTCTAATTCAAACACCAAGCGACTTTACTCACTCCTGAAACGGGCCATGAGTCTAATTTATAGCAAACATTTATCTGACAATCCTAGTCTGTATAAACGCCTCCAGTTACTACCACTCCGCAAACGCATGCTTTTCAATAAAGCTAAACTAATTTACAAAATCCTGCATCAGAATGCCCCAAATTACCTTTGGCCATTGTTTAAATATAATGCTAGACACAGTAAACGTTTAAATATATTACACATTCAGAAGCCTAGGATTGACTTAGACAAAACAAGCTTAACGTACTCCGCAGTTCAGCTGTGGAACAATCTTCCACAAGAAATCAAAGACATCACCAATCCCTATTCATATAATCGCAAATTATTCGAACACTATCCCAGTACGGATTACCTTCCCCCTTAATAATAGAGATAATAATAATAATAACAAAACCCGAGTATAACAGCCAGTCCCCTTTTGGTAGGCCAGTATATTCCACATGGCTAATAACATGTGTCAGACCATTATCTAATATTACTGAGTCGTGTAGTTTTGATGTTCGCATTTTGCCCATGCCTTTATAATGCATATCTTTTATATTGTTGCTGTTCTCTGTTAGCCTTGAATGAGGTGTGAATGAAATAATGTATGAAAGAGAGTTATAGAAGGGCAGAATGTTAGACGGGCCTGCGAGCCCAATTCTTAACCCTTTGAAAATAAATTTTGTTTTGTTTGTTTGTTTGATGTATCGTCCCCCAATGTTGATTCCTTCCATATCCTCTATATTTCTGAAAATATTTTCACTATACAGAGAAAATAGATCTGGAGACATTACACATCCGGGTCTCACACCTCTCTTAAATAGGCTGATATTTACCTACATCGTTATCAATTCTAATGAGAGCTTGTTGTTTCCAATATATGTTTTTTTTTTACAAGTCTAAGGTCTTTTCCATTAATTTGTAGATCTTCAAGCATCCTTATCATGTCGACATGTTTCACTTTATCGAAAGCCTTTGTGGAGTCAATAAAGTAAAGATATGGATCTTTGTTTACCTCTATAGAACGTTGAATTACTGTTCTCAGTATATACACAGCATTTACTGTGCCTTTGCATTCTACAAACCCACATTGTTCATCTCCTATTTCGGGTTGTATTTTCTTCCTAACTCTTTGCATGATAATTCTCAGCTGAATCTTCGTGATGTGGCTCATTATACTAATTGTTCGATGTTGATCGCATTCCAAGGCTCCTGATTTCTTCAGGATTGCATTACATATAGAATTGATAATGTGGTTGTTTCGGGATTTGAAATTTAAATATTGAGCACAACCCACTACTGGCAACGCCGATCGCATTCTGGTATGAACCTAAGGCCTATCCACGTCAATATGGAAGCACTATACTCGAGTTTTGCCCTCGTTTGAGCTCGTCAGTAGTGCATATCCTTGACCGGATCCGTAAACAGTCCCGGATCACGCGTGTGAAGCGGGTGTGTAACCACGCGGCACACACTGGACACACCAAATTATCACAACAGAACACCACAACGCTACCCATCGTAGGCTATGCTCAAGATTGCCCAATCGCCGCGACCGACGTCCGTCAATCGATGGGACCCGAATGATCAGGACTTCTCACTGGCAAGGAACACCAGGCCTCCTAAATCCAGTAAGCAATAATCAATTGATTATGTGGTTGTTTCGGGATTTGAAATTTAAATATTGAGCACAACCCACTACTGGCAACGCCGATCGCATTCTGGTATGAACCTAAGGCCTATCCACATATCTTCTTCTTCAGCGTTCCGAGCCATTGAGGTTCTTTGCTGCAAATACAATCCGTCTCCATTCGTCTCTCTGGTGGACCTTCTCTTGCCAGTCGTTGATTCCAAGTGCTTGTAGGTCTGTACATGTATTATCTCTCCACCGCCTTCTTGGTCTACCTCGGGGTCTACGGTCATTTATTTCCTGAGTGTAAGCGAGTTTTGTTTCCCTATTATCTTCCATTCTTTCTATATGCCCCAGCCATTGTAGTCTATTAGCCTTCATGATACCAGTGATTAGCGGGGACTTAAACAGATCATAAATGTCTTTGTTACTTCTTCTTTTCCACTCTCCACTTTGTGTATCCCTAATGGGTCCAAAGATGCGTCTTAAAATTTTGTTCTCAAAGGTTTGTAACAACGCTTCGTCTCCTTTCGTTGTACTCCAGGTTTCAGAGCCATACAGCACAACTGGTCTGATCAGTGTTTTGTATATTGTGATTTTGGTGTTACGAGATAGCGCCTTTGATTTTAGTAGATGTTGTAGTGCATAGTATATCTTATTTCCAGAATTGATTCTAGTTTGTATTTCTTCCCTTATGATGTTGGAGCAGTTGAAGATCGTACCCAGGTATTTGTATGTTTCCGTTCTTTTAATGGTCATATTATCTATTTGTATGTGGCCAGAGTTTCTAGCCATTCCGTCTCTTGAAATTACCATATATTCTGTCTTATCTTGGTTGATAACCAGTCCCATCTGTTGGGCTTTTTCCTTTAAGTGAGTTAATATTTCCAATGTCTTTTGTTCACTTTGCCCTATAATATCTATATCATCTGCATAACCAAGCAGCTTGGATGTTCCTCCAATATCACATTCCTCCTTTACCTTCCTTACAACTTTCTCTAGATCCACATATAGAATTACATAATTCATGAGATATATCTCCAGTATCATATATTGCGTTCAACAGTCTGATGACTTGGTCTATTCCATATTCTTCTAAGGCATTGGTCATTTCTATTGTGATGTGATCTGTGCCCGGGGTCTTGCCAGTTTTCATATGGTTAAAAGCATTCTGAACTTCCATCTTCAAAATTGATGGTCCTTCATTATTATTCCAATGATGATATTGTTCTTCTCTTGTACCATCATAAAGGTCTTTCACATAATTTGACCACGCGTGTAAAATCTGATCTTTTTCTATTATGAATTTGCCATCTTTGGTTTTTAGGCAACCCATTGATGTGTGTGTCCTTTTGTTAGTGATGTCATTAATTCTTTTGTGCATTAATTTGGTAGTCCGGGTGTTGTGTTGGTTTTCAACTTGCAATTTTCATCAAGCCATGTTTCTTTTGCTTCTTTGCATAGCTTCCTAATTTTCTTGTGAATCTCTTAATATTTTTCCTTGTTATTTTTGTTATTTCTTCTTACTTCCATGAGTTTTAAGATGTCTTCCGTCATCCATTTCTTGCGTCCTATTATCTTTATTTTTGGAATGATTGTTTCTGCAGCTTGGTTGATTGATTTCTTTAATATCTCCCATTGGTCACTAACGTCATGAAATAATATTTCCATATCGGACAATGCGTCGAATCTGTTCTTTTCCGCAACATTGAATTTATCTTGTATTTCCTCACTCTTCTGTGCCTGTAGATCAAATTTTGTGTTTCTTTGTGAATATTTGACTTTCTTTAATTTTATATGTAAATTGCTTAAGATTAATCTATGGTCGCTGTAGCAGTCTGCGCTTGGTATAGTTTTTGCGACTTTTAAGGCATTTCGAAATCTTTTGTTGATGAGAATGTAATCAATCTGATTTCTGATCTTACGATCAGGATTCCTCCATGTACATAATCCCCTTGGGGGATGTTGATACCAGGTGTTTCCAATAATCAAATCATGCTCTTTTGCCCACTGTACAAGTCTGCAACCCCTTTCATTCTGTTCCCCTATTAAATATTTGCCTACTATGCATCCGTCCTGTTCATTTCCAACTTTGGCATTCAATCACCCATTATGATATTTACTTCAGAATTCTTGCATTTCTTGAAAGCTTTCTCTAAATCATTATAAAATTCATCAATGCTGTCATTACTACTGTCTGTTGTTGGTGCATAAACTTGGATGACATTGACATCAAAAGGGACGAAAATGTGTTTCCAAGGCACCAGGGTCGGGTTATATACTGGCCAAGACCTATTGACGCGTCCTCGTCGAGCGTCCTGGGCAACAGGTCCCTTCGGGGTCCTGGCTAAAGTCAGTAGGATCGCCGACTCCTCCGAAGTCGGAGAGTGTCTGCCTGTATGGCGAGGAACCACCAGTCTGCACACCAATAAGCCAGACATGGGACAACGGATACTCACGCAAACCTCAGGTCCTGTATGACATCACATTGATGTTGGACAACAAGATGCCTTCATCCGACATACAGGACTTCACGTTGGAGCTCAAGCCGACGAACACAAACAACAAAACAACAACGACATCAAAAGGTCTTCCACTCAACTTCACAAGTAACACTCTGTCTGATACAGTCCAATATCCTTTGATCGATTTTGCTCAGTGTTTATCCATTATAATTGCTACTACTCGCTGTTGTTTCTCTCCACCAGAATAGATTATTCTATATTCCTTAGATGTTATAATGCCCATTCCTGTCCATCTGGTCTCACATATACCTAACAGGTTAATATTTAATCTTCTCATTTCATTATTAATGTTATCAAATTTTCCATCCCCACTCATAGTTCTTACATTCCAAGTTCCTACTTTCAATGTTGATATTCTTTTGCACTCAGTCGCCTGATGACGGTCTGGAGTCATCTGGTGCACATGACTACCCCTACCGGGCGAGGTTGCTCCTTTGGAGCACCCATTTATGCCGTTTATCTGATTATCGATAAGACTGCAGTGCTTGATATTCTTGGCATCTGTAAAGAAGGTAGTTTGCCATTGCTTTCCTTCCTAGCAGTGATCATACTGGTCGGTGACCGTAGCCATTGTCTCCAAAAAAGAGATCCTCTGCCTTCCGTCGTGAAGCTGGAGACCATAACCTACAACTATCTGTTGGCTGCATACACCACCTGCACCCATGGCTTCACGTAACCCTGATCGGGGGGCTAAACGGGTACTCTACCTTGCCCAAGGGTGTCCCGTAGGCTAGCGGAGGGAAGGAGGCACCTTACCTCTCCTTTGATACAGAATACCCCTACCCCGCCACCTTTCTTTCAGCTATCTGGTAATTCCGCAGAATGCTTGAAAAGAATTATTATGTGTAGTGAGCAATCAATGCATTACTGTCATGTTATTATGATGTTTTAAGTATGCTCTATGAACTATGGAAACCGCATGCCCAGTTCAATTGTATGATGTATTATTATCGGAGATATTTATGTTGAAGAAATGTGGGGGGGGGGGGGGAGGGGAAGGCCGGTTAGAAAGCAATGCACCATTTGGCAGAGAGAGAGAGAGAGAGAGAGAGAGAGAGAGAGAGAGAGAGAGAGAGAGAGAGAGAGAGAGACGGGGGGAGAACTATTTGTTCAAAGTGAATTAAATTTACAAACAATATAAATGACATTTCCTCTAAACATAATATTTGTCTACATAACTCCCATAAATCTGCATGACCTTTCGCTAGCGGGGAAAAAAAGTGCATGCAGACCTTGACTGTACCAGACCAGGTTTTTTCCTACTCACTTCGCCGATTTATCTGTCACCTCTCTCATTCCTATCACCCAGGCGTCCTAGGCCATAGCTACCAGTCACCTTTTCGTTGCCTAATTTGGCATTGAAAAGCCCCGAGGATGACAGTCATTTAAAATTTTTACACTGGATCTAATTCATTATAAAATATGTGTACATCTTCTTCTTTACAGCCTGTTGTTGGCCTGTACTTGTAGTATGTTATTACTCAGAGGTTTACCATGGGGTTTCACTAATAATACTCTATTTGAGATTGTCCATAATCCTTTAACCGTCCTAGCACTCATTTGATCCAAAATTATGCCAACTCCCCCCGTATAGTCCTTCCCTGCTAAGTAAATAATTCTACACTTATCTAAACATGTTCTCCTGTACCTGGCCATGTATTTCACCAATCTTTAATATAGTTATCATCTAACTTTCCATTCTGGCGAGGTGTTCTGACACTCCATGTACCAACATTTAGTGTATTTTTAACCTTTAATTTGCATACAGTTGCTTGACGACGATCGGGTATCACCTGTAGCACATAAGGTGCTTCATAGAAAACTCAGTCCTTTACTACTTTAAACAGTGTGTAAGGACTACGCTCGAGTTTAAGCGAGCGAACAAAAAGAAGAAGAATAGAACCTGTGCTTTTGTATGGATGTGAAGCGTGAATAATGAGCAGACAAGCTGAAAAACATCTGATGGCTGTGGAAATGTGGTTTCTGAGGAAAATGCAAAGAATACCATGGACGGACAGAAAAACCAATGAACAAGTCCTTCAAGAAACAAATGAAGATTGTAAACTGATTAGAGTCATTAGACGTAGACAGTCAAAATTTTTTGGGCATGTTATGAGAAGAAATGAATTGGTGACACCTGGCAAGATCGAAGAGAAGACACCAAGAGGAAGACTGAGAAGTAAATACCTGGATGGCTTGGCCACGTAGCATGATCGAGACAGGAACACGGAGCTGATTCACGACTCTGGTGATCGAGTGAAATGGCAAACACGCTTATCAGCATGGCACATGATAGATGGATGGTAAATATTAACCTTCTCATCTCTTTCTTAATGTTGTCAAAGTTTGGGAGGTGTGTGGTTAATTTCCTTTAAATTTTGTGTGGCCCTAGGAGGCCAGTAAAAAATTGATTTTAGTGTTTTAAAGACTGCTTGCTGTTCATTAAAGGTATACATTTAGCATTTAAATAAAAAATTATTAAAAGAAAAGTAGCTCATAAAATGTAATTAATTAATAATTAAAACAAAGTTTTTTAAGTAATTGAAAAAATTTGTTACTGGCAATATAAAATCTGACATTCGTATTCTATTTTCTTAAAGATAAAATATAAAATGGGAGAATTTACGTTAACATTTAATATTATCTATAGGTATATAATTTATGTTCTCAAATTCTAGTAATCTCCCTTAAAACAATATTCGATTTTTATGTCCCTTATTCATTGCTATAGGTGTGTTTCTTTTCCATCCATTCATCATGTGCCATGCCGGTATGCGTGGGCGGTCATGTTCTGCCATCTCACTCGATCACCAGAGTCATGGATCAGCTCAGTGTTCCTGTCTCGACCATGCCATGCGGCCAATCATCCAGGTGTTTACTTCTCGGTTTTCCCCTTGGTCTCTTCCCTTCGATCTTGCCAGATGTCACCAAGTTCTCCAAGTCATTTCTTCTCATAACGTGCCTAAAAAAATTATGACTGTCTACGTCTAATGACTCTAATCAGTTTACGATCTTCATTTGTTTAATGAAGGACTTGTTCATTGGTTTTTCAGTCTGTCCATGGTATTCTTTTCATTCTCCTCAGAAACCACATCTTCACAGCCATCAGCTGTTTTTCAGCTTGACTGCTCATTGTTCACGTCTCACATCCATACAAAAGTACAGGTTCTATGTAGCACTTCAACACTCTTTATCTCGCTTCAATTGATATCGTTTTATTGGTCTGTATGCTTTTCATCTTGCAAAAGGCTATCTTCGCAATGGCAATTCTTGTTCTAATCTCTTCAAGGCATCTCCCATCAGATGTTATGACTGTTCCGAGATAACTATATCGATTCACTTGCTTAAGAATATGCCCATTTACTCGTATATCACATTGTGGTATTTCCATCTCCCCAGTGACGACCATAATCTGTGTCTTCTTAATATTCAGTTCTAACCCTAGCTGTTCACTGTGTGCAACAACCGCATCTACTGTTCATTGTCTGCAATCAAGACTGTATCATCTGCATATCTAATGTTATTGATGTACCCTACCCCCACACCAAGTCCGTTTAAAACGTCGTCTTTCACACAGGAGGGTAATAATTACGAAGATATTTTTCCTATTCTCCCCAGAAAGGAACCAACTCTCAGCAACAACGACGTGCCACCACAACCTCCTGTTAGCCACCAACCAGAGGCTCTAGTTGGTAGTCATTACATACCCATGAGACATCATCAGTACCCATTTCATTGTAACCCAGAATGGTTGCACCTCACACGGTATAGGCCAGCTACACTTCGTCAAGCACTTAAAATGTCGCTATACCAACAACCAACACAACCTGGTATTTAATAGCAACTTAGCACAAAGCTACACCGGATCTCAGTACAAGAAAGAGCCTCTCCTATACGTTTATCTGCATATTTGGTTATTACTTGATCTAGTAACGTATTGGGTTATAAGTAACTACGAACATTGACTTGTTTTGACTTTATATTAATTGATAGTACTTAGCTGTATAGCTTTTATAATACTTTTAATTGTGTTTACTGTGAGTGAGGGGGTCTTCACTGCTCTTCCTTACGGTACTGTTTAACGTTTTATTCCCGTGTGGGATACTCCACTTTAAACAGAAACATTGAATTGGATAGTCATTTATTCATTATTTTGGATAACAGCTGGTTATTTAACTTGTGAAGTAGTTTTTTCAGGTTAATTATTTGTTTTTATGTTCTTTAATTCGTTTTATTCTGTGTTTCCATTATATTTGTTGGTCTAATTAGTTATATCGTTATAATATTGTCATTTACATATCGATTTGTATTACTTATATTTTGTAAGCTAATGTATTTGTGAATTTTTATGATCTTGTATTTTAGCTTAAATTTGACTAATTTACACTTTCTTCATGGATGAAATGTCTGAGAAGTGGCAACACTGGCTCAATAAGTCAGGAATACGCCTTGGACACTTAAACATTTGCAGCTTATTTAACAAGCTACCAGAGTTATCTTCTATTCTTAATCAAAATTTTCATTTATTCGGCCTTAGTGAAAGTAGGCTTAATGATAACATTTCAGGTGAGGACATCTCTATTAAAGGGTACAAAGTTTTTAGAAGGGATCCCTGTATGAAACAAGAGACAGGCATAGTAGTCTATGTTTCTAATTTACTAAATGCTCACCGTAGGCTAGACTTTGAAACTTCCGAAATAGAATGTATTTGGTTAGAGCTAAAACTTCAATACCGCACACCCCTGATAATTGGCTACCTCTATCGAAATCCCAGTGCTGGACACGTCTGGTACAAAAACTTCACTACCATGATGAATGTGGTTTTCGCTTTCGGGAAGGAAATTATACTACTCGGAGACTTTAACATTGACACCAACAAACCCAACATAATATGGGGAAATATAATTGCATCATACAATTTCCAACAAATAGTACAACAAGCTACAAGAGTAACAAAGTCATCTTCAACAGTCATAGATCACATTTATGTAACTTGCTCAGACAACATCATAGAATGCACCGTACCCAATTGTGCAATGAGCGATCACTACCCAATATGCTGCACGTGGTCTACAAAAGGAATTAAAACTCCTAAACATAAACACATAAGTGTAAAATATAGAAGTAAAAAAATTTCAACCAAAACGCATTTTTACAGGACTTGCCCAGTTCACCTCTAGACAATGTTTATCAGCTTCTTGACCCGGATGATGCTCTGGAATTCTAGATGAAAACCTTTATTGATGTTTTTGATAGACATGTGCCAATCAAGGAATTTCGAGTAAAACACCACGTCAAGCCACCTTGGATCACCTAGGAAATACTTGAAATTATGAGAGACAGAGATAAAGCACATAAAAAGCGGGATCTCAGCGCATACCGTACTCTTAGAAACAAAGTTCAATATACCATACGACGGGAAAAGAAAAATTACTTTAAGAACTTAGTAATGGATAAAACAAATAGTAAGGATAAATGGAAGGCAATTAACACCTTGACAAACAAGTATAACTTCCGAAATTCTTTACCATCAAATCATATTACATGCGACCAATTCAGTAATTTTGTTCAAACTGACATAGACCAGTTGAAGGCTTCAATACCTAATTCTCCTTGCAACTTATCTTTACTGTCATCGTTTTGCGAGAATAGATACTCCCGCGATATTCTTTCCGACATACCGCTAATGACAATCACTGAAGTATTCACTTACCTCAGTAACTTAAACGACACAACCTCATCTGGGTTAGATGGAATCAGCAACCGGATTCTCCGTTGTGCTGCGCCAGTGATCTGTATATCACTAACCTATGTATATAATCAGTGTCTCACCAAAGGCCACTTTCCATCAGCTCTCAAAATCGCTAAAGTGTACCCTCTTCTTAAATCTGGTACATTGGACAATGGTCTCCCGAACAATTACAGACCCATTTCCTTACTATCATCACTATCTAAGCCACTAGAAAAACACACCCATAAAGTAACATTACAGTATTTAGTTCGCAACAAGCTTATTGTTGGCAGCCAATCAGGATTTCGACCAAAATATTCATGCCATACGGCCCTAACAAACATGATAGAAAATTGGCACCAGAATATAAACAACAACAGTCTATGTGGAACTGTGTTTATTGATTTCAAGAAAGCATTTGATATGATAGACTTGTTATTTTAATTTAAAAACTTGAGACAATGAAAATTGGCCCTAATATAGTCACTCTAATATCATCTTTTCTATCAAACAGAAAGCAAGTAGTATCACATAATAAATCTCTGTCTCAAACCACTACCTTCAATATTGGAGTACCGCAAGGCTCTATTCTTGGCCCTCTATTATTTGCCATATATATTAACGATCTACCTTTGCACCTTTCGTCGTCCTGCGATCTATTTGCAGACGACTGTAGTGTACACAAACGCTGAAAACTGTATTTTACTGGAGTCGTCTTTACAACAAGAATTAAATAATGTAGTTAGGTGGAGCTATTCAAACCGTATGCAAATTAACATCACTAAAACAAAATCAATGTTATTAACAACCAGACAAAGACTTCAAACTCTAAGCTCACGCACATCACTTCAACTTCACATCGATAACATGCCAGTAGAAAGTGTATTTGAGCACAAAACATTAGGCCTAATCATTGATAGAAACCTAACCTTTGATTCCCACTATCAAGAGCTCATTAAACAAACAGCGAAAAAAGTCTACCAACTCGCCAAGATTAAAAACTTCCTTGATGAGGATACAGGGAAACTATTCTATACTTCTCATATACAGACACACTTTGACTACTGCTCTACAATCTGGGACGGTTGTTCTAATTCAAACACCAAGCGACTTTACTCACTCCAGAAACGGGCCATGAGTCTAATTTATAGCAAACATTTATCTGACAATCCTAGCCTGTATAAACGCCTTCAGTTACTACCACTCCGCAAACTCATGCTTTTCAATAAAGCTAAACTAATTTACAAAATCCTGCATCAGAATGCCCCAAATTACCTTTGGCCATTGTTTAAATATAATGCTAGACACTGTAAACGTTTAAATATATTACACATTCAGAAGCCTAGGATTGACTTATACAAAACAAGCTTAACGTACTCCGCAGTTCAGCTGTGGAACAATCTTCCACAAGAAATCAAAGACATCACCAATCCCTATTCATATAATCGCAAATTATTCGAACACTATCTCAGTATGGATTACCTTCCCCTTTAATAATAGAGATAATAATAAAAATAACAAAACCCGAGTATAAAATCCAGTCCCCTTTTGGTAGGACAGTATATTCCACATGGCTAATAACAAGTGTCAGACCATTATCTAATATTACTGAGTCGTGTAGTTTTGATGTTCGCATTTTGCCCATGCCTTTATAATGCATATCTTTTATATTGTTGCTGTTCTCTGTTAGTCTTGAATGAGGTGTGAATGAAATAATGTATGAAAGAGAGTTATAGAAGGGCAGAATGTTAGACGGGCCTGCGTGCCCAATTCTTAACCCTTTGAAAATAAATTTTGTTTTGTTTGTTTGTTTGATGTATCGTCCCCCAATGTTGATTCCTTCCATATCCTCTATATTTCTGAAAATATTTTCACTATACAGAGAAAATAGATCTGGAGACATTACACATGCGGGTCTCACACCTCTCTTAAATAGGCTGATATTTACCTACATCGTTATCAATTCTAATGAGAGCTTGTTGTTTCCAATATATGTTTTTTTTTACAAGTCTAAGGTCTTTTCCATTAATTTTTAGATCTTCAAGCATCCTTATCATGTCGACATGTTTCACTTTATCGAAAGCCTTTGTGGAGTCAATAAAGTAAAGATATAGATCTTTGTTTACCTCTATAGAACGTTCAATTACTGTTCTCAGTATATACACAGCATATACTGTGCCTTTGCATTCTACAAACCCACGTTGTATTTTCTTCCTAACTCTTTGCATGATAAGTCTCAGCTGAATCTTCGTGATGTGGCTCATTATACTAATTGTTCGATGTTGATCGCATTCCAAGGCTCCTGATTTCTTCGGGATTGCATTACATATAGAATTACATAATTCATGAGATATATCTCCAGTATCATATATTGCGTTCAACAGTCTGATGACTTGGTCTATTCCATATTCTTCAAAGGCATTGATCATTTCTATTGTGATGTGATCTGTGCCCGGGGTCTTGCCAGTTTTCATATGGTTAAGAGCATTCTGAACTTCCATCTTCAAAATTGATGGTCCTTCATTATTATTCCAATGATGATATTGTTCTTCTCTTGTACCATCATAAAGGTCTTTCACATAATCTGACCACGCGTGAAAAATCTGATCTTTTTCTATTATGAATTTGCCATCTTTAGTTTTTAGGCAACCCATTGATGTGTGTGTTCTTTTGTTAGTGATGTCATTAATTCTTTTGTGCATTAATTTGGTAGTCCGGGTGTTGTGTTGGTTTTCAACTTGCAATTTTCATCAAGCCATGTTTCTTTTGCTTCTTTGCATAGCTTCCTAATTTTCTTGTGAATCTCTTAATATTTTTCCTTGTTATTTTTGTTATTTCTTCTTACTTCCATGAGTTTTAAGATGTCTTCCGTCATCCATTTCTTGCGTCTTATTATCTTTATTTTTGGAATGATTGTTTCTGCAGCTTGGTTGATTGATTTCTTTAATATCTCCCATTGGTCACTAACGTCATGAAATAATATTTCCATATCGGACAATGCGTCGAATCTGTTCTTTTCCGCTACATTGAATTTATCTTGTATTTCCTCACTCTTCAGTGCCTGTAGATTAAATTTTGTGTTTCTTTGTGAATATTTGACTTTCTTTAATTTTATATGTAAATTGCTTAAGATTAATCTATGGTCGCTGTAGCAGTCTGCGCTTGGTATAGTTTTTGCGACTTTTAAGGCATTTCGAAATCTTTTGTTCATGAGAATGTAATCAATCTGATTTCTGATCTTACGATCAGGACTCCTCCATGTACATAATCCCCTTGGGGGATGTTGATACCAGGTGTTTCCAATAATGAAATCATGCTCTTTTGCCCACTGTACAAGTCTGCAACCCCTTTCATTCTGTTCCCCTATTAAATACTTGCCTACTATGCATCCGTCCTGTTCATTTCCAACTTTGGCATTCAATCACCCATTATGATATTTACTTCAGAATTCTTGCATTTCTTGAAAGCTTTCTCTAAATCATTATAAAATTCATCAATGCTGTCATCACTACTGTCTGTTGTTGGTGCATAAACTTGGATGACATTGACATCAAAAGGGACGCAAAGGTGTTTCCAAGGCACCAGGGCCGCGTTATATACTGGCCAAGACCTATTGAAGCGTCCTCGTCGAGCGTCCTGGGCAACAGGTCCCTTTGGGGTCCTGGCTAAAATCAGTAGGATCGCCGACTCCTCCGAAGTCGGAGAGTGTCTGCCTGTATGGCGAGGAACCACCAGTCTGCACACCAATAAGCCAGACATGGGACAACGGATACTCACGCAAACCTCAGGTCCTGTATGACATCACATTGATGTTGGACAACAGGATGCCTTCATCCGACATACAGGACTTCACGTTGGAGCTCAAGCCGACGAACACAAACAACAAAACAACAACGACATCAAAAGGTCTTCCACTCAACTTCACAAGTAACACTCTGTCTGATACAGTCCTATATCCTTTGATCGATTTTGGTCAGTGTGTATCCATTATAATTGCTACTCCTCGCTGTTGTTTCTCTCCACCAGAATAGATTATTCTATATTCCTTAGATGTTATAATGCCCATTCCTGTCAGAATCTCCAATAAGGCTTTAGAGAGTTAATAAGAGTTAACACAAGTTTAGTAGGGTGACACCAGACAGGAGAGACACCAGCGCTATAAATAGCTTCTCAAGGGGACACATTTGTGTCAACCAAAGGGGCAATCAGGACAAGTGAGCGAGGGCTTCCCCAAGCCATTGGGAAGCTTGGCCTTAGGAGTAACCGTGAAGGACCCGGTTACTCAAGTTCACGAGCCAGCGGGCTTGGGACTCCATGCACGCAAGACTCGCTACTGCACGGAGGGGACAGCGTCCGTGCTTGACCACGCAATGTGTAGCGTGTGGACAGACCCGACTGGAGACGATTAGAGAGTAGACGTGTTCTTGACAAATGCTATAAGTTTCTAGGCAATAGTTAAATATTAGGCTGTAGATTTAGATTGTGATTACTCGCATCATTTCTCACCACTTCATTGCATTCATGTTGTTTAATGTCAATGAAGCATACCGCTCGCAGAGCTATTAAATTGCCAGCTCTAAATAAATTGCATTCCTTTTGCAAATGACACGAGTTGTTATTTCGTGCGGTGCAAAAGTAGGGGAGTCCTGAAAGACCTGTAGCAAGCAAGTTGCTGACAGTATCCATTATAATTGCTACTCCTCGCTGTTGTTTCTCTCCACCAGAATAGATTATTCTATATTCCTTAGATGTTATAATGCCCATTCCTGTCCATCTGGTCTCACATATACCTAACAGGTTAATATTTAATCTTCTCATTTCATTCTTAATGTTATCAAATTTTCCAACCCCACTCATAGTTCTTAAATTCCAATTTCCTACTTTCAATGTTGATATTCTTTTGCACTCAGTCGCCTGATGACGATCTGGAATCACCTGGTGCACATGACTACCCCTACCGGGCGAGGTTGCTCCTTTGGAGCACCCATTTATGCCGTTTATCTGATTATCGATAAGACTGCAGTACTTGATATTCTTGGCATCTGTAAAGAAGGTAGTTTGCCATTGCTTTCCTTCCTAGCAGTGATCATACTGGTCGGTGACCGTAGCCAATGTCTCCAAAAAAAAGAGGTCCTCTGCCTACCGCCGTGAAGCTGAAGACCATAACCTACAACTTTCTGTTGGCTACATCCACCACCTGCACCCATGGCTTCACGTAACACTGATCGGGGCCTAAACGGGTACTCCACCTTGCCCAAGGGTGTCCCGTAGGCTAGCGGAGGGAAGGAGGCACCTTACCTCTCCTTTGATAGGGAATACCCCTACCCGGCCACCTTTCTTTTCTGATAATTCCGCAGAATGCCTGAAAAGAATTATTAATATATGTAGTGAGCAATCAATGCATTACTATCGTGTTATTATGATGTTTTAAATATGCTCTATGCAACTAGGGAAACGCATACCAAGTTGAATTGTATGATTTATTATTATGGGAGATATTTATGTTGAAGAAATGGGCGGAGGGGGGAGGCCGGTTAGAAAGCAATGCACCATTTGGCAGAGAGAGAGAGAGAGAGAGAGAGAGAGAGAGAGAGAGAGAGAGAGAAAGAGAGAGAGAGAGAAAGAGAGAGAGAGAGAGAGAGAGAGAGAGAGAGAGAGAGAGAGAGAGAGAGAGAGAGAGAGGAGGGGTAGAACTATTTGTTCAAAGTGAATTAAATTTACAAACAATATAAATGACATTTCCTCTAAACATAATATTTGTCTACATAAATCCCATAACCCTGCACGACCTTTCGCTAGAGGAAAAAAAAAGTGCATGCAGACCCTGACTGTACCAGACCAGGTTTTTTTCCTGCTATCTTTGCCGATTTATCTGTCACCTCTCTCATTCCTATCACCCAGGCGTCCTAGGCCATAGCCACCAGTCACCTTTTCTTTGCTTAATTTGGCATTGAAAAGCCCCGAGGATCAAAGTCAATTCAAAATTTTTACGCTTGCTCGGCCATGTGTAATTAGAGTATAAAATATATCTACATCTTCTTCTTTACAGTCTGCTGTTGGCACATATACTGTTCTTGTATTATGTTAATACTTGGAGGTATACCACGGGGTTCCACTAATAACACTATATTTGAGATTGTCCAAAATCTTGTAACTGTCCTAGCACTCATTTGATCCAAAATTATGCCAACTCCCCGTGTGTAGTCCTTCTCTGCTAAGTAAATAATTCTACACTTATCTAAACATTTTCTCCTGTACCTGGCCATGTATTTCACCAATCTTTAATATAGTTATTATCTAACTATCCATTCTGGGAGGTGTTCTGACATTCCATGTACCAATATTTAGTGTATTTTTAACCTTTAATTTGCATACAGTTGCTTGACGACGATTGGGTATCACCTGTAGCACATGAGATGCTTCATAGAACCTGTGCTTTTGTATGGATGTTATGCGTGAATAATGAGCAGACAAGCTGGAAAAAAAACAACAGCTGATGGATGTGGAAATGTGCTTTTTCGGGAGAATGCAAAGATTACCATGCACAGACAGAAAAACCAATGTCCAAGTACTACAAGAAACAAATGAAACCGTAAACTGTTTAGAGAAATTAGACGTAGACAGTCACCGATGGTTGGTCACGTTATGAGAAGAAATAAATTGTAGAACTTGGTGACATCTGGCAAGATGGATGGGAAAGAGAACAAGGAGAAGTCGGAGAAGTAAATACCTGGATGGCATGGTCACGTGGCATGATCGAGACAGAAACACGGAGCTGATCCACGACTCTGGTGATCTAGTGAGATTGCAAAACATGACCGCCCACGCTTACCGAGATTGCACATGATGATGATGATGTAGCACATGATTCTTTCTACCAGACGAAGACACTCCAATGGAATGCCCATTAACGTCGTTATCTTTATCGATTTCATTTACATGCATGATTTTCTTGGGAAAATACAGCGGTGGTTTCCCTTTACCTTCGCTAGTTTGTGTATGGTTGACTCCAATAGCATTCGAGTACCGTCGGCGGGCCTGATGAACTGACGTCGCGGGCCGGATCCGGCCTGCGGACCGTAGTTTGGTGATCCCTGACGTATGGGAATGTCCTGAATGCAATGATTTCGGTTTTTGACTCAACTCAACAAAGCAAATCAATTCACCTCTACAGTGGGGTGAGGGTGGGTAGAAACAAGTCCCTGCCAGATATCTGTTGTGGGTTTGTTATAGTGTCAGGAAATTGATGTGTGTGTTAAGGTGTCAGTAGCCTGTTGTGAGTTGGTTACAGTGTCAGGAACCTGTTGTGGGTGTGTCACAGTGTTAGGAATCTATTATGAGTGGTTTACAGTGTCAGGAACCTGTTGTAAGTGTGTTACATTGTCAGAAACCTGTTGGAAGTGTGTTACAGTGTCAAAAACATGATTTGGTGTGTTACAGTGTCAGAAACCTGTTGATTGATTGATTGATTGATTTAGGAACCGACATCACAGCATTCGGGACATTCCTATAAGCGCTCCGTCCCCATCCTCAGCAGCCAGCGAAGAGTTCCAACACTAATAGTTCCAGTAGCAATCCGTTTATATGTCCGTGTCGCCTTTCCTCTGAGCGTCGATCGTCAGCCAGATCCCCTCGTCACACCTCGCTGTCTCATTCTTACCAGACTATAGTGATCCATTTGCCCCTCCGAGGTGTACACGTGCTCCCACAAGGCCGCAACCACGTCTGTCTTGTTATGTATGTTGGTGTGTTACAGTGTCAGGAACCTTTTGTGAGTCTGTTACAGTGTCAGGAAGCCGTTGTGGATGTGTTACAGTGTTAGAATCCTGTTGTTGGTGTGTTACTGTGACGGGAACCTATTGAATGTGTGTTATAGTATTAGGAACCAGTAATATGTGTGTTATAGTGTTATGAAAATCGCATTTTGAAGGCCTGAGTGCGCAAAGACATGTGTGACTTGTCTTTCCCTTCTGTTGCGAACCTCGTGAGCCATTCTGAACTGATGTTTGCATGTGGACTAGCTGTCCCTATTACCAGTGTCCCTCGTCAGTAGGCGAACCCACTCCAACATCTCAGGAAGTTGTAACTGACGTCCCCAAGTCAAGGAGGAGACGTCAGTATTGTATTGTATTGTTTTGTATTGTATTGTGTTGTATTGTATTGTGTTGTGTTGTGTTGTGTAGTGTAGTGTAGTGTAGCATAGTATAGTGTAGTATATTATAGTATAGTATAGCATAGCATAGCATAGCATAGTATAGTATAGTATAGTATGGTATGGTATGGTATAGTATAGTATAGTATAGTATAGTATAGTATAGTTGCCATGTAGCTGATTGCTGGCTCGTCTATTCAGCCACAGTGACAAAATTAAGCAGGAACAGATATCACATGAAAATAGCATGATATTTATTATTGACAATCATCGCCGCACTTCGTAACAATAAATTGCCGACAGGTGCGAGCTGACATGCGATGAATATATAACAATCTAAACAATGTTCAACACTGGAGTATAGTTCTTATACAATTGTTATCTCTAATGTCAACTTAACGGTCTGACTTGCCCTTGACCTCGGCCATGTGCCGTTCTCAACCGCCGTTCACTCGGGGCACTGTAATCGAGCTTGGACGGCTGTACAATTAGCCGCTCGGCTTGTGCGACATACTTTTGCCTCAGGCTGAAGTGTCGTTCCAATCTTGGAGTAATGTCAACTACATGTCGCTTGGCTTCTGTACTTGTTTTTCCAACTGTCTCCGACGCGGACCCTGGCTAGACTGATTCCCTCTAGCCGTGTCTCGTCCGTGGACTACCCAACTCATGTCACGTGATGCGCAACTTCTCTGACTGACTTCCCTTTGGTCTTCATCATCATCATCTGTTGCTCACCGACTTCCTCACTTAGTCGTGTATATTTTTTCACAGTGATCATGTGAACTGTTCTCACTATGCCAATTACTCTTCTATGGTAGACATGTTCTTACTCTATCAGTGTACCGCTGTCTACCTCATATCGGTCCATGGCAATAGTATAGTATAGTTTAGTTTAGTATAGTATAGTATAGTATATTATAGTATAGTATAGTATAGTATAGTATTGCATTGCATTGCATTGTATTTATATCAACAATATCTTATTCAACCCGCCTATATCATAATTGGGATATATAGTTAGTCACTTCGGTTAGATTTGCCGCATTTTTACCGGAATATTTTTTTAGCGGTAACGTTCGGTTATTTGTTCTTGTGTCTCCCATATACGGACAGTAAGCGTACTAATTATGTTAAATTTCCCGATTATTTCAAGATCACATTAAAACAGAAACCGATTACGGAGTATTGTAGTTTCCTCTATTGTCTACGAATGTTTACATCTTGGCTTCTTAAATTTTTCTTCTAACGGAGATAAAGAGACTGTCTTTTTAAGACGTAAGTAGACTCTTAGATTCCGTTTTATATAGACTTTGGATAACATCAGACAGAAGATGCATTACAGAGATAAAGAATAGAATTAGGACCAGCAAATACTGCATTCCATCAGATGCAGAACATTTTATGCAATATGTTCTGTCATTGGGAGTCAGAGAAAGAATTCTTAAGTGTTACATAGAATTAGTTTTAACATACAGCTACGAATCTTGGACAATTAGTAAACAAGCAAACAAATCCCTGGAAGCCATGGAGATGTGGTTTTATAGAAGAATGCTGAAAATGAGTAATCCTGACATTTTGAGTGAAGCTAAGTTGCAAAGGCAATATCACAAACATAAGAATCAGTCATAATTTTGGTGGCTACATCATGAGAAGACAAAAACTGGAACATGTTGTGACAACTCGAAAGACTTGTGGAAAGAGAGAGAGAGAGGAGAGAGAGAGAGAGAGAGAGAGAGAGAGAGAGAGAGAGAGAGAGAGACAGAGAGAGAGAGAGAGGGGGAGGAGAGAGGGAGAGAGAGAGAGAGAGAGAGAGAGAGAGAGAGAGAGAGAGAGAGAGAGAATTCTCGACAGTCTTGTGTCGTGGCATGGAAAAGAGACAACACAGGAATTGAAATATACTGTTGGAAGTCGCAAGATGTGGAGAAGAATGATCGCCTACGCCGGTCAGCAAGGCACTTGATGATAGTATCCAAGAGAAAAGCCCCTCGATAACTAAACATGTAAAGCTGTAAGTTGGTGCCTCTCAATGTGGTCCAGTGACCCCTTAAATTGGTCCTTGAAAGTTGAGAAAAGTAGCATGGCATTTAACAAACAGAATGGTTACAGTCTAACCAGTTAGAGAACACATTTTAACATACACAACAGTCTAGCCCAGTGTTTCCCAACGTGGGGCCCATGCCACACAGGGGGGCAATTCGATTGTTATGGGGGGGGGGCAATTCGATTGTTATGGGGGGCAATTCGAAAATGGAAGAAAACGGCTGGATATAACAAAACGGGGAGACTTGAGACTGAAGTTAACTAAATTGGAACCTGACATAAAATCTCTTTGCAGCAAGCATCAAGCGCAAGGATCTCACTAAATTTAAATAATTACTAATAATTAAGCTAATATAGAAAAATCTTTCATTAAAATTATTTTGTACTTGAATTTCAGTTCTCCATTATATGTTTTCAAAATTTACTTACTGTGTTTGCTTAATAATTTCCTAGCGATTATCGGTTCATTGGCTAGGATCGGGTGCATTGGCTGGTTCCCCCCAGTAGTGCGCCTGGTCTGGTAGGGGGGCCGGAATGATCAAATAAAAACCCATCACATATCTTTACCTTAGATGTGGGCCTGGTGGTCCACTGTGGACAATAGCTCACAGTGAGACTAAGGGTCCACACAAAAAAGGGGGAGGCGGGGGAACCAGCTTGTCTGGGGTAACCGCCAACCCTCCCCCCTCCCAAAAAAAAAGAATTCATCCAACACAACCGACACAGCTCATATATGTATTTGTTTTATTAACGCATGTGACACTCAACACTAACAAACGGCAACGCTCTGTAATACACACAAACAAAAGAAACACGCATTACACCTTGTAAATATACATTGCTTTGTATGAAATTGGCAAGCTACTGAGCGTAATCTTGCCAAGAAATCAACAATCAGCTGAAAGATGCTGATGTTGACAACAATGTCCTGTAAAGGATATGCAAACAATTTTTTTTGGGTATGAAATAATCATTTTTGAAAGAAGTAAAAAAATAGATAGAGAGAGAGATAGAAAGAGTCCGTAAAACAAATGGGGCATAATATTTACTTAACTTGATTTATTTAACTGTTAACAAGGAATATGACTCCTCAGAATTTGTTTTGGGTTATTTTATCTGAATTATGCTGTTGAATAACTCATACTGGAATCTTGTCACATTAAAAACTTGAAGGTTTCGATCGATGACAGAAAGTCGCGCCAAATGTCTACACATAGTCGGCATTTCTTTAATATGTTGTTGCTCGAGGAGGGACTGTAGAGCCAGCCGTCTGCAAGGCGAGAGCCAGCCTTTGATGTGAAAGACGGAATGTCTGGGCAGAAGTCGGCTAGATCTTTTGTGTGGGGAAATGATTCCCCAGATTACAGACTAGCGGAACTCTCTGAAGTGCCGGGACAGGTCCCCAGTTGAAAGCGAAATAGACGGCGGGTTGTTTCCACCCAGTCTAAACAGGAGGAAGAAAAATAGATTCTAGACTGTCTAGTGTCTAGACAGTTTTGTGACGTCATTGGTACCCAGTATAAGAAACATTGAGATAAACAACTTTGGGTTAGTCGACCAAAAGTTGTGAAGCGCTACGGACCGGTGCAGTATTCCTAGTTGCTTCTATAGAGAGTCTATAGTGTCTATTGCTGATGTACATCGGCGGACATCGATCCAGTCTGTGATTTCATAGTCTCCATCTACAACAGGAATAACTATATGGTTCCACTCGAATGTTCCACGTTATTCTACCAAGAAGCTAGCAACAAAGTCATAGAAAGTCATGGCTCTAGTATTGAAGGCAGAGTTTGCTGAGAGGCCTTTGCACTGGGCCCATAACCCAGATGGTCTGCAGGAACCTTGCCTCTGCTGAGCAGGAAATGATGATTATCAGTGTTTTTCTTAGTGATAGTCACATCACATTAAATTCAGGACACTGAAAATAACACTTGTACCAGGAACACTAGTAACAATAACTACCTGGAACAGTAACATTGTGTATTAACATTAGGGAAGTCTTACAAAAAGTGAAATACGAACATTTAGGTTTTTCCAAAGTGACAGTAACCATATTTGTAGGATTCTCTGATCACAGAACTTTAAATGAACAGAATAGTTACACTGTGTGTGTTAGAATGAGAATCAATAGCAAAGCGTAGCTGTTGACATCGAGAAGTTTAGTGGACAAGCGAAATATTTTAAGAAATGGGTTGTATCCATTGAAAAACATGCTTATCTAGTGGACGCTACAGATGAGGATAAGAAAAATTTAGCTTATAGGACTAGTGCATCGCCTGTCTCTGATCATATTCGAAGAAAATTAGAAGCAGGAACTGATGAGAGGTGGGAGCAATTTAAGGATGATCTATCCCACAAGCATGCGGAGATCACAGATCCACAACATGCTTTCTCAGTATTAAGACAATCTAAGCAACATGATGGAGAAAGTGTTCAGTTGTTTAGTGACAGGCTGATTAATTTAGCAGA
Source organism: Cepaea hortensis (assembly GCA_963921405.1). Classification (NCBI taxonomy): domain Eukaryota; kingdom Metazoa; phylum Mollusca; class Gastropoda; order Stylommatophora; family Helicidae; genus Cepaea; species Cepaea hortensis. The sequence continues at coordinate 84,266,248 of OY992893.1, forward strand.
GAAAGCATTCATAGGACAGAATGTTCAAGGCGGGGAAGTAGAGAGAATGCTGGTTAGAATTTTTGTTGATGGAATAAAGTCAGATGGACTTAAATTTAAACTTATGAGGGAAAATCCTGCAAGATTATCACAGGCTATGGATATAGCTGTACAGGAGGAGATTTTGAGAAGAAGATTTAGACTAAGGGTAGGACGAGAGATAGGAACTAATAGAGAAGAGAGCATTGAAGAACCTATGGAGATAGGACAAGCGAGATACGGTTGGAGAAGACGGGGAGAAATACAGACAATGCAGGGAAATAATAATCAAAATACTCATGATAGAGAAAGACAAACGAGAAACCCTATAAGAGAGACGGCAAATAGCACAACTATGGTTTGTTGGAGCTGTGGTCAGAGGGGACACGATTTTAGATTTTGTGACAACAGACGTGCTCAGGTTAGTGCACAGAATAGAAGTGTAAACAGTAGAACAAATAGAAATTTTGAAGACAGACAGAGGAATTTTACAAGGCCAAGGACAGGGAACCAGAGCAATATTAAACAAAGAGTAGAACAACCAACGAACATTAGTTACGCTGGAAATAGCTGGAGACGAATTAGTATAAATAATATAGAAACACGGACACATAGAAGAGGGCAACATAGTAGTCGGGGTTTCCAGTATGATACTATTACGCTAAGGCCATGTCAAAGTTCAAACTGCTTTAGAAGACAACCACTTTATAACAACAACAGAAACTACCGCAGACGGAAGGTAAACGACGTGACGAGAACACGAAGGTATGAAGAGAGACAACATAGCAGACCAGAATTTAATGGTTGGCAGAGACACAATTTTTATAAGAAGAAATGGAACTGGGACTGGCCATCCAATAATAAAGATGCGAGAACGTTGCGATATCAATGGTTTGAAATCAGAAGATTGAGGTATGCACTCACAAAGTCTAACAACAGAGAAAATCAGCATCAGACTAATAGAACCTTAGCTGATGATCGACAGGTATTTTCAGTTGTTAGAAGTAGACAAGAAAGAGAGACACAGACGCGAATGATGGAAATGGTGGATAATAATACGCAGACTCAAGTAGACAAGGTACAACCCATTAAAAAGATAGGAAGGGAAACACAAACTATTGTAGAACTTACAAAACCAGCACAAGTTGAAAAGGTTGCGTCAGTCAAAATTAAAGAGATTGTAGGTAAGCAGTTAAAACCAAGAAACACCAGACAGAAGGTTAGAAAAAGTGTCAAAGCCAGATCTGAAAGTTTGCTGGTAAACGTGGGTTCGACTGGCGTAGTAACAGATGCCTCAGACGGAGACATGGAGTTTCTCCCTGACTGCGACAGGAAAGGTAGCGGTATAAATAAAAAGAATATTGGTGGTAGGAGTTCAGACTACAGAGATGTTGTTTCCTCTTCTGCAACATATGCTGGAACGACTATATACAGTGAATATTCTGAAGATGAGGGAGGAAGATATAAAATAATTCGGACACATACTGAAAACAATGAGCAGACAGACGCAGTAAAAACAAGAATAGCAAATAAAGGAAACAGAAAGAAAGCACTTAAGAAGAAAAATAGTAATAAACAGATAGCAGAAATCTACTCGACTACGGAAGATGACATAAGAAAAATCAGAGAATATATGAACTTAAGACCTGAGTACTTTAATGACAGTCTAACAGTTGTGGATACTGAAGATGAGGTAGTTGAAGAGATACACACAGCAGTAGGAGACAATGAAATACTTGGGTTGGATACGCTCTATAGCTTTTAGAATTCCGAGGGTGAGAAATAGCGTATGGCATTGTTTTGCGGTTTGAGCATATACATATGTTCTGTCTAAAATAGGCAGATGAAATATTTTGGTGTAGCATCACAATATATGGTGTAGGCAATAGTGTTATTTTGGATAAAGAGTCACAACAAGTAATAGTGGTGGAATATTCTACGTGGATACGCTATAAAGAATATTTTGTGTTTGGTTGTGGTGCGGGGAGAATAGACAATGTGGAAATTGAAACGTCCCTTATCCAGAATGGCCGGATGGAGTGGGTTGATCAAGTTGAGTGATGTATAACTGGTGTGATTGAGGTAGGCTAGACTCAGCACAGAATTTGCACGGAAACAGATAAATTAATTATGAATGCTTGTACTAGACTTGACGTATTGTTTGAGGGGACTTGACTCAGAGCTTTTAGAAGAGTAACAGGAGTATAAATATGATATGACGTGATGTCTGAGATAGAATTTAAGTTTCGTTGGTTGGTTTAAGAAGCAAATATAGTAGCATTGACGGAGGTGAGAGAATCCGACGCGTTAATAGTGTAGGATGAAGAGGTTGAGGAGAAGTGAGTAAGCAGTTGAGTGTCAGAGTGATTTGGTTGGTTATGCGTTGTCTTTGCGTGTGTAAATGTATAGACAAACTTGTGTTCGTCGTGCTGATTAGAGAATGAAGTGAAGTCATCTAGTTGGAATGCATGGATAGAACGATGTCGGGTGATGATTAGTAGTAGTATCGCATGCATGTACGAGGCGTTTGGTATATCTTGTGTCACTGTTTGAGCAAGCATAAAATACGACTGCCGTGAGAATATGCGAAGAATGGCTGAGTAGTGACACTAATAAAGCATACTGGTGATTTCGTGGAGGACAGAGTAAGTGAGTATGCGAAAGTTGGGAGGTAGAGAGAAGGTGATTGTAAATTTGTGATATCTTTTGTTTAGAATGTGTGGTGTTGGACAGAATTAATGAATATTCTATGACAGAGATAATGAAGATAGGGAAGTAACGTTCCGTTTGTGTTTTAGGAAGCAGATTCCATGTCGTTTGCAGATGTGAGTGTGCAGAGAAAGTGATTGTCAGCGAGTAAAAGGTATAGACAGCAGAATTAAGGTATTGAATGATGGGGGTTGGTGAGGAATTGGTTGTCTGAGTTAAGTTGCGAAGAGAAGACGTTGAAAATTGATCGTTGAATAAGCGAGTGAAGATGGTAAAGGAAATTGAGGATTAATGGCAAGAGAGACAGAAGTGAGTAATTCTGAGAAAATATTATGTTAGATGCATGTGAATCGTTAGAAGCATGTAGAATGTAAAGCTGACAAGGAGAGATATAGGCTGCTTGTGAATGTTGATTGCTAGAATTAATGTGTTGGTTGAGCAGAGGAAGAAGAGAACGTGACTAACCAGCTGAACGGCAGAGTATTATAATTGTGAGTGACGTGACTCCTGTCGCAGTGTGAGTGAATGAATTTAGGAGGGAGTGTAACCTTGACTTGTTGGGGTGAGATGATGGAGAGTAGTGATGATGGGGGAGAATGAAACGTTAGTTGCGTCGTGTGGACGAGAAACTTAAAAGTAGAATTGGTTCTTGGTACAAATCAAATTCAGGGGAAACAACTAGATTAGGAAATAGCTGTGCTTAGTTGCAATTTCCCTTAGTAGATAGATGAGTTGTTGTACGCTGAAATAACCACATTAGTTAGTAAATGGAGTATTTTCAGATGTGGTTAACAGTAATTGTTTCCTTCATATTTCAAATACAGTGGTGTCGTTATGAGTTAGTTTTGTAAGAGATGGAATATTATGAAGGGAGATAATCAATGGTTTGACTTGCAAATAGACTGATAGAAAATATTTTGCAGATAGCAAGATGAAAATTTTTTTGCTTTAAAGAGGAAATTTGTAATTGATGAAATACGGTAGCTGTGAATTACAGATGAATTATAGAAACAGGTTAGCAAATAGCCTGGTTAATGGTTGTTATGAGTTGTCTTGATGAGTAGACATGATGTTGTATATTTTGGTAATAAGTTGGGTAATAGGGATGTCACTTCTCGTGTGAATCTTGAAGATGTATTCTTTATTGTCATTTAGTTTTGAAATTTGACTTGTTGAGTTCTCCTCAGGTTAGAGAAGACATTGATGTTGAAATGGCAATGATAGAGAGAAATTTAGCGTTATTGAAAAAGTGGAGATATGGTAAATAGGGTGATGGAGTAGACTGCAGATTGCAGGAGAATTTTTTTTTGGAGGATTTAAAATGCGTGACCTGTGTTGGAAGACAAAACAGTCTTCTTATATATAGTAGCTGTAGATTACAGATGTGTTAAGTTAGGTTTTCGTAGAGTATAATGCATTGCATCATTTATAAAGTAGTGTATTATTTTTGATTGAATTGGTTCTGTGAAATGGTTATTATTTGATTTTAGAAGAAGACTTGTTGTGTTTTCTTTATTTTAGGGTAATTTAGCGGTCCGTAAAAGAGACCGTTATTGTTTATATTGATTTAAATTGATGATAATGTGACTATGTACATTATGTTGGGGATAAAACCATATATGTGACAATATTTGGGGGGAAAGAGTTCTGTTTGGATTACGCTTGGTTTAATAACTTTTGTAACTTGTGCTTTCAGTTATTTTGACTTAATTTAGTTCACCATATTAATTTGATGATTGTTATTAGTTTGTTCTGAGTATAGAATAGAATTAGTAAGAGTAATAAGACGGGGCCTTATTTAAAACCCTTCGTTCAGAAAATAGTTAACAAACGACTGAGGACTAGAAGAGAGACACATTCTCCTTGTGAGTAATAAGTTGTAGTAAACATGAGTACCAAAAACTTTAGCCTTGTCCTAGTAAGAAGGCTGCTGCGCCAGTCAGCGTTATTGTTTTGGAATAGGGGGGGGGGGGTAATTACATGGTGGCTATGAAGTTTGGAAACACATGCCATGCTTGGATGACGGGGTTTTATAATTGATCCTACACAAATACAAGTTAGTAGAAATATATGGTTCTGGGGGGTTGAAATGGGAGCTGCATTAAGTCAGCATTAATAGAAAATATATGGATTAGATGCCATGTTATATTAAGGAAGAAGAAGTTAACGTGACTAACGTCTATAGGTGGTATAAAAAGAGGCTGAGTTAGTCAGCATCAATGGGAATATAAGGAGTTAGTTAATTGAGAGTGGACATTAATGGGGCTGTAGATAGCAGCACATATGGTTTACTACAAAATTAGATACACCCATGAACAAGGATGGTTATAATGGGATGTGAGGGGGTAAATATAGGAGCTGTGATAAGCAGCGCTAATTGGTTTAAAGTATGTTCATAAGAAATGAACATTGTCAATATTATTTTTATGGTTTTATGATTGAACATGAGCCATGAGAAATATAGTCATTAATGGTTGTGGCTGGCAGCACAAATATTAATATTGAGTATATAAGGAAGAAATTTTAGATCGACTTAATTTATAACAAACAGAAGTATATATTCATGGATTATAAGATGCGTGTTTAAAAAAACTTTATTTATAAAGTTTTTGTAATTGCAAGGAAGGTAAATGTGATTGCTTTCTGACTACTTCTTTATATCTTTATAACTGGGTGCGCACCCCATCTTTTTCTGTCTATCTTGTGTTGTTTTGTTGATGTTGAGAGGGATATGAGAGGTTGCATAACGCACGACAAATTTCCAATTGTGTTTATATACCAACGGTTTTGATGAACATATGTATATATGAAATGAAATATCTAGATAGATTCCTTATAAATTGTTTTAGAAAAATGAAATTTTTTATACATAAACGAAGAAGAAGTATGACTTCACAAAGGTCTGTGAAGAAACATAGCGGTTTGCTATAAGATATAAGTAGACAAGTAGACTCTTAGGAATAGAAAGAGTAATAACTAAAGCTCACGGGGTAATAAAGGGTTAGTTTAGGATGAGTAAGCGGGTTGAGAGAAATACATTAGGTGAGTAGGTTAGGAATTAAGACTTTTTAAGAAAAAGTCTTGTTGAGGATAGGGAGGAATGTAACAGAGCACCATCTCTGTTGGGGATTTAGTGAGTTAATGGATGCTGTGCAAAATGGGGAAATAGGTTTGTGAACGCGTGAGCACGATTAGTGTTAGGTAACTAGGGTTGCTCACGCGTTGACGTAAACAGTCTTCCATATTAGCCGTCTATAAGAACAAGACGTATGATTTTCATCTGGACGGTATTTTTATAAACTGATGTCAAATAAACTTGAATACATCGTCAAGTTGGACTTTGTTATCTATCGACACGTGCCATCAATTGTATACAGCAGCCTTGTTCTCTATAACACTGTTATATATACAAATACAGGCTTTGAGAGTTCATTCCACTATACCATTCGTGTTGGTTAATGTTTATGCCCGCAATGCGAGTATGGACGCCCAGAAGTGGCAGTGCTTAAGTGGCATATTAGGTCACGAGAGAAATGTTATTTTCTGTGGCGACTTCTACGCTAAAGGCAGATCATGGGGAAACATTTCCTCCAATACACAGGGGGAGGAGCCCGAGACTGCACTTGAAACCATTGACCTGGTTTGTATCAACAGTGGCTGTGTCACCAGGACAGCAAGCAGTCCAGGCGATGAGGACAGTGCTATTGATCTGGCGCTGGTTTCACCTTCACTCACTACAGTGTGTAGATGGGGTATCCTATGACACCTCGGCAGCGACCACCACCCTTGCAGAATATTGGTGGAGAAAGGCAGAACCAGGCAGCACAAGCTAAAGGTAAAGACTTTCCAGTATGACAGTACAGGGCAAGATGTGGTGAGTAAAATAAGACGTGACAAGCGCAGAAAGCTTCAGGGCAGGAAAAAAAGCTGGGAGCAGCCACCTTGGTGGAATTTCGAGGTGGTGAAGGTTTGGGTGGATAAGCGTAGTGCTGTAAGGTGATGGCAAAATGCCAAGAAGAACAGAGCTGGTCATCCTAGTCCCTGCATGCACTTAGAAAGAGAGATGCACACAAAAGTAAGCCATTTAAAAAAAAACTGGTCAAGGTGGTTAAAAGCGAAAAATGGGCAGAGGTGTGTCAAAGAGTAAGCACAGACAAGTCACTGAAATTGTTCTGGCGACTAAATAAAAGCATGAGTGGTATAGTCAAGAATAAGAGCATTTCTGACTTCCAAGGTGCTGACCTCATCTGGCAGAGGACTGACAAGGACAAGGGCAAAGCCCTCTTTGAACGCTATTTAGAGCAGAGCAACCAGACAGACATGGGAGGCCGAAATCTTGCCAAGGAGTTCACCTCAGACAGGTGCAAGGCGCAAAACACTTCGGATGAAGACACAGTGACAGTGAAAGAAATCAAGGCTGTACTTTGACGATCAAAAAACAGCGCTCCAGGGCCTGATGGTATAAGATACGACGACATCGATAAGTGTACCGACAATGAGCTAGAGAAACTAGCAGACATGTACAACAACAGTATAGAGAGTTCTAGCATCAAGGAGGAGTGGTTACACAGCTATCTGATTCCCTTGCCGAAGCCTGACAAAGACCACACAAAAATTCAGGGATATCGAATTATAACCATGCAAAATACAATAGGCAAGCTGCTGGAGAAGGTAATTGCCAGGAAAATATCAAGCCAGCTAGAGAGGCAAGGAGTTTTTCCACCTACCTTGGATGGGTACCGTCCAAAAAGAGAAACCTGGACCAATGCAGCAGTCTTTGCCCATGATGTCTATGAAGGTTTCCACTCAGACCTTTGCTGCAGCGATTGATCTTGAGGACGCATACAACAGAGTACCATTGGATTTTTTAATGCTTCAGCACTCCAACACTAACTGTAATGCTGTGTTCAGAGACGGTGGAAAGAACGCAGGCAATGAATTACCTGGGGATACGGTTTGATCGAAACCTTGCTTATAATGAGCACATAGACCAGGTGATAACAAAGGCCAAGCGGGGTTTGGCTGCGATGCGGGTGATGGCGGCAGCAAACTGTGAGCAGCGCCATCTATGTCTTCTGTACTAGGGGCTGGTCATGTCTGTTTTGGAGTATGCAATGGCAATCCTGACTCTCAGTCGTAAGCAGACAGAAAGGATGGAAAGGATACAGAATGAAGCTATGCGCATTGTTCTTGGATGTACAAGAGATACAGCATGCAGGGCGATGCGTTACCTTCTTGATTTTCCAAGCATTGAAGAGAGAATACATGTTTGCAGGGCACGCGCCTACCTCAGAGTTAACGCAAACACACAACATCCACTGCATAGTGAAATTATGAAGGTGAAGGGCAGCAGGTTAAAAAGAGGACGGTCGTGAATGGGTCAAGCCGAAGACATTCTTCAACAGGTGTGTTCACTTGAGGACTTTGAACCTGGCGAGGAGTGGGTGCAAGTGCCAACAGATTTCTGCACATCCTTTTCAGTTTGCATCCAACTAGATAGAAAATGCAGACAAAAAAATCCGGCTGCTGTGGAGGCTGAAGTACAAGCGTTGATATTCGAGAATTCGCTAGATGGTGATGCGGTCATCTACACAGATGGGTCGGTCGTCCGACATGTGAGAAGCTCATGGGCCTTTACGGCTCGGGCCGGAGGGAGAATTGTGAAGGAGGACTCTGGTGCTTTCTCTGAAACCACAAGTAGCCTGACTATGGAAGTCATGGCAGTAAGTAAAGCAATAACATGGCTCGAGACACAAACATTCACTAGGGCATGTTTCCTTAGCGACTCAATGAACATGATCAAGAGGATAGAGGAGGGGTCGATCTGAAGAGAATGGTTGCTGCCTCTGGAGCGGTCTCGGCTGACAAAGATTAGTTTCATCTTCGTGCCAGGGCATGTGGGAGTACAAGGAAATGAGCGGGCTGACAAGCTCGCAGGTGAGGCTACTGTGGAGGGCGGACGCGCCATGGACCAGGCTGACATTCTGAATGCTCTACGAGAAGTAAGACTTTTGCGAGAACCAAGTGATGACTGTGAATCTACAACCATGGCAAGACTGCGAGAGCAGCAAATTAAAAGAGAGGTGGCCAAACAAGAACACTACGCAGGAAGCCAGAGAAGATTGATAAACAAACACAGAACTGGCGTCGTTAGCCGCTACACGCTGCGGGATATGCTGAGGAGGGGATCCGAGCACTTATGGACTGAATGGTTCGATGTACAATGAGGATGATCTGTCGACTAACTAACTAACTAACTTTTCAATTTCTTCGCAGTTTTTCTCAAGCCATGTTTCTTTTGCCTCCCTACATAAGGTTCTGACTTTTCTGTGAATTTCTTCATAGTTGGCAAGATTATTTTTGTTCTGTCTTCTTGTTTCCATTAGTTGTAAAATTTCTTCAGTCATCCGTGTCTTACGGGCCACGTTCTTTACTTTTGGAATAGTTTTTTTCTGCTGCCCAACTGATTGAATTCTGCAGCATTTCCTATTGATCATCTACATCTTGAAATAGAATCTCTAGATCAGACAATAAATCAAATTTGTTCTTCACTTCAATGTTAAAATTATCTTACATTTCTTTGTCAGTTTTCAATTTGCACAAGTCATATTTAGGGTTTCCTGCTATATACTTGACTTTCTTTAACTTTACCCTCAATGTGCCTGTAATTAATCTGTGACCACTGTAACAGTGACTGTACCAGACCAGGTTTTCTCCTGCTCACTTGGCCGTTTAATCTGTCACCTCTCTCATTCCTATCACCCAGGCGTCATAGGCCATAGCCACCAGTCACACCACTCACCTTTTCGTTGCCTAATCTGGCATTGAAAAGCCCCGAGGATGAGTCATTTAAAAAAAGTTTTACACTGGTCCTTGGCCATGTCTAATTCGTTATAAAAATATATCTACATCTTCTTCTTTACAGTCTGCTGTTGGTGCATATACTGTACTTGTATTATGTTAATACTCGGAGGTTTACCTTGGGGTATCACCTGTAGCACATGAGGTGCTTCATAGAATCTGTGCTTTTGTATGGATGTGAAGAGTGGACAATGAACAGACAAGCTGAAAAACATCTGATGGCTGTGGAAATGTGGTTTCTGAGGAAAATGCAAAGAATACCATGGACAGGCAGAAAAACCTATGACCAAATCCTACAAGAAACAAATGAAGATCGTAAACTGATTAGAGACATTAGACGTAGACAGTCACCTACCTTTGGTCATGTTATGAGAAGAAATGACTTGGAGAACTTGGTGACATATGGCAAGATCGAAGGGAAGAGATCAAGGGGAAGACCGAGAAGTAAATACCGGGATGGCTTGGCCACGTGGCATGGTGGAGACAGAAACACGGAGCTGATCCACGAACCTGGTGATCGAGTGAGATGGCAAAACATGACCGCCCACGCTTATCTGCATGGCACATGATGGATGGATGGTGAATATTCAGTCTTCTATTTTCTTTCTTAATGTTATCAACGCTTGGGATGTGTGTGGTTAATTTTCTTTAAATTTGTGTGTGGCCCTAGGAGGCCAGTAAAAAAATGTTTTTCCCACAAAGGGGAGCCATCAAGAAGTACAATGTATATACGTTGAAAGTATGAATTTACTTTTTTTTATATTAAAAGTTGAATTCAAAAGTAGATTATAAAAGGTATTAAGTAAAGATTAAAACATTGTTCTATAAGGAAGCTAACAGATTTATTATTCATAGTATAAAATATGACATTACAATTTTTTGTTCCAAATTCCAAGATATTAGAAAAGAGATTTTAAGTTAGAAATTAATATTTAAACTAAGTATATAATTTCTATTCTCAAATCCTAGTAATCTCCCTTGAAACAATATTGGCTGTTTATGTCCCTTATTCATTGCTATAGGTGTGTTTCTTTTAGATATCCGTTAATTCCGCAGAATGCTTGAAGAGAGTTATTAATGTGTGTAGTAAGAAATCAATGCATTACTGTCATGTTCTTCAATCAATCAATTATGTGCCATGCCGGAAAGCGTGGGCTCTCATGACTTGCCATTTCACTCGATCACCAGCGTTGTGGATCAGCTCAGTGTTCCTGTCTCGTCCATGTCATGTGGCCAAGCCATCCAGGTATTTTCCTCTCGGTCTTCTTCTTGATCTGTTCCCTTCGATCTTGCCAGTTGTCACTAAGTTCTCCAGTCCATTTCTTCTCATAACATGTCCAAAAAATATTTTGACTGTCTACGTCTAATTTCTCTAATCAGTTTACGATTTTCATTCGTCTCGTGTAGTACTTGGTCATTGGTTTTTCTATCTGTCCATGGTAATCTTTGCATTTTCCTCACAAACCACATTTCTGCAGCCATCAGGTGTTTTTGAGCTTGACTGCACATTGTCCAAGTTTCACATCCATACAGAAGGCTCTATGTATCCCATCAACACATTTTTCTCTTTTCAATTGACATCTTTTTATTGGTCAGAATGTTTTTCATCTTGCTAAAGGCTACTTTCGCCATGGCGATTCTTGTTTTAATATCTTCAAGGCATCTCCCCTCAGATGTTATGACTATTCCGAGATAATTGTACCGATTCACTTGTTGAAGAGTATTCCCATTTACTTGTATATTACATTGTGGTAATTCGTTCTTCCTAGTGACGACCATAACCTGTGTCTTCTTACAATTTTATTCCAATCCCAGATGCTAACTATGTACCACAACTGCGTCTATTAATTGCTGTAGATCTTGTGCATTGTCTGCAATCAATACTGTATCATCTGCAAATCTAATATTATTGATGTTTCGTCCTCCAATGCTGATTCCATTTATATCTTCTACATTCCTGAAAATATTTTCACTGTATAGGGAACAAAGATCTGGAGACATTACACATCCCTGCCTAACACCTCTCTTAATAGGTTGATATTGTTCCACTTCATTATCAATCCTTATGGCAGCTTGTTGTTATGCCCAGTTGAATTGTATGATTTATTATTATAGGAGATATTTATGTTAAAGATTGGGGGGGGGGGGGGGGAGTGACCGATTAGAGAGAGAGAGAGAGAGAACTATTTTTTTCAAAATGAATTAAATGTACAAACAATATAAATGACATTTCCTCTAAACATAATATTTGTCTACATAAATCCCACAAACTCGCAAGGCCTTTCGCTAGCGCGAAAAATAGTGCATGCAGGCCTTGACTGTACCAGACGAGGTTTTCTCCTGCTCACTTCGCAGATTAATCTGTCACCTCGCTCATTCCTATCACCCAGGCATCCTAGGCCATAGCTACCAGTCACCTTTTCGTTGCCGAATCTGGCATTGAAAAGCCCCGAGGATGACAGTCATTTCAAAATTTTTAAATTGGTCCTCGGCCATGTCTAATTCGTTATAAGATATATCTACATCTTCTTCTTTACAGTCTGCTTTTGGTGCATATACTGTACTTGTATTATGTTAATACTCAGAGGTTTACCTTGGGGTTTCACTAATAATACTCCATTTGAGATTGTCCAAAATCCTTTAAATGTCCTAGCACTCGTTTAATCCAAAATTATCCAACTCCCCTTGTGTAGTCCTTCCCTGCTAAGTAAATAATTCTATACTTATCTAAACATTTCCTCCTACCTCCCGTGTGTTGCCGGTGCCCATAAGGGAAGTAAAGAATAGCAACACTGTAGCCTACCACGCATGTCGTAAGAGGCGACTAAGGAGGCTTGATGGTTCCGTCGCCCTGCTATTGAGTGAGTGCGTGGCGCGACACTGTGAGCTGTGAGTTTCGTGTGAAATGCTTTTGAATCTGCCTGAGGTTGTTTTTTTTTGGAACGTGACTGCATGTTCGGAGTGATGGAAGGTAGCTATGTCCCAGAGTTGACCGGTGTTTGCCTTATGCAGAAATGCGTGGCTGCTGGGTTTCTGGTTGACTGCCATTGCCATCAGCGATGAATTGTATTTTCGTGGACAGTGTGGGTGAACATCTAGGAAACATTCAGATAGGAAAATGACAGCCGATTCCATTAGAGATGAACTGGGTGTTTCGTGGGGGACTGGTGTGTTGACATTCTGGTGGCGGCATTATGCACAGTGTATTTGTGCGTGCTGTTGTTTGTCGAGACTCCTGTCTTTTCCACTTTTCACATTGGGCAGTGGGGAGCGTTTTGTGTGATATTCACTGGCACAGGAACGGAGCATAATGGGGACGACCCGTTGCTGTGAAGTTGGAACTGCGACTAACTAACTAACTAACTAACTAACTAACTAACTATCTAACTAACTAACTAACTATCTAACTAACTAACTAACTAACTAACATTTCCTACTACACCTGGTCATCGTATTTCACCAATCTTTAATATAGTTATCTTTATTCTTTCTATTTCTTTATTGATGTTATCTAACTGTCCATTCTGGCTAAGTGTTCTGAGATCCCATGTACCAACATTTAGTTTAACCTGTAATTTGCATACAGTTACTTGACGATGATCGTGTATCACCTGTAGCACATGATGTGCTTCATAGAACATGTTCTTTTGTATGGATGTGAAGCGTGAATAATGAGCAGACAAGCTGAAAAAAAAAAAAACAGTTCATGGCTGTTGAAATATACTTTCTGAGGAGAATGCAAAGCATACCACGGACAGACAGAAAAACCAATGACCAAGTCCTACAAGAAACAAATGAAAACCGTAAACTGATTAGAGAAATTAGACGTAGACAGTCACCGATTTTTTGTCACGTTATGAGAAGAAATAAATTGGAGAACTTGGTGACATTTGGCAACATGGATGGGGAAGAGAGCAAAGGGACGGCAGAGAAGTACATACATGGATGGCTTGGCCACGTCGCATAGTGGAGACAGAAACTCGGAGCTGACCCACGACTCTGGTGATCGAGGGAGATGGCAAAACATGACCGCCCACGCTTATCGGCATGGCACATGATGATGATGATGTAGCACATGATTCTTTCTTCCAGACGAAGACACTCCAATGGAATGCCCATTAACGTCATTATCTTTATTGATTTCATTTACATGCATGATTTTCTTGGGAAAATACAGCAGTGGTTTCCCTTTACCTTCGCCAGTTTGTGTATGGTTGACTCCAATAGCATTCGAGTACCGACGGCGGGCCTGATGAACTGACGTCGCGGGCCGGACCCGGTGATCCCCTGGCGTATGGGAATGTGCCGAAAGCAGTTATGTCGGTGTTTGACTCAACTCAACAAAGCAAATCAATTCAACTCTACAGCGGGGTGAGGGTGGGGAGAAACATGTCCCTGCCATGAACCTGTTGTGGGTTTGTGACAGTGTCAGGAAATTGTTGTGGGTTTGCTACAGTATCAGGAACCTGTTGTAAGTGTGTTACAGTGTCAGAAACCTGTTGTGGGTTTGCTACAGTATCAGGAACCTGTTGTAAGTGTGTTACAGTGTCAGGACCCTGTTGTAAGTGGGTTACAGTGTCAGAAACCTGTTGTAAGTGTGTTACAGTGTCAGAAACCTGTTGTGGGTTTGTTATAGTGTCAGAAACATATTGTAATTGGGTTACAGTGTCAGGAACCTGTTGTAAGTGGGTTACAGTATCAGAAACCTGTTGTAAGTATGTTACAGTGTCAAAAACCTGTTGTTGGTGTGTTACAGTGTCAGAAACCTGTTGTTGGTGTGTTACAGTGACGGGAACCTATTAATGTTTGTTATAGTATTAGGAACCTGCAGTATGTGTGTTATAGTATTAGGAACCTGTAGTATGTGTGTTATAGTGTTATAAAAATCGCATTTTGTAGGCCTGAGTGCGCAAAGAAATATGTGGCTTGTCTTTCCCTTCCATAGCGAACCTCGTGAGCCATTCTGGACTGATGTTTGCATGTGGACTAGCTTTCCCTATTACCAGTGTCCCACGCCAGTAGGCGAACCCACTCCAACATCTCAGGTAATTGTAACTGACGTCCCCAAGTCAAGGAGGAGACGTCAATATATTGTATTGTATTGTGTTGTGTTGTGATGTGTTGTATTGTATTGTGTTGTGTTGTGTTGTATTGTATTGTATTGTATTGTAATGTATTGCGTTGCGTTGCGTTGTATAGTATAGTATAGTATAGTATAGTATAGTATAGTATAGTATAGTATAGTATAGTATAGTATCATCATCATCATCAAGTGCCGTGCCGGCTGGCGTAGGCGTTCATGGCTCTCCACAGATCTCGGTCTTTGGTGTTCTGGATCAACTCTGCTGATGATATTACTCCATGCCACCGTCTCAGTCCGTCCAGCATCATTTCTCTTGGTCTGCCTCTGCCTCTCTTCCCCTCGATCTTTCCAGTTGTCACGATGTTCTCCAATATTCTCCAATAGTATAGTATAGTATAGTATAATATAATATAGTATAGTATAGCATAGCATAGCATTGTGTTGCGTATCCCTTATGGGACGTTGCAGTCAACACCAGCATTTTCAGCTGTTGTTGATGTACTAGGCAAATGTTACGTTCAGTAGTTTGCTATTGCTTTCTGAACTACCGGCCCCTATATCTTTTTCGAAAAAACCAGCACCGCCGTGTTTCGAACCCGGGTATATGGGCTCACAAATCGCGTTCGCAAGCCCTTAGCCACAGAGATATAGCATAGCATAGTATAGTATAGTATAGTATAGTATAGTGCAGTATAGTATAGTATAGTATAGTATAGTATAGTATAGTATAGTATAGTATAGTATAGTATAGTATAGTATAGTATAGTATAGTATAGTATAGTATTTATATCAACAATATCTTATTCAACCCGCTTGTGTCATAATTGTGATATATAGTTAGGCACCTCGGTTAGATTTGCCGCATTTTTACCGGAATGTTTCTTTAGCGGTAACGTTCGGTTATTTGTTCTTGTTTCTCCCATATGGGGACAGTAAGCGTACTCATTATGTTAAATTTCCCGATTATTTCAACATCGCATTAAAACAGAAACCGATTACGGAGTATTGTAGTTGCCTCTATTGTCTACGAATGTTTACATCCTGGCTTCTCAAATTTTTCTTCTAACGGAGATAAAGAGACTGTCTTTTTAAGACGTAAGTAGACTCTTAGATTCCGTTTTATATAGACTTTGGATAACATCAGACAGAAGATGCATTACAGGGATAAAGAATAGAATTAGGACCAGCAAATACTGCATTCTATCAGATGAAGAACATTTTATGCAATAAGTTCTGTCATTGGATGTCAGAGAAAGAATTCTTAAGTGTTACATAGAACTAGTTTTAACATAAAGCTGGAAAAGAGACAACACAGGAATTGAAATATACTGTTTGAAGTCGCAAGGTGTGGAGAAGAATGATCGCCTACGCCAGTCAGCAAGGCACTTGATGATGATAACACAGAGAAGAGCCCTTAAATAACTAAACATGTAAAGCTGTAAGTTGGTGCCTCTCAATGTGGTCCAGTGACCTCTTAAATTGGTCCTTGAAAGTTGAGAAAAGTAGCATGGATTTAACACACAGAATAGTTACAGTCTAGCCAATTAGAGAACACATTTTAACATACACAATGGTATAGTCTAGCCAGTTAGAGAACATATTTTAACATACACAATGGTATAGTCTAGCCAGTTAGAGAACATATTTTAAGATACAAAATGGTTACAGTCTAGCCCAGTGTTTCCCAACGTGGGGCCCACGCCCCACAGGGGGTGGAGGGGGGGGGGCAATTAGATTGTTAAGGGGGACAATTCGAAAAGGGAAGAAATAGGCTGGATATAACAAAACGGGGAGACTTGAGAGTGAAGTTAACTAAATTGGAACCTGACGTAAAATCTCTTTGCAGCAAGCATCAAGCGCAAGGATCCCACTAAATTTAAATAATTACTAATAATTAGAATAATGTAGAAAAATCTTTCATTAAAATTATTTTGTACTTGAATTTCAGTTCTCCATTATACTATTTGAAAATTTACTTACTGTGTTTGCTCAATAATTTCCTAGCGATTATCGGCCCATTGGCTAGGATCGGGTGCATTTGCTGCTCCCCCCCCCCTCCCAGTAGTGCGCTTGGTCTGGTCGGGGGCCGGGATGATCAAATAAAACCCAATCACATATCTACACCTTAGATGTGGGCCTGGTGGGCCACTGTGGGCAATAGCTCACAGTGAGACTAAGGGTCCACGCAAAGAAAGGGGGAGGCGGGGGAACCAGCTTGTCTGCGGTAACTGCCACCCCTCCCCCCCCCCCCCCCCAAAAAAAAAAAAAAAAAAAATCACCCAACTCAACCGACACACAGCTCTGGCCCCTCTGTGAACCGTGAGCCCTTCTAAAAAAAATACACATTCAAGTTTCTTTGGTGAACATTTCAATTTTTTAATATTAAAAATGATGCATATGTTGGGGGGGGGGGGGGAGGGGGGCATAAGAATTTTAGAAAGGCTTAGGTGGGACATAGCACAAAAAATGTTGGGAACCACTGTGTTACATTATCATAACTGTATATGTATGTATTTGTTTTATTAACACATGTGACACTCAACACTAACAAACGGCAACGCTCTGTAATACACACAAACAAAAGAAACACGCATTACACCTTGTAAATGGAAGTGGATCTTGGAATGTAAATGAACAAATTAAGAAGAAATTAGAAGCAACAGAGATGTGGTTCCTGAGACGAATGTTGCGAATTTCTTGGACTGCCAGAGTAACTAACGACTGCCTGAAACAGGCTAATTAAACTAGAACATTGTATACAACAATAAGACAGAGACAAACATCTATCTTTGGTCATGTAATGAGAAGAATGGCATTGGAGAACATCGTGACAACTGGAAAGATTGAGGGGAAGGGAGGCAGAGGCAGACCAAGAGAAATGGTGCTGGATGGATTGAGACGGTGGCACGGTGGAATATCAGCAGCAGAGTTGATCCAGAAAACCAAAGACCGAGATCTATGGAGAGCCATGAACGCCTACGCCAGCCGGCACGGCACTTGATGATGATGATGATGATGATGCTGGCTGATGTTGTTTTCTATTTTTTTTTTTACATTTATTTTATACAAAGCAATGTATATTTACAGGGTGTAATGTGTGTTTCTTTTGTTTGTGTATATTACAGAGCGTTGCCGTTTGTTAGTGTTAGGTGTCACATGTGTGAATAACACAAATACATACATATATACAGTTATGCTAATATAACATTTATGGCATAGTGCATGTAAACACACATGCCTTGCATATGCTTCATTTCCACTTCCACAAGCGGAATGTATGTCACCACTGTCCATCTCTCTCTCTCTCTCTCTCTCTCTCTCTCTCTCTCTCTCTCTCTCTCTCTCTCTCTCTCTCTCTCTCTCTATCTCTCTCTCTCTCTCTCTCTCTCTCTCTCTCACACACACACACACACACACACACATTTTATCTTGATGTATCTCATGCTTTTTGGAGACAGCAGTACATTGAAAGGACTTGCTACTGAATGAATGAATGAATGAGTACATTGAATGCCGTGAGCATGGGCAATAAACTTTAAATTATCATTCCATTTAAAATGTGGCTTCTTTGTAATTTCTGGGTCACTTAGCTACCGAGGTGAAGGTTCACATTGTTGGTGTTGTTAGCGTGATGTCAAATTACAGGTTGGCACTCTAGTGCCCTGTAAATGTCCATGACCCCTTTTGTTTGGGAGACAAGAATCAGGGATTTAAAAACTAGCAATTAGAGTCCATGGCCTGTCCCCAGGGAGATAAATGGTTCAAGCTGTGACAGTGTCTGGGAAGGACTTAAGATCTGACCACTACCGGCCACTTTAGCTTATTGGGTACTTAAAGGGTTCATTTAATTTGTTTATACATGGTGATGCATATTGTTTCCATTTCAACCATGTCATTACCATATAACATTTTAATACTTGAGATATCGCCTTGGCTTAAAGGCTGCTACACGCGCCCACGCCCACACAAACACACACAATCACAAACTCATACACATGCGCGTGCAAATAAATGCATCACACACACAAACACACACACACATACACACATACACACACATACACACACCTGCATATACACCCAGACGCATACATATGTTACTGCCAAAGACACAGACACACATCCACAATATATTTCATGTTGCACATTCAAATATAATAATTGGAAATTATTAATAATGGTAGCAATAGTAATAAAAGTATTATTATTATTATTAATAATAATAATAATAATAATAATAATAATAATAATAATAATAATAATAATAATAATAATAATAATATAATTGTAAGATTATTAATACCGTCAATAAACACATTTACAGTTGTTGTATCCTTTGTTTAAAACAAGTTATTTGCTTCTTCTTTAATATGTGCTGTCTTCAGGCAAAACTCTTACGGGATTTGCGCTTGTGGGGCTACGGTTAGAATGTTCGAGATTTTTTGTTGATAAAGTTGTTGGACAATTTCTTTGTTGATTGTTCTGTAATTGTATAATGCTTCGTTTCTTAATGTTCATATAAGATGTCTGTACTCTGCCAATAGAACAAGTAGCTTTGTGTGGATGTCTTGTGTGGAGTAAGGAATGGATTTTATCATGATTGCTTTGTAAACATCTGTTCTTTGTTTCGTATGAGTGTTTAGGATGTTTTGTAGGAGATTTCTTGTTGGCATGATTGTGTCGCATTCGTAATAGATGTGCTCTTCTGATTCTTGGACGTTCCGTCTACAAAGCTGACACTGTAGTATTTGTTTAGTTATTTTTGCTGTTCTCTCTGTTGTTGGGGCCATTCTTTAAACAAGCCTATATGTAATTTCCTTTGCTTGTGGGGTAATCTGCTTGTTGTGAGTATTAGAGAAAGTTTCGGTATAATCTTTTATAAAATATCTATGTCCTCTTTTAATTCTGAGGTGTACTGGAGTTGCTTGTAATTTAACTAAATGCTTGTAAATTGTATGTGGTTTCTTGTGTAGTAATTTTTCGTGTGCTTTAATAGCTGAAATACATGTTTTGTAAAATGTTGGGAGAGTGCCAAAGTAATGTGAGGATGTATACCTAATAGGTTTTAAATAAGATTAAACAAGCATACGTGTTTGATCCTCAGTGCTTGTATTTTGGTTGTTATGTCTTGGAGGGCGATACCTCCATCTTTTTTGTCTTGCATGAGTGTAGTATGTTTGATACTGTAGATGGTGCTGCCAAACACAAAGCGTCTAATCTCTTTGTTTATGTTTGTGACAGTCTGACGTGGAGGATCTAGGACTGTGCACAGATAGAGTATTTTTGGAATTATATATGTATTAACAATGGTACTTCTACCAAATATGGTAGTTGTTTTGTATTTGTACCTCTGCAACATATCTGTTATTTTCTTCTCTAGATTTTGCCATGTGTCTTTGTGTGTCTGATTTGGTTGACATGAGAAGACTATTCCGTACAATTTTACAAGATTGTTTGGTGTTAAGTCAAATGGAAAATCCGCCTTATTGTTCCATTTGCCTGAACCCATTATAGTAGACTTTTGGACGTTTCATTTTGCCCCACTCCCTTTGCCGAAAAACGAGAAGGTTTCCAAAATGATCAGTACAGATTTTTCAGTTGTCGGAATGAAAATGGTATTGTACGCATAAGCACGCAGATTTTGTTCACCCTTCCCTTGTATGAACGTACCCCAGACATTGTCGTCCTGTCGTATCTTTTCTAGAAGTGGCTCTAGAGCGACAGCGTAAAGTAATGGAGACAAGGGACTTCCCTGTCTCACTGACCTAGTCAACCTGAAAGAATTGGTTAGGGTATGTTTTAATAGAATCCGACTTTCCGGTTTCAAATATAAAATTTTGACCCATGTCCGAAAATGATTTCCCACGTTGTAGTGTGAGAGAGTTTTGTGGAGGTATGAGTGAGATATTCTGTCGAATGCTTTTTCTTGATCTAAAGAGAGAATTGAGGACTGACAGTTTTTCAAATGTGTGTAGTTGATGATGTCCCCTATGAAGTGTTTGTGCTGCTGGATATTCCGGTGTTGTACACTACATTGCTGGTCTTCATGAATGAGAGATGCCATTACTGGTTTCAATTTATTCGTCAAAGTCTTTGTTAAAATCCTGTAGTCTACGGTTAAAAGCTAGATCGGTCTGTAACTCTTTAAAAGTGTCTTGTCGGTGTTCTCCTTCGGAATAAGAGTGATGTAAGACGTGTTGAAACTGGATGGGAGTTCTAGTTTGTGGAAAGATTCAGAGAATACTGTTAGTAAAAGGGGACCTAGAAGAGGAAAGAAAGACCGATATAATTCAGCGGTAATACCGACAGGGCCAGGCGATTTGCCCATCTGCATTCCGTGAACCGCTTGTGTTATATATGTTAGTGTTAATTCAGTATCTATTGTTAGTGTCTGTTCCTCTGTAATTTGTTTTGTGAATTTCATAAAGTTTTCTTGCACGTGCGCCTGTGTGTTTTCCTCTTTATAAAGGTTCTTGTAATAATCTTCAAAGGCTAAGGCTATTTGTTGTGCCTCGACTTGTATATTTCCTTCCCTGTCAATTATCTGGCCTATCTGTCTGCTGCGCTGTATGTTTTGTTCTAAAGATAGGTATTGTTTACTCGGTATCTCTTGTGTTATAGTTTGTAACTTTGTTCGCAGTAAAGCCCCCTGAAATCGGTGATGTCTGTGGAGATCTAATTCTTCCTGTAATGCTATGATGTGTGGTGAATATTTGTCTGTCTGTAGTAAGAGCTTAATTGCCTTTTCCAATACTTTTTCTTGTTGTAGTTTTTGCTTGTGTATTACTGCTGCTAGTGTTTGAGTTCTCTCTCGTATAGTTTGTTTAAGTGTTTCCCAGAGTTCTCGCGCATTATACTCTGGTATATCGCTTGTGTATGTGAGGATCAGTTTTTTTATGCAACCTACATAGTCCTGATTTTGTAAAAGTGTGCAGTTCAGTTTCCAATGGGGAGATCTTCTAAGATGTGGTGTTGCTTGTACTGTGTTTATTGTTGCAACTACAGCCTTATGGTCTGTGAAGTTCAGTGTCTCCTGTAAATGCTTGACTTGTGTTAAATGATGTGTTATGGGTGCATAAATTCTATATAATCGCGCTTCTTTGTTATGAGCATTGTTCGTGTGTGTTGTATCTGTTCTGTGGGGATGTGTCTGCCTGTATGCATCTGTTAGCCCATGAATATCTAAAATTGATTGCAATGTGTCTAATTGATGTTCCTCCTCCCCTGTTGCGTTTCTAATTTGCATTCTTACATCTCCATTTATAAGGTCATGCGCCGAAAGTACGCAGTAGGTGTACTGTAGGTGACATATGCGCAAAATTACAAACATTTTATACATTAGAACATTTCTTCATTGAAATTGTTGTAAGGAAATATTTTCAACAACAGCAGGATGATATTACACCGTTATTATTTCCCCTGCCACATCCCCCACCTGTCGGCTCCAACCCCACCAATACCATCACCACCACTCGGTAATGATGAACATGGCAGTACAACTTGTTAGAGCCAACCGTTTAGGGTGGCAGCAGCATCCACAGCTAACAGTAACAAGTGGGGAGATGAAGGATTATGATAATGATAAACAGTGATCATAGAATTAAAGAATAATAGCAATCGAACCATAATAATAAAATAGTAATACAGAGTTACTTAATCCCAGCTTGAGAGCATGGTAATAGTGGTACTAGTGCATTTGTGTTGTTAGTATTTTTACATGCGTCCTGTGTGTTCAGTATTTATGTGCGTGTATTTACCGAGCGTTGCATGTGGGCGTGTATGTGACATGTGCAATATTTTATTCATTGGACATATTTACATGTGGAGGGGGGTAACAAAGCGAAAGTGAGAAAATTTCCCATTTTTCTGAACTTATTAGTCTGGAAGTGCTCAGATTCCCCCCCCCCCCCACAACCACCATCACCACCACCACCATGACCACCACCACCACTCTGTAACTCTTTCAGCGTCTAGCAACTGATGGATGACACCTGTTTTGTGCTGGCTGACTAGTCTTCTCCAGAGAATTCACAACCAAAGATCGTACCAGGAATGTGGAGACATTAAGAGCAGAATAGGGCAAGCAAAAGCCGCTTTTCATAAAATGAAGAGTTTATTGTGCAATAAGTCACTATCACTGAATGTAAGAAAGAGAGTGCTGAAATCCTATGTAGAACCAGTTTTTCTGTATGGCAGTGAATCTTGGAATGTAAATGAACAAATTAAAGAAGAAATTAGAAGCAACAGAGATGGTGTTCCTGAGACGAATGTTGCGAATTCTTTGCACTGCCAGAGTAACTTACGACTGCCTGAAACAGGCTAATGAAACTAGAACACTATATACAACAATAAGAAAGAGACAAACAGCTTTCTTTGGTCATGTAATGAGAAGAGATGCATTGGAGAACATCGTGACAACTGGAAAGATTGAGGGGAAGAGAGGCAGAGGCAGACCAAGAGAAATAATGCTGGATGGATTGAGACGGTGGGATAGAGGAATATCACCAGCAGAATTGATCCAGAAAACCAAAGACCGAGATCTGTGGAGAACCATGAATGCCTACACCAGCTGGCACGGCACGTGATGCTGATGAATGTAATGTTCGTGTCCACATATTTGATTGTTAGTAAGTTTAATAAATTGATCATGTCACATATTTTATTTTTGCTAAGTTTACTGTAATGTTCATGTCCAAGAATTTGATTTTTGTAAAGTGTCATACGGTTTCCAAGATGGCGACGCGATGTCTCGTTGTTCTTGGGGGAGACGCTGTTCAGTGTTTTTCTGTGGATTCCCTATGGAAATTCCCGTGAAATTCGTGTGGATAGTGTTTTTCCTTTGGATTATGTGATGTTATTTCGTGTTCGTTAATTGGAAGTGTTCAAAAGAAGCCACGGAAGGCAGGTGGTGGATGAAATTATGAGGGCAGCCGACAGATATTTGTTGGTTATGGTCTCGAGTTTCGCGACGGCAAGCTTTCTCTCTTTCGAGAGACAATTATTGCGGTCACCCGGCCAGTATGGCCACTGCCATAGAGGAAAGCAACGGCAAACTACCTCTTTGAAATTGCCTAGTTTATTATGATTCGCTTAAAGACTGATCATCGCAAGACAAGGACAGAGACATTAAAATTAGGAACATGGAACGTTAGGACGTTAAACAACGACGGAAAATTAGAGAACATAACACAAGAAATTCAAAGAGAAAAAATTAATATATTAGGTATGTGCGAAACGAGATGGACAGGAGCAGTCATCAAGATACATAAAGATTTTAAGATTATTTATTCTGGAGGTGAGGATCGACATAGGGGAGTGGCAATAATTTTGGACCGGAAAACATCAACGTCTGTTCAGGGATATTGGGCCGTGTCGGACAGAGTTCTACTAGTTAAATTGAGTGGCAGACCTTTTAACATAAATGTTATTCAGGTATATGCCCCAACAGGAGAGTCCAGTGAAGATAGTGTAGAGGAATTTTATAATGACATAGAGTCTGCCTTAAAGAAATGTAAAAATTCAGAAATAAACATCATAATAGGGGACTTCAATGCAAAAGTAGGAAATCAAGGGGATAGATACACAGTAGGAAACTATGGTTTAGGAGAGAGAAATGAAAGAGGATACAGACTAGTAGAGTGGGCAAAAGAACAGGAAATGATTGTAGGAAACACCTGGTTCAAGCAACACCCTAGAAGATTATGGACCTGGAGGAGTCCTGATAGCAGGATTAGAAACCAGATTGACTACATTCTCATTAGCAGAAGATTTAGAAACGCGCTAACAGTAGCAAAAACAGTTCCCAGTGCTGATTGTTATAGTGACCACAGACTACTCACAGGAACATTGAGGATAAAGTTGAAGAAAGTCAAGTATACAACAGGGAACACTAAATATGATTTGTGTACATTAAGTAATGACAAGGAAATACAAAACAAATTCAACATAGAAGTACAGAACAGATTTGAAATATTGTCTGATCTAGAGATCCTATTCCAGGATGTGGATGATCAATGGGAAATGTTAAAGAATTCAATTAATGTGGCTGCAGAAAAAACTATTCCAAAATTAAAGAAGGTGGGTCGTAAGAAATGGATGACAGAGGAAATTTTACACTTTTTGGAAACAAGAAGACTCAACAAAAATAATCCTGCCAAATATGAAGAAATTCACAGACAAGTCAGAATATTATGTAGGAAGGCAAAAGAATCATGGCTTGAGGAAAAGTGCTTAGAAATTGAAAAACAACACAACAGTCAAAATACCAAATTAGTGCACAAAAGAATTCAGGAACTTACTAATAAAAGAACAAGTACATCAACAGGCTGTCTAAAAACTAAAGATGGCAAAGTCATAATAGAAAAAGATCAGATTCTACATGTATGGACAGATTATGTGAAAGACCTGTATAATGATAACAGAGAGGAACAGTATGCTATTAGATTTAATAATGAGGGACCAGCAATTTTAAAGATGGAGGTTCAAAATGTTCTTAAGCATATGAAAGCTGGCAAGACCCCCGGTGCAGATAACATCACAACAGAAATGATTAGAGCTCTAGAAGAATTTGGACTAGAGCAAGTCACTAGACTGCTGAACACATTATATGATACTGGAGATATACCTTCTGAATTATGTAATTCTGTATTTATTGCAATCCCAAAGAAATCAGGAGCCTTAGAATGTGATCAACATAGAACAATTAGTATAATGAGTCACATCACAAAGATTTTGTTACGAATTATCATGTAAAGAGTGAGGAAGAAAATACAACCTGAAATAGGGGAAGAACAATGTGGTTTTGTAGAAGGAAAGGGTACAGTAAATGCTGTGTATATGCTGCAAACAGTTATTGAACGTGCTTTAGAAGTAAACAAGGATATACATCTTTGCTTTATTGACTACACAAAGGCTTTTGATAGAGTTAGACATGTCAACATTGTGGATATGCTTGCCGATCTACAAATTGATGGGAAAGACATTATACTTATAAAAAACATATATTGGAAACAACAAGCTGCCATAAGGATTGATAATGAAGTAGGACAATACCAACCTATTAAGAGAGGTGTTAGGCAGGGATGTGTAATGTCTCCAGATCTTTTTTCCCTATACAGTGAAAATATTTTCAGAAATGTAGAAGACCTAAATGGAATCAGCATTGGAGGACGAAACATAAATAACATTAGATATGCAGATGATACAGTATTGATTGCAGACAATGCACAGGATCTGCAACAATTAGTAGACGCTGTGGTTGTCCACAGTGAGCAGCTGGGGTTGGAATTAAATTGTAGGAAGACACAGGTTATGGTCGTCACTAGGAAGAACGAAGTACCACAATGTAATATACAAGTAAATGGGAATATTCTTCAACAAGTGAATCGGTTCAATTATCTCGGAACAGTCATAACATCTGATGGCAGATGCCTTGAAGAGATTAGAACAAGAATCGCCATTGCGAAAGTAGCCTTTAGCAGGATGAAAAACATTCTGACCAATAAAATGATGTCAATTGAAACGAGAAAAAGAGTGTTGAGGGGATACATAGAGCCTGTTCTTTTGTATGGATGTGAAACTTGGACAATGTGCAGTCAAGCAGAAAAACATCTGATGGCTGCAGAAATGTGGTTTCTGGGGAAAATGCAAAGAATACCATGGACAGATAGAAAAACCAATGACCAAGTACTACAAGAGACAAATGAAAATCGTAGATTGATTAGAGAAATTAGACGTAGACAGTCAAAATTTTTTGGACATGTTATGAGAAGAAATGGACTGGAGAACTTAGTGACAGCTGGCAAGATCGAAGGGAACAGACCAAGAGGAAGACCGAGAGGAAAATACCTGGATGGCTTGGCCACATGGCATGGACGAGACAGGAACAATGAGCTGATCCACGACTCTGGTGATCGAGTGAAATGGCGAATCATGACCGCCCACGCTTTCCGGCATGGCACATGATTGATTGATTGAAAGTGTCATGATTGATAATTTTCAAGTTGTGGTTTTGTCAAGTGTAATGCAGTGTTCATATCCAAGTATTTATCTGTTTTGTCAAGTGTAATGCAGTGGTCATATCCAAGTATTTATCTGTTTCTGCCCATTTGTAATGACAATTTGTCATGTCTGTTTTTGCTAACTGTTGTAAAATGCTTAAGTCCACAACAACATCAACATTCCTATATGTTGCAACAATGTATTGTACTATAAAATAAGATTTGTATATTTTACTTATCAGACACACCAAACACAAGAAAAAAAGGTCGTTACAAAATGAGGATATTAAATCTGTGGGCACAAAGTTGGTAAGTAAATCTTATTTGGCAGGTTATTGACAGGTGTTTGAGGCTACGTGTGTTTGCATGTATATATGGTGTGGCTATGTGTGTGTTTATGTTTGTGTGTATGTGTTTGTATTTATCTGTCCCTACTGGATGAAGTCAATGGTCATCATCATTCTTGGTGGACAAACAACAATATTTATCTTTTATGTGTGTATGTATCTATTATCCTGTATGATATGTTTGTGTGTTTATATATGTATGTTTGTTTGTATTAATCTTTTATATGTGTATATATCTGTTTATCTTTGTTTGTAGCCTTTATGATATGTTTGTGTTTTTACATATGTGTATGTGTGTATTCATCTTTTATCACCAACAACAACAACGTCTACTACGACTACTACTGCTACAACTACTACTGCTGCTGATGCTGCTGCTGCTACTACTACTAGTGGTAATACAACAACACCAACAACAACAACAACTACTACTACTAATATTACTACTACTACTACTACTACTACTACTACTACTACTACTACTACTACTACTACTACTACTACTACTACTACTACTACTACTGCTACTACTACTACTGCTGCTGCTGCTGCTACTACTACTACTACTACTACTACTACTACTACTACTACTACTACTACTACTACTACTACTACTTCTACTACTACTACTACTACTACTACTACTACTACTACTACTACTACTTCACAGGGAGAGGAGCTCGAGACTGAACTTGAAACCATTGACCTGGTTTGTATCAACAGTGGCTGTGTCACCAGGACAGCAAGCAGCCCAGGTGATTAAGACAGTGCTGATGGTCTGGCGCTGGTTTCTCCTTCACTCACTACAGTGTGTAGATGGGATGTCCTAGGACACCACGACAGCGACCACCGCCCTTGCAGCATAGTGGTGGAGAAAGGCAGAACCATGCAGCACAAGTTAACGGTCAAGACTTTACAGTATGGCAGTACAGGGCAAGATGTGGTGAGTAAAATAAGATGTGTCAAGCGCAGAAAGCTTCAGGGCAGGAAAAAAAGCTGGGAGCAGCCACCTTGGTGGAATTTCGAGGTGGAGAAGGCTTGGGTGAATATGCATAGTGCTGTAAGGGGATGGCAAAATGCCAAGAAGAATAGAACTGGCTATCCTAGTCCCTGGTTGCACTTAGAAAAAGAGATGCACACAAAAGTAAGCTATTTTAAAAAACTGGTCATGGTGGTTAAAAGTGAAAAAATGGGCAGAGGTGTGTCAAAGAGTCCACACAGACAAGTCACTGAAATTGTTCTGGCGACTACATAAAAGCATGAGCGGGGTAGTCAAGTATAAGAGCATTTCTGACTTCCAAGGTGCTGACCTCATCTAGCAGAGGACTGACGAGGACAAGGGCAAAGCCCTCTTTGAACGCTATCTAGAGCAGAGCAACCAGATAGACATGGGAGGCCGAAATCTTGCCAAGCAGGTCATCTCTGACAGGTGCACAATTCAAATGTTTTACTTTCTTACCTGTCAGAGGAAACTGATTCATTTGCAGGTTGATGTATAAAATTTATCGTTCGTTTTATTATTTACTATATCTGCAGACTGACTGACCATCTCGGATAATCTATTTAAAGGCCATTAAAACACATAGAAAATTTCCTTATCAAGGGAAATAACAACACTCTCTTCTAAATGTTTTCATCATAGGCCAGTTTTGCAGAACATACACTAATATTAAATTATACAGAAAATTAAAAACCAGAAGATGAGCTAATTTCTGAAATATGCGAAATGCCTTCCATTGTTACGAAATTAACTTTAAGAATACAAAATATGATTTATGATTTCATAATATTTTGAAGACAAAAACTGACAAGATCCGAAATTATGTCATAAAACCGAAGTCGCTTTCGCGTTCGCGAATTATAAAGATAGATATAGTCAAAATGTAGTTCCTGCACTTGATCTCGCGAGGGGCTGGGATGATCACCCAACACAACCGACACACAGGGACGCGGGACCTAGAGGGGAGGCTCTGGCCCCTCTGGGAACAGTGAGCCCTAACAAAAAATATAGACCGGCACAAAGAGTCACCTCGGACTCCCAGACAGATCAACACAGTAAGGAGGATGAAGTTTGTTTGTATTAATCTTTTATATGTGTATATATCTGTTTATCTTTGTTTGTAGCCTTTATGATATGTTTGTGTTTTTACATATGTGTATGTGTGTATTCATCTTTTATCACCAACAACAACAACGTCTACTACGACTACTACTGCTACAACTACTACTGCTGCTGATGCTGCTGCTGCTACTACTACTAGTGGTAATACAACAACACCAACAACAACAACAACTACTACTACTAATATTACTACTACTACTACTACTACTACTACTACTACTACTACTACTACTACTACTACTACTACTACTACTACTACTACTACTACTACTACTACTACTACTACTACTACTACTATTACTAGAACTACTATTGCTGCTGCTGCTGCTGCTCTTGCTAATACTACTACTACTACTAGTAATACTACAACAACAACTACTACTACTACTGCTACTACTACTACTGCTACTACTACTACTGCTGCTGCTGCTGCTACTACTACTACTACTACTACTACTACTACTACTACTACTACTACTACTACTACTACTACTACTTCTACTACTACTACTACTACTACTACTACTACTACTACTACTACTACTACTACTACTACTACTACTACTACTACTACTACTAATACTACTACTACTACTACTACTACTACTACTACTACTACTATTACTACTAGTAATACAACAACAACAACAACAATAACTACGACTGCTACTACTACTACTACTACTACTACTACTACTACTACTACTACTACTACTACTACTACTACTACTACTACTACTACTACTACTACTACTACTACTTCTACTACTACTACTACTACTACTACTACTACTACTACTACTACTACTACTACTACTACTACTACTACTACTACTACTACTACTACTACTACTACAGCCGGTAAGATTTCAACCCAGTCTACCATTCGTGTTGGTTAATGTTTACGCCCGAAACGCGATTATGGATTCCCAGACGTTTAAGTGACATATTAGGTCACGAGAGAAATGTTATTTTCTGTGGTGATTTCAACGCTAAAGGCAGATAGATCATTGGGAAACATTTCCTTCAACACACAGGGAGAGGAGCTCGAGACTGAACTTGAAACCATTGACCTGGTTTGTATCAACAGTGGCTGTGTCACCAGGACAGCAAGCAGCCCAGGTGATTAAGACAGTGCTGATGGTCTGGCGCTGGTTTCTCCTTCACTCACTACAGTGTGTAGATGGGATGTCCTACTACTACTACTACTACTACTACTACTACTACTACTACTACTACTACTACTATTACTACTACTACTACTACTACTACTACTACTACTACTACTACTACTACTACTACTACTACTACTACTACTACTACTACTACTATTACTAGAACTACTATTGCTGCTGCTGCTGCTGCTCTTGCTAATACTACTACTACTACTAGTAATACTACAACAACAACTACTACTACTACTGCTACTACTACTGCTACTACTACTACTGCTGCTGCTGCTGCTGCTACTACTACTACTACTACTACTACTACTACTACTACTTCTACTACTACTACTACTACTACTACTACTACTACTACTACTACTACTACTACTACTACTACTACTACTACTACTACTACTACTACTACTACTAATACTACTACTACTACTACTACTACTACTACTACTACTACTACTACTACTACTACTACTACTACTACTATTACTACTAGTAATACAACAACAACAACAATAACTACGACTGCTACTACTACTACTACTACTACTACTACTACTACTACTACTACTACTACTACTACTACTACTACTACTACTACTACTACTACTACTTCTACTACTACTACTACTACTACTACTACTACTACTACTACTACTACTACTACTACTACTACTACTACTACTACAGCCGGTAAGATTTCAACCCAGTCTACCATTCGTGTTGGTTAATGTTTACGCCCGAAACGCGATTATGGATTCCCAGAAGTTTAAGTGACATATTAGGTCACGAGAGAAATGTTATTTTCTGTGGTGATTTCAACGCTAAAGGCAGATAGATCATTGGGAAACATTTCCTTCAACACACAGGGAGAGGAGCTCGAGACTGAACTTGAAACCATTGACCTGGTTTGTATCAACAGTGGCTGTGTCACCAGGACAGCAAGCAGCCCAGGTGATTAAGACAGTGCTGATGGTCTGGCGCTGGTTTCTCCTTCACTCACTACAGTGTGTAGATGGGATGTCCTAGGACACCACGACAGCGACCACCGCCCTTGCAGCATAGTGGTGGAGAAAGGCAGAACCATGCAGCACAAGTTAACGGTCAAGACTTTACAGTATGGCAGTACAGGGCAAGATGTGGTGAGTAAAATAAGATGTGTCAAGCGCAGAAAGCTTCAGGGCAGGAAAAAAAGCTGGTAGCAGCCACCTTGGTGGAATTTCGAGGTGGAGAAGGCTTGGGTGAATATGCATAGTGCTGTAAGGGGATGGCAAAATGCCAAGAAGAATAGAACTGGCTATCCTAGTCCCTGGTTGCACTTAGAAAAAGAGATGCACACAAAAGTAAGCTATTTTAAAAAACTGGTCATGGTGGTTAAAAGTGAAAAAATGGGCAGAGGTGTGTCAAAGAGTCCACACAGACAAGTCACTGAAATTGTTCTGGCGACTACATAAAAGCATGAGCGGGGTAGTCAAGTATAAGAGCATTTCTGACTTCCAAGGTGCTGACCTCATCTAGCAGAGGACTGACGAGGACAAGGGCAAAGCCCTCTTTGAACGCTATCTAGAGCAGAGCAACCAGATAGACATGGGAGGCCGAAATCTTGCCAAGCAGGTCATCTCTGACAGGTGCACAATTCAAATGTTTTACTTTCTTACCTGTCAGAGGAAACTGATTCATTTGCAGGTTGATGTATAAAATTTATCGTTCGTTTTATTATTTACTATATCTGCAGACTGACTGACCATCTCGGATAATCTATTTAAAGGCCATTAAAACACATAGAAAATTTCCTTATCAAGGGAAATAACAACACTCTCTTCTAAATGTTTTCATCATAGGCCAGTTTTGCAGAACATACACTAATATTAAATTATACAGAAAATTAAAAACCAGAAGATGAGCTAATTTCTGAAATATGCGAAATGCCTTCCATTGTTACGAAATTAACTTTAAGAATACAAAATATGATTTATGATTTCATAATATTTTGAAGACAAAAACTGACAAGATCCGAAATTATGTCATAAAACCGAAGTCGCTTTCGCGTTCGCGAATTATAAAGATAGATATAGTCAAAATGTAGTTCCTGCACTTGATCTCGCGAGGGGCTGGGATGATCACCCAACACAACCGACACACAGGGACGCGGGACCTAGAGGGGAGGCTCTGGCCCCTCTGGGAACAGTGAGCCCTAACAAAAAATATAGACCGGCACAAAGAGTCACCTCGGACTCCCAGACAGATCAACACAGTAAGGAGGATGAAGACGGTTTC
The DNA here is from genome assembly GCA_963921405.1 of Cepaea hortensis. Taxonomy (NCBI): domain Eukaryota; kingdom Metazoa; phylum Mollusca; class Gastropoda; order Stylommatophora; family Helicidae; genus Cepaea; species Cepaea hortensis. The sequence goes on from OY992893.1 coordinate 84,298,845, forward strand.
CAGCTGGTCACTAGGAAAAGGGGTCGCTCAACCAAGAGCCTGTCTGACGGTGAGAGTTCGACACCTCCAGCCTCCTCCCCCCCCCCCCCCCCCAACACCTGTTACCACGCTGCTGCCCCTCAACAACCGAGACTACCCTACACCGTCTGAAGTGCAAAACAAAAAGAAATATACTGAAAAGCGGAAAGACAAATCAACCGGCTCAGAACAAAGCAACAGAAGCACTCAAACACATTTGAACCAGCCCATTTTTGACTCGTGGCCCACAGCGATTCTGTCACGCACAAAAATGGTCCCCTCTATGGACGAATTAAGCTCTATAGTGATGACTCGGCAAATATTGAATCAACATTGTAAAGAAGCCAGTATTATTTCCAGTATTGGGAAAAAGTCATTATAATTTTCAATATTATTTCAACATTGTGAAGAAGCCATTATTCATTACCGGATTGAAATGAAGTCAGTAGGAATCACAGTGTTGTGATGAATCAACAAAAAAAAAAAAAATAGTATCTTACAATTATATTATTATTATTACTATTATTATTACTACTTTTTTTTTTTTTTTTTTTTTTGCGTATCCTTTTACAGGACTTAGCTGTCAACAGCAGCATCTTTCAGCTGTCTGTTGATCTCTTGGCAAGATTACGCTCAGTAGTTTGCCATTGCTTTCTGAGCGGCCGGCTCAGTATCCGCAAGTCACGAGCGGGGGTCGAACCACCTCAGTTCTCGCTCCGCTGCGAGACTCTGCGTGATAAACGGGATTACAGAGAGAAAGTGTTGTAACCCCACAGCCAGAGAGACCGGCATTATTACTACTACCATTATTATTAATTTTCCCATTATTACAGTTGAATGTGCAACATGAAATATATTGTAGATGTGTGTCTGTGTCGTTGGAAGTAACATAGGTATGCGTCTGTGTGTGGGGGAAGGTGTGTGTGTGTGTGTGGTGCGTGTACTTTTGCGCGCATGTGTGTTTGTGTGTGTGTGGATGTGTGTGTGTGTGTATGCCTGTGTGCGTGTAGCCGCCTTTAAACCAAGGCGATATCTCAAGTATTAAAATGATGTTTGTCAGCGTGTTGGGGAATAGAGACAGGACATATAGAGGACAAGGGACATAATAGAGACAGGACATAGGCGGGGACGCAGTGATGTCATTGACAGGACACCTACAGGACGACAGAAATATGATAGACAGGACATAGATAAGAGCGCAGAGATGTCATAGACAGGACATCTACAGGACATTAGAGATATCAGAGACAGGACATAGACAGGGACACAGAGATGTCATAGACAGGACATAGACAGGACTAGACCAAGTTATATAAATGGGTCACAAGTCTACAGGACTCAGCCGAGATTGACCAGACAGCCTTGCACTGAACGACCCGACACACCACGGGCAGACAGCAGTACGATGTGACTGTTGAGGCAGCCCGGTTGTCCCGAGATACACGGGGTCCAGTACCACGTGGCCAACCGGCCAGCTTGAAGATAGAGCAGACTGGGACTCGACGGTTTAGGGGTAGGACGCGTGTGTTTCCAGGAGCGAGTGGCGTTGCCATGTTTGAAGATAGCGAGTGTTTGAGTGCAGGGTTATGTTTGATTGCCTGAGTGCTATAATTGTTTGTTAGCCAGCACCTATGTATATAATATCAATAGAAACGAGAAAAAGTGTGTAGAAGTGCTACATAGAACCTGTACTTTTTATGGATGTGAAGCTTGGACAATGAGCAGACAAGCTGAAAAACATCTGATGGCTGTAGAAATGTGGTTTCTGAAGAAAATGCAAAGAATACCATGGACACACAGAAAAACCAACGAACAAGTCCTTCAAGAAACAAATGAAGATCGTAACCTGATTAGAGACATTAGACGTAGACAGTCAATATTTTTGGGCATGTTATAAGAAGAAATGAATTGGTGAAACCTGGCAAGATCGAAGAGAAGAGACCAAGGGGAAGACTGAGAAGTAAATACCTGGATGGCTTGGCCAGGTGGCATGCTCGAGATAGGAACACGGAGCTGATCCACGACTCTGGTGATCGAGTAAGATTGCAAAACATGACCGCCCATGCTTATCGGCATGGCACATGATAGATGGAAGGTAAATATTAATCTTCTCATTACTCTCTTAATGTTATCAAAGTTTGGGAGGAGTGTGGTTAATTTCCTTTAAATTTTGTGTGGCCCTAGGAGGCCAGTAAAAAAATGTTTTCCCCACAGAGGGGAAGGACATTACTGACGATTACATTAACGACATACATTAAAAGTATGCATTTATTATTTAAATAATAAATATTAAACAGGAAAGTAGATTATAAAATGTAATTAAATAAAGATTGAAACAAAATTCTTTAAGTAAAAAATTTTTTTTTTACTGGCAATATAAAATCTGACATTACTAGTTTGGTTCTTTATTGCTACGTAATAGAGGGGAGATTTTAAGTTAACAATTAATATTACAACTAAGTATACAATTTATTTTTTCAAATACTAGTAATCTCCCTTGAAACATTAGATGTTTATGTCCCTTACTCATTGCTATAGGTGTGTTTCTTTCCATCCATCCATCATGTGCCATGCCGGTAAGCGTGGGCGGTCATGTTCTGCCATCTCACTCGATCACAAGAGTCGTGGATCAGCTCCGTGTTCCTGTCTCGACCATGCCATGCGGCCAAACCATCCAGGTGTTTACTTCTCGGTCTTCCCATTGGTTTCTTCCCTTCGATCTTGCCAGTTGTCACCAAGTTCTCCAATTCATTTCTTCTCATAACATGCCCAAAAAATTGTGACTGTCTACGTCTAATATCTCTAATCAGTATACGATCTTCATTTGTTTTTTGAAGGACTTGTTCGTTAGTTTTTCTGTCTGTGCATAGTATTCTTTGCATTCTCCTCAGAAATCACATTTCCACAGCCATCAGCTGTTTTTCACCTTGGCTGCTTATTGTCCACGCTTCACATCCATACAAAAGTATAGGTTCTATGTAGCACTTCAACACTTTTCTTTTCGTTTCAATTGATATCTTTCTATTGGTCAGTATGCTTTTCATCTTGCAAAAGGCTACCTTCGCAATGGCAATTCTAGTTTTAATCTCTTCAAGGCATCTCCCATCAGATGTTATGACTGTGCCGAGATAACTATATCGATTCACTTGATTAAGAATATGCCCATTTACTCGTATATCACATTGTGGTATTTCCTTCTTCCCAGTGACGACCATAATCTGTGTCTTCTTAATATTCAGTTCTGAATATTCAGTTCACTGTGTGCAACAACCGCATCTACTAAATTTTGCAGGTTCTGTTCATTGTCTGCAATCAAGACTGTATCATCTGCATATCTAATGTTGTTGATGCATCGTCCCCAAATATTGATTCCTTCCATATCGCCTGGCATATTTCGTTGCAACTCGTCATGTACATACTGCAGAAATCACACAACTTACGTGAATTAACTAGATAAATCCTTCAAACTGAAATATACACATGTTCGCACAGTAATGTCCATTGTCTACCACGGTAATTTTAAACTGACTAACATGTCTTTCTGCTTGCACAAGGACGGCTTGCGAAGGTTGATTATTATAGCTTCAGCAAACTTTAACAATCGACTTTAACATAATTCAGGAGGTACATCTCCGGTATCGTATATTGCCTTCAGCAGTCTGGTGACTTGGTTTATTCCATATTCTTCTAAGGCATTGATCATTTATATTGTGATGTTATCTGTACCCGGGGTCTTGCCAGTTTTCATATGGTTAAGAGCATTCTGAACTTCCATCTTCAAAATTGATGGTCCTTCATTATTATTCCAATGATGATATTGTTCTTCTCTTGTATCATCATAAAAGTCTTTCACATAATCTGACCACGCGTGTAAAATTTGATCTTTTTCTATTATGAATTTGCCATCTTTGGTTTTTAGGCAACCCATTGATGTGTGTGTTCTTTTGTTAGTGATGTCATTAATTCTTTTGTGCATTAATTTGGTATTTCGGGTGTTGTGTTGGTTTTCAATTTCCTTGCAATTTTTATCCAGCCATGTTTCTTTTGCCTCTTTGTATAGCTTCCTAATTTTTGTGTGAATCTCTTCATATTTTTCCTTGTTATTTTTGTTATTTCTTCTTACTTCCATGAGTTTTAAGATGTCTTCCGTCATCCATTTCTTACGTCCTATTATCTTTATTTTTGGAATGGTTGTTTCTGCAGCTTGGTTGATTGATTTCTATAATATCTCCCATTGGTCACTAACGTCTTGAAATAATATTTCCATATCGGACAATGCGTCGAATCTGTTCTTTACCTCTACATTGAATTTATCTTGTATTTCCTCACTCTTCAGTGCCTGCAGATCAAATTTTGTGTTTCTTTGTGAATATTTGACTTTCTTTAATTTTATATGTAAATTGCTTAAGATTAATCTATGGTTGCTGAAGCAGTCTGCGCTTGGTATAGTTTTAGCGACTTTTAAAGCATTTCGAAATCTTTTGTTGATGAGAATGTAATCATTCTGATTTCTGATCTTACGATCAGAACTCCTCCATGTCCATAATCTCCTTGGGTGCTGTTGATACCAGGTGTTTCCAATAATCAAATCATGCTCTTTTGCCCACTGTACAAGTCTGCAACCCCTTTCATTGTTCCCTTAGTCCATACTTGCCTACAATGCATCCATTCTGTTCATTTCCAACTTTGGCATTCAAGTCACCCATTTTGATATTTACTTCAGAATTCTTGCATTTCTTGAAAGCTTTCTCTAAATCATTATAAAATTCATCGATGCTGTCATCACTAATGTCTGCTGTTGGTGAGTAAACTTGGATGACATTGACATCAAAAGTTCTTCCACTCAACTTCACAAGTAACACTCTGTCTGATAGAGCCCTATATCCATTGATCGATTTTGCTCAGTGTGTATCCATTATAATTGCTATTCCTCGCTGTTTTCTCTCTCCACCAGAATGGATTATTATATATTCCTCAGATGTTATAATGCCCATTCCTGTCCAGCTGGTCTCACATATATCTAACAGGTTAATATTTAATCTTCTCATTTCATTCTTAATGTTATCAAATTTTCCATCCCAACTCATAGTTCTTACATTCCAAGTTCCTACTTTCAATGTTGATATCCTTTTGCACTCAGTCGCCTGATGACGGTCTGGAGTCACCTGGTGCACATGACTACCCCTACCGGGCAAGGTTGCTCCTGTGGAGTACCCATTTACGCCGTTTCTCTGATTATCGATAAGACTGCAGTACATGATATTCTTGGCATCTGTAAAGAAAGTAGTTTGCCATTGCTTTCCTTCCTAGCAGTGACCATACTGGTCGGTGACCGTAGCCATTGTCTTCAAAAAAGAGATCCTCTGCCTACCGTCGTGAAGCTGGAGACCATAACCTACAACTATCTGTTGGCTGCATCCACCACCTGCACCCATGGCTTCACGTAACCCTGATCGGGGCCTAAACGGGTACTCCACCTTGCTCAAGGGTGTCCCGTAGGCTAGCGGAGGGAAGAAGGCACCTTACCTCTCCTTTGATAGGGAATACCTCTACCCCGCCACCTTTCTTTTAGCTATCTGATAATTCCGCAGAATGCTTCAAAAGAATTATTAATATGTGTGGTGAGCAATCAATGCATTACTATCGTGTTATTATGATGTTTTAAATATGCTCTATGCAACTAGGGAAACGCATACCGAGTTGAATTGTATGATTTATTATTATCAGAGATATTTATGTTGAAGAAATGGGCGGGGGGGGGGGGGGCTGTTAGAAAGCAATACACTATTTGGCAGAGAGAGAGAGAGAGAGAGAGAGAGAGAGAGAGAGAGAGAGCGAGAGAGAGAGAGAGAGAGACGGCGGAGAACTATTTATTCTAAGTGAATTAAATTTACAAACAATATAAATGACATTTCCTCTAAACATAATATTTGTCTACATAAATCCCATAAACCTGCACGACCTTTTGCTAGCGGGTAAGAAAAAAGTGCATGCAGACCTTGCCTGTGCCAGACCAGGTTTTTTCCTGCTCTCTTTGCCGATTTATCTGTCACCTCTCTCATTCCTATCACCCAGGCGTCCTAGGCCATAGCCACCAGTCACCTTTTCGTTGCCTTATTTGGCATTGAAAATCCCCGAGGATGACAGTCATTTCAAAATTTTACACTGGCTCGGCCATGTATAATTCGGTATAAAATATATCTACATCTTCTTCTTTACAGTCTGTTGTTGACGCATATACTGTACTTGTATTATGTTAATACTCGGATGTTTACCACGGGGTTCCAATAATAATACTCTATTTGAGATTGTCCACAATTCTTTAACTGTCCTAGCACACATTTGATCCAAAATTATGTCAACTCCCCGTGTGTAATCCTTCCCTGCTAAGTAAATAATTACACACTTATCTAATTATTTTCTCTTGTACCTGGCCATGTATTTCACGAATCTTTAATATAGTTATTATCTAACTTTCCATTCTGGCGCGGTGTTCTGACATTCCATGTACCAACATTTAGTGTATTTTTAACCCTTAATTTGCATAAAGTAGCTTGACGACGATCGGGTATCACCTGTAACACATGAGGTGCTTCATAGAACATGTGCTTTTGTATGGATGTGAAGCGTAAATAATGAGCAGACAAGTTGAAAAACATCTGATGGCTGTCGAAATGTGGTTTCTGAGGAAAATGCAAAGAATACCTTGGACAGACAGAAAAACCAACGAACAAGTCCTTCAAGAAACAAATTAAGATCGTAAACTGATTAGAGTCATTAGACGTAGACAGTCAAACATTTTTTGGCATGTTATGAGAAGAAACGAATTGGTGACACTTGGCAAGAACGAAGAGAAGAGACCAACGGGAAGACTGAGAAGTAAATACCTGGATGGCTTGGCCACGTAGCATGATCGAGACAGGAACACGGAGCTAATCCACGACTCTGGTGATCGAGTGAGATGGCAAAACATGACCGCCCACGCTTATCGGCATGGCACATGATAGACGGATGGTAAATATTAATCTTCTCATTTCTTTCTTAATGTTATCAAAGTTTGGGAGGTGTGTGGTTAATTTCCTGTAAATTTTGTGTGGCCCTAGGAGGCCAGTAAAATATTGTTGTTGTTTTTTTTCCAACTGCACCTCCCCGCGGTAGAGGATGGAAACACACTACGGTGTGGCTAACACAGCTCTGGGGACCGAGTATCCACCGGAATAAGTGGACAACTCTGCAGCTGAGCAGAGCAGGGCACTCACTTGTCCTTACAGTCGGAAATGGCTGTCAAAGGCAGAGGTAAAAAGACCACCATGTGAATGTGGAAGGCAAGGGGAAACCACCACATTATCTTCCCAAGACTTCATGGCAAAACATATTTCAAAGTTAGTGAAGGACGTTAATGGCTGTCTTAGGGCATCCTCGTCCGGTAGGGACAGTCATGAGCCACAGGTGACACCAGACCGTCATCCAGCTACTGATGGCAAAAACTTAACTAAAATAAATAAATTTAGAGTAGGAACATGGAATGTTAGGACATTAAATGAGCTAGGAAAGTTGACCAATGTTCTAAGAGAGATGGGTAGCATGAAAATGAATATACTAGGCGTTAGTGAGATGAGATGGAAGGATCGGGCAAAATTATAGCTGACAATCACACAATAATTTATTCTGGAGGGGATACACATGAAAAAGGTGTAGGAATAATATTAGACGAAAAAACAGCCAAGTCAATTAATGGATACTGGTGTATTTCAGATAGAGTTATTATGGTAAAAATCAAAGGCAAACCAATAGACATAAATATTATACAAGTATATGCACCAACAGCAAGCAGTAGTGATGAAGAAATACAACATTTTTACGACGAAATAGAAATGGCGATGGCTCAAATTGGATCACAAGAAATAAAAATAATACTTGGTGATTTTAATGCAAAAGTAGGAAAGGGAAAAATGGAGGATGTAGTGGGGAATTATGGTTTAGGTACAAGAAATGAAAGAGGGGAAAAGCTAATAGAATGGGCAAATATCAATGATATGATAATTGGAAACACATGGTTTAAACACCATAAAAGACGACTGTACACATGGATAAGCCCTGATAAGAAAATACGCAACCAAATTGACTACATACTAATTAATAAAAGATTTAGAAATGCTTTAATTAATGTAAAGACAATGCCTGGTGCTGACTGTAATAGTGATCATGTACCACTATGTGGACAAATAAAAGTAAGATTAAAGAGAGGAAAAAAAATGGTTAAGAACATGAGTCTTAATAAAGAGGTTCTGAAAATAGATAAAGAAATGCAAGAACAATACAGAGTGACTGTGAAAAATAGGTACAATGCAATAACTAAAATACAGAGTATAGATGAACAATGGGAAATGTTAAGGGACTCCATTCATCAAACTAGCAAAGAAGTGTTACCGGAGAGAGGCAAAATAGCTAAGGAAAAATGGATGAATGAAGATATCTTAAAACTGATGGACAAAAGAAAACAGAGTAAAAATGACAAACAAGAATACGCTAAGATAAATAAAGAAATAAAAGATAAATGTGGGAAGGCTAAAGAAAGTTGGTTAAATGAGCAATGCAAAAAAATTGAATTAAATTCCATTAAAGATACAAAAAATATGCACAGACAAATCAGTGAGCTTACAGGAAGAACAATAAGAATAAATACAGGGTGTTTGAAATCAAAAACAGGAAAGATAATATTAGAGGAAGATGCTATAATGAAGAGGTGGAATGAGTATATAAGAGAATTATATGAAGGAGAAAGGGAAGAATTAACAGAAGATAGTAACTTAGAAGGTCCACCTATTCTGAAAGAAGAAGTCGCTGACGCTATGAAACGTATGAAGAAAGGAAAAACAGCTGGGCCAGATGAAATCACAATAGAAGAATTAGAAGTATTGGGAGAATTTGGAGTAGATATATTAACCAAAATGTTGAATGGTATTTACAGCAGTGGATATTTACCCAGTGATATGCTGAAATCTGTATTTATAGCTATACCAAAAAGACCAGGAGCAATTGATTGTGAAGATTTTCGTACAATTAACCTTATAAACCATATCACTAAGCTTCTACTCAGAATCATAATGAGAAGAACCAAAAATAAAATAAAAATGGAAATTAGTGAAGAACAGTATGGATTTGTGGAAGGAAAGGGCACAAACAATGCAATTTATACATTACGGACACTAATAGAAAGGTGAATAGAGAAACAGAGAGACATATATTTGTGCTTCATAGATTATACTAAGGCATTTGATAAAGTAAAACATGATGAACTGATTAAAATGTTGGAAGATATCAACACTGATGGAAAAGATTTAAGAATAATAAAGAATATTTACTGGAACCAAGTAGCAGCAATTAAAATGGGAAATAAAGAGGGTAGTTACGAACAGATAAAGCTAGGAGTACGACAAGGGTGTGTCTTGTCACCAGATCTTTTCTCCCTGTATAGCGAAGTAATAATGAGAGAGATCAAAGAGATGCCAGGAATACTAGTTGAAGGTTATAATATAAATAATATACGCTATGCAGATGACACAGTATTGGTGGCGGATAATTCAACAGACCTACAACAAGTATTAGACGTAGTAGTAACAGAGAGTGCAAGGAAAGGACTCTCCTTGAATATCAAGAAAACAGTAACAATGGTAATATCAAAGAAAATGGTGACACCAAAAAGTGACATAGAAATAGAAGGGAAAATCCTTAACCAAGTTGATAATTTTAGATACCTAGGGGCATTTATAACATCAGATGGAAGATGTACAACAGAGATTAGGAGAAGAATAGGGCAGGCAAAAGCCGCATTTCAGAAAATGAAGAGTATCTTATGCAATAAGTCACTATCACTGAATGTAAGAAAGAGAGTGCTGAAATGCTATGTAGAACCAGTTTTGCTGTATGGCAGTGAATCTTGGAATGTAAATGAACAAATTAAGAAGAAATTAGAAGCAACAGAGATGTGGTTCCTGAGACGATTGTTGCGAATCCCTTGGACTGCCAGAGTAACTAACTACGATTGCCTGAAACAGGCTAACGAAACTAGAACATTATATACAACAATAAGACAGAGACAAACAGCTTTCCTCCGTCATGTGATGAGAAGAGAGGCATTGGAGAACATCGTAACAACTGGAAAGATCGAGGGGAAGAGAGGCAGAGGTAGACCAAGAGAAGTGATGCTGGATGGATTGAGACAGTGGCATGGAGGAATATCAGCAGCAGAGTTGATCCAGAAAACCAAAGACCGAGATCTATGGAGAGCCATGAACGCCTACGCCAGCCGGCACGGCACTTGATGATGATGATGATGATGATGATGATGCTGGCTGATGTTGTTTTCTATTTTTTTTTTTTTACATTTATTTTATACAAACCAATGTATATTTACAGGGTGTAATGTGTGTTTCTTTTGTTTGTGTATATTACAGAGCGTTGCCGTTTGTTAGTGTTAGGTGTCACATGTGTGAATAACACAAATACATACATATATACAGTTATGCTAATATAACATTTATGGCATAGTGCATGTAAACACACATGCCTTGCATATGCTTCATTTCCACTTCCACAAGCGGAATGTATGTCACCACTGTCCATCTCTCTCTCTCTCTCTCTCTCTCTCTCTCTCTCTCTCTCTCTCTCTCTCTCTCTCTCTCTCTCTCTCTCTCTCTCACACACACACACACACATTTTATCTTGATGTATCTCATGCTTTTTGGAGACAGCAGTACATTGAAAGGACTTGCTACTGAATGAATGAATGAATGAGTACATTGAATGCCGTGAGCATGGGCAATAAACTTTAAATTATCATTCCATTTAAAATGTGGCTTCTTTGTAATTTCTGGGTCACTTAGCTACCGAGGTGAAGGTTCACATTGTTGGTGTTGTTAGCCTGATGTCGAATTACAGGTTGGCACTCTAGTGCCCTGTAAATGTCCATGACCCCTTTTGTTTGGGAGACAAGAATCAGGGATTTAAAAACTAGCAATTAGAGTCCATGGCCTGTCCCCAGGGAGATAAATGGTTCAAGCTGTGACAGTGTCTAGGAAGGGCTTAAGATCTGACCACTACCGGCCACTTTAGCTTATTGGGTACTTAAAGGGTTCATTTAATTTGTTTATACATGGTGATGCATATTGTTTCCATTTCAACCATGTCATTACCATATAACATTTTAATACTTGAGAATACGCCTTGGCTTAAAGGCTGCTACACGCGCCCACGCCCACGCCCACACACACAATCACAAACTCATACATATGCGCGTGCAAATAAATGCATCACACACACAAACACACACACACACACACATACACACACACACACACACACACACCTGCATATACACCCAGACGCATACATATGTTACTGCCAAAGACACAGACACACATCCACAATATATTTCATGTTACACATTCAAATATAATAATTGGAAATTATTAATAATGGTAGCAATAGTAATAAAAGTATTATTATTATTATTATTATTATTATTATTATTATTATTATTAATAATAATAATAATAATAATAATAATAATAATAATAATAATAATATAATTGTAAGATTATTAATACCGTCAATAAACACATTTACAGTTGTTGTATCCTTTGTTTAAAACAAGTTATTTGCTTCTTCTTTAATATGTGCTGTCTTCAGGCAAAACTCTTACGGGATTTGCGCTTGTGGGGCTACGGTTAGAATGTTCGAGATTTTTTGTTGATAAAGTTATTGGACAATTTCTTTGTTGATTGTTCTGTAATTGTATAATGCTTCGTTTCTTAATGTCCATATAAGATGTCTGTACTCTGCCAATAGAACAAGTAGCTTTGTGTGGATGTCTTGTGTGGAGTAAGGAATGTATTTTATCATGATTGCTTTGTAAACATCTGTTCTTTGTTTCGTATGAGTGTTTATGGTGTTTTGTAGGAGATTTCTTGTTGGCATGATTGTGTCGCATTCGTAATAGATGTGCTCTTCTGATTCTTGGACGTTCCGTCTACAAAGCTGACACTGTAGTATTTGTTTAGTTATTTTTGCTGTTCTCTCTGTTGTTGGGGCCATTCTTTAAACAAGCCTATATGTAATTTCCTTTGCTTTTGGGGTAATCTGCTTGTTGTGAGTATTAGAGAAAGTTTCGGTATAATCTTTTATAAAATATCTATGTCCTCTTTTAATTCTGAGGTGTACTGGAGTTGCTTGTAATTTAACTAAATGCTTGTAAATTGTATGTGGTTTCTTGTGTAGTAATTTTTCGTGTGCTTTAATAGCTGAAATACATGTTTTGTAAAATGTTGGGAGAGTGCCAAAGTAATGTGAGGATGTATACCTAATAGGTTTTAAATAAGATTAAACAAGCATACGTGTTTGATCCTCAGTGCTTGTATTTTGGTTGTTATGTCTTGGAGGGCGATACCTCCATCTTTTTTGTCTTGCATGGGTGTAGTATGTTTGATACTGTAGATGGTGCTGCCAAACACAAAGCGTCTAATCTCTTTGTTTATGTTTGTGACAGTTTGACGTGGAGGATCTAGGACTGTGCACAGATAGAGTATTTTTGGAATTATATATGTATTAACAATGGTACTTCTACCAAATATGGTAGTTGTTTTGTATTTGTACCTCTGCAACATATCTGTTATTTTCTTCTCTAGATTTTGCCATGTGTCTTTGTGTGTCTGATTTGGTTGACATGAGAAGACTATTCCGTACAATTTTACAAGATTGTTTGGTGTTAAGTCAAATGGAAAATCCGCCTTATTGTTCCATTTGCCTGAACCCATTATAGTAGACTTTTGGACGTTTCATTTTGCCCCACTCCCTTTGCCGAAAAACGAGAAGGTTTCCAAAATGATCAGTACAGATTTTTCAGTTGTCGGAATGAAAATGGTATTGTACGCATAAGCACGCAGATTTTGTTCACCCTTCCCTTGTATGAACGTACCCCTGACATTGTCGTCCTGTCGTATCTTTTCTAGAAGTGGCTCTAGAGCGACAGCGTAAAGTAATGGAGACAAGGGACTTCCCTGTCTCACTGACCTAGTCAACCTGAAAGAATTGGTTAGGGTATGTTTTAATAGAATCCGACTTTCCGGTTTCAAATATAAAATTTTGACCCATGTCCGAAAATGATTTCCCACGTTGTAGTGTGAGAGAGTTTTGTGGAGGTATGAGTGAGATATTCTGTCGAATGCTTTTTCTTGATCTAAAGAGAGAATTGAGGACTGACAGTTTTTCAGATGTGTGTAGTTGATGATGTCCCTTATGAAGTGTTTGTGCTGCTGGATATTCCGGTGTTGTACACTACATTGCTGGTCTTCATGAATGAAAGATGCCATTACTGGTTTCAATTTATTCGTCAAAGTCTTTGTTAAAATCCTGTAGTCTACGGTTAAAAGCTAGATCGGTCTGTAACTCTTTAAAAGTGTCTTGTCGGTGTTCTCCTTTGGAATAAGAGTGATGTAAGACGTGTTGAAACTGGATGGGAGTTCTCGTTTGTGGAAAGATTCAGAGAATACTGTTAGTAAAAGGGGACCTAGAAGAGGAAAGAAAGACCGATAGAATTCAGCGGTAATACCGACAGGGCCAGGCGATTTGCCCATCTGCATTCCGTGAACCGCTTGTGTTATATATGTTAGTGTTAATTCAGTATCTATTGTTAGTTTCTGTTCCTCTGTAATTTGTTTTGTGAATTTCATGAAGTTTTCTTGCACGTGCGCCTGTGTGTTTTCCTCTTTATAAAGGTTCTTGTAATAATCTTCAAAGGCTAAGGCTATTTGTTGTGGCTCGACTTGTATATTTCCTTCCCTGTCAATTATCTGGCCTATCTGTCTGCTGCGCTGTATGTTTTGTTCTAAAGCTAGGTATTGTTTACTCGGTATCTCTTGTGTTATAGTTTGTAACTTTGTTCGCAGTAAAGCCCCCTGAAATCGGTGATGTCTGTGGAGATCTAATTCTTCCTGTAATGCTATGATGTGTGGTGAATATTTGTCTGTCTGTAGTAAGAGCTTAATTGCCTTTTCCAATACTTTTTCTTGTTGTAGTTTTTGCTTGTGTATTACTGCTGCTAGTGTTTGAGTTCTCTCTCGTATAGTTTGTTTAAGTGTTTCCCAGATTTCTCGCGCATTACCCTCTGGTATATCGCTTGTGTATGTGAGGATCAGTTTTGTTATGCAATCTACATAGTCCTGATTTTGTAAAAGTGTGCAGTTCAGTTTCCAATGGGGAGATCTTCTAAGATGTGGTGTTGCTTGTACTGTGTTTATTGTTGCAACTACAGCCTTATGGTCTGTGAAGTTCAGTGTCTCCTGTAAATGCTTGACTTGTGTTAAATGATGTGTTATGGGTGCATAAATTCTATATAATCGCGCTTCTTTGTTATGCGCATTGTTCGTGTGTGTTGTATCTGTTCTGTGGGGATGTGTCTGTCTGTATGCATCTGTTAGCCCATGAATATCTAAAATTGATTGCAATGTGTCTAATTGATGTTCCTCCTCCCCTGTTGCGTTTCTAATTTGCATTCTTACATCTCCATTTATAAGGTCATGCGCCGAAAGTACGCAGTAGGTGTACTGTAGGTGACATATGCGCAAAATTACAAACATTTTATACATTATAACATTTCTTCATTGAAATTGTTGTAAGGAAATATTTTCAACAACAGCAGGATGATATTACACCGTTATTATTTCCCCTGCCACATCCCTCACCTGTCGGCTCCAACCCCACCAATACCATCACCACCACTCGGTAATGATGAACATGGCAGTATAACTTGTTAGAGCCAACCGTTTAGGGTGGCAGCAGCATCCGCAGTTAACAGTAACAAGTGGGGAGATGAAGGATTATGATAATGATAAACAGTGATCATAGAATTAAAGAATAATAGCAATCGAACCATAATAATAAAATAGTAATACAGAGTTACTTAATCTCAGCATGAGAGCATGGTAATAGTGGTACTAGTGCATTTGTGTTGTTAGTATTTTTACATGCGTCCTGTGTGTTCAGTATTTATGTGCGTGTATTTACCGAGCGTTGCATGTGGGCGTGTATGTGACATGTGCAATATTTTATTCATTGGACATATTTACACGTGGAGGGGGGTAACAAAGCGAAAGTGAGAAAATTTCCCATTTTTGTGAACTTATTAGTCTGGAAGTGCTCAGATTCCCCCCCCCCCCCCCCCACAACCACCATCACCACCACCACCATGACCACCACCACCACTCTGTAACTCTTTCAGCGTGTAGCAACTAATGGATGACACCTGTTTTGTGCTGGCTGACTAGTCTTCTCCAGAGAATTCACAACCAAAGATTGTACCAGGAATGTGGAGACATTAAGAGCAGAATAGGGCAAGCAAAAGCCGCTTTTCATAAAATGAAGAGTTTATTGTGCAATAAGTCACTATCACTGAATGTAAGAAAGAGAGTGCTGAAATCCTATGTAGAACCAGTTTTTCTGTATGGCAGTGAATCTTGGAATGTAAATGAACAAATTAAAGAAGAAATTAGAAGCAACAGAGATGGTGTTCCTGAGACGAATGTTGCGAATTCTTTGCACTGCCAGAGTAACTAACGACTGCCTGAAACAGGCTAATGAAACTAGAACACTATATACAACAATAAGAAAGAGACAAACAGCTTTCTTTGGTCATGTAATGAGAAGAGATGCATTGGAGAACATCGTGACAACTGGAAAGATTGAGGGGAAGAGAGGCAGAGGCAGACCAAGAGAAATAATGCTGGATGGATTGAGACGGTGGGATAGAGGAATATCACCAGCAGAATTGATCCAGAAAACCAAAGACCGAGATCTGTGGAGAACCATGAATGCCTACACCAGCTGGCACGGCACGTGATGATGATGAATGTAATGTTCGTGTCCACATATTTGATTTTTAGTAAGTTTAATAAATTGATCATGTCACATATTTTATTTTTGCTAAGTTTACTGTAATGTTCATGTCCAAGAATTTGATTTTTGTAAAGTGTCATACGGTTTCCAAGATGGCGACGCGATGTCTCGTTGTTCTTGGGGGAGACGCTGTTCAGTGTTTTTCTGTGGATTCCCTATGGAAATTCCCGTGAAATTCGTGTGGATAGTGTTTTTCCTTTGGATTATGTGATGTTATTTCGTGTTCGTTAATTGGAAGTGTTCAAAAGAAGCCACGGAAGGCAGGTGGTGGATGAAATTATGAGAGCAGCCGACAGATATTTGTTGGTTATGGTCTCGAGTTTCGCGACGGCAAGCTTTCTCTCTTTCGAGAGACAATGATTGCGGTCACCCGGCCAGTATGGTCACTGCCATAGAGGAAAGCAACGGCAAACTACCTCTTTGAAATTGCCTAGTTTATTATGATTCGCTTAAAGACTGATCATCGCAAGACAAGGACAGAGACATTAAAATTAGGAACATGGAACGTTAGGACGTTAAACAACGATGGAAAATTAGAGAACATAACACAAGAAATTCAAAGAGAAAAAATTAATATATTAGGTATGTGCGAAACGAGATGGACAGGAGCAGGCATCAAGATACATAAAGATTTTAAGATTATTTATTCTGGAGGTGAGGATCGACATAGGGGAGTGGCAATAATTTTGGACCGGAAAACATCAACGTCTGTTCAGGGATATTGGGCCGTCTCGGACAGAGTTCTACTAGTTAAATTGAGTGGCAGACCTTTTAACATAAATGTTATTCAGGTATATGCCCCAACAGGAGAGTCCAGTGAAGATAGTGTAGAGGAATGAATTTTATAATGACATAGAGTCTGCCTTAAAGAAATTTAAAAATTCAGAAATAAACATCATAATAGGGGACTTCAATGCAAAAGTAGGAAATCAAGGGGATAGATACACAGTAGGAAACTATGGTTTAGGAGAGAGAAATGAAAGAGGATACAGACTAGTAGAGTGGGCAAAAGAACAGGAAATGATTGTAGGAAACACCTGGTTCAAGCAACACCCTAGAAGATTATGGACCTGGAGGAGTCCTGATAGCAGGATTAGAAACCAGATTGACTACATTCTCATTAGCAGAAGATTTAGAAACGCACTCCATCCATCCATCATGTGCCATGCCGGTAAGCGTGGGCGGTCATGTTCTGCCATCTCACTCGATCAACAGAGTCGTGGATCAGTTGCGTGTTTCTGTCTCGACCATGCCACAAGGCCAAGCCATCCAGATACTTGTTTCTAGGTCTTCCCCTTGGTCTGTTCCCCTCGATCTTACCAGTTGTCACCAAGTTCTCCAAATCATTTCTTCTCATAACATGCCCAAAAAATTGTGACTGTCTACGTCTAATGTCTCTGATCAGTTTACGATCTTCATTTGTTTCTTGAAGGACTTGTTCATTGGTCTTTCTGGCTGTCCATGGTATTCTTTGCATTTTCCTCAGAAACCACATTTCTACAGCCATCAGATGTTTTTCAGCCTGGCTGCTCATTGTCCAAGCTTCACATCCATATAAAAGTACAGGTTCTATGTAGCATCTCAACACTCTTTTTCTCGTTTCAATTGACATCTTTTTATTGGTCAGTATGTTTTTCATCTTGCTAAAGGCTACTTTTGCCATGGCGATCCTTGTTCTAATCTCTTCAAGGCATCTCCCATCAGAAACGCACTAACAGTAGCAAAAACAGTTCCCAGTGCTGATTGTTATAGTGACCACAGACTACTCACAGGAACATTGAGGATAAAGTTGAAGAAAGTCAAGTATACAACAGGGAACACTAAATATGATTTGTGTACATTAAGTAATGACAAGGAAATACAAAACAAATTCAACATAGAAGTACAGAACAGATTTGAAATATTGTCTGATCTAGAGATCCTATTCCAGGATGTGGATGATCAATGGGAAATGTTAAAGAATTCAATTAATGTGGCTGCAGAAAAAACTATTCCAAAATTAAAGAAGGTGGGTCGTAAGAAATGGATGACAGAGGAAATTTTACACTTTTTGGAAACAAGAAGACTCAACAAAAATAATCCTGCCAAATATGAAGAAATTCACAGACAAGTCAGAATATTATGTAGGAAGGCAAAAGAATCATGGCTTGAGGAAAAGTGCTTAGAAATTGAAAAACAACACAACAGTCAAAATACCAAATTAGTGCACAAAAGAATTCAGGAACTTACTAATAAAAGAACAAGTACATCAACAGGCTGTCTAAAAACTAAAGATGGCAAAGTCATAATAGAAAAAGATCAGATTCTACATGTATGTTCAGACTACGTGAGAGTGCCAGCGGAGAGGTCACACCTTGTGCAGGGTTATAGTCACGTTGGGCAGATTATGTGAAAGACCTGTATAATGATAACAGAGAGGAACAGTATGCTATTAGATTTAATAATGCTGTGGTTGTCCACAGTGAGCAGCTGGGGTTGGAATTAAATTGTAGGAAGACACAGGTTATGGTCGTCACTAGGAAGAACGAAGTACCACAATGTAATATACAAGTAAATGGGAATATTCTTCAACAAGTTAATCGGTTCAATTATCTCGGAACAGTCATAACATCTGATGGCAGATGCCTTGAAGAGATTAGAACAAGAATCGCCATTGCGAAAGTAGCCTTTAGCAAGATGAAAAACATTCTGACCAATAAAATGATGTCAATTGAAACGAGAAAAAGAGTGTTGAGGGGATACATAGAGCCTGTTCTTTTGTATGGATGTGAAACTTGGACAATGTGCAGTCAAGCAGAAAAACATCTGATGGCTGCAGAAATGTGGTTTCTGAGGAAAATGCAAAGAATACCATGGACAGATAGAAAAACCAATGACCAAGAACTACAAGAGACAAATGAAAATCGTAGATTGATTAGAGAAATTAGACGTAGACAGTCAAAAATTTTTGGACATGTTATGAGAAGAAATGGACTGGAGAACTTAGTGACAGCTGGCAAGATCGAAGGGAACAGACCAAGAGGAAGACCGAGAGAAAAATACCTGGATGGCTTGGCCACATGGCATGGACGAGACAGGAACAATGAGCTGATCCACGACTCTGGTGATCGAGTGAAATGGCGAATCATGACCGCCCACGCTTTCCGGCATGGCACATGATTGATTGATTGAAAGTGTCATGATTGATAATTTTCAAGTTGTGGTTTTGTCAAGTGTAATGCAGTGTTCATATCCAAGTATTTATCTGTTTTGTCAAGTGTAATGCAGTGGTCATATCCAAGTATTTATCTGTTTCTGCCCATTTGTAATGACAATTTGTCATGTCTGTTTTTGCTAACTGTTGTAAAATGCTTAAGTCCACAACAACATCAACATTCCTATATGTTGCAACAATGTATTGTACTATAAAATAAGATTTGTATATTTTACTTATCAGACACACCAAACACAAGAAAAAAAGGTCGTTACAAAATGAGGATATTAAATCTGTGGGCACAAAGTTGGTAAGTAAATCCTATTTGGCAGGTTATTGACAGGTGTTTGAGGCTACGTGTGTTTGCATGTATATATGGTGTGGCTATGTGTGTGTTTATGTTTGTGTGTATGTGTTTGTATTTATCTGTCCCCACTGGATGAAGTCAATGGTCATCATCACTCTTGGTGGACAAACAACAATATTTATCTTTTATGTGTGTATGTATCTATTATCCTGTATGATATGTTTGTGTGTTTATATATGTATGTTTGTTTGTATTGATCTTTTATATGTGTATCTATCTGTTTATCTTTGTTTGTAGCCTTTATGATATGTCTGTATTTTTACATATGTGTATGTGTGTATTCATCTTTTATCACCAACAACAACTACTACTACTGCTACTACTACTACTGCTGATGCTGCTGCTGCTGCTACTGCCACTAGTACTAGTGGTAATACTACAACACCAGCAACAACAACTAATACTAATACTACTACTACAACTGCTACTACTGGTAGTAGTAGTAATACAACAACAACAACGACTACTACTACTACTACTACTACTACTACTACTACTACTACTACTACTACTACTACTACTACTACTACTACTACTACTACTACTACTACTACTACTACTACTACTACTACTACTACTACTACTGAAACTACTACTACTACTACTACTACTACTACTACTACTATTACTACTACAACAACTACTACTACTACTACTAATACTACTACTACTACTACTACTACTACTACTACTACTACTACTACTACTACTACTACTACTACTACTACTACTACAACTACTACTACTACTGAAACTACTACTACTACTACTACTACTACTACAACAACTACTACTACTACTACTAATACTACTACTACTACTACTACTACTACTACTACTACTACTACTACTAGAACTACTACTGCAGCTGCTGCTGCTGCTGCTGCTCCTACTAATACTACTACTACTACTACTCCGACTACTACTACTGCTACTACTACTACTACTACTACTACTACTACTACTACTACTACTACTACTACTACTACTACTAGTAATACTAAAACAACAACAACTACTACTACTACTACTACTACTACTACTGCTACTACTACTACTACTACTACTACTACTACTACTACTACTACTACTACTACTACTACTACTACTACTACTACTACTACCACTACTACTACTACTACTACTACTACTACTTCTACTACTACTACTACTACTACCACTACTAGTTCTACTACTACTACTACTACTACTACTACTACTACTACTACTACTACTACTATTACTACTACTACTATTACTACTACTACTACTACTACTACTACTACTACTACTACAATAACAACAACAATAACTACTACTACTACTACTACTACTACTACTACTACTACTACTACTACTACTACTACTACTACTACTACTACTACTATTATTATTATTACTACTACTACTACTACTACTACTACTACTACAGGCGGTAAGAGTTCAATCCAGTCTACCATTTGTGTTGGTTAATGTTTACGCCCGAAACGCGAGTATGGATTCCCAGAAGTTTATGTGACGTATTAAGTCACGAGAGAAATGTTATTTTCTGTGGCGATTTCAACGCTAGAGGCAGATCATGGGGAAACATTTCCTCCAACACACTGGGAGGAGCTCGAGACTGCACTTGAAACCATTGACCTGGTTTATATCAACAGTGGCTTTGTCACCAGGACAGCAAGCCGCTCAGGTGATGAGGACAGTGTTGTTGGTCTGGCGCTGGTTTCTCCTTCACTCACTACAGTGTGTAGATGGGGTGTCCTAGGACACCACGGCAGCGACCACCACCCTTGCAGCATATTGGTGGAGAAAGGCAGAACCATGCAGCACAAGTTTACGGTCAAGACTTTCCAGTATGGCAGTACAGGGCAAGATGTGGTGAGTAAAATAAGACGTGACAAGCGCAGAAAGCTTCAGGGCAGGGAAAAAAGAGCTGGGAGCAGCCACCTTGGTGGAATTTCGAGGTGGAGAAGGCTTGGGTGGATAAGCGTAGTGCTGTAAGGAGATGGCAAAATGCCAAGAAGAACAGAGCTGGCCATTCTAGTCCCTGCTTGCACTTAGAAATAGAGATGCACACAAAAGAATAAGAGCATTTCTGACTTCCAAGGCGCTGACCTCATCTAGCAGAGGACTGACGAGGACAAGGGCAAAGCCCTCTTTGAACGCTATCTAGAGCAGAGAATCCAGACATACATGGGAGGCCGAAATCTTGCCAAGGAGGTCACCTCTGACAGGTGCTCAATTCAAATGTTGAACTTTCTTACCTTTCAGAGGAAATTGATTCATTTGCAGGTTGATTTATAAACTTTATCATTCGTTTTATTATTTACTATATCCGCAGACTGTCTGACCATCTCGCATAATCTATTTAAAGGTCATTAAAGCACATAGAGAATTTCCTTATCAAGGGAAATAACAACACTCTCTTCTAAATGTTTTCATCATAGGCCAGTTTTGCAGAACATAGACTAACTAATATTAAATTATACAGACAATTAATATCCCGAAGATGAGCTAATTTCTGAAGTATGCGAAATGCCTTCCATTGTTAGGAAATTACCTTTAAGAATACAAAATATGATTTATTATTTCATAATATTTTGAGGACAAAAAATGACAAGATTCGAAATGATGTCATAAAACCGAAGTCGCTTTCGCGCTCGCTCGCGAGTTATAAAGACAGATATAGACCGGCACAAAGAGTTACCTCGGACTCCGAGACAGATCAACATAGTAAGGAGGATACAGACGGTTTCCATCTGGTCACGAGGAAAAGGGGACGCTCAACCAAGAGCCTGTCTGACGATGAGATCTCGACACCTCCATCCCCCGAAAAACCTGTTACCACGCTGCTACCCCTCAACAACCGAGACTACCCTACAACATCTGAAGTGCAAAAGGCAAACAAAAAGAAATGTACTGAAAAGCTGGAAGACAAATCGTCCGGCTCAGAACAAAGCAACAGAGGCACTCAAACAAATTTGAACCAGCCCATTTTTGACTCGTGGCCCACAGCGATTCTGTCACGCACAAAAAAGGTCCCCTCTATAGATGAATGAAGCTCTATATTGATGACTCGGCAAATATTGAATCAACATTGTAAAGAAGCCAGTATTATATTCCTGTATTGGGAAAAAGTCATTATAATTCCAATATTATTTCAACATTGTGAAGAAGCCATTATTCATTGCGTATCCTTTTACAGGACTTAGCTGTCAACAGCAGCATCTTTCAGCTGTCTGTTGATCTCTTGGCAAGATTACGCTCAGTAGTTTGCCATTGCTTTCTGAGCGGCCGGCTCAGTATCCGCAAGTCACGAGCGGGGGTCGAACCACCTCAGTTCTCGCTCCGCTGCGAGACTCTGCGTGATAAACGGGATTACAGAGAGAAAGTGTTGTAACCCCACAGCCAGAGAGACCGGCCATTATTCATTACCGGATTGAAATTAAGTCAGAAGGAATTACAGTGTTGTGATGAATCCAAAAAAAAAAAAAGAAAATAGAATCTTACAATCATATTATTATTATTATTACTATTATTATTACTACTACCATTAATATTAATTTTCCCATTATTATAGTTGAATGTGCAACATGAAATATATTGTAGATGTGTGTCTGTGTCGTTGGAAGTAACATAGGTATGCGTCTGTGTGTGCGGATGTGTGTGTGCGTGCGTGCCTGTGTGCGTGTAGCCGCCTTTAAACCAAGGCAATATCTCAAGTATTAAAATGATATGTTTGAAAAGAGAAAATATGCACAAAAATAAATAAACAAATTAAATGAGCCTTTTGGGTACTCAGTAACCTAAGGTGGCTTGTAGTGGTCAGGTTTAAGTCCTTCCCATTGTAATTGAAACACAGACACTAAGACAGCTTTGGACCAATTATCTCCCTGGGGACATGCCATGGACTCTGATTGCTAGTTATCAATCCCCGATTCTTGTGCCCCAAACAAAATGTGTCATGGACATTTACAGGCCATGTGGCCCAGAAATTACAAAGAAGCCACATTTTAATGGGAATGAAAATTTAAAGTTTATTACTCAAGCTCACGGTATTCAATGTACTGCTGTCTCCAGAAAGTACGAGATAGATCAAGATAAAATGTATGTATGTGTGTGAGTGTGTGTGTGTGTGTGTGTGTGTGTGTGTGTGTGTGTGAGAGAGAGAGAGAGAGAAGAGAAGAGAGAGAGAGAGAGAGAAAGAGAGAGAGAAAGAGAGAAGAGAGAAATAGAAGAGAGAGAGAAAGAGAGAGAGAGTGAGAGAGAGAGAGAGAGAGAGAGAGAGAGAGAGAGAGAGAGAGAGAGAGAGAGAGAGAGAGAGATTGACAGGTGTAACATGCATTCCGAGTGTGGAGATGGAAATAAAGCAATGCAAGGAATGTGTGTTTACATGCACTATGCCATAAATGTTACATCAGTGTTTCCCAACGTGGGGCCCACGTTCCACGGGGGGGGGGGGGGGGAATTCGATTCTTAAGGGGGGAAATTCGAAAATGGAAGAAATCGGCTGGATATAACAAAACGGGGAGACTTGAGACTGAAGTTAACTGAATTGAAACCTGACATAAATTCTCTTTGCAGCAAGCATCAAGCACAAGGATCTCACTAAATTTAAATAATTACTAATAATTAAAATAATATAGAAAAATCTTTCATTAAAATTATTTTGTACTTGCATTTCAGTTCTCCATTATATGTTTTGAAAATGTACTTACTGTGTTTGCTCAATAATTTCCTAGCGATTATCGGTCCTTTGGCTAGGATCGGATGCATTTGCTGCCCTCCCCCCAGTAGTGCGCCTGGTCTGGTTGGGGGTCGGGATGATCAAATAAAAACCCATCACATATCTTCATCTTAGATGTGAGCCTGGTGGACCACTGTAGGCAATAGCTCACAGTGAGACTAAGGGTCCACACAAAAAAGGGGGAGGCGGTGGAAATAGCTTGTCTGGGGTAACCGCCAAACCAAAAAAATAAAAAAGAAATTCACCCAACACAACCAACACACAGCTCTGACCCCTCTGGGAACCGTGAACCCTTCTAAAAAAAAATAAAAAAATTCAAGTTTCTTTGGTGAACATTTCAATTATTGAATACTAAAAATGATGCATATGTTGGGGGGGGGCGGAGGGGGGCATAAGAATTTTAGAAAGGCTTAGGTGGGGTATAGCACAAAAAAGGCTGGGAAACACTGATCTAGACCAACAAGCAGCGGTTAGAATAGATGGCGAGACATGAGATTGGTTTGACATCAAGCAAGGAGTCCGTCGGGGATGTGTGCTGTCCCCCTATTTGTTTAACCTGTACGCCGAAAATATAATGAGAAATGTAAGAGATGATATGAATAAGGAGCTATACGATTCCCTAAATATCGGTGGTCTTGACATACCAGAGATTCGGTATGCTGATGATACAGCATTGCTATCCACAACACAGACTGGTATAGAAAACCTAATAGCCTCAACCCAATTGAATAGTGAAAATCACAACTTATATCTTAACATTGCAAAAACAAAGATAATGCATACAGATAAAACCACTATGGAGAAAGAAATATATGTTAATGAGGAAAAATTGGAGGTGGTGGACAATTTTGAATGTCTTGGGTCATTGATTGCCAACAACGGTGACACAATACAAGAAATTAAACGACGACTATCAATTGCTCTTCAAAGACTAAAACAACTGAATAAATTATGGAATGGGACAGACAGAACTACAAACATTAGATTTTTAAGAGCATGCATCTTTCCCATTGCAACATTCGCCTGTGAGACCTGGACACTTACTAAACAAGCTGACCAGCGCATAAATGCCTTTGAATATAAATGTTATAGACGAGTTCTAAGAATATCTTGGGTAAAGAAAAGAACATATGTATCAATACTCCAAGAGCTGAATATTGAAGAAGTTTGGCTATTAAAAACGATAAAACAAAGAAAATTGAAATATATTTTTGTCACTTGAAACGTCACGTAAGTTTGGAGAGAACAATAATGGAGGGAAATATGCCTGGGAAGAGAGGAAGAGGAAGGCCAAAGAGAAAATGGGTGCAGGATGTGGCGGATGATCTCCAGATGGGTGTATCGGAAGCAGGACATCTTGCTTATGATCGAGCGGTGTTCCTGAAGGTTGTTATGGGAGCGAGGTTCTGCAAAGGACATGCTACTGAATGAATGAATGAACCATGGTAAACAGCCTGTGGTGATACTGACAGATGCAAATCAGTTCTTGGGGCTCTCCTGTCTGGAAAATTACCAGTACTGCGGACACTACTTTCTGAACTTGGCAGCCAGCGTAAGATCACCATACAATGGATACCACCTCACTGTGGAGTACCCGTAAATGAGAGAGCTGATCAACTAGCCAAGGAAGGAGTAACAGAAGAGCAACTGGATGTACCTATCACATACCACCAGAAGAAAAGAATCATAAAATCAAGCAGAAAGTCACCAACACCGGCACAAGATGGTTATCATATTATGAGCAGGCCAGAACAAATCATTCTGCGCCTCAGAACAGGATACAATAGATTACGCAACCGCATGTACACATATTTCAAGATTGGCGAGTCAGCCTTGTGGATTGGCGACGCAGACAGTCGAGCACATACTCAAAGACTCCCAAAATACAACATATCTAGGCAAACCTTCTGGTCTAAAGAAAACACAGTGAAAGATAAACTCTATGGGCTGCTGAGTGAACTGAAAACCAAGACAGTTAAGTGTATAATAGAGACATGGCCAAATGGATAACAACAATCGCAAAAATAAGTCTAGTGCACTAGAAGTAGTATACACCTGGGTTCTAAGCGAGTGAAGTCCTCCCCCCCCCCCACCCCCTTAAAAAAATACAAGGGACAACATTGCAAATATAAACAATCAATTTCAAATGAACAGAAGAAGAAAAAATACAAGAGACAACATTGCAAATATAAACAATCAATTTCAACTGAACAGAAGAAGAAAAAAATACAAGAGACAACATTGCAAATATAAACAATCAATTTCAATTGAACAGAAGAAGAAAAAATACAAGAGACAACATTGCAAATATAAACAATCAATTTCAACTGAACAGAAGAAGAAAAATTACACGAGATAACATTGCAGATATAGGCAATCAATTTCAACTGAACAGGAGAAGAAAACATTTGAGACCAATTTTCTAAAGATTAACCAACTTTTAATTTTTTTTTAAATATCCTGACACTGTGTATGATCAAATTGCTCAATTTCAAGCAATCTCAAATTTCACAACAAATTCGCTTCACCATGACAAATTATGTACGTATGCAAATATATAATTACAAGTCTAGTGTAAACACAATGTTTGAGACTAATTTCTTGATCAGCCAACTTTGAAAACAAAATGTTTCCCCAAGCAGTCTCCTAACATGACACCGTGACATGATAGCCCCATCACATTTTGTAGGCCGAGAGCACGGAGGCATAGGTGGCCAGTCTTCTCCTTATTTCTTCACAAACAATGAGCTCAGGCCTCGAACCCGTGTCTGACTGTGCCCATGATATTAGCAGCGGAGTTCCCAGCCAACTTCGCTTGTGTAAAACAATCCACATGCGTGTACATTCGTACTACCAAGTGAAGTCTCTCTCCTTTCTCATTCAAAATAAATATTGAACCACATCTGTACATGTAATTTTTAAACATGCATTGACATTTTAAAGTATTCATTGCCATTTACAGGGTATGCAAAATTTAAGAAATTATTAGAATGTTGGAAACTCAAAACGTGATGGCGTAGATTTGAGAATAATATTTAAAAAAAAAAAACACATAGATTAGCAACAAAGAGCAGCCATATTGATAACCAATTAAAAAAATGTTTGCATATCCCTTACAGGACATCGCTGTCGACATCAGCATCTTTCAGCTGATTGTTGATTTCTTGGCAAGATTACGCTAAGTACTTTGCCATTGCTTTCTGAGCGACCGGGTCACATACCCCGTAAGTTACCGACGCGGTTAGAACCACTACCGATTCTCGCGGTTATCACGTTACCCACGCGAGTATACGAGATTATGGAGAAAAGTCATACCCTCTAAGCCACGAAGCCGGCACAGACGAACATAGTGTGATGAAATACGAAATAGTTGTGTTATCTACTTGTTTTACAAATGAGTCCAAAACCATTGACAGTCTATTCGGTCACCAAGGGTAATCAAGTTTCATTATCTTGAAGGCCTTGACTCCGAGAGAGTCTGACTAATAGTAACATTGCAGTGTTGTGATATTATCTGCCCGAATATATGGACATTTCTGTGACTCGTCTAAACTCGCAGCAGTATTGTATCATTACCCAACCAGGGGTAAGAACTTCTATTCCGGGACCATTAGATTGGTCAACCAGCATCTGTTACTTCTAGCGAAGTCAAGAGATAATTTGGAGTCATCTTAAGGGAAGAAGATCTCCAAGACAGGCTGAAGATTGAGATCTGTTTTGTGCTATGAACAGTGACTCATTAGGAGATTGTGTAGTTGACGTTCATCCAGGGGTTTGTGGTCCACGTGAGTAACAACTCTTGTCGATCCAAGCTCTTGGGACGGAGTGGTCTCCAAGGTTCCAGTCATCTCACTGGAAGGGAGCCGGGTGAGTGCCGGACCGACTGGACGGAACATCTGTACCAAATCTACTTCTCAGCCTGATGATGAATATAGCAACATCTCTGATTCTGTCTATGTGACAACACCGGTCTGGTTCTCGGTGGTTGTCGATATATTTTAACTTGGGGTTCGTTATTAACTTCTGTCTACCCTTTACACCAATAGTCCCCAGGACGGTTCCCGGACGACTCTATCTATATGACGACTGTGGATACAAGAAGACACCTAACTGACTATAAGAAAACAACCTTATAAAAAGCGAATCTAGAATCTTTATTGGAGATTCAGACTCTGCCCAACCGACAGACAACAGACGGACTAACAGACATGGAACAGTTAGCTGGGTGAGAGTAGTCTGCTGGACATTCTCATCCTCCCACTCGACAGAGATCAATGTCTTTAGTGCCTGTATTAAACAGGGGGATAAGAATACTTTCACCTGCACCCGTATGATGCCGCCTGGAACCTTGGGACTTGAGCCTGGCAAGTTCCACTGTCACTTGACACTGGGCTTCAGCACCATTTAGCTTCGCAGCAAACAGTCACTCGCCCATAGCCACCAGAAAAGGGTGTCACATCACAAAGCAAAGGCCCACAGCACACAGCACAGGTCCACAGCACACAGCACAGGTCCACAGCACACAGCAAACAGGAATCAGCAGCAGCAAAGGGCAGTCGCCCACCGCCCCTAGTTAACAGTACAGGGGTTCCTGTAAGCAAAACAGGCCAGGTGTACATATCCATCACACCCTTGCATAATACATACTACACCAAAAGTATACACTGACTCCATCGATATCTTGTGGTCAGGCCCTTGAGCTCAAACCGCATCGTATGTCTGAACTCCCAGACATATCTCACGGACAGATTAGGTTACAGCTCCTAGTAATCCTAACTTAAGTCCAGTAGCTTTTCAGCCACGCGTCTCATCCCTAGTACATAGTCAATAGGATGACACATTCCCTACCAGCTCATACCTAATGGACATTAGATAGAGAGACAGGGTCACTTCCTGAGGATGGTAACGTTCCATACCTCCTATGGAGATCATCCAGTGTTATGGCCTAAATCATCTCATTGTTAATCACAATCTGTCTCATCAGAAAAGTACAGAAGCTTATCAGAATATTTCCGGTAAATACTCCATGACCCCTCCAAGGTTAATGGAAGATGCTCAGACTGCAATGGCAGCTAACCAGAAATACTAAATTAAAGACCAGACAAACAACAGAAGAGTTTCATGTACTTGTGTTTGTCGCTTTCCACCTTTCTTCCTCGGATACCTGGATTTCGGTTCTGTGTGGGTGTATGAATATATAGACACTCATCACATAAATACATTCCTTTGGCTGCCTTGGAACTGTGTCGAATCATCACTCCAAACAACCTGGTTCCGATGACAGTATAGAGACAATAGAGATATAGACCCGCCTGACAATTATTCATTTCCCATCAACGGAAGTATGAAGTCAGACAACACTGATGAAATATACACGCGGTACATAAGTGGGTGTTTCCCCACCGCTATACTGGCCCACGGTTCAATCCCTAGTAGATGTGAAGTTATCTTTCCCCCTTCAGATTAAGCCCAGTTAAATAACAACAGGCCTTTGGGGCGATAATAACTTCTCAGCTTATAGCCTCCTACATAGTCGGGTTTCACTGTAACGAGAAACTGTGATTCTCGCGCTTCACCTGAGTGCTTGACAAGTACTGGTTTCAACCACGCCACTGGATGATAATTGAAACGTACTAATATCAACCTCGTCGATTAAGGGAATCAAATGAAAGCTCTGTTTAAGAGGAATTCTTCTGTCAGAACCATAATACCCTCAAATGCTCCATTATTAAGATAGGGCGTCGAATGCATTGTTAATTTGCTTCCACCAGACTGCTCCATTGAGCTGGCTCGCAAAACCACATTCCGTCTTATCTGTTGAAGACTGGTCTTAGATTAATCTAGGTCATAGTACACACACAGGCTTGCTACACAACTAGCCTGTCTGGTCGAGACTTAACTAACAGTTGGTGTGTGCTGACCCGAGGTCAACGTGCACATATCGGTCAGATCACAGATACGGCCCAACTGGCCGGCCTGATTGATAATTGACCCACAACTGTAATACAAACTTTAGTTAAGCGACGCCAAGTATAAAAGTGTTTTACCTTTAAAGCTTAGGAACAATTATGCAACAGACAGCGACTCGGTAGGTTCATCAAGCCTTGGGCTGTAGGTCCACTCTCTGGATCCCCAAAGGTACAACATGATACAGCTGGTCAAAGACACGGCCTCTCGTCGCAAGGACAACAATGTCACCACTGTAGATCAATCTCTGCTTCCTTAAGAGCTTCACAGATTACAGCTGGCGGACACGGCCGTGAAAGGATAGCTGCAACCACACCATTAGCTGTAGAACATTCTCCGTCTCCCCGTGATGCCACTAATACAACTGGCTATCGAAGCGGCCACCTTTCTTGATGACTGGCTACCGAATGGCCTCTTCGTGTCAGCTCCGGAAGAACACACTCACCGGATTCTCCCGAAGAGTTCCGAGTATATTACATCACGAAAGTTAAGGCAACTCATCATTCCCCGAGTTTTAGCAGAGTGTGCGATTTACAACAGAAAAGATCTACGCACACTCAAAGAGTTGCGTTATGTTTCTCAGGACCCGTGGAGTTCATGACAATCCCGATACATAACATTTCAAGGACCCAGAAGACGTTCCTAACTCTTTTTACTCGGAAATCCCCCCTCACCCGCCTTAACATGTGGCCTAGCCACCAAGACGGGGTGGGACAGAGTGGGTACGGTGTTGTCCCGTCTGAGACCCACGTGCGTTTCCTCTACTATTGTAAATAGAATTATTCTATCAGGGTGTTCAATTCAGTACTCTATTCTCAAGGGTAGAATAAACTTTGTTTATGTTGACTTATTCTTTTTGCAATTATTGAGTGTGGTCTCGGACGATGCCTCAGGGTTCATTGTCCCAAGGGAGAAGGTAGATAGTGGGGGTCTAGAATCTGGAGGGGCCTGTAGACATATTTAAAATACGAGGTCAGCAACAGAGGAAACAGTGTATCTACCTGTCCAGCTCCTGGGGTCAGAATACACGGGAGTGTTAGGGACACCTTGGGCTTGGTTAACTCTGAATACCCAAGGCGATCTTGTCACACTCACCTTCTTTAATTTTGGAATAGTTGTTTCTGCAGCCAAACTGATTAAATTCTTCAACATTTCCCATTGATCATCCTCATCATGAAAAAGGATCTCTAGATCAGACAATATATCAAATATGTTCTGTACTTCTATGTTGAATTTGTTTTTTATTTCCTTATCGTTACTCAACGTACGCAAGTCATATCTAGTGTTTCTTGTTATATACTTGACTTTATTTAACTTTTTCCTAAATGTTCCTGTAAGTAATCTGTGGTCACTATAACAATCAGCATTGGTAACTGTTTCCGCTACTGTTAGCGCATTTCTAAATCTTCTGCTAATCAGAATTTAATCAATCTGGTTTATAATCCCGCTATCAGGACTCCTCCATGTCCATAATCTTCTAGGGTGTTGCTTAAACCAGGTGTTTCCTACAATCATTTCCTGCTCTTTTAGTCTTTCCTCTTGAGCCTAAGGCGGCGCATAGGGCAGAAGTCCTGTCTCTCCATGCTTGGCGGTTCGCTGCTACCTGTTGTAGATCTTGGATATTTACTTGGCCATTGAATGAGCCTTCTCTAATGATGGTTCTACGCAGGGTCTCTCTTGGTCTTCCCCGTTTTCTTTTCCCTACTGGTGACCATATGAGGGCTTGATAGGGGAGTCTTGACTTGTCCATTCTGAGTACATGGCCGATGTAGTTCCAACGGCGTCTTCTTATGAAATTGGATACTGTATCTTGCTTAGTCTCTTGTCTTATTTGCCAATTGGTTCGGAAGTCTGTCCAGTGGATGTTTAGAAGTCTTCTAAGACATTTGTTCTCAAAATTGTCTAATTTTTTATCTAAAGCTACCGTTGATTTCCAACTTTCACATCCATACGTTAACACTGGAATCACACAAGAGTTGAAGATTTTAAGTTTTGTGTGTTTGCTGAGTGTCTTTGACTTCCAGATGTTTGACAGTTTATTGAAGGCACTAGATGCCAGTGCGATTCTAGATGATATTTCTGGTGTTGAGTCCCCTGTAGATGTCATTTTGCTTCCTAGGTATGTAAAGCTGTTGACTTTTTCAAGAACGTAGCTGTTCAATTTGGTGTCATCTGAACTGTTGGTAAGATCAATAGTCTTTGGTTTTGTGGTGTTAATTTGGAGACCAATTTGCCCTGAAACATTTTGGAGGTGGTTTATTTTCTCTTGGGCATCCGGGTGTGTTGAACTCAAAAGCACTATGTCGTCGGCAAAGTCCAGGTCTTCTAGAATTTTGTCAACCCAATGGATACCCATATTTGTGTTGTTTGTGCATTTGCGCATGACCCAGTCGATAGCTATTCCAAAAAGCATCGGTGATAAGACACAACCCTGTTTCACTCCTGTTTCGACTGAGAACCAGTCAGAGTTGCCTGTTTCTGTTCTTACGCAGCAACGTGTTTCTTTGTAGAAAGATTTTATGACGTTAGTATATTTGGTAGGAAAACCATAGATGTTAAGTAGATTCCAAAGTGAAGGACGGTGGATACTGTAGAAGGCTTTTTGAAAGTCGACAAAGTTGGTGATTAATTTCGACTGGAATTCTACGGAGTCTTCAATGATTATTCTGAGGGTGAAAATGTGGTCTATGCATGACCGTTTTGGTCTGAAGCCTGCTTGTTCTTCTCTGAGCCTTTCATCTATCGCCTTTTTCAATCTCTCAAGTAACATGCTACAAAAAAGTTTTCCTGGTACTGACAATAGAGTGATACCACGCCAATTATTGCTCTTTTGCCCACTCTATAAGTTTGTATCGCCTTTCATTTCACTCTCCTAAAGCATAGTTTCCTACTGTGTATCTATCACTTTGATTTCCTATTATGATGTTTATTTCTGAATTTTTACATTTCTTTAAAGCAGACTCGATGTCATTATAAATTCCTCAACACTATCTTCACTTGATTCTCCTATTTGGGAATATACTTGAATAACATTTATGCTAAAAGGTCTGCCGCTTAATTTAACTAGTAGAACTCTGTCTGACACGGCCCAATATCCTTGAACAGATGTTGATGTTTGCCGGTCCAAAATAATTGCTACCCCCCTTTGTCGATCTTCTCCTCCAGAATAAATAATCTTAAAATTTTCATCTATCTTGATGCCTACTCCTGTCCATCTCGTTTCGCACATCCCTAAAATATGAAGTTTCTCTCTTTCAATTTCTTGTTTGATGTTGTCTAATTTTTCGTCGTCGCTTAACGTTCTAACATTCCATGTTGCTAATTTTCATGTCTCTGTCCTTGTCTTGCGATGATCACCGAATATTCCTCTGTGTTCAAGTGACATGTATTTCTTCTTAAAGTCCATGCCCTGTGGCATTGGAGAACATGTCTGTCCACAGCCTTCTCAAGCTTCCAGCCATTTCTGATACATAGTTCCTCCTAGCCATGATGTCAAACTGTTCAGCTTCTTCCCTTTTGGTCTCCTCCTGTCTCATTCCCTCCAGCCTCATTCCCTCCAGCCTCATTCCCTCCTGTCTCATTCCCCCCCCCCAGCCTCATTCCCTCCAGCCTCATTCCCTCCTGCCTCATTCCCTCCTGTCTCATTTCCCCCCAGCCTCATTCCCTCCAGCCTCATTCCCTCCAGCCTCATTCCCTCCAGCCTCATTCCCTCCTGCCTCATTCCCTCCTGCCTCATTCCCTCCAGCGTTCCCATTGTGATGACATTCTCCAGCTTCCTCATCTCACGATAAGCCCAAAGAATGTTGACTGCCTTATTCTGTGTGAGTAGCCAGCTCTCTTTGTGAGCTAACAAATTCTTTCAAGATATCTTCATTGCTGTTTCTATCCGTCCAGTGTTTTAATCACTCTCCTCTAAAACCACGTCTCCCCAGCTTTCAAATAATTCTCACTTGTCTGCTGATTGTCTATGATTTTCTTCCATACATCAGGATTGGCTCAGAACAGCTCTTATGAACTCTTTTCATTACCTTGATTGACCTAGATAAATTGCAGAAAACCTTCATCTTGTGAAATGCTTGCCTTTGCTTGAGCTACGCTACATTTAACTTCCTTTATACATCCATCTTCCATCTGCTCTTATTAAAGTACCCAAACACTTAAATACCTTGACTTGTTTCAGATTGATTCCATTCACTTTAATGTTGTGTATAAAGTTTTTCATTGTAATAATCGTTACTTCTTATTTTTTTTTTCTTCTGTTATTCAGACTGTCCTTTATTCTGACTTGCAATTATATCTATAATTTTGTGTAACTTACTTTTAGTGAACAAAACCGTGTCATCAGCATAACGCAGATTGTTTATGTTATGACCACCAATTGATATTCGTGGCATGTCCGGTGTGGATCTCATAATTTCGCTGCACAAATTGAATAGAACGGGTTATAATAGCACTTAACCGTGCCTAACACCTTGTTTAATGTATTTACAAGTTCCTAATTGGTTGTCGCCGGTCACCCTGGCCTAGAGGTTAGCGACTTTCTCCGTATTCCCGTATACTCTCGTGGGTAACGTGACAACCGCGAGAATCCGTAGCGGGTCTAACCGTGTCGGTAACTTACGGGGTATGTGAGCCGGTCGCTCAGAAAGCAATGGCAAACTACTGAGCGTAATCTTGCCAAGAAATCAACAATCAGCTGAAAGATGCTGATGTCGACAGCGATGTCCTGTAAGGGATATGGAAAAATTTTTTTAATTGGTTGTCAATATTGCAGCTCTTTGTTGCTAATCTATGTTTTTTTTTTTTTTTTTTTTTTTTTTTTTTTATATTATTCTCAAATCTACGCCATCACGTTTTGAGTTTCCAACATTCTAATAATTTCTTAAATTTTGCATACCCTGTAAATGGCAATGAATACTTTAAAATGTCAATGCATGTTTACAAATTACATGTACAAGAAGTGGTTCAATATTTATTTTTAATGAGAAAGGAGAGAGAATTCACTTGGTAGTATGAATGTACACGCATGTGGATTGTTTTACACAAGCGAAGTTGGCTGGGAACTCCGCTGGTAATGTCATGGGCACAGTGTGACACGGGTTCGAGGCCTGAGCTCATTGTCTGTGAAGAAATAAGGAGAAGACTGGCCATCCATGCTTCCGTGCTCTCGGCCTACAAAATGTGATGGGGCTATCATGTCACGGTGTCATGTTAGGAGACTGCTTGGGGAAACATTTTGTTTTCAAAGTTGGCTGATCAAGAAATGAGTCTCAAACATTGTGTTTACACTAGACTTGTAATTATATATTTGCATAAGTACATAAATTGTCACGCTGAAGCAAATTTGTTGTGAAATTGGAGATTGCTTGAAATTGAGCAAATTTATCATACACAGTGTCAGGATATTTTAAAAAAATTCAAAGTTGGTTAATCTTTAGAAAATTGGTCTCAAATTTTTTCTTCTCCTGTTCAGTTGAAATTGATTGTCTATATCTGCAATGTTGTCTCTTATGTTTTTTCTTCTTCTGTTCAGTTGAAATTGATTGTTTATATTTGCAATCTTGTCTCTTGTATTTTTTTCTTCTTCTGTTCATTTGAAATTGATTGTTTATATTTGCAATGTTGTCCCTTGTTTTGTTTTTTAGGGGGGGGGGGGGGGGGCGAGAACTTCACTCGCTTAGAACCCAGGCGTATACTACTTCTAGTGCACTATACTTATTTTTGCGATAGTTGTTATCCATTTGGCCATGTCTCTATTATACACTTAACTGCCTTGATTTTCAGTTCACTCAGCGGCTCATAGACTTTATCTTTCACTGTGTTTCCTTTAGGCCAGAAGGTTTGCCAAGACATGTTGTATTTTGGGAGTCTTGGAGTATGTGCTCTACTGTCTGCGATGCCAATCCACATGGCTGACTCGCCAATCTTGAAATGTATGTACATGTGGTTGCGTAATCTATTGTATCCTGTTCTGAGGCGCAGAATGATTTGTTATGGCCTGCTCATAACATGGTAACCATCTTGTGCTGGTGTTGGCGACTTTCTGCTTGATTTTGTGATTCTTTTCTTCTGGTGGTATGTGACAGGTACATCCTGTTGCTCTTCTGTTACTCCTTCCTTGGCTAGTTGATCAGCTCTCTCATTTACGGGTACTCCACAGTGAGGTGGTATCCATTGTATGGTGATCTTACGCTGGCTGCCAAGTTCAGAAAGTAGTGTCCGCAGTACTGGCATATTTCCAGACAGGAGAGCCCCAAGAACTGACTTTGCATCTGTCAATATCACTATAGGCTGTGTACGATGGTTGGTATTTAGTAAATTCTCTGTTGCTATCTTGATTGCCTGGATTTCTGCGTCATGGTTACGTTATTACTTTCCTGACGGTGCTCTGGTCATGTCCCTAGTATTATTTGGGTATTCTGTACACTCCTCTAAAAATACTCTAAAAGTACTGGAGAGTTTTGGTCAGAGACCATAACTTTATGAAGGGAAAATCCCAACTGCACCTCCCCGCGGTAGAGGATGGAAACACACTACGGTGTGGCTAACACAGCTCTGGGGACCGAGTATCCACCGGAATAAGTGGACAACTCTGCAGCTGAGCAGAGCAGGGCACTCACTTGTCCTTACAGTCGGAAATGGCTGTCAAAGGCAGAGGTAAAAAGACCACCATGTGAATGTGGAAGGCAAGGGGAAACCACCACATTATCTTCCCAAGACTTCATGGCAAAACATATTTCAAAGTTAGTGAAGGACGTTAATGGCTGTCTTAGGGCATCCTCGTCCGGTAGGGAGTCATGAGCCACAGGTGACACCAGACCGTCATCCAGCTACTGATGGCAAAAACTTAACTAAAATAAATAAATTTAGAGTAGGAACATGGAATGTTAGGACATTAAATGAGCTAGGAAAGTTGACCAATGTTCTAAGAGAGATGGATAGCATGAAAATGAATATACTAGGCGTTAGTGAGATGAGATGGAAGGGATCGGGCAAAATTATAGCTGATAATCACACAATAATTTATTCTGGAGGGGATACACATGAAAAAGGTGTAGGATTAATATTAGACGAAAAAACAGCCAAGTCAATTAATGGATACTGGTGTATTTCAGATAGAGTTATTATGGTAAAAATCAAAGGCAAACCAATAGACATAAATATTATACAAGTATATGCACCAACGGCAAGCAGTAGTGATGAAGAAATGCAACACTTTTATGACGAAATAGAAATGGCGATGGCTCAAATTGGATCACAAGAAATAAAGATAATACTTGGTGATTTTAATGCAAAAGTAGGAAAGGGAAAAATGGAGGATGTAGTGGGGAATTATGGTTTAGGTACAAGAAATGAAAGAGGGGAAAAGCTAATAGAATGGGCAAATATCAATGATATGATAATTGGAAACACATGGTTTAAACACCATAAAAGACGACTGTACACATGGATAAGCCCTGATAAGAAAATACGCAACCAAATTGACTACATACTAATTAATAAAAGATTTAGAAATGCTTTAATTAATGTAAAGACAATGCCTGGTGCTAACTGTAATAGTGATCATGTACCACTATGTGGACATATAAAAGTAAGATTAAAGAGAGGGGAAAAAATGGTTAAGAACATGAGACTTAATAAAGAGGTTCTGAAAATAGATAAAGAAATGCAAGAACAATACAGAGTGACTGTGAAAAATAGGTACAATGCAATAACTAAAATACAGAGTATAGATGAACAATGGGAAATGTTAAGGGACTCCATTCATCAAACTAGCAAAGAAGTATTACCGGAGAGAGGCAAAATAGCTAAGAAAAAATGGATGAATGAAGATATCTTAAAACTGATGGACAAAAGAAAACATAGTAAAAATGACAAACAAGAATACGCTAAGATAAATAAAGAAATAAAAGATAAATGTGGGAAGGCTAAAGAAAGTTGGAGCAATGCAAAAAAATTGAATTAAATTCCATTAAAGATACAAAAAATATGCACAGACAAAACAGTGAGCTTACAGGAAGAAAAATAAGAATAAATACAGGGTGTTTGAAATCAAAAACAGGAAAGATAATATTAGAGGAAGATGCTATAATGAAGAGGTGGAATGAGTATATAAGAGAATTATATGAAGGAGAAAGGGAAGAATTAACAGAAGATAGTAACTTAGAAGGTCCACCTATTCTGAAAGAAGAAGTCGCTGACGCTATGAAACGTATGAAAAAAGGAAAAACAGCTGGGCCAGATGAAATCACAATAGAAGAATTAGAAGTATTGGGAGAATTTGGAGTAGATATATTAACCAAAATGTTGAATGATATTTACAGCAGTGGATATTTACCCAGTGATATGCTGAAATCTGTATTTATAGCTATACCAAAAAGACCAGGAGCAATTGATTGTGAAGATTTTCGTACAATTAACCTTATAAACCATATCACTAAGCTTCTACTCAGAATCATAATGAGAAGAACCAAAAAGAAAATAAAAATGGAAATTAGTGAAGAACAGTATGGATTTGTGGAAGGAAAGGGCACAAACAATGCAATTTATACATTACGGACACTAATAGAAAGGTCAATAGAAAAACAGAGAGACATATATTTGTGCTTCATAGATTATACTAAGGCATTTGATAAAGTAAAACATGATGAACTGATTAAAATGTTGGAAGATATCAACACTGATGGAAAAGATTTAAGAATAATAAAGAATATTTACTGGAACCAAGTAGCAGCAATTAAAATGGGAAATAAAGAGGGTAGTTACGAACAGATAAAGCTAGGAGTACGACAAGGGTGTGTCTTGTCACCAGATCTTTTCTCCCTGTATAGCGAAGTAATAATGAGAGAGATCAAAGAGATGCCAGGAATACTAGTTGGAGGTTATAATATAAATAATATTCGCTATGCAGATGACACAGTATTGGTGGCGGATAATTCAACAGACCTACAACAATTATTAGACGTAGTAGTAACAGAGAGTGCAAGGAAAGGACTCTCCTTGAATATCAAGAAAACAGTAACAATGGTAATATCAAAGAAAATGGTGACACCAAAATGTGACATAGAAATAGAAGGGAAAATCCTTAACCAAGTTGATAATTTTAGATACCTAGGGGCATTTATAACATCAGATGGAAGATGTACAACAGAGATTAGGAGCAGAATAGGGCAGGCAAAAGCCGCATTTCAGAAAATGAAGAGTATCTTATGCAATAAGTCACTATCACTGAATGTAAGAAAGAGAGTGCTGAAATGCTATGTAGAACCAGTTTTGCTGTATGGCAGTGAATCTTGGAATGTAAATGAACAAATTAAGAAGAAATTAGAAGCAACAGAGATGTGGTTCCTGAGACGATTGTTGCGAATTCCTTGGACTGCCAGAGTAACTAACGATGACTGCTTGAAACAGGCTAACGATACTAGAACATTATATACAACAATAAGACAGAGACAAACAGCTTTCCTCAGTCATGTGATGAGAAGAGAGGCATTGGAGAACATCGTAACAACTGGAAAGATCGAGGGGAAGAGAGGCAGAGGTAGACCAAGAGAAGTGATGCTGGATGGATTGAGAAGGTGGCATGGAGGAATATCAGCAGCAGAGTTGATCCAGAAAACCAAAGACCGAGATCTATGGAGAGCCATGAACGCCTACGCCAGCCGGCACGGCACTTGATGATGATGATGTACACTCCAGTTTTCCCATTTCAAATAGCATTTTGTGCTGCCTACCTGTGTAGGCTGGGATTCAGAGGTTCTATGTTTGTACTGATAGTCTATTCCTATTTTCGTGGAATTTGTTCTGAGATAGTTTTCAAGGGGAAACCAACTGCGAGCAGATCAGGGGTTTCTCTGCAGAGTTTCTTGGTCTCGTGGATAAAACTGCTTCTTTTCAACCGCCCAATAGCTAGGTTTTCAAATCTGTTCTTCATAGCATGGCCTGGCATGCTGAGGAACTTGTCTGCTTGTATTAGTGTTTTCATATCGCTCTGCTCTCAGTGTTTGTCCTTCCCATCTTCTACATCTCGGCTATAAGGGTTGATCTTATTCCTCCCACTGTGACTGCAATTGCTAGATTTTGCACCTTGTCCAGCTCATGTAGTGTGGTTTTATTTTTTTCTTTTTTTAAATGCTGAACACCACGCATTTGACCTGTATTCCATGTGAGGTTGTATGCTCCTTTGATAAACTTTGCTAAGTACTTTCCTACTGGCTCCCTATGTAGTTCCACTTAGGTTTCTCAGACTGGTTATCTTCCTTCTGGCTTTTCTTGCTGCTTTGTTTACGTGCTTTCTGCATGTCAGCCTGTCATCAAATGTTACTCCAAGGTATGCTGGTTTTTTTTCTTCTTTTAAGGAGAGGGAAGACCAAGAGAACTTTAACTCAGATAACGGTGGGAACGATTAGTAGTATGACTCTTCGCTGGCTGTTGAACGAGGGGACAGATCGCGTATGGGAGTGTCCTGGCGGCAGTGATGTCGGTTCTTAACTCAACTCAACTCAACTCAATTCTTCTCTTAGGCGTATTCCATTTGTCTGTTTGACGCCTGCCTTTTGTTTCAGAGAGGGTAAATAGAGTGGTTCTGCACATGTCAGTGTTTAATGTTGACTCATCATCTATTTGCCGAGCAAATTTGTTGTGAAATTAGAGACTGCTCAGAATTGAGAAAATGTACTGTGCACAGTTTTCAAAAGTTCAAAGTTGGCTTACAAAACACTGTTTACATTAGATTAATAATTAAAAGGGCATAGAAATACATAATTTTCCTTGTTGGACAACGTTGGTTCTGAAATTGGATTTAAAACAATGTTTTGCATATCCTTTACAGGACATCGCTATCAACATCAGCATCTTTCAGCTGTATGTTGATTTCTTGGCAAGATTACGCTCAGTAGTTTGCCATTACTTTGTATAATGAGCCACATCACGAAGATTCTGCTGAGAATTATCATGCAAAGAGGTAGGAAGAAAATACAACCTGAAATAGGAGATGAACAATGTGGGTTTGTAGAATGCAAGGGCACAGTAAATGCTGTGTATATACTGAGAACAGTAATTGAACGTTCTATAGAGGTAAACAATCTTTGCTTTATTGACTACACAGAGTCTTTCGATAAAGTGAGACATGTCGACATGATAAGGATGCTTGAAGATCTACAAATTGATGGAAAAGACCTTAGACTTGTAAAAAAAAACATATATTGGAAACAACAAGCTGCCATCAGAATTGATAACGATGTAGGTAAATATCAGCCTATTAAGAGAGGTGTGAGACAAGGATGTGTAATGTCTCCAGATCTTTTTTCCCTGTATAGTGAAAATATTTTCAGAACTATAGAGGATATGGAAGGAATCAACATTGGGGGACGATACATCAATAACATTAGATATGCAGATGATACAGTCTTGATTGCAGACAATGAACAGTAGATGCGGTTGTTTGCACACAGTGAACATTTAGGGTTAGAACTGAATATTAAGAAGACACAGATTATGGTCGTCACTGGGAAGAAGGAAATACCACAATGTGATATACGAGTAAATGAGCATATTCTTAAGCAAGTGAATCGATATAGTTATCTCGGCACAGTCATAACATCTGATGGGAGATGCCTTGAAGAGATTAGAACAAGAATTGCCATTGCGAAGATAGCCTTTTGCAAGATGAAAAGCATACTGACCAATAAAACGATATCAATTGAAACGAGATAAAGAGTGTTAAAGTGCTACATAGAACCTGTACTTTTGTATGGATGTGAGGCGTGGACAATAAGCAGTCAAGCTGAAAAACAGCTGATGGATGTGGAGATGTGGTTTCTGAGGAGAATGCAAAGAATACCATGGACAGACAGAAAACCAATGAACAAGTCCTTCAAAAAACAAATGAAGATCGTAAACTGATTAGAGTCATTAGACGTAGACAGTCAAAATTTTTAAGGCACGTTATGAGAAGTAATGACTTGGAGAACTTGGTGACATCTGGCAAGATCGAAGGGAAGAGACCAAGGGGAAGACCGAGAAGTAAACACCTGGATGATTTGGCCGCATGGCATGGTCGAGACAAATCAAAATCAAATCAAATCAACTTTATTAGGGTCACAAATTGGGCGCGCAGGCCCGTCTTACATTCGGCCCTTCCAATCACTCGTCTTTCGTTCATCAAGAGCATTATACATTTACATAGGAAGAAAAATAAACATTGTGAAATGAATGTTGTAAACATAAACAAGGCTAAACATGGAGAAAAATGTGTACATAAAAGTATGTGACGTAAAAGTAGTGATGCCAGCGCGTCCCACACACACACACACACACACACACACACACACCACACACACACTCTCTCTCTCTCTCTCTCTCATTCACTCTCACTCTCACTCATTCACTCACACACACACACTCTCACTCATTCACTCTCCCGCTCACTCATTCACTCTCCCGTTCACTCATTCACTCTCCCGCTCACTCATTCACTCTCGCGCTCACTCATTCACTCTCCCGCTCACTCATTCACTCTCACGCTCACTCATTCTGTCTCTCCCGCTCACTCATTCACTCTCCCGCTCACTCATTCACTCTCCCGCTCACTCATTCACTCTCCCGCACAATCATTCACTCTCCCGCTCACTCATTCACTCTCACTCATTCACTCTCACGCTCACTCATTCCTGTCCCGCTCACTAATTCACTCTGCCGCTCACTCATTCACTCTCACTCATTTACTCAAACGCCCACTCATTCACTCTCACGCTCAATCATTCACTCTCCCGCTCACTGATTCACTCTCACGCTCACTCATTCACTCTCACGCTCACTCATTCCTTCTCACACTCACTCATTCACTCTCACGCTCACTCAATCACTCTCCCGCTCACTCATTCACTCTCCCGCTCACTCATTCACTCTCCCGCTCACTCATTCACTCTCCCGCTCACTCATTCACTCTCACGCTCACTCATTCACTCTCACTCATTCACTCACACTCATTCACTCCCACACACAGACACTCTCACTCATTCACTCTCAAGCTCACTCATTCGCTCTCACGCTCACTCATTCACTCTCCCGCTCACTCATTCACCCTCACGCTCACTCATTCACTCTCACGCTCACTCATTCACTCTCCCGCTCACTCATTCACTCTCACTCATTCACTCTCCCGCTCACTCATTCACTCTCCCGCTCCCGACAGGAACACTGAGCTGATCCACCACTCTGGTGATCGAGTGAGATGGCAGAACATGACCGCCCACGCTTACCGGCATGGCACATGGTGGATGGATG
The DNA here is from genome assembly GCA_963921405.1 of Cepaea hortensis. Taxonomy (NCBI): domain Eukaryota; kingdom Metazoa; phylum Mollusca; class Gastropoda; order Stylommatophora; family Helicidae; genus Cepaea; species Cepaea hortensis. The sequence goes on from OY992893.1 coordinate 84,342,375, forward strand.
GAAAAGAAACACACCTATAGCAATGAGTAAGGGACATAAACATCCAATATTGTTTTAAGGGAGATTACTAGTTGTTGAAAAAAATAAAATATATACTTAGTTGTAATATTAACTGTTAACTAAAAATCTCCTTAATAATTATTTAGCATTTAGTAAAAAAAAGTAAAAGTGTCAAGTGCTATATAGGCAGTACTAATTTCATTCTCATACTTAAAGAACATAGTTTTAATCTTTACTTAATTACATTTTATAATCCACTTTTTTGTTAATAATTTATTATTTAAAATCGAAATGCATACTTTTAATGTATTACAACATCTCTTACGGTTAGAATCAATTTTTTACTGGCCTCCTAGGGCCACACAATATTTAAAGTAAATTAACCACACACCTCCCAAACTTTGATAACATTAAGAAAGAAATGAGAAGATTAATATTTACCATCCATCTATCATGTGCCATGCCGATAAGCGTGTTTTGCCATCTCACTCGATCACCAGAGTCGTGGATCAGCTCCGTGTTCCTGTCTCGATCATGCTACGTGGCCAAGCCATCCAGGTATTTACTTCTCAGTCTTCCCCTTGGTCTCTTCTCTTCGATCTTGCCAGGTGTCACCAATTCATTTCTTCTCATAACATGCCCAAAACATTTTGACTGTATACGTCTAATGACTCTAATCAATTTACAATCTTCATTTGTTTCACGAAGGATTCGTTCGTTGGATTTTCTGTCTGTCCATGGTATTCTTTGCATTTTCCTCAGAAACCACATTACCACATACATCAGATGTTTTTCAGCTTGTCTGCTCATTATTCACGCTTCACATCCATACAAAAGCACAGGTTCTATTCTTCTTCTTTTTGGTCGCTCGCTTAAACTCGAGCGTAGTCCTTACACACTGTTTAAAGTAGTAAAGGACTGAGTTTTCTATGAAGCACCTCATGTGCTACAGGTGATACCCGATCGTCGTCAAGCAACTGTATGCAAATTAAAGGTTAAAAGTACACTAAATGTTGGTACATGGAATGTCAGAACACCTCGCTAGAATGGAAAGTTAGATAATAACTATATTAAAGATTGGTGAAATACATGGCCAGGTACAGGAGAAAATGTTTAGATAAGTGTAGAATTATTTACTTAGCAGGGAAGGACACACAGCGAAGGACAGGGAAGGAGGAGTTGGCATAATTTTGGATCAAATGAGTGCTAGGACAGTTAAAGGATTTCGGACAATCTCAAATAGAGTATTATTAGTGAAACCCCAAGGTAAACCTCCGAGTGCTAGGACAGTTAAAGGATTTTGGACAAGCTCAAATAGAGTATTATTAGTGAAACCCCATGGTAAACCTCTGAGTATTAACATAATACAAGTACAGGCCAACAGCGGGCTGTAAAGAAGAAGATGTAGATATATTTTATAATGAATTAGATCCAGTGTAAAAATTTTGAAATGACTATCATCCTCGGGCTTTTCAATGCTAAATTGGGCAACGAAAAGGTGACAGGTAGCTATGGTCTATGACGCCTGGGTGATAGGAATGAGAGAGGTGACAGCTAAATCGGCGAAGTGAGCAGGAAATAACCTAGTCTGGTACAGTCAAGGTCCGCATGCACTTTTTTCCCCGCTAGCGAAAGGTCGTGCAGGTTTATGGGATTTATGTAGGCAAATATTATGTTTAGAGGAAATGTCATTTATATTGTTTGTAAATTTCATTCACTTTGAACAAATAGTTCTCCCTCCCACCCTCTCTCTCTCTCTCTCTCTCTCTCTCTCTCTCTCTCTCTCTCTCTCTCTCTCTCTCTCTGCCAAATGGTGCATTGCTTTCTAACCGGCCTCCCCCATTTCTTCAACATAAATATCTCCGATAATAATAAATCATACAATTCAACTGGGCATGCGTATCCCTAGTTGCATAGAGCATATTTAAAACATCATAATAACACGATAGTAATGCAATGATTGCTCACTACACATATTAATAATTCTTTTCAAGCCTTCTGCGGAATTACCAGATAGCTAAAAGAAACACACCTATAGCAATGAATAAGGAACAGAAACATTCAATATTGTTTTAAGGGAGATTACTAGTATTTCAGAAAATAAATTATATACTTAGTTGTAATATTAATGTTAACTTACAATCTCCCTTTATACACATATTATGTGAATATAATTTGTTTTGATGATTGAAATGCATTTGTACACCAATTCGACACACAAACGAATTGTTAAACAGACCTACACAAATACCATACACGCAGCAAGCCTGTTAAAATACTAACAAAACAATCACAAAATTCTTTAACACTCAATAAACGTTTAAAAAAATACACAAGCGATATACCAGAGGGTAAAGCGCGAGAACTCTGCGAAACACTTAAACAAACTATACGAGAGAGAACACAAACACTAGCAGCAGTAATAAACAAGCAAAAACTACAACAAGAAAAAATATTGGAAAAGGCAATTAAGCTCTTACTACAGACAGACAAAAAATTCACCACACATCATAGCATTGCAGGAAGAATTAGATCTCCACAGAAATCATCGATTTCAGGGGGCTTTACTGCGAACAAAGTTACAAACTATAACACAAGAGATACCGAGTAAACAAAACCTAGCTTTAGAACAAAACATACAGCGCAGCAGACAGATAGGCCAGATAATTGACAGGGAAGGAAATATAAAAGTCGAGCCACAACCAATAGCATTATCCTTTGAATATTATTACAAGAATCTTTACACAGAGGAAAACAGACAGGCGCACGTGCAAGAAAACTTTATGAAATTCACAAAAGAACTCACAGAGGAACAGAAACTCACACTAGATACTGAATTAACAGTAACAGATATGATACAAGCGGTTCACGGAATGCAGAGGGGCAAATCGCCTGGCCCTGACGGTATTACCGCTGAATTCTATCAGTTTTTCTTTCCTCTCCTAGGTCCCCTTTTACTAGCAGTATTCCATTAATCTTTCTGCAAACCTGAACTCCCATCCAGTTTCAACACTTCTAACATCACTCTTATTCCTTAGGAGAACACCGACAAGACACTTTTAAAGAGTTACAGACCGATCTCGATTTTAAATGTAGACAACAAGATTTTAACAAAGACTTTGACGAATAAATCGAAACCAGTAATGGCATCTCTCATTCATGAAGACCAGCAATGTAGTGTACAACACCGGAATATCCAGCAACACACACACTTCATAAGGGACATCATCAACTACACACATCTGAAAAACTGTCAGTCCTCAATTCTCTCTTTAGATCAAGAAAAAGCATTCGACAGAATATCTCACTCATACCTCCACAAAACTCTCTCACACTGCAACGTGGGAAATTATTTTTGGATATGGGTCAAAATTTTATATTTGAAACCGGAAAGTCGGATTCTATTAAACCATACCCTAAGCAATTCTTTCAGGTTGACTAGGTCAGTGAGACAGGGATGTCCTTTGTCCCCATTACTGTACGTTGTCGCTCTAGAGCCACTTCTAGAAAAGATACGACAGGACGATAATGTCAGGGATACGTTCATACTAGGGAAGGGTGAACAAAAACTGCGTGCTTATGCGGACGATACCATTTTCTTTCCGGCAACTGAAAAATCTGTACGGATCATTTTGGAAACGTTCTCGTTTTTTGCCAAAGGGAGTGGGTCAAAATTAAACGTCCAAAAATCTACTATAATGGGCTTAGGCAAATGGAAAAATAAAGCGGATTTTCTATTTGACTTAACATCAAACAATCTTATAAAAGTGTACGGAATATATTCCCATGTCAACCAAATCAGACACACAAAGACACATGCCAAAATCTAGAGACGAAAATAACAGATATGTTACAGAGGTACAAATACAAAACAACTACCATATTTGGTAGAAGTACCATTGTTAAAACATATATAATTCCAAAAATACTATATCTGTGCACAGTCCTAGATCCTCTACGTCAGACTGTCACAAACATAAACAAAGAGATTAGACGCTTTGTGTTTGGCATCACCATCTACAGTATCAAACATACTACACTCATGCAAGACAACAAAGATGGAGGTATCGCCCTCCAAGACATAACAACCAAAATACAAGCACTTAGAATCAAACACGTAAGCGAAATCCTACATCACCCAGAAAAACACCCTTTAGCACACTATTACATTGGATTTAGGCTATCCTATTTAAAACCTATCAGGAATACATCCTCACATTACTTTGGCACTCTCCCAACATTTTACAAAACATGTATTTCAGCCATTAAAGGACACGAAAAATTACTACACAAGAAAACACATACAATCTACAAGCATCTAATTAAACTACACCTCAGAATTAAAAGAGGACATAGATATTTCATAAAAGATTATACCGAAACTTTCTCTAATATTCACAACAAGCAGATTACCCCAAAAGCAAAGGAAATTACATATAGGCTTGTTTACAGCATGACCCCAACAACAGAGAGAACAGCAAAAATAATTAAACAAATACTACAGTGTCAGCTTTGTAGACGGAACGTCCAATAATCAGAAGAGCACATCTATTACGAATACAACACAATCATGCCAATAAGAAATCTCCATCAAAACATCCTAAACACTCAAACGAAACAAAGAACAGATGTTTAAAAAGCAATCATGATAAATTCCATTCCTTACTCCACACAAGACATCCACACAAAGCTACTTGTTCTATTGGCAGAGTACAGAAATCTTATATGGACATTAAGAAACAAAGCATTATACAATTACAGAACAATGAACAAAGAAATTGTCCAACAACTTTATAAACAAAAAGTCTCAAACATTCTAACCTTAGCCCCACAAACGCAAATCTCGTAAGAGTTTTGCCTGAAGACAGCCCATATTACAGAAGAAGCAAATAACTTGTTTTAAACAAAGGATACCACAACTGTAAATGTGTTTATTGACGGTATTAATAATCTTATAATTATTATTATTATTATTATTATTATTATTATTATTATTATTATTATTATCATCATCATTATTATTAATACGTTTATTACTACTGCCACTATTTTTATTAATTTTCCCATTATTATATTTGAATGTGCAACATGAAATATATTGTGGATGTGTGTCTGTGTCGTTGGCAGTAACATATGTATGGGTCTGCGTGTGGATACAGGTGTGTGCGTGTGTGTGTGGTGCATGTATTTGCATGCACATGTGTTCGAGTGTGTGTTTGTGTGTGTGCGCCCGTGTGTAGCAGCCTTTGAACCAAGGCGATATCTTAAGTATTAAAATGATGTGATATGGTAATGTTATTTTTGAAAAGAAAAAAGTTTTCACCACCATGTATAAACAAATTAAATATGCCCTTTAAGTACCCTAAGCTAAAGTGGCTTGTTGTGTTCAGATTTTAAGTCCTTCCCATTGTATTTGAAATCCAGTCACTATCACAGCTTTGAACCAATTACCTCCCTGGGGACAGGCCATGGACTCTAATTGCTAGTTATAAATCCCTGATTCTTGTCCCCCAAACAAAAGGGGTCATAGACATTTATTTACAGGACACTAGAGCGTCATCATGTAATTTGACATCAGGCCAACAACACCAACAATGTGAACCTTCACCTTGGTAGTTAAGTGACCCAGAAATTACAAAGAAGCCACATTTTAATGGGAATGATAATTTAAAGTTTATTGCCCAAGCTCACGGCATTCAATGTACTGCTGTCCCCAGAAAGCATGAGATAGATCAAGATAAAATGTGTGTGTGTGTGTGTGTATGTGTGTGTGTGTGTGTGTGTGTGTGAGAGAGAGAGAGAGAGAGAGAGAGAGAGAGAGAGAGAGATTTACAGGTGTTACATACATTCCACTGGTGTAAGTGGAAATGAAGCATATGCAAGGCATGTTTGTTTACATGCACAATGCCATAAATGTTATATTATCACAACTGTATATATGTATGCATTTATTTTATTCACACATGTGATACCTAACACTAACAAACGGCAACGCTCTGTAATATACACAAACAAAAGAAACACACATTACACCTTGTAACTATACATTGCTTTGTATGAAATAAACGTTAAAAAAAAAACACAAAATTTTTTACTGGCCTCCTAGGACCACACAAAATTTAAAGGAAATTAACCACACACCTCCCAAACTTTGATAACATTAAGAAAGAAATGAGAAGATTAATATTTACCATCCAACTATCATGTGCCATGCCAATAAGCGTGGGCGGTCATGTTTTGCCATCTCACTCGATCACCAGATTCGTGGAACAGCTCCGTGTTCCTGTCTCGATCATTCTACGTGGCCAAACCATCCAGGTATTTACTTCTAAGTCTTCCCCCTTTTCTCTTTTCTTCGATCTTGCCAGATGTCACCAATTCATTTCTTCACATAACATGCCCAAAACATTTTGACTGCCTACGTCTAATGTCTCTAATCAGGTTACGATCTTCATTTGTTTCTTGAAGGACTTGTTCATTGGTTTTTCTGTCTGTCCATGGTATTCTTTGCATTTTCCTCAGAAACCACATTTCCACAGCCATCATATGTTTTTCAGCTTGTCTGCTCATTGTCCAAGCTTCACATCCATAAAAAAGTACAGGTTCTATGTAGCACTTCAACACACTTTTTCTCGTTTCTATTGACATCTTTTTATTGGTCAGTATGTTTTTCATCTTGCTAAAAGTTACTTTCGCTAAGGCGATTCTTGTTCTAATCTCTTCTAGGCATCTTCCATAAGATGTTATGGTTGTTCCGAGATAATTGTACGGATTCACTTGTTGAAGAATATTCCCATTTACTTCTATATTACATTGTGGTATTTCGTTCTTCCTAGTGACGACCATAATCTGTATCTTTTTCTTACTCTATCGAAAGCCTTTGTGTAGTCAATAAAGCAAAGATGTATATCCTTGTTTACTTCTATAGCACGTTCAATAACTGATCGCAGCATATACACAGCATTTACTCTACCCTTTCCTTCTACAAACCCACATTGCTCTTCCTCTATTTCAGGTTGTATTTTCTTCCTTATTCTTTGCATGATAAGTTGTAGCAAAATCGTTGTGATGTGACTCATTATACTAATTGTTCTATGTTGATCACATTCCAAGGCTCCTGATTTCTTTGGTATTGCAACAAATTCAGAATTACATAATTCAGAAGCTATATGTCCGGTATCATATAATGTGTTCAGCAGTCTGGTGACTTGATCTATTCCATATTCTTCAAAAACTTTAATCATTTCTGTTGTGATGTTATCTGACCCGGGACCTTGCCAGCTTTCATATGTTTAAGAAAATTTCGAACCTCCATTTTCAAAATTGGCGATCCTTCATTATTAAATCGAATATCATACTGTTCATCTCTGTTATCATCATAAAGGTTTCTCACATAGTTAATTTGATTGATTGATTGATTAAGAAACCGATATCGCAGCATTCGAGGCATTCCCATAAGCGCTCCGTCCCCATCCCCAGCAGCCCGCGAAGAGTTCCAACACCGACAGTACCAGTAGCAATCTGATTATATGTCCGTCTCGCCATTCCCCCGAGCGCCGAGCATTTGCCAGACCCCCGCCTCCCCCGGGTCACCCCCGCTGTCCCACTCTCGGAAGACCACCGCGATCCATCTGCCCCTCTGAGGTGCACACGCGCTCCCACAAGGTCGCAACCACGTCTACCCCGCCATGCACCAACACTCCACCAAGTCCTGCCGAGCCAGACAACCCGTCCGCCTGCCCAGCACACCGGTATGCCCCGGAGAAAATATCCAGGTGATGTTTGCCACCCGTGACCTCCGAAGCGAAGCAAGCCACTCTGCCCGAAGCTTGCAAGCTTGCTGTCCTCACCTTCCTCAGCATGCTCTCCGAGCCAGCCACAACCACGATGTGTGTGTGTGTGTGTGTGTGTGTGTGTGTGTGTGTGTGTGTCGTCTTCTCCATCCAGCGGAAAGCTGCACCGACCGCTACCACCTCCATTCCCAAGCCAGAAGCTGCATTATCACACGCCAGGCCCTCCCGCACCAAACATCGACCATCAGCTTCCGCACCCCTCCCACCTCCCAACACCGACTCATCTGTGTAGATAATCACATCACCCGAGCGAGCATTATCCTGAATCAGTTGCTGGATTTCCACGACCGTGGCCCCCACGGGTCACTCCCCGCACTCCCAGCTCAACGTGACTATAACCCTGCACAAGGTGTGACCGCTTCGCTGGCACTCTCACATATTCTGACCATACATGTAGAATCTGATCTTTTTCAATTATGATTTTGCCATCTGTAGTTTTTATGCAGCCTGCTGATGTACTTGTTCTTTTATTAGTAAGTTCCTGAATTCTTTTGTGCACTAATTTGGTATTTTGACTGTTGTGTTGTTTTTAAATTTCTAAGCAATTTTTCTCAAGCAATGCTTCTTTTCCCTCCTTACATAACATTATGACTTGTCTGTGAATTTCTTCATATTTGGCAGAATTATTTTTGTTGAGTCTTCTTGTTTCCATTATTTGTAAAATTTCTTCAATCATCCATTTCTTACGACCCACTGTGACGAAACGACGCTTCATCTGTCTTTTGTTGGAGGTTCCACTTTAATCGGCGCGTCATCAGGGACTTTCCCGGGTTATTAATAGAACGGGGAGAGCCGAGGATGATTTCCCGATGATTTTTTTTTTTTGGGGTGGTTCGACGCGTGATAACACTGCGTTACCGTCACGATGTAAACATGCGTTCTTAATTCTACTCTTTACTGTCCTGTTCTTTTCATACTTGCATGAGTACGAGGGTGCTGATGTGATGGAAGTATGGAAGGACAAATGGAGGTTGAATAAGGCACGGGGACAAATGGGATATGGGGACTGAGGGAAAGTTATGAAAGTATGTGACTGGCAAACCAGGACAGCCAGGAAGTTCGGCCAAGGCCCAAGGCTAATCCGCTTGGGAGGGGGTCAGAACTGGAGAGAACCTTTGAACATGAAGGGGTCATGTTTTACTAGGAAGACTTCTGGACTCTAAGAAAGAGTCTAATAAGAAGAGTTTCGCTACAGGATGGGCAGGATGTCCCATCAGCGAAATGGAGTGTGTACATACTGGATGTGGTCATGTATTATTACTATATCCCAAGTGGTAGTACATTGATCGGTATTATGTTTATTATTGGATGTATAATGTAAGGGTCGGGTCCGGGGACTCCTCGCCTTAGTATTTAGTTCAGTTAACTCTAGAACTAGGATAGCTACTGACTTTAGCGACAACTGGTATAGAAAAAGGGATATGTGAGACGTACGATCAGACTCGCCATTCTGGTTGCTCTGTTTGAAGGGCTGTTCTTTGAGGTCATCTGACATTGACGGATACCCATGCCTTACTACTGTCAACATAGAGATGATGCTCTAGTTAGTTGAATAACTAATTAGCATGACTGAGGGTTGAGTAGTAATTGATTTGATGCATGTGGGCCAATGTTTGGAGCTGAATACTCTCACTTGTCGCTCTTCCTTTCAGGGATTGCCTGTTTAGGAACCAGCTTACCGCCATTGTTGTTGGCCAGAAACCACTACGTGTACTATGGCGACTGGTCGAAATACTTACTTACCACGCCTGACGATACCACATCATGCGATAGGGTGAATCATCCTGACTGAATGAGATTCACCAAGTTGATTCCAGTGCCCTGAATCTGCACATGTGGAAAGTGATGGTTTGTTTCTGTTTCTGATAGTTTGAAGATACACTATTTCACTTATACCAGCGAATGTATGTAACACCTGTAAATCTCTCTCTCTCTCTCTCTCTCTCTCTCTCTCTCTCTCTCTCTCTCTCTCTCTCTCTCTCTCTCTCTCACACACACACACACACACACACACACACACAAACACACATTTTATCTTGATCTATCTCATGCTTTCTGGGGACAGCAGTACATTGAATGCAGTGAGCTTGGGCAATAAATTTTAAATTATCATTCCCATTAAAATGTGGCTTCTTTGTAATTTCTGGGTCACTTAACTGCCAAGGTGAAGGTTCACATTGTTGGTGTTGTTGGCCTGATGTCAAATTACAGGATGACGCTCTAGTGTCTGTAAATAAATGTCTATGACCCCTTTTGTTTGGGGGACAAGAATCAGGGATTTATAACTAGCAATTAGAGTCCATGGCCTGTCCCCAGGGAGGTAATTGGTTCAAAGCTGTGATAGTGACTGGATTTCAAATACAATGGGAAGGACTTAAAATCTGACCACTACAAGCCACTTTAGCTTAGGGTACTTAAAGGGCATATTTAATTTGTTTATACATGGTGGTGAAAATTTTTACTTTTCAAATACAACATTACCATATAACATCATTTTAATATTTAAGATATCGCCTTGGTTTAAAGGTTGCTACACGCGCGCGCACACACACAAACACACACTCGAACACATGCGCGTGCAAATACATGCACTACACACACACACACACACACACACACACACCTACACACCTGTATCCACACGCAGACCCATACATATGTTACTGCCAACGACACAGACACACATCCACAATATATTTCATGTTGCACATTCAAATATAATAATGGGAAAATTAATAAAAATGGTAGCAGTAGTAATAAACGTATTAATAATAATAATAATAATAATAATAATAATAATAATAATAATAATAATTGTAAGATTATTAATACCGACAATAAACACATTTACAGTTGTGGTATCCTTTGTTTAAAACAAGTTATTTGCTTCTTCTGTAATATGTGCTATCTTCAGGCAAAACTCTTACGAGATTTGCGTTTGTTGGGCTAAGGTTAGAATGTTTGAGACTTTTTGTTTATAAAGTTGTTGGACAATTTCTTTGTTGATTGTTCTGTAATTGTATAATGCTTTGTTTCTTAATGTCCATATAAGATTTCTGTACTCTGCCAATAGAACAAGTAGCTTTGTGTGGATGTCTTGTGTGGAGTAAGGAATGGAATTTATCATGATTGCTTTTTAAACATCTGTTCTTTGTTTCGTTTGAGTGTTTAGGATGTTTTGATGGAGATTTCTTATTGGCATGATTGTGTTGTATTCGTAATAGATGTGCTCTTCTGATTATTGGACGTTCCGTCTACAAAGCTGACACTGTAGTATTTGTTTAATTATTTTTGCTGTTCTCTCTGTTATTGGGGTCATGCTGTAAACAAGCCTATATGTAATTTCCTTTGCTTTTGGGGTAATCTGCTTATTGTGAATATTAGAGAAAGTTTCGGTATAATCTTTTATGAAATATCTATGTCCTCTTTTAATTCTGAGGTGTAGTTTAACTAGATGCTTGTATATTGTATGTGTTTTCTTGTGTAGTAATTTTTCGTGTCCTTTAATGGCTGAAATACATGTTTTGTAAAATGTTGGGAGAGTGCCAAAGTAATGTGAGGATGTATTCCTGATAGGTTTTTAATAGGATAGCCTAATTCCAATGTAATAGTGTGCTAAAGGGTGTTTTTCTGGGTGATGTAGGATTTCGCTTACGTGTTTGATCCTAAGTGCTTGTATTTTGGTTGTTATGTCTTGGAGGGCGATACCTCCATCTTTATTGTCTTGCAAGAGTGTAGTATGTTTGATACTGTAGATGGTGATGCCAAACACAAAGCGTCTTATCTCTTTGTTTATGTTTGTGACAGTCTGACGTGGAGGATCTAGGACTGTGCACAGATATAGTATTTTTTGAATTATATATGTATAAACAATAGTACTTCTACCAAATATGGTAGTTGTTTTGTATTTGTACCTCTGTAACATATCTGTTATTTTCTTCTCTATATTTTGGCATGTGTCTTTGTGTGTCTGATTTGGTTGACATGGGAATATATTCCGTACACTTTTATAAGATTGTTTGATGTTAAGTCAAATAGAAAATCCGCCTTATTTTTCCATTTGCCTAAGCCCATTATAGTAGATTTTTGGACGTTTAATTTTGCCCCACTCTCTTTGCCAAAAAACGAGAACGTTTCCAAAATGATCCGTACAGATTTTTCAGTTGTCGGAAAGAAACTGTTATCGTCCGCATAAGCACGCAGCTTTTGTCCACCCTTCCCTAGTATGAACGTACCCCTGACATTGTTGTCCTGTCGTATCTTTTCTAGAAGTGGCTCTAGAGCGACAACGTACAGTAATGGGGACAAAGGACATCCCTGTCTCACTGACCTAGTCAACCTGAAAGAATTGGTTAGGATATGGTTTAATAGAATCCGACTTTCCGGTTTCAAATATACAATTTTGACCCATGTCCGAAAATAATTTCCCACGTTGCAGTGTGAGAGAGTTTTGTGGAGGTATGAGTGAGATATTCTGTCGAATGCTTTTTCTTGATCTAAAGAGATAATTGAGGACTGACAGTTTTTCAGATGTGTGTAGTTGATGATGTCCCTTATGAAGTGTGTGTGTTGCTAGATATTCCGGTGTTGTACACTACATTGCTGGTCTTCATGAATGAGAGATCCCATTACTGGTTTCAAAGTCTTTGTTAAAATCTTGTTGTCTACATTTAAAAGCGAGATCGGTCTGTAAGTCTTTAAACGTGTCTTGTCGGTGTTCTCCTTCGGAATAAGAGTGATGTTAGAAGTGTTGAAACTGGATGGGAGTTCATGTTTGTGGAAAGATTAATGGAATACTGCTAGTAAAAGGGGACCTAGGAGAGGGAAGAAAAATTGATGGAATTCAGCGGTAATACAGTCAGGGCCAGGCGATTTTGCCCTTCTGTATTCCGTGAACCGCTTGTGTTATATCTGTTAGTGTTAATTCAGTATCTAGTGTTAGTTTCTGTCACTCTGTGAGTTCCTGTGTGAATTTCATGAAGTTTTCTTGCACGTGCGCCTGTCTGTTTTCCTCTGTGTAAAGATTCTTGTAATAATTTTCAAAGGCTAAGGCTATTGGTTGTGGCTCGACTTGTATATTTCCTTCCCTGTCAATTATCTGGCCTATCTGTCTGCTGCGCTGTATGTTTTGTTCTAAAGCTAGGTTTTGTTTACTCGGTATCTCTTGTGTTATAGTTTGTAACTTTGTTCGCAGTAAAGCCCCCTGAAATCGATGATTTCTGTGGAGATCTAATTCTTCCTGTAATGCTATGATGTGTGGTGAATTTTTTGTCTGTCTGTAGTAAGAGCTTAATTGCCTTTTCCAATATTTTTTCTGGTTGTAGTTTTTGCTTGTGTATTACTGCTGCTAGTGTTTGAGTTCTCTCTCGTATAGTTTGTTTAAGTGTTTCCCAGAGTTCTCGCGCTTTACCCTCTGGTATATCGCTTGTGTATTTTTTTAAACGTTTATTGAGTGTTAAAAAATTTTGTGATTGTATTGTTAGTATTTTAACAGGCTTGCTGCGTGTATGGTATTTGTGTAGGTCTGTTCAACAATGCGTTTGTGTGTCGAATTAGTGTATAAATGCGTTTCAATCATCAAAACAAATTATATTCACATAATATGTGTATAAAGGGAGATTGTAAGTTAACATTAATATTACAACTAAGTATATAATTTATTTTCTGAAATACTAGTAATCTCCCTTAAAACAATATTGAATGTTTCTGTTCCTTATTCATTGCTATAGGTGTGTTTCTTTTAGCTATCTGGTAATTCCGCAGAAGGCTTGAAAAGAATTATTAATATGTGTAGTGAGCAATCATTGCATTACTATCGTGTTATTATGATGTTTTAAATATGCTCTATGCAACTAGGGATACGCAATGCCCAGTTGAATTGTATGATTTATTATTATCGTAGATATTTATGTTGAAGAAATGGGGGAGGCCGGTTAGAAAGCAATGCACCATTTGGCAGAGAGAGAGAGAGAGAGAGAGAGAGAGAGAGAGAGAGAGAGAGAGAGAGAGAGAGAGAGAGAGATGGGGGGGGGGGAGAACTATTTGTTCAAAGTGAATGAAATTTACAAACAATATAAATGACATTTCCTCTAAACATAATATTTGCCTACATAAATCCCATAAACCTGCACGACTTTTCGCTAGCGGGGAAAAAAAAAGTGCATGCAGACCTTGACTGTACCAGACCAGGTTATTTCCTGCTCACTTCGCCGATTTATCTGTCACCTCTCTCATTCCTATCACCCAGGCGTCATAGGCCATAGCTACCAGTCAGCTTTTCGTTGCCTAATTTAGCATTGAAAAGCCCGAGGATGACAGTCATTTCAAAATTTTTACACTGGATCTAATTCATTATAAAATATATCTACATCTTCTTCTTTACAGCCCGCTGTTGGCCTGTACTTGTATTATGTTAATACTCAGAGGTTTACCTTGGGGTTTCACTAATAATACTCTATTTGAGCTTGTCCAAAATACTTTAACTGTCCTAGCACTCGGAGGTTTACCTTGGGGTTTCACTAATAATACTCTATTTGAGATTGTCCAAAATTCATTAACTGTCCTAGCACTCATTTGATCCAAAATTATGCCAACTCCCCCTGTGTAGTCCTTCCCTGCTAAGTAAATAATTCTACACTTATCTAAACATTTTCTCCTGTACCTGGCCATGTATTTCACCAATCTTTAATATAGTTATTATCTAACTTTCCATTCTGGCGAGGTGTTCTGACATTCCATGTTCCAACATTTAGTGTATTTTTAACCTTTAATTTGCATACAGTTGCTTGACGACGATCGGGTATCACCTGTAGCACATGAGGTGCTTCATAGAAAACTCAGTCCTTTACTACTTTAAACAGTGTGTAAGGACTACGCTCGAGTTTAAGCGAGCGAACAAAAAGAAGAAGAATAGAACCTGTGCTTTTGTATGGATGTGAAGCGTAAATAATGAGCAGACAGGCTGAAAAACATCTGATGGATGTGGTAATGTGGTTTCTGAGGAAAATGCAAAGAATACCATTTACAGACAGAAAATCCAACGAACGAGTCCTTCGTGAAACAAATGAAGATTGTAAATTGATTAGAGTCATTAGACGTATACAGTCAAAATGTTTTGGGCATGTTATGAGAAGAAATGAATTGGTGACACCTGGCAAGATCGAAGAGAAGAGACCAAGGGGAAGACTGAGAAGTAAATACCTGGATGGCTTGGCCACGTAGCATGATCGAGACAGGAACACGGAGCTGATCCACGACTCTGGTAATCGAGTGAGATGGCAAAACACGCTTATCGGCATGGCACATGATAGATGGATGGTAAATATTAATCTTCTCATTTCTTTCTTAATGTTATCAAAGTTTGGGAGGTGTGTGGTTAATTTCCTTTAAATTTTGTGTGTTTTTTTTTATTTTTTTTTTTGGGTTTGGCGGTCATCCCAGACTAGCTGGTTCCCCGCCTCCCCTGTTTTTGGCGTGGACCCTTAGTCCCACTGTGAGCTATTGCCCACAGTGGTCCATCAGGCCCACATTTAAAGTGATGCTTATGTGAGGTTTTTTTTTTCTTATTTGATCACCCGTCCCCCGACCAGACCAGGCGCACTACTGCGAGGGACAGCAAATGCGTCTGATCTTAGCCGAAGGGCCGAGAACGATCATCCCGGCCTCCGACCAGACCAAGCGCACTACTGTTGGGGGGCCAGCAAATACACTTGATCTTAGCTTTAAATTTTGTGTGGCCCTAGGAGGCCAGTAAAAAATTGGTTCCAACTGTGAAAGTTACTATTATACATTACAAGTATTCATTTAGAATTTAAAGAATAAATTATTAACAAAAAGTAGATTATAAAATGTAATTAAGTAAAGATTAAAACTATGTTCTTTAAGTATGGGAAGGAAATTAGTACTACCAATACAACAGTTGACACTAATGTTTTATTTGCTAAATGCTAAATAATTAGTATGGAGATTTTAAGTTAACATTTAATATTACAACTAAGTATATAATTTATTTTTTCAACAACTAGTAATCTCCCTTAAAACAATATTGGATGTTTATGTCCCTTACACATTACTATAGGTGTGTTTCTTTTCCATCCATTCACCATGTGCCATGCCGGTAAGCGTGGGCGGTTATGTTCTGCCATCTCACTCGATCACCAGAGTCGTGGATCAGCTCAGTGTTCCTGTCTCGACCATGCCATGCGGCCAAATCATCCAGGTATTTACTTCTCGGTCTTCCCCTTGGTCTCTTCCCTTCGATCTTGCCAGATGTCACCAAGTTCTCCAAGTCATTACTTCTCATAACGTGCCTTAAAAATTGTGACTGTCTACGTCTAATGACTCTAATCAGTTTACGATCTTCATTTGTTTTTTGAAGGACTTGTTCATTGGTTTTTCTGTCTGTCCTTGGTATTCTTTGCATTCGCCTCAGAAACCACAACTCCACATCCATCAGCTGTTTTTCAGCTTGACTTGACTGCTCATTGTCCACGCCTCACATCCATACAAAAGTACAGGTTCTATGTAGCACTTAAACACTCTTTATCTCGTTTCAATTGATATCGTTTTATTGGTCAGTATGCTTTTCATCTTGCAAAAGGCTATCTTCGCAATGGCAATTCTGGTTCTAATCTCTTCAAGGCATCTCCCATCAGATGTTATGACTGTGCCGAGATAACTATATCGATTCACTTGCTTAATAATATGCCCATTTACTCGTATATCACATTGTGGTATTTCCTTCTTCCCAGTGACGACCATAATCTGTGTCTTCTTAATATTCAGTTCTAACCCTAATTGTTCACTGTGTGCAACAACCGCATCTACTGTTCATTGTCTGCAATCAAGACTGTATCATCTGCATATCTAATGTTATTGATGTATCGTCCCCCAATGTTGATTCCTTCCATATCCTCTATAGTTCTGAAAATATTTTCGCTGTACAGGGAAAAAAGATCTGGAGACATTACACATCCTTGTCTCACACCTCTCTTAATAGGCTGATATTTACCTACATCGTTATCAATTCTGATGGCAGCTTGTTTCCAATATATGTTTTTTTTACAAGTCTAAGATCTTTTCCATCAATTTGTAGATCTTCAAGCATCCTTATCATGTCGACATGTCTCACTTTATCGAAAGCCTCTGTGTAGTCAATAAAGCAAAGATATAGATCTTTGTTTACCTCTATAGAACGTTCAATTACTGTTCTCAGTATATACACAGCATTTACTGTGCCTTTGCATTCTACAAACCCACATTGTTCATCTCCTATTTCAGGTTGTATTTTCTTCCTAACTCTTTGCATGATAATTCTCAGCAGAATCTTCGTGATGTGGCTCATTATACTAATTGTTCGATGTTGATCGCATTCCAAGGTTCCTGATTTCTTAGGGATTGCAATGCATATAGAATTACATAATTCCTGAGGTGTCAGCGTCTTGATTTACAATCACTCAGGCTCGTAGTAACCAACAGATGTGATAACAAACACTGTCACAGAATGACTCTACGTGACACACAGTGAATACAATTTATAACTACTTTATTCACACTTCTCACTCGCTGCAAACATTACAGGCATTGCTTCATAATAACAGCTAAGCCATTACATAATCAATACATATATACAAAGCATCAATACACAACTTACAACACTCCCTCACAGATGCACAGTCTTCTATACTCAATCAGGCAGTCTCTCTTTAACAGCGTTCACTCTTCCAAGCAATAAGAGCACACATCTTTCGCGTCCGTCCGTTATCACTGTCCAAGCCTATCTGGATTGCTAACTCAGGGAGTCCTCGTTGTTCATGTGTCCGTGCTGCGTGGACTCCGTGTGCCACGCGCCACAACTGACCGTTCTCGTCCCCGCATAGTTAGCGCCGCTCACCGGCGTCCCTGGTCGTACTCGCCAGGCGTCGATGATGAAGACGCGGCAGATCTAATGGGGAGATTATGACAGAGGTATATCTCCAGTATCGTATATTGCGTTCAGCAGTCTGATGACTTGGTCTATTCCATATTCTTCTAAGGCATTGATCATTTCTATTGTGATGTTATCTGTACCCGGGGTCTTGCCAGTTTTCATATGGTTAAGAGCATTCTGAACTTCCATCTTCACAATTGAGGGACCTTCATTATTATTCCAATGATGATATTTTCTTCTCTTGTACCATCATAAAGGTCTTTCACATAATCTGACCACGCGTGTAAAATCTGATCTTTTTTTATTATGAATTTGCCATCTTTGGTTTTTAGGCAACCCATTGATGTATGTGTTCTTTTGTTAGTGATGTCATTAATTCTTTTGTGCATTAATTTGGTAGTCCGGGTGTTGTGTTGGTTTTCAATTTCCTTGCAATTTTCATCAAGCCATGTTTCTTTTGCCTCTTTGCATAGCTTCCTAATTTTCTTGTGAATCTCTTCATATTTTTCTTTGTTATTGTTGTTATTTCTTCTTACTTCCATGAGTGTTAAGATGTCTTCCGTCATCCATTTCTTGCGTCCTATTATCTTTACTTTTGGAATGATTGTTTCTGCAGCTTGGTTGATTGATTTATTAAATATCTCCCATTGGTCACTAACGTCTTGAAATAATATTTTAATATCGGACAATGCGTCGAATCTGTTCTTTACCTCTACATTGAATTTATCTTGTATGTCCTCACTCTTCAGTGCCTGTAGATCAAATTTTGTGTTTCTTTGTGAATATTTGACTTTCTTTAATTTTATATGTAAATTGCTTAAGATTAATTTATGGTCGCTGTAGAAGTCTGCGCTTGGTATAGTTTTTGCGACTTTTAAGGCATTTCGAAATATTTTGTTGATGAGAATGTAATCAATCTGATTTCTGATCTTACGATCAGGACTCCTCCATGTCCATAATCCTCTTGGGTGGTGTTGATACCAGGTGTTTCCAATAATCAAATCATGCTCTTTTGCCCACTGTAAAAGTCTGCAACCCCTTTCATTCTGTTCCCCTATTCCTTACTTGCCTTCTATGCATCCGTCCTGTTGATTTCCAACTTTGGCATTCAAGTCATCCATTATGATATTTACTTCAGAATTCTTGCATTTCTTGGAAGCTTTCTCTAAATCATTATAAAATTCATCAATGCTGTCATCACTACTGTCTGCTGTTGGTGCATAAACTTGGATGACATTGACATCAAAAGATCTTCCACTCAACTTCACAAGTAATACTTTGTCTGATACAGTCCAATATCATTTGATCGATTTTGCTCTCTGTGTATCCATTATAATTGCTACTCCTCGCTGTTGTTTCTCTCCACCAGAATAGATTATTCTATATTCCTCAGATGTTATAATGCCCATTCATGTCCATCTGGTCTCACATATACCTAACAGGTTAATATTTAATCTTCTCATTTCATTCTTAATGTTATCAAATTTTCCATCCCCACTCATAGTTCTTACATTCCAAGTTCCTACATTCAATGTTGATATCCTTTTGCACTCAGTCGCCTGATGACGGTCTGGAGTCACCTGGTGCACATGACTACCCATACCGGGCGAGGTTGCTCCTTTGGAGCACCCATTTATGCCGTTTATCTGATTATCGATAAGACTGCAGTACATGATATTCTTGGCATCTGTAAAGAAGGTAGTTTGCCATTGCTTTCCTTCCTAGCAGCGACGATACTGGTCGGTGATCGTAGCCATTGTCTCCAAAAAAGAGATCCTCTGCCTACCGTCGTGAAGCTGGAGACCATAAAATACAACTATCTGTTGGATGCATCCACCACCTGCACCCATGGCTTCACGTAACCCTGATCGGGGGGCTAAACGGGTACTCCATCTTTCCTAAGGGTGTCCCGTAGGCTAGCGGAGGGAAGAAGGAGACACCTTACCTTTCCTTTGATAGGGAATACCCCTACCCCGCCACCTTTCTTATAGCTATCTGGTAATTCCGCAGAATGCTTGAAAAGAATTATTAATACGTGTAGTGAGCAATCAATGCATTACTATCGTGTTAGGATGTTTTAAATATGCTCTATGCAACTAGGGAAATGCATGCCCAGTTGAATTGTATGATTTATTATTATCGGAGATATTTATGTTGAAGAAATGGGGGGAGTCCGGTTTGGCAGAGAGAGAAACAGAGAGAGAGAGAGAGAGAGAGAGAGAGAGAGAGAGAGAGAGAGAGAGAGAGAGAGAGAGAGAGAGAGAGAGAGAGAGGAGAACTATTTGTTCAAAGTGAATGAAATTTACAAACAATATAAATGACATTTCCTCTAAACGTAATATTTGTCTACATAAATCCCATAAACCTGCACGACCTTTCACTAGCGGGGAAAAAAAAGTACATGCAGACCTTGACTGTACCAGACCACTTTTTTTCCTGCTCACTTCGCCGATTTATCTGTCACCTCTCTCATTCCTATCACCCAGGCGTCCTAGGCCATAGCCACCAGTCACCTTTTCGTTGCCTAATTTGGCATTGAAAAGTCCCGAGGATCAGTCATTTTAAAATTTTTACGCTGACTCGGCCATGTGTAATTCGTTATCAAATATATCTACATCTTCTTCTTTACAGTCTGCTGTTGGCGCATATACTGTACTTGTATTATGTTAATACTCGGAGGTTTACCATGGGGTTCCAATAATAATACTCTATTTGAGATTGTCCACAACCCTTTACCTGTCCTAGCACTCATTTGATCCAAAATTATGCCAACTCCCCCTGTGTAGTCCTTCCCTGCTAAGTAAATAATTCTACACTTATCTAAACATTTTGTCTTGTACCTGGCCATGTATTTCACGAATATTTAATATAGTTATTATCTAACTTTCCATTCTGGCGAGGTGTTCTGACATTCCATGTACCAACATTTAGTGTATTTTTAACCTTTAATTTACATACGACGATTGGGTATCACCTATAGCACATGAGGTGCTTCATAGAACCTGTGCTTTTGTATGGATGTGAAGCGTTAATAATGAGCAGACAAGCTGGGGAAAAAAACAGCTGATGGCTGTGGAAATGTGCTTTCTGGAGAGAATGCTAAGAATACCAAGGACACACAGAAAAACCAATGTCCAAGTCCTACAAGAAACAAATGAAACCGTAAACTGATTAGAGAAATTAGACGTAGACAGTCACCGATTTTTGGTCACGTTATGAGAAGAAATAAATTGTAGAACTTGGTGACATCTGGAAAGATGGATGGGGAAGAGAACAAGGGGAAGGCGGAGAAGTAAATACCTGGATGGAATTGTCACGTAGCATGGACGAGACAGAAACACGGAGCTGATCCACGACTCTGGTGATCGAGTGATATTGCAAAACATGACCGCCCACGCTTACCGACATGGCACATGATGATGATGTTGTAGCACATGATTCTTTCTACCAGACGAAGACACTCCAATGGAATGCCCATTAACGTCGTTATCTTTATCGGTTTCATTTACATGCATGATTTTCTTGGAAAAATACAGCGGTGGCTTCCCTTTACCTTCGCCAGTTTGTGTATAGTTGACTCCAATAGCATTCGAGTACCGTCGGCGGGCCTGATGAACTGACGTCGCGGGCCGGATCCGGCCTGCGGACCGTAGTTTGGTGATCCCTAACGTATGGGAATGTCCTGAATTTAGTGATGTCGGTTTTTGACTCAACTCAACAAATCAAATCAATTCAGATCTACAGTGGGCTGAGGGTGGGGAGAAACATGTCCCTGCCAGGTACCTGTTGTGGGTTTGTGACAGTGTCAGGAAATTGATGTGTGTGTGTGTGTGTGTGTGTCTGTGTGTGTGTGTGTGTGTGTGTGTGTGTGTTAAGGTGCCAGTAGCCTGTTGTGGGTTGGTTACAGTGTTAGGAATCTATTGTGAGTGGGTTACAGTGTCAGGAACCTGTTGTAAGTGGGTTACAGTGTCAGGAACCTGTTGTAAGTGGGATACAGTGTCAGAAACCTGTTGTAAGTGGGTTACAGTGTCAGGAACCTGTTGTAAGTGGGTCACAGTGTCAGAAACCTGTTGTAAGTGGGTTACAGTGTCAGAAACCTGTTGTAAGTGGGTTACAGTGTCAGAAACCTGTTGTAAGTGTGTTACAGTGTCAGAAACCTGTTGTGGGTTTGTTACAGTGTCAGGAACCTGTTGTAAGTGGGTTACAGTGTCAGAAACCTTTTGTAAGTGTGTTACAGTGTCAGAAACCTGTTGGAAGTGTGTTACAGTGTCAAAAACCTGTTTTGGTGTGTTACAGTGTCAGAAACCTGTTTATTGATTGATTGACTGATTGATTGATTTAGAAACCGACATCACAGCATTCGAGACATTCCTATAAGCGCTCCGTTCCCATCCTCAGCAGCCAGCGAAAAGTTCCAACACTAATAGTTCCAGATGCAATCTGTTTATAGGTCGCCCGTCTCGCCTTTCCCCTGAGCGTCGATCGTCGGCCAGATCCCCTCGTCACACCTCGCTGTCTCATTCTTACCAAACTATGGTGATCCATTTGCTCCTCCGAGGTGTACACGTGCTCCCACAAGGCCGCAACCACGTCTGTCTTGTCATGTATGTTGGTGTGTTACAGTGTCAGGAACCTTTTGTGAGTCTGTTACAGTGTCAGGAAGCCGTTAATGGTGTGTTACAGTGTCAGAATCCTGTTGTTGGTGTGTTACTGTGACAGGAACCTATTGAATGTGTGTTATAGTATTAGGAACCTGTAGTATGTGTGTTATAGTGTTATGAAAATCGCATTTTGAAGGCCTGAGTGCGCAAAGACATATGTGGCTTGTCTTTTCCTTCCATAGCAAACCTCGTGAGCCATTCTGAACTGATGTTTGCATGTGGACTAGCTTTCCCTATTACCAGTGTCCCACGCCAGTAGGCGAACCCACTCCAACATCTCAGGTAATTGTAACTGACGTCTCCAAGTCAAGGAGGAGACGTCAGTATTATATTATATTGTATTGTATTGTATTGTGTTGTGTTGTATAGTATAGTATAGTATAGTATAGTATAGTATAGTATAGTATAGTATAGTATAGTATAGTATAGTATTTATATCAACAATATCTTATTCAACCCTCCTGTGTCATAATTGGAATATATAGTTAGGCACTACGGTTAGATTTGCTGCATTATTGCCGGAATTTATTTTTTAGCGGTAACGGTCGGTTATTTGTTCTTGTGTCTCCCATATGGGGACAGTAAGCGTACTCGTTCTGTTAAATTTCCCAATTATTTCAAGATCGCATTAAAACAGAAACCGATTACGGAGTATTGTAGTTGCCTCTATTGTCTACGAATGTTTACATCTTGGCTTCTCAAATTTTTCGTCTAACGGAGATAAGGAGACTTTCATTTTAAGACGCAAGTAGATTCGTAGATTCCGTTTTATATAGACTTTGGATAACGTCAGACAGAAGATGCATTACAGAGATAAAGAATAGAATTAGGACCAGCAAATACTGCATTCTATCAGATGCAGAACATTTTATGCAATACGTTCTGTCATTGGGTGTCAGAGAAAGAATTCTTAAGTGTTACATAGAACTAATTCTAACATACAGCTACTTC
Organism: Cepaea hortensis; assembly: GCA_963921405.1. NCBI lineage: Eukaryota > Metazoa > Mollusca > Gastropoda > Stylommatophora > Helicidae > Cepaea > Cepaea hortensis. Next base: position 84,365,768 of record OY992893.1, read on the forward strand.
TTCTGCGCCTCAGAACAGGACACAATAGATTACGCAACCACATGTATACAAAATTCAAGATTGGTGACTCAGCCATGTGCACATGTGATTTGGCGTCGCAGACCGCAGAGCACATACTCCAGGATTGCCCAAAGTACAACATATCCAGGCGAACCTTCTGGCCTAGAGAAATAACAGTGGAAGATAAACTCTATGGACCGCTGAGTGAACTAAAAAAGACTGTTAGATTCATACAAGAGACAACATTGCAGTTATAAACATATATCAGGTGAACGAAAGAAGAAGAAGAAGAACATACAGCTACGAATCTTGGACAATTAGTAAACAAGCAAACAAATCCCTGGAAGCCTTGGAGATGTGGTTTTATAGAAGAATGCTGAAAATTCCTTGGGCAGCAAAAATGAGTAATCCTGACATTTTGAGTGAAGCTAAGTTACAAAGGTAACTTATTATAAACATAAGAACCAGTCATAATTTTGGTGTCTATATCATGAGAAGACAACAACTGGAACATGTTGTGACAACTCGAAAGACTTGTGGACAGAGAGAGAGAGAGGGAGAGAGAGAGAGATAGATAGATAGAGAGAGAGAGCGCGAGAGAGAGAGAGAGAGAAAGAGAGAGAGAGAGAGAGAGAGAGAGAGAGAATTCTCGACAGTCTTGTATCGTGGCATGGAAAAGAGACAACACAGGAATTGAAATATACTGTTGGAAGCCGCAAGATGTGGAGAAGAATGATCACCTACTCCAGTCAGCAAGGCACTTGATGGTGATAACACAGAGAAGAGCCCCTTGATAACTAAACATGTAAAGCTGTAAGTTGGTGCCTCTCAATGTGCTCCAGTGACCCCTTAAATAGGTCCTTTAAAGTTGAGAAAAGTAGCATGGCATTTAACACACAATGGTTACAGTCTAGCAAGTTAGAGAACATATTTTAACATACACAATGGTTACAGTCTAGCCAGTTAGAGAACATATTTTAACATACACAATGGTTACAGTCTAGCCCAGTGTTTCCCAACGTGCGGCCCACGCCCCATTGGGGGGGGGGGGGGGGGGGGAGCAATTCGATTGTTAAGGGGGACAATTCGAAAATGGAAGAAATAGGCTGGATATAACAAAACGGGGAGACTTGAGACTGAAGTTAACTAAATTGGAACCTGACATACAATCTATTTGCAGCAAGCATCAAGCGCAAGGATCTCACTAAATTTAAATAATTACTAATAATTAAAATAACATAGAAAAATCTTTCATTAAAATTATTTTGTACTTGAATTTCAGTTCTCCATTATATGTTTGAAAATTTACTTATTGTGTTTGCTCAATAATTTCCTAGCGATTATCGGTCCATTGGCTAGGATCGGGTGCATTTGCTGCTCTCTCTCTCTCTCTCTCTCTCTCTCTCTCTCTCTCTCTCTCTCTCTCTCTCTACCCTCCCCCCACCTCCCCCCCAGTAGTGCGCCTGGTCTGGTCGGGGGCCGGGATGATCAAATAAAAACCCATCACATATCTTCACCTTAGATGTGGGCCTGGTGGACCACTGTGGGCAATAGCTCACAGAGAGACTAAGGGTCCACACAAAAAAGGGGGAGTCGGGGGAACCAGCTTGTCTGGGGTAACCGCCAATCCCACACCCCCCCCACCCCCCCAAAAAAAATAAAAAATTCAACCAACACAGCCGACACACAGCCCTGGCCCCTCTGGGAACCGTGAGCCCTCCTAAAAACAAAAAATTGCAAGTTTCTTTGGTGAACATTTCAATATTTGACTATTAAAAATGATGCATATGTTGGGGGGGGGGGGGCGCGGGGGGGGGGCATAAGAATTTTAGAAAGGCTTAGGTGGGGCATAGCACAAAAAAGGTTGGGAAACACTGTGTTACATTATCATAACTGTATATGTATGTATTTGTTTAATTAACGCATGTGACACTCAACACTAACAAACGGCAACGCTCTGTAATACACACAAACAAAAGAAACACGCAATACACCTTGTAAATATACATTGCTTTGTATGAAATTGGCAAACTACTGAGCGTAATCTTGTCTAGAAATCAACAATCAGCTGAAAGATGCTGATGTTGACAGCAATGTCCTGTAAAGGATATGCAAAAATTTTTTTGGGGGTATAAAATAAACATTTTTGGGGGGAAAATAGATAGAGAGAGATAGAGAGAGTCCGTAAAAGAAAGAGGGCATAATATTTTCTTAACTGTTAACAAGGGATATGACTCCTCAGAATTTGTTTCGGGTGATTTCATTTGATATTACGCTGTTGAACTCATACTGGAATCTGATTCTCAAATGCTATCATGATAGTTATAATGTGAAGATTATAAGTGGGGTGACATATTTTGCTTCTTTATTGCGTATATTTTAGATTCAGTATAATGCAATGTAATAACAGTTTAAAATACCTGCACGACCTTGAGGGATATTTGCCATTTGACAATTTAATTTATTTGTTACTCTGGTTTCTCTTTGCAACGTATACAATTTTCGCCTACTTTATTACATTATTGTTTGATTCAACCTGTGGAATGTTATTTTATTAAATCACCTTCCTGTTTGAAGAAATAAGTAAAGACACAACACATAATATGCTTTCATGCATAATCACTTCTAACTAGCATGGGAATTATCACCCCAGTGTTGGAAGAAGTAAGTAAAGGTAATGAGAGAGGAAGTGAGAGAAGGACTAACCAGGAAAAGTAACTAGGCAAACTAAACATCCGAGACAGCTCTGATTGGTAACATGAGTTTATATGAATGATATGCATAATCACCCTGCCCTGTACCATTGCTATTCAGGATCAGATCTTGCTGGGTGCATTCCATCATGAACTCTCCATCACTCATCTACTAGCCTTGTCATTCACTGTGTCTGTGTCCTCTGTGAGAACATCAGCTCAAACAGATTACTATGTACAAGAGCAGAAGAAGAGGTAGCTTGTCAGATAAATTGCTGATGTCTGATACCAGTACAAAGAAGAGACACTGTAGCTCTTAACTTGTAGGTACTTCCTGAGTCTTCTACTTTCTGTAACTTCTGTCTGTAGCCCTTTTCATTCTTGTCAACTGGAGAACTATCATCAGTTGAACATATAGAAATAGGATCACCATGTTTATTCACAATAGGTGAGGAAAACGGTGTTCGCAGATATCGCAGATTATTGCAGATCCATTGCAGATCATTGCAGATCATTGTAGATCTTTAGCAGATTCATTGCAGATCTATAGCAGATTTTGCAGATCCTTTGCAGATCTATCACAAACTTATAACAGATCCATTGCAGATCTATTATTACCAACTTATCACATGGATGGACAGACAGTTGAGTGAAGGAAGAACAAAACCAGAACCAATGCCAATATTTAGCTGGAGAACTAATTAGGAATTCTTACACTGCGTTAAGTGGTTTGTTACCCAGAATACGTTAATAGAAAACAATTCACAGAGGAGCTGCCAACCTAATATTTCCCAGAGACTCTAGTGCATGGTGTTTCTGAGTATCATTCCAACAGCCAGCATGTCAGACCCAGTCCTATCTTACCATCAATTCAAATGAATAAATTAGACTGTACTCAATTGAACATATACTAACTTGAGAACAATCACATTCAATAGACTGAGAACAATTATCAAACAACTCCAAGTCTTATTTGTGTGTAGAGACTGTTTAATTTTACAGAACTTTTCACAATCCTTGGAAATTCCAATAACAGCATGTGTAGTTCAGAGGCATTTTAGGAGGATTTTGTGGTTAAGCACTGTGGCTATCTGAACTGAATCATTCCTGGATCAAATGGGAGTTAAATTATCCTTACAGGACTTAATAACATTATCTCTTGTTTTAAAGACTGATTTACATGTTTCAGAATTGCTTCACTACTTTATTTCCACAGCATTTTATTCAATAAACAGATTTTACTTTTAAAAAAAAAATTCGCTTACTTTATTACTTCTTGGGTTAGTTGGGCAGTTGTTTGAATTAAGCTGCCGTATAAACAAAGTGATAAAAGCTTTAAGGCATCTGTGAAATTAGCAAGTGTGTTATTCTAACTAAAGGATACTGAAAATGACAAGTTCATCTCTTACACTGACGTCAGATGTGCTCAACGGAAACCTGCTCCCCCGCACAGGTACAATTGTTGTGTCTCTCTCCGGCCCTGGAGCCGCCGCCAAGTGGACGCCAGCGTTCATAGCGAGTGCACTCGCTGGGGTTGCCGGCGTGCAGTTTACACAGGTATGGGTCACCGACACGGTGGTTCGTGACATTAATAGAAGACATGCATGTCAAACTGTACGATAGGCTACACCGGGTTCAGTTACAACTACCGAATTCGGACATCAATATTTGGCTGGAGCATACAGACAAAGAAAGGCAAAAACTTACTTTGCATTGGATCCCGGCGGCAATGAAGATAGAGGGAGTTAAGGCAATCGCCGTACATGCTACTGGGGACCCGAATGTGGAAGTATTTCCACTAAAAAATTCTGGAGGTAAATGGGGAGCCTTATGTAACCCCGTCCAGGACATCCCCCATTACATAAATCTGAATATTACAGGGGTCACCAAAAACACTCACACAATTCTGGTAACCTTGCCCAGCAGGAGAACTGCTTGCCATTTGTGTGGTATGGACGATGCCAGAATACTGTTGTTCCCTCATTCGTAACATAATTTGAATCTGAATTTCCATGAAACCAACAGTCCGGCTTAACTAGATTAGGCTCAACACAAACTAATAACATTGGCAGTAACTGGAGCCTCAAACTGGCAACGTACAAAGTAGAATCAGAGACGGCTGGTTTCAACTGTAAATAATGCTGTTTTAATAATACAGCTAACAACGTTTGTTGAGATCACATATCAATTTGCCTCCTTAAATTACCTCTTTTTACGAGGCGGGTATTTAAGATCTAATGACAAGTTTATAATGTTAACTACCCAAACCTTGTTACGGAGTATTCGCCCTGGCCGCTGTTCATCTGTATACCTTCTTTGTTCTGTTAACCAAGTCTGGCTTCACTGCCGCGTCATTTCAGTCTAGGTTTTCCGCCCGTGTTTTCTCCATAACTATCGCTAGCAATCTGCTACAATATTCTTCTCTCTGTTGTCATCTTGATAACCATTGACTAATATCCACAAGATTCCTAGCCACATCAAAAATGCTCCGGCATCCAAAACTCCTGCTTATCCTTCAGTCGTCCCTGCCAGTCTCTGTTGTCAAAACAACGTCACTGTCTTGTTCACGTTGGTGCGCACTGGTTTCTGTGCGTGGGTTTTCCGATAAGTCTTTTCTGATACTAACTATCCATCATCATCATGTCAGCGCGTTATGTGGCAGACGACCACAGGTCCAACAAATGTCCAGCCAAACATACAAACAAGTCGGTTGTGGCACAAGAAGATCTAATAAATTTTCCACCTCTGAGAAGGCAAGGACCAGCACAACATCAACAAAACGAACAACGCGGAAATCAATTTGAACAACAGCCCAAACAACAAGAAAAGCAACAAACGGATACGCCAACAGACAACCAAGAAAACTACATTCTGGAAACGCAAACAGAAGAACCCTTTACAACTGTTTTTCACTCCCAAACCAGAAAAAGACAACTACGAGGATTAAGTCCAAACTCAACAAGCAGTACTAAGGAAGAAAAAGAAAAACAGTACTCACCAACCAAATCAACGCCAAAAAAAAAGAAGGAAAGACAAACAGAAAATACTGACGAAACCACCAACAAAGACACCTTAGATAATAAAACTGAATCAGAAATGATATCTATGAACACTACTTACACTGATACTGACACTAAAGAAGATGGCCTATTGTTTTAAAATCTACAATAAGATCAGTCTACATCAGGACACAAGAAAAAAAATAACTATCTCAACTAAACAACCTCGCTTGTCTCTGTTTTCTTATTATTGTTAGTCAACAATATCATTTGATTGTTTTGATTAATTTATGATGACTAATGATATTATTATTATTAGTCTGAACATTTCCGGTTTACGCGTGGGTTTACGGTGGGCAGAGGATCTCTCAATAGAGACAATGGCTACGGTCATCCGATCAGTAAGGTCACTGCCAGGAAGGAAGAATGGTAGACTTCCCACCTTATTGATTCCCGGGCAGAGGAGGCTCGTGAGCCTTGGTTGGTATCTTTTCTAAGACAGGGAACTCTAAATCTCAAACCTCCGCTGCCTTGCGGGTATACCCATATGGGAAAGGCTTCGGGAGTAAACCCTCTGGACCAATCCGGAGATGGAGTCCCTAAGGCAGTTCCATGTTGTAAACAACATAGTTCTGGCAACTCCTGCGACGGCACCGATGCCAAGTTGCATTGGCTACTGCCTTTCCCTTGGTCAACATCGGCGACGTGGAGAGGGGGAACTTGCTACTGGGCAATAGTTGGTTCACCGATTTCCATTGCCCAGGCTTGTGCCCTGAAGAGGTCACTTTAGCACCGCGTACAGAGGTGACACAACACGGGAAGCAGCATTTGCCGGTTATAAGTCTTAATGCTCGATTGGCGTAGAGCAAGGCGCCAGGGGCTACTTCCGACGGTGGGAGAGATCATCGTATCTCACTAGACAGCTACCGCCCGACTAAGCTGGGCATCCCTCAGTCAATAAGGTGTTGTCTCGCCACGGTTCATCTGCTCCTGAGGGTGTGTGGAGCTTAGTGGGAAATCCTGACACATGGACCGCAATCTATACACCTAGCAACAAGAAAAAAACAAAACAACCGGCCCTAAGGCTAGGAACATGGAACGTAAGAACCATGACCCCTGACATCTCAGACAATCTAAACGAGATTATGGATCTCCGCAAAACTGCAGTGATAAACAACGAACTACTAAGACTGGGGATAGACATTGTCGCCCTGCAAGAGACCAGACTCCAAGAATCTGGAAGCATCAAGGAGAGGGACTTCACTTTTTACTGGCATGGCAAGCCGTGCGGAGAGACCAGGGAGCATGGAGTTGGCTTCGCTATCAGAAATAAGCTGCTTAATTCCATCATACCACCAAGTGATGGCACTGAAAGAATACTGAAGCTCCAACTCCAGACAGAGGCAGGCCCAGTTAGTATTATAAGCGTTTACGCCCCAACACTAACTGCAACATCATAATCTAAAGACAAGTTTTATGACGACCTTAGCATAGAAGTCAGTGAAACACCAGAGAAACAACATCTTTTTATCCTGGGGGATTTCAATGCCAGGGTTGGTTCCGACCACAAATCTTGGCCTTCATGTCTAGGCCAGTTTGGTGTTGGGAAGATCAATGACAATGGACAACGTCTCTTGGAATTCTGCAGCCACCATAATCTGTGCGTGACCAACACCTTCTTTGACACGAAACCTCAACACAAGGTGTCATGGAGGCACCCCAGATCAAAGAACTGGCAACAACTCGATCTGGTGCTCGCTAAACGCAGCAACCTCCGCAATGTACGGCTGACTGGCAGCTATCATAGTGCTGACTGCGACACCGACCATTCACTCGTCTCCAGCAAGCTGAAGATAAAGCCCAAGAGAATCTACAGAAGCAGAACAGAAGGAAGACCACGCATTGACACCAGCGGCACCCAAAATAAAGAGAAGGTCAACAAATTCATGCAGACTCTAGCGGATACTTCCTGGCCCCACAAACGGAAACTCCACCGAGAGATGGAATGATTTTCGCGACACCATCTACAATACAGCACTATCAACATTTGGCAAGAAGCAAACTAAGTCAACCGACTGGTTTGAAGCACACTCTGAAGAGATTCTCCCAGTCCTGGAGATAAAGAGACATGCATTCTCAATGTATAAAACATCGCCTTCAGAGAAAACATTGCAGGCATTGCGGACAGCCAGAAATAGAGTACAACAGATGGCAAGAAAATGTGCGAACAGGCACTGGCTACAGCTCTCTGCTCAAATTCAAATTTGTGCAGACACTGGAAATATAAGAGGAATGTATGAGGGTATCAAGCAAGCTGTCGGCCCATCAAAGAATAAGATGGCCCGGCATTTCTCTACTCAGCATTACAGGCAAGATTTTTGCCAGAGTAATCCTTAAAAGATTACACAATCTTGCTGAAAGAATCTACCCCGAATCGCAGTGCGGATTTAGACCCAACAGGTCCACCATCGATATGATTTTCTCACTCCGGCAGCTCCAAGGAAAGTGCAGAGAACAGAGGAAGCCATTATATATTGCCTTCATCGACCTCACAAAGGAATTTGACCTTGTGAGCAGAAGCGGCCTTTTTAAGGTCCTTGACAAGGTTGGAAGTCCACCTTCCCTTTTTAGTCTCGTGAAATCATTTCACGAAAGCATGCAGGGGACCATTTTATTTGACGGCTCAACATCCCAGACATTCAGCATCAGCAGCGGAGTAAAGCAGGGCTGCGTGCTTGCTCCTACACTCTTTGGTATCTTCTTCGCCGTTCTCTTAAGGCAGGCATTTGGGACTGCCACTGAAGGCATATACCTCCACACAAGATCTGATGGCAAACTTTTTAACCCATCTAGACTCAAGGCAAAGACCAAAACAAGATCAAGATGCGTAAGAGAGCTACTTGTTGCAGATTATGCAGCACTGACTACTCATACAGCAGAAGATCTTCAACGGCTCATAGGTCGTTTTGCAGCGGCCTGCAAAGACTTTGGACTCACCATTAGCCTAAATAAAACACAGGTGATGGAACAAGATGCTGGTGCGCCTCCGTCAATCAAAATTTCTAATTACGAACTGAAGGTCGTCCACGGGTTTGTGTATTTGGGGTCGACAATATCAGATAATCTTTCATTAGAGACAGAAATCGACAGACGCATTGGAAAGGCAGCCACAACATTTTCCAGGCTTGCTAAAAGAGTTTGGGAGAATAATAGACTAACAGAGCGTACAAAAGCTCAAGTATATAAAGCTTGTGTTCTTAGCACACAACTCTATGGGTCTGAATCCTGGACCCTGTACTCAAGACAGGAAAGGAAGTTGAATTCCTTCCATATGAGATGTCTGAGACGTATCCTGGGCATAACATGGAAAGACCATATAACAAACAAACATGTGCTTGAAAGAGCAGATATTACCACAGTGCACACCCTCCTCAAGTAGAGACGTCTCTGGTGGCTGGGCCACGTATCTCGAATGGAGGATGAACGTATTCTCAAAGATCTCCTATACGGAGAATTAGAAACAGGAAATAGGCCAACCGGAAGACCCCATATGCGATATAGGGATGTGTGTAAACAAGATATGAAAACCCTTGGAATAGATCCAGACATGTGGGAAAGAGTTGCAACAGACAGATGCTCCTGGAGAAGAGATGTAAACGGACTGGTGCTCTCTGAGCGCAATCTGATCCAACAAACTGAGGATAGGTGGCACAGGCTTAAAGCGCAGTTACTTATTGCGGGACTTGCCTCGTCTTACAGATGCGGAAACTGTGACAGGGATTGTCACTCTCGCATTGGACTATACAGTCACCAGCTGTGCTGCCAGGTAACTCCCAAGCGGCACAACTATATAGTCCTTCAGGACTGAAAGAGGCCTACTACTACTAGTGGACCATTCAATGACTGCTAGCTTCAGGCTGACAAGATCTGTAAGGCAAGGGTGTCCACTATCACCACTTCTGTATATACTGACACTAGAGCCATTATTAGAAAAGATCATACAAGATACCAGCATTAAAGGTACTTTCATACAGGGGATAGGAGAGCAAAAGGTCATTGCTTATGGAGACGATACTGCATTCTTCCCTACAAGCAACACATCCATCAGATACATACTGCACACTTTATCTCACTTTGGGAAAGGCAGTGGAGTCAAAATTAATATGCAAAAATCACAAATTATGGGCCTGGGAAAGTGGAAACAAGAGTATGATTTCCCTCCAGACCTAACACATACACAAAATATGAAACTGTATGGGATCACATTTCCATGTGACCCCCGAACAACACACAAAGAAACATGGCTACAACTAACACAACAGATCACAGACATGCTACAAAGGTATAAATACAAAACAGCAACAATATTTAGTAGAAGCATAATAGTTAACACATACATCATACCAAAAATAATGTAATAAGTGACAGTGTTAAACCCTCCAAAACAGGCAATCACACACATAAATAAACAGATAAGACATTTCATATTTAGTAACACAATACACGGCATACATCATAAAACTCTCATACAGGACAAGATACAAGGAGGCATGGCACTTCAGGATATACAAACAAAAATACAAGCACTTAGAATCAGCCACATAGGCAATATTATCAGACACCCAGAACAACATAGATTAGCATTATATTATATAGCAGACAAAATAAAACATCTCACAAAACTAAACAGTGCAGCAGCACATTATCAGGGCATACTGCCATCCTTCTATCACACTTGTATACAGGCAATACAAGGACATGAACATTTAATACACGAAACAACACGAGAAATATACAAACAATTAGTTAGTAAACAAGCACCATCACTTAAACTGAGAATCAAAAGAGGACAAAAATATTTCATGTCAGACTACGCATCCATCTTTTCCACCTTACACAACAAACACATTACATCTAAGACGAAAGACGTCACTTACAGAATAATTTTTGATATGACTCCAATAATACACAAAGTACCTTTCAGATCCAGACAAATAGGAAAATGCCAACTATGCAGGAACAACACACAAGAGACAGAGGAACACATTTTCTTCACATGTCAAACAGACACAGATGCAGTGGAATCTCTACAACAACTAATACAAACACACACAGGCAAACAAACAGACATTTACAAGTAAATCTTTCTGAGTACTCTTCTTAAAACATCCACACACAAAACACACACACACACAAAACTACTTCAAACACTAGCAGAATACAGAAAATTAGATTGGACTTGCAGAATCAAGGCAAGGTTCACCTCCTTTACATACAACAGAAACTTATTTTTACTAATGTTCAAATACAAACTATCTACTATTTTTCCTGATTGAAATGTGTAAAATCTCCTTAATTTCGTTTTCTCTTGCA
>OY992893.1:84381832-84484332 GCA_963921405.1 Cepaea hortensis
TCGCACTCGCTCTCTACCTCGCGAGTTATAAAGACATCATCATCATCATCATCATCATCATCAAGTAATGTGTAGGCAATTGCACATGCCATAAATGTAATATTATCGCATATGTGTATATTAATGCATTTGTTGTATTCGGAATTTTAAAGAAAAACATGAATTTAAAATAAAAAAATAAAAAAAATAAAAAAACAATGTTTTACAGGCCAAATAATCTGACAATTATTATTATTTATTATTTATTATTATTATTACTTATTATTATTAATACGTTTATTACTACTGCTACCATTATTATTAATTTTCCCATTATTATATTTGAATGTGCAACATGAAATATATTGTGGATGTGTGTCTGTGTCGTTGGCAGTAACATATGTATGCGTCTGTGTGTGGATGCAGGTGCGTGTGTGTTGCATGTATTTGCACGCGCATGTGTACGAGTGTGTTTTTGTGTGTGTGTGCGCGCGTTTACATGCACTATGCCATAAATGTCATAATATAACTGTATATATGTATGTATTTGCTTTGTTCACACATGTGACACCTAACACTAACAAACGGCAACGCTCTGTAATATACACAAACAAAAGAAACACACATTACACCTTGTAAATATACATTGATTTGTATGAAATAACGTTTTAAAAAAAAAAAAAAATAGACCGTCACAAAGAGTCACCTCGGACTCCCAGACTGATCAACACAGTAAGGAGGATGAAGACGGTTTCCAGCTGGTCACTAGGAAAAGGGGACGCTCAACCAAGAGCCTGTCTGACGGTGAGAGCTCGACACCTCCAGCCTGCCAAACACCTGTTACCACGCTGCTGCCCCTCAACAACTAAGACTACCCTACAACATCTGAAGTGCAAAAGGCAAACAAAAAGAAATGTACTGAAAAGCGGGAAGACAAATCGACCGTCTCAGAACAAAGCTACAGAGGACCTCACACAGATTTGGACCAGCCCTTTAATGACACGTGGACCACAGCGGTTCTGTCACGCACAAAAACCACTGAAAAGCGGGAAGACAAATCGACCGGCTCAGAACAAAGCAACAGAGGCACTCAAACAAATTTGAATCAACCGGTTTTTGACACGGGGTCCACAACGATTCTGTCACGCGCAAAAAAGGTCCCCTCTGTAGATGAATGAAGCTCTATAGTAATGACTCTGCAAATATTGAATCAACATTGTAAAGAAGCCAGTATTATTTCCAGTATTGGGAAAAAGTCATTATAATTTCCAATATTATTTCAACATTGTGAAGAAGCCATTATTCATTGCCGGATTGAAATGAAGTCAGTAGGAATTACAGTGTTGTGATTAATCCAAAAATAAAAATAAAAAATAGAATCTTACAATTATATTATTATTATTACTATTATTAATACTACTACCATTAATATTAATTTTCTCATTATTATAATTGAATGTTTTATAGTTTAACTACAGGAGACAAATGAACATCGTAAACTGATTAGAGAAATTAGACGTAGACAGTCAACATTTTTTGGACAGGTTATGAGAAGAAATGGATTGGAGAACTTAGTGACAACTGGCAAGATCGAGGGGAACAGACCAAGAGGAAGACCGAGAGGAAAATACCTGGATGGCTTGGCCACATGGCATGGACGAGACAGGAACAATGAGCTGATCCACGACACTGGTGATCGAGTGAAATGGCGAGTCATGACCGCCCACGCTTTCCGGCATGGCACATGATTGATTGATTGATAGTTGAATGTGCAACATGAAATATATTGTGGATGTGTGTCTGTGTCGTTGGCAATAACATAGGTATGCGTCTGTGTGTGTGTGTGTGTGGGGGGGGGGGGGGGTAGATGTGTGTGTCTGTGTGCGGTGCGTGTACTTGCGCGAGTATGTGTGTTTGTGTGTGTGTGTGTGTGTGTGTGTGTGTGTGTGTGTGTGTGTGTGTGTGTGTGTGTGTGTGTGTGTGTGTGGATGTGTGTGAACGTGCGTGCCTGTGTGCGTGTAGCCGCCTTTAAACCAAGGCGATATCTCAAGTATTAAAATGATGTTATATGGTAATGATATGTTTGAAAAGAGAAAATATGCACAACCATGTATCTTCTTCTTCTTCTTCAGCTTTCCGAGTCATTGAGGTTCTTTGCTGCAAATACAATCCGTCGCCCATTCGTCTCTCTGGTGGACCTTCTCTTGCCAGTCGTTGATTCCAAGTGCTTGTAGGTCTGTACATGTATTATCTTTCCACCGTCTTCTTGGTCTACCTCGGGGTCTACGGTCATTTATTTCCTGAGTGTAAGCGAATTTTGTTTTCCTACTATTTTCCATTCTTTCTATATGCCCCAGCCATTGTAGTCTATTAGCCTTCATGATACCAGTGATTAGCGGGGACTTAAACAGATCATAAATGTCTTTGTTACTTCTTCTTTTCCACTCTCCACTTTGTGTATCCCTAATGGGTCCAAAGATGCGTCTTAAAATTTTGTTCTCAAAGGTTTGTAACAAGGCTTCGTCTCCTTTCGTTGTACTCCAGGTTTCAGAGCCATACAGCACAACTGGTCTGATCAGTGTTTTGTATATTGTGATTTTGGTGTTACGAGATAGCGCCTTTGATTTTAGTAGATGTTGTAGTGCATAGTATATCTTATTTCCAGAGTTGATTCTAGTTTGTATTTCTTCCCTTATGATGTTGGAGCAGTTGAAGATTGTACCCAGGTATTTGTATGTTTCCGTTCTTTTAAAGGTCATATTATCTATTTGTATGTGGCCAGAGTTTTTAGCCATTCCTTCTCTTGAAATTACCATATATTCTGTATTATCTTGGTTGATAACCAGCCCCATCTGTTGGGCTTTTTCCTTTAAGTGAGTCAATATTTCCAATGTCTTTTGTTCACTTTGCCCTATAATATCTATATCATCTGCATAACCAAGCAGCTTGGATGTTCCTCCAATATCACATTCCTCCTTTATCTTCCTTACAACTTTCTCTAGAGCCAGATTGAAGAGTAGCGGCGATAGTGCATCACCCTGTTTCAAGCCAGATGTTATTTGGAAGGGGTCTGATTTCCTGCCTTTATATGTTACTATATTATAAGTATCTTCCATGCATAGTCTGGTCATGTTGATTAACTTCCTTGGTATTCCAAATTCCTGCATAGCATTCCATAGACTATTCCTATGGACACTAACATAAGCCTTTTTAAAATCCACAAAAATGTTATGGAGATCTCTTTTATATTCCCAATGTTTCTCGGCTATTTGTCGTAAGATAAATATTTGATCTATTGTTGATCTGTTTTGTCTAAAACCCGCCTGATAGTCACCTAATATGTCTTCTGAATATGGTAATTTCCACATTGGAACTTGTCTCCTTTCTTAAAGATAGGTATCAATAATGACTCTTTCCAGTCATGGGGTAATTCTTCTGTCCTCCAGATTTTTATTATTAGTTCGTATAGCTTTAGATGTAATGCATGGCCACCTGCCTTCATAAATTCAGCAGCAATCCCATCAGTCCCAGTTGCCTTATTGTTTTTAAGTCGTGTGATTACATATAGGATTTCTTCAAATGTAGGTTCTTCAGTTTGTGGTTCGCATGTTAGAACCTCTTCCTGTGGGAAAATGTTACTTGGAGCTTCACAATTCAGTAATTCAATAAAATATTCTGTCCATGTGTTGCACATTTCTTCATTGGTATTTATCATATTCCCATCTTTGTCTTTTAAACCATGTGTATTTTGTTGGTGCCCTCGTTTCATTGACTTCAGTTCTTTAAAATATTTTCTGGATTCATTTTTCTGGTGATTAGTTTCCATATCTTTGATTATATTACTCATATATTCTCGCTTCTGCTGTCTGACTATTTTTGTAGCCTCTTTACATTCATTTCTATAATGCTCTTCCTTTTGGGTGTTATTGATGTCATTTAACCATACATGTCTGGCATTCTTCTTCCTAATGACTGCTTCTTCACATTTTTGATTAAACCATCTGTTCTTTCTATGCCTGGTTAACACACCGAGACATTCTTCTGCGGTAGATTGAATTGTATTCTTGATGTTCAACCAAGTTTGGTCAACGCTTTCCTCCGAAGGGTTTTGCAGAGTTTCAAGTTTACATTTTATTTCATCTGTAAATTTCTCTTTGACTGTAATGTCTTGTAGTTTTTCTCTGTTATATGTTGGATGTAATCTTTGTAATTTAGTATAGAAAGCTCTCTTAAGTTATTTTTAAATTTTGCTCCAACGAGGAAGTGGTCACTGTGGCACTCAGCTCCTCTATAACTTCTGACTTGCTGTATGTTTGATGCATTTCTGTTGTTAATTAAAATGTGATCTATTTGATTATAGGTTCTCTTGTCACATGATTTCCAAGTTTGTTTGTGTATATCCTTTCTTTGTAGTCTGGTACTGCTAATCTGTAGTCCTTTGGCTTCTGTCAGGTTGATGACTCTCCATCCATTATCATTTGAAGTTGTATGTAGGCTTTCCATACCGGCCACTTTTTTATTAGTTTGCTCTCTACCTATTTTTGCATTGAAGTCTCCCAGCACAATCAGGATGTCCTGTTTGGGGGTTTCTTCTATGACATCTTCCAGATCATTATAAATGTCTTCTTTAATATCATCTTCTTTCTCTTCAGTAGGTGCATGTACATTAATCATCGTTATATTTTTCAATTTACATTTTATTCGTAACTTACTAATCCTGTCATTAAAAGCTTTAAAGTTTAAAACGTTCCCCCATAACTCTTTTTTTGATGACAAATCCTGTTCCTAATTCATGTTTATTTTGGGTGTTTCCTCCATATATTATAATCATTCCATTTTGCTCTAAAGTACCCTCTCCTGGCCACCTTATTTCCTGAATTCCTGTTATATATATTTGATATTCACCCAGCTCCCGGGTTAGTTCTTCGGCCGCTCCAGCTCGATATAGTGTCCGTACATTCCATGTTCCAAATCTCAAAAGTCCTTTAACGTTCCAAGGTCGTTGTCCAGATAAGTCAGTCCGATATCGAGGCTCATGTATTTGTTTCGTAACAAAGAAAGGTTTTTACAAAGGTGGGGATGTTAACCCCACGCTTCAACCCCCAACCTGGAGGACCAGGGTGTTTCTCTTTGTCTGTTCTCTACCCTTTGACCTGTCCGGCTTGGGAGGCCCTGATGGTAGCTACGCTACCGCCGGCATAGCTCTCAGGGTCATTGAGAAACTCAAGCTCCCCCCCCCCCCCCACGACAAGGTGGAAACACCATCGGGGGAGACAACCATGTATAAACAAATTAAATGAGCCTTTTGGGTACCCAGTAAGCTAAGGTGGCTTGTAGTGGTCAGGTTTAAGTCCTTCCCATTGTAATTGACACACAGACACTATCACAGCTTTAGATTAATTATCTCCCTGGGGACATGCCATGTACTCTAATTGCTATTTATCAATCCCTGATTCTTGTCCACGAAACAAAATGTGTCATGGACATTTACAGGGCACAAGAGCGTCACCCTGTACAACACCACAATTGTGAAGCTTCACCTCTGCAGCCATGTGGCCCAGAAATTACAAAGAAGCCACATTTTAATGGGAATGAAAATGTAAAGTTTATTACCCAAGCTCACGGTATTCAATGTACTGCTGTCTCCAGAAAGCACGAGATAGATCAAGATAAAATGTGTGTATATGTGTGAGTGTGTGTGTGAGAGTGTGTGTGTGTGAGAGAGTGTGTGTGTGTGTGTGTGTGTGAGAGAGAGAGAGAGAGAGAGAGAGAGAGAGAGAGAGAGAGAGAGAGATTGACAGTTGTAACATGCATTCCAAGTTTGGAGATGGAAATGAAGCAATGCAAGGAATGTGTGTTTGCATGCACTATGCCACAAATGTTACATCAGTGTTTCCCAACGTGTGGCCCACGCCCTACAGGGGGGGGGGGGGGGGGCAATTCGATTGTTATGGGGGACAATGCGAAAATGGAAGGAATCGGCTGGATATAACAAAACGGGGAGACCTGAGACTGAAGTTAACTAAATTGGAACCTGACATAAAATCTCTTTGCAGCAAGCATCAAGCGCAAGGATCTCACTGAGTTTAGATAATTACTAATAATTAAAATAATATAGAAAAATCGTTCATTAGAATTATTTTGTACTTGAATTTCAGTTCTCCATTATATGTTTTGAAAATTTACTTACTGTGTTTGCTCAATAATTACCTAGCGATTATCGGTCCTTTGGCTAGGATCGGGTGCATTTGCTGCTTCCCCCCCCCCCCCAGTAGTGCGCCTGGTCTGGTCGGGGGCCGGGATGATCAAATAAAATCAATCACATAACTTCACCTTAGATGTGGGCCTGGTGGACCACTGTGGGCAATAGCTCACAGTGAGACTAAGGATCCACACAAAAGAAGGGGTGGCGTGAAAACCAATTGGGTGAAAAAATTCACCCAACACAACCGACACACAGCTCTGGCCCTTCTGGGCACCGTGAGCCCTTCTTTAAAAAAATCACGTTTCTTTTGTGAACATTTCAATTTTTGAATATTAAAAATGATGCATATGTTGGGGGGGGGGGCATAAGAATTTTAGAAAGGCTTAGGTGGGAATAGCACAAAAAAGGTTGGGAAACACTGGTCTAGCCAGTTAGAGAACATACTTTAACATACAGAATGGTACAGACTAGTCAGTTAGAAACCACATTTTAACATACACAATGGTATAGTCTAGCCAATTAGAGAATATATGTTAACATAATAATGGTACAGTCTCGCCAAAAGAGAACACATTTTAACATACACAATGGTTACAATCTAACCAGTTAGGCAACACATTTTAACATACACAATGATACAGTCTAGCCAGTTAGAGAACGCATTTTAACATACACAATGGTACGGTCTAGCCATTTAGATAAAGCATTTTAACATACACAATGATACAGACTATGCAGTTAGAGAACGCACTTTAACATAAATAATGGTACAGTCTAGCCAGTTAGAGAACACATTCTAACATGAGTCCTGACTGAAATGAGCATGTTTGTTGTTACACTTGGGCTCCCAGGCCCACCCAGCCTAACTTGGGCGCCAGCAAATCATCAAGGCAGTAACAGAGGCTGGCATTACACTGACCACATCAGCTACCATGTGCCTATAGAACTATTCATTCATTCATTCAGTAGCATGTCCTTTGCAGAACCTCGCTCCCGTAACAACCTTCCGGAAAACTGCTCGTTCACAAGCAAGATATCCCACGTCTGATATACCCATCTGTAGATCATCTGCCACATCCTGCACCCATCTTCTCTTTGGCCTTCCTCATCCACTCTTCCCAATCATATACCGCACCATTACTGTTCTCTCCAAACTTTCATGACATTGCAAGTGACCAAAATATTTCAATTTTCTTTGTTTTATTATCTTTAATAGCCAACCCTCTTTAGTATTAAGCTCTTGAAGTATGGATTCATTTGTTCTTTACTTTACCCAAGATATTCTTAGAACCTGTCTATATTCAAAGGCAATGATGCAATGGCAATGGTACTCTGTTTCCTGAATATTGTGTCTACATAATTTGCATGGGGCTATTTGCTTGGATGTCTGTGCTGTTCTCTCTCTCTCTCTCTCTCTCTCTCTCTCTCTCTCTCTCTCTCTCTCTCTCTCTCTCTGTTGTAGGGGTCATATTTTAAATTAGCCTGTATGTTACTTCTTTGGATTTCGATGTGATATGTGTGTTGTGTAAGTTAGTGAAAATACAGCTATAGTGTTTCATATAATATTTGTATCCTCTTTTGATTCTCAGATGTAGTGGTGGGGCTTGTTGTTTCACTAAATATTTGTATATCTGCTTGGTTGTCTGTTGTATTACATGTTCATTACCTTGAATTGCTTGCATACATGTTCTGCGGAAGTGCGGAAGTGTGCCGTAATAGTGTGGTGTGGTTTTGTCTATTTTCTTAAGTCTGTGTAATCTAATTGCAATATAGTATAATGCTAGCGAGTGTTGATCTGGATGATTGATGATGCGTCCTATGTGGTTGATTCTTAATGCTTGTATTTTTGTGTGTAGGTGCTGTAAAGCTACTCCTCCTTGTTTCTTATCTTGTATTATTGTCTTGTGTTTTATACTGTGAAATGTGTTGCTGAAGATGAATTGTCTGATGTGTTTGTTTATGTCTCTGATTGTTTTTTTTTTTTTTTTTTTTTTTTTTTTTTTTTTGGGGGGGGGGGGTCTAACACTGTGGCTGTATATATATATATATATATATATATATATATATATATATATATATATATATATATATATATATATATATATATATATATATATATATATATATATATTATTTTAGGAATGATGAAGGTGTTTACAATGTTGCTTCTTGAAAAAATTGTTGACGGCTTGTATTTGAAACTATGTAGTATGTCTATAATTTGTTTTGTCAGTGATTGCCATGTTTCTGTATGTGTTTTTCTGGGATTGGATGGAAATGTGATCCCATAAATTTTAATGTTATCTGTGACTGTTAGATCCGGAGGGAAATCTGCTTTATTCTTCCACTTCTCCAGACCCATTATTTTAGACTTCTGTATGTTTATTTTGGCCTAATTTCCTTCACCAAACTGTCTGAAGGTGTGAAGTATGTTCGTTATGGAAGTGTTGGTTGTAGGGAAGAAAGCCGTGTCATCTGCATAAACAATTAATTTCCGCTCCCCAGACCCTTTAATGTAAGTGTCTTGTATAATTGCTTCTAAGAGTGGTTCTAGTGTGAGTACATCATCATTGGCACTTTGCAGTCTTGGCTGACGATAGTTTGTGCTTTAAAAAGTCATAATAACTTTTACCTATGGCGGTAGCGAATGTGACTGATAAGGCCAATTTGCGCTGTAAATGTCAGTTCACAGTGGGTGCATGTGAACACGTGGTCATTTCCACCATCATGCTTCATCTTACGTCTCAAACGCTCGGTGTGTGACTTTTCTGCAATAATTTTCTCCTTTGTCTTTATTCAATTTCTGATGTTTGTCCTCCATGCAACACGTTCAGCGGCGACTTGTTCCCAATGTGCATTATCAATGCCTTTATCAATCATATCCCGCTTACACACATCTTTGTATCGTCGTAGACGCCTACCCTGAGATCTCTTACCCATCTGTAATTCACCAAAAAAAGATGTCCTTTGGTATTCTACCATCATCCATCCTCCTAAGATGTCCCATCCATCTAAGTCTACGAAGACTGAGCATGGAATAAACTGTCACTCAACCTGATCTTTCCAATAGTTCAGTATTTGTGATTTTGTCTTGCCACTTAATATCAAGAATTCTTCGCAGACACCGCATATGAAAGCTGTTTAAACGTTTCCCTTGGTGTGAGTAAGTTGTCCAGGTTTCACTACCATAAATAATAGTACTAAGGACACAGGCTTGATAGACAAGGACTTTTGTTTTTGCAGTAAGCTTCCTGTTCTCCCAGAATCTTTTTCTTAACCTGTTCATTTTTGTTGCTGCCTTACCAAAGCGGATGTTGATTTCCTGATCTGGGATAATTTGCTATTTACCACTGATCCTAGATATGTAAAATGGTCTACCATCTCTAGTTCGGCGTCGTCAATAAAGATTGATGGTACCCCACGTGCACCTTGTGACATAATCTGTGTCTTCTTTTTGCTAATTGTTAAACCGAATTCAGAACAAGCATTGGAGAATGCAGATAGTAGACATTGCAATTCTTCCTCAGAGTTGGTCGTAACTGCAGCATCACCTGCAAAAAGAAACTCTCTGATCAGTACCCTCCTAATTTTGGTCTTAGACTTCAATCTCTGAGCATTGTAAAGGCCGCCATCTGAGCGTGAGTGAATGTATATACCACCATCCTGATCACGAAAGGCATATTTCAGTAGAAGTGAAAAGTATATTGCAAAGAGGGTGGGAGCTAGTACACAACCTTGCTTAACTCCACTCTTGATTTCAAATTCTTCAGAAGTTGCACCATCAAACTTGATTATACCCTTCATGCCTGTGTGGAACGATTCCACAATGGACAGAAGAGTTGGTGGGCAGCCAATCTTCTTTAGTGCCTTGAACAGACCCTCATGACTGACCAAATCAAATGTGAGTACATATAGCACAGGTGATAGTGGACACCCTTGTCTGACAGATCTAGTGATTCTGAAACTGGCAGTGAGTGAATGATTTGTAAGCAAGTTTTTCACACAGAGGGGAAATATTGAAAAAGAGTAAACTTTACATTAATAGTATGCATTTAGAATTTTAATATTAAACGTTGAAAATATAATATCTGACATTATAATTTTACTATTCAAATTCTAAAAACTAAAGAGGGAGATTTCAAGATAGCAATTAATATTACAAATAAGTGTATGATTTCTTTTATCAAATCTTAGTAATCTCCCTTCAAACGATATAGGATGTTTATGTCCCTTACTCATTGCTATAGGTGTGTTTCTTTTAGCTATCTGGTAATTCCGCAGAATGCTTGAAGAGAATATTATTAATATTTGTAGTGAAAAATTATTAATATTATTAATATGTGTAGTGAGAAAACAGATGATGTCCCGAAACAAAGGAAAAAGAATTTCGGAAAATAAAAATAACATATAACGGGGACGTAAAGGTACACACTGACATTGAACAGATATAGACACGGATGACGTCCCCTCCACCTCCTGGTTTCTGTATTCTTTCTTAAGTTGGGGTTATATTTCCTTTCCTTTTCGGCATGTGTATTGCCTGACCAGCATCTGTATCCCTGCATTACTCTCTACGTGCAGGCATTTCGTCATTGTCATTGGTGTGTTGGAATTGGTGAATTAGTCTCTTTACTCCCTTCGCTCATTATTGTAGTCGCTGCATGATATTAGAAAATGTTCAATGGTGTCTTCTTCCTGGCATGCTATGCATAATTGGTTTTCTCTTGTGCCTTTCCAGGTTCCCAGTCTGAGTTTCCACAGTTTTCTGTTTGCTGGTGCTTTGATATTGTTAATGACTTGTGGTTTGTTACTGGGTTGGTCCAGTACCTGGTATGCATATCTACCTTTAGCATTGTCTCGCCACTGTTTCCTCCATTCTTGCAGAATGTAGGTTTTTATGATGCTCTTTCCTTCTATTGTTCCTAGTCCTGTATTAATTTTATGTATACTGGTTAGGCCGCTTTTTGCCGCTCTATCTGCTTGCTCTTTGCCCGGTATACCCCTGTGAGCAGGTATCCACCCGATGGTTACTTGACATCCTACATATTTAAGGTTGGTTGCTGTCGCTAGTATAGCCTCTTTAATGTCGGGTCTATTTCCTCTAGTGAAATTTCCTAGTGTTAGCACTGATGACAGTGAGTCTGTTAATATATACAGTTTTGTTGGTGGGTTTTCGGCTGCCATCTCCAGGCCTTTTAATATGGCTACTAGTTCAGCTGTGCATACTGCTGTCTGGTCTGTTAGTTTGAACTCTCTTTTTAGATGCATGCATGGTATCACTACTCAAGCCCCTACCTCGTCTTGTAC
This sequence comes from Cepaea hortensis, assembly GCA_963921405.1. Classification (NCBI taxonomy): domain Eukaryota; kingdom Metazoa; phylum Mollusca; class Gastropoda; order Stylommatophora; family Helicidae; genus Cepaea; species Cepaea hortensis. The sequence continues at coordinate 84,393,324 of OY992893.1, forward strand.
GTTCTTGGACCCGTCCGTGTATATTGTGAGGTTGTCTTTACTAATTTCATCTATGTAGGCCTCGGCCGTGTATCTAGCCTCTGTATCATCTGTGTTCTTGGTGATGATATTTGCTAGGCTGGTATCTGTAATTGGGACTGTTAATACCCATGGTGGGTTTACTGGCTTATAAGTTATTCTCTGTTTTATGGTTTCTTCAAGTTCTGCATTTTCCTTCATCTTTTCCGCTGCATCCCAGCCCGCCGGTCTTGGCATCTTTAAAATCGGGATGCCTCCCCATTTGCTGCGGTTGTCGCTGAAGGTTTGGTAGGCCGGGTGGGTTTCGTCTTGTACTACGTTTAGCCAGTAGTAGTATGACAACTGCTTTCGCCTCAGACTCAGTGGCATTACTCCTAGTGCTACTTCCGTGGCTGCTTTAGATGTCCCTTTGCTAGCGCCCAGTATGGTGTTTACTGCTTGTATTTGAATGGTGTCCAGTTTAATCTTGTTGGCCTCTAATGCTGCTTCGTATACAATGCTGCCATATTCTATTTTGCTTCTGATGAGCGCTTTGTAGAACATCATAACATTGAAAGTATGCATTTAGAATTTTAATATTAAACGTTGAACTTAAAAGTAGATTATGAAAGGTAATTAAGTAAAGATTGAAATATTGTTCTATAAGGAAGCTAACAGATTTATTATTAAAAATGAAATATCTACATTATAAATTTACTGTTCAAATTCAAAAACATAAAGAGTGAGCTTTTACGTTAGCAGTTAATATTGCAACTAAGTATATTATTTCTTTTTTCAAATCTTAGTAATCTCCCATAAAACAATATTGGATGTTAATGCCCCTTACTCATTGCTATAGGTGTGTTTCTTTTAGCTATCTGGTAATTCCGCAGAATGCTTGAAGAGAATTATTAATATGCGTAGCGAGAAATTAATGCTTTACTGTCATGTTATTATGATTTTTTAAATATGCTCTATGCAACTAGGGAAACACATGCCCAGTTGAATTGTATGATTTATTATTATAGGAGATATTATGTAAAAGAAATGGGGGGGAGGGGGGTTACCGATTAGAAAGCAATGCACTATGTGGCAGGGAGTGAGAGAGATAGAAAGAGAGAGAGAGAGAGAGAGAGAGAGAGAGAGAGAGGGAGAGAGAGAGAGAGACCGGGGGGGGGGGGGAGAACTATTTGTTCACAATGAATTAAATGTACAAACAATATAAATGACATTTCCTGTAAACATAATATTTGTCTACATAAATCCCATAAACTTGCACGACCTTTCGCTAGCGCGAAAAATAGTGCATGCAGTCCTTGACTGTACCAGACCAGGTTTTGCTCCTGTTCACTTGGCCGATTAATCTGTCAGCTCTCTCATTCCTATCACCTAGGCCATAGCCACCAGTCACACAACTCACCTTTTCGTTGCCTAATCTGGCATTAAAAAGCCCCGAGCAAGACAATCATTTCAAAATGTTTACACTGGTCCTCGGCCATGTCTAATTCGTTATAAAATATATCTACATCTTCTTCATTACGGTCTGCTGTTGGTGCATATACTGTACTTGTATTATGTTAATACTCAGAGGTTTACCTTGGCGTTTCACTATTAATACTCTATTTGAGATTTCCAAAATCCTTTAACTGTCCTAGCACTCGTTTAATCCAAAATTATGCCAATTTTGCAAATATTGTGTAGTCCTTCCCTGCTAAGTAAATAATTATGTACTTATCTAAACATCTCTTCCTGCACCTGACCAACGTATTTCATCATTCTTTAATATAGTTATCTTCATTCTTTCTATTTCTTTCTTGATATTATCTGTCCTTTCTGGCTAAGTGTTCTGACATTCCATGTACCAACATTTAGTGTATTTTTAACCTTTAATTTGCATACAGTTGCTTGACGACGATAGGGTATCACCTGTAGCACATGAGGTGCTTCTTAGAACCTGTGCTTTTGTATGGATGTGAACCTTGGACAATGAGCAGACAAGCTGAAAACCACCTGATGGCTGTGGGAATGTGGTTTCTGAGAAGAATGCAACGAATACCATGGACAGGCAGAAAAACCTATGACCAAATCCTACAAGAAACAAATGAAGATCGTAAACTGATTAGAGACATTAGACGTAGACAGTCACCTATATTTTAGTCACGTTATGAGAAGAAATGACTTGGAGAACTTGGTGACAACTGGCAAGATCGAAGGGAAGAGAACAAGAGGAAGACCGAGAAGTAAATACCGGGATGGCTTGGTCACGTCGCATGGTGGAGATAGAAACACGAAGCTGATCCACGACTCTGGTGACCGAGTGAGATGGCAAAACATGACCGCCCACGCTTATCGGCATGCCACATGATGGATCATCATCATCATCATCATCATCTTCCACTTCTGCCGTCAAGCGTCGTGGGGAGGAATCATTTGCATTCCAGCGCCCGGTGGGAAGGGGGGGGGGTGCCACTGGATATGTCATTCCGTGTGGTTGTACAATGTCTCTAATGTCGTCAATCCATTTTCTTCTTGGACGACCTCTTGGTCTCGTCGCAGATGATCTTTGATGTAAGGCCAGTGATGGTAGTTGCTGATGTTGCATTCTAACGACATGGACAAACCACTTGATCTTCTGTCTTTCAATAAATGTGGCACAAGGTGTTGATCCCACAGTCTGTCTAATAATAGCAGATGGATGGTGAATATTCAACCTTTGGGAGGTGTGTGGTTAATTTCCTGTAAATTTGTGTGTGGCCCTAGGAGGCCAGTAAAAAAATCTGTTTCCCCACAGAGGGGATGCATCAGACTAAAATGGCAGATTAACATTCAAAGTATGAATTTACAATTTTAATATTAAACGTTGAATTCAAAAGTAGATTATAAAAAGGTGTAAAGTAAAGATTAAAGCATTGTTCTATAAATAACCTAACAGATTTATTACATAGAATATAATATATGTATATTGTTATTTTTGTTCTTCAAATTCCAAGATATTAAAAAGGAGATTTTGAGTGAGTAGTTAATATTTAAACTAAGTATATAATTTATATTCTCAAATCTTAGTATTCTCCCTTGAAACAATATTCAATGTTTATGTCCCTTACTCATTGCTATAGGTATGTTTCTTTTAGCTATCTGGTAATTCCGCAGAATGCTTGAAGAGAGTTATTAATGTGTGTAGTGAGAAATCAGTGCATTACTGTCATGTTATTCAATCAATTAATCATGTGCCATGCCGGAAAGCGTGGGCGATCATGACTCGCCATTTCACTCGATCACCAGCGTCGTGGTTCAGCTCAGTGTTCCTGTCTCGTCCATGCCATGTGGCCAAGCCATCCAGGCATTTTCCTCTCGGTCTTCCTCTTGGTCTGTTCCCTTCGATCTTGCCAGTTGTCACTAAGTTCTCCAGTCCATTTTTTCTCATAACATGTACAAACAATTTTGACTGTCTACGTCTAATTTCTCTAATCAGTTTACTATTTTCATTTGTCTCCTGTAGTACTTGGTCATTGGTTTTTCTGTCTGTCCATGGTAATCTTTGCATTTTCCTCAGAAACCACATTTCTGCAGCCATCAGATGTTTTTTCAGCTTGACTGCACATTGTCCAAGTTTCACATCCATACAGAAGAACAGGCTGTATGTATCCCATCAATACTCTTTTTCTCTTTTCAATTGACATCATTTTATTGGTAAGAATGTTTTTCATCTTGCAAAAGGCTACTTTCGCCATGGCGATTCTTGTTTTAATATCTTCAAGGCATCTCCCATCAGATGTTATGACTATTCCGAGATAATTGTACCGATTCACTTGTTGAAGAATATTCCCATTTACTTGTATATTACATTGTGGTACTTCGTTCTTCCTAGTGACGACTATAACCTGTGTCTTCTTTCAATTTAATTCCAACCCCAGCTGCTCACTGTGTACAACAACCGCGTCTACTAATTGTTGTAGATCTCAATCAATACTATATCATCTGCATATCTAATATTATTGATGTTTCGTCCTCCAATGCTGATTCTATTTATATCTTCTACATTCCTGAAAATATTTTCACTGCATAGGAAAAAAAGATCTGGAGACATTACACATCCCTGCCTAACACCTCTCTTAATAGGTTGATATTGTCCCACTTCATTATCAATCCTTATGGCAGCTTGTTGTTATGCCCTGTTGAATTGTATGATTTATTATTATACGAGATATTTATGTTAAATATTTTTTTTTTTTTGGGGGGGGGAGAGTGACCGATTAGAAAGAGAGAGAGAGAGAGAGAGAGAGAGAGAGAGAGAGAGAGAGAGAGAGAGAGAGAGAGAGAGAAAGAGAGAGAGAGAGTCGGGGGGGGGGGGAGGGGGAGAGAACTATTTGTTCAAAATGAATTAAATGTACAAACAATATAAATGACATTTCCTCTAAACATAGGGGAGACTGGGGAGAAATGGACATAGGGGAGAAATGGACCACCCCCTCTCTGGCCCCTGGCTGTGATGCAATGAAAGTGAAACCATAATAAGTTTGTTTTCCACATCAAACATAGTCCGAATTTTTCATTTGCCATCGACTGCCACACAGGTCGTTCCCACGCAAAGTTTGAAAAATTTTCTGCACTAAAGTTTCTTTTTCCAGTTCCAGACACCATCGTAAAGCAGACGCATAGTCAGGAATCAGGACAAGGTAATTACGTTAATATCTTTATTTACTTGTTATTTAAGAGTTCATATAAAAAATATAGCATATAATATTAGATTTAAGAGACTTTATGGCTGAATAGTTTAATACATTGATGGGGGAGAAATGGACCGGTTCATTTCTCCCCATGGTTCATTTCTCCCCATAGAAGAAATTGACAAGACAGTCTGTTGTTATTAAAAGTGTTGAAGATTGCATTCGAATATCAGCATTATTGATTCTTTTTAATACTGGGGTCTAAATCTAGACCAATAAAACTGTTAACAAATTTGATTTCAGTGATTTATTAAAGATGCACGCCATTCGTGCTATGATCAGTATTTCTTTGCAAATGATAGGCCTACCATTCTAAATGTTATATAATTCTGTCACTCTTTTGTTTCAGATGCCAAGATTGTACATCAGAAACACCAACAAGGGTCTCGTTACGGAGGAACGTATGAGAGAAGCTGTTAATGCTGTGAAAAATGGAATGAAAGTGAGGAAAGCTGCAAGGGAGTACGGCATTGCTCGCTCTACCCTCAATAACAATCTTACAAAAGACAGAGAAGGAAATGGTCTGCCTACTAGACTCGTACCAAATTATAGGCATAGCCTTGTTTTCACAGCTAAGCAAGAAGCTGATTTTGCTAGTTACTTGAAAGATTGTGCAAGAATGTTCCATGGACTCACAACTAAAAACGTTCGTATTTTGGCGTACGAGATGGCGAAAGTCAATAACATTGCACATCCTTTAACCTGGGATGAGCAAATGATGGCAGGGAATGACTGGCTTTGTGGATGTTTGCGACGGAATCCCGAGCTGACCATAAGGCAACCTGAGGCAACATCTCTGGCTAGAGCTACAGCTTTCAACAAACATAATATGTGCACCTTCTTCAACATTGTGAAGGAAACCATTACAAAACTAAATGTGAGTGGAGCTCAAATCTACAATTTGGATGAGTCAGGTCTGACCACTGTACAGAAAGTGCCAAAAGTAATTGCCCCACGAGGAGTGAAGCAAATAGGCCAGGTGACATCCAGAGAAAGAGGAGAACTGGTCAAAATCTGTTGCATTGTGTCAGCTGCGGGTCACATTATCCCTCCAGTATTTGTGTTTCCCAGAAAAAATTTTAAGAATGTTATGCTTGCTGGAGCACCTGAAGGTTCCCTTGTCCTTGTGAATGAATCAGGTTGGATGACCCGTGATAATTTCGTCAAAGTTATAAATCACTTCATTAAGCATTCAAGACCTTCCAAAGACTTCCCTTTGATTTTGATCTTGGACAATCACGATTCCCACATTTCATTTGAATCACTTGAACTGTGCAAGAAAAACAACATTCATGTGATCTCGTTGCCACCACACACCCCATCTAAAACTCAGCCCTTGGACCGTTCAGTTTTTGGACCCATGAAGTCGGTCTACAACAATGCGTGTGATTCATGGATGATGAAAAATGTTGGGACACCACTGACAATCTATCAAGTTGCAAATCTAGGAGGCCACGCTTTTCTTAAAGCGGCAACTCCCATTAACATTCAATCAGGCTTTGCAGTGTCAGGTATTTGGCCCTTTAACGAAGATGTTTTTACAGAAGATGATTTTATGCCTTCAGAAATAACGAACAGGCCCATCAGCAAGGACAGTGAAAATGCCACTTTAGAAAGCAATGAACAGACAGGATCAGCATCTCCACATTGTGGTACCAGCACAGATCAAACTGCACAAGAATTTCATGAAAATCAGAAAGAGTGTAATGTTGAGAACCTTGTAGATGACTTGCAGGAAATATCAGGGAGTCTTCAACATAAAGCTACTTCTTCCTTTACTTCGCCTCATGTTTTCAGAGGACTACCAAAAGCTGGTCCGCGAAAAGATTCAAATAATATGAGGAAAAGAGGAAAAACTATGCTGGCTACTTCTACGCCAGAAATGGATCGAATTAGGGAAAGAGCGGTGATGAAAGAAAAGGCAGCAAAAGTTCCACCCAAAAAGGCAAAGATACAGCTGCTGAAAGAACTTGATGTTGATTCAGATCCAGAAACTGACATTTCGTTTTGTGATGACACAGATTCTGATGTTTCATTTGGTGAAAATGAGGAGTGTACGGTTAGCTTGACTGGTGTGCGTGAGGTTTTTGAAGGCCAGTGTGTGCTATGTGAATATGGAACAAAGAAGACTTGTGTTTACTATGTAGGAATTGTAAGGGGAGACATTGATGATGATGGTGATGTTGAGGTAGAGTTCTTGCGCAAGAGTGAGAAGGTTGCTGGTAAATTTGTTAAGCCTAAGGTAGAAGATGTCGCCAGTGTCTCAATTACATGTATTAAAGCACAGCTTCCTAGATCTACAATCACTGGAACCACTTCTAGGACCAAAGATGGCTATGTCTTCAAAGAAAGTCTTGCAGGCATAAATGTTCGATAAAACTTTATATTAGATTAATATATCATATTAAACTTTTTTACTGTCGCTTAAAATAATAAAAAAAACTGCAAATATCCTTTTAATTATTATTTATTTCTTATAGCAATATGGATGAGTTGTTGCTGCTTCTTTTTAAAAAAGGTCCATTTCTCCCCACTATGGTCCATTGCTCCCCACGTGCTGGTCCATTTCACCCCAATGGTGGTCAATTTCTCCCCATTTTCATATACATTTTTGAAATGCATTTTGTAAAGAATCATATAGAAATAGATTGCTAAATGTTTTCCCCTTTTAAAATAAATGAATGTACAACATTTTAGTCATGGTTTTGTTATGTTTCGATAAAATCTGTTCCGGTGATGAGCAAAAATTTAAAACTACAAAATTGCTGGTCCATTTCTCCCCAGTCTCCCCTAATATTTATGTACATAAATCCCATAAACTTGCACGGCCTTTCGCTAGCGCGAAAAATAGTGCATGCAGGCCTTGACTGTACCAGACCAGGTTGTTTCCTGCTCACTTCGCCGATTAATCTGTCACCTCGCTCATTCCTGTCACCCAGGCGTCCTAGGCCATAACCACCAGTCACCTTTTCGTTGCCTAATCTGGCATTGAAAAGCCCCGAGCATGACAGTCATTTCAAAATTTTTACACTGGTCCTGGGCCTGTTTAATTCGTTATAAAATATATCTACATCTTCTTCTTTACAGTCTGCTGTTGGTGCATATACTGTACTTGTATTATGTTAATACTCAGAGGTTTACCTTGGGGTTTCACTAATAATACTCTATTTGAAATTGTCCAAAATCCTTTAACTGTCCTAGCACTCGTTTAATCCAAAATTATGCCAACTCCAATTGTGTAGTCCTTCCCTGCTAAATAAATGATTCTGTACTTATCTAAACATGTCTTCCAGCACCTGGTCATCGTATTTCATCAATCTTTAATATAGTTATCTTCATTCTTTCTATTTCTTTCTTGATGTTATCTAACTGTCCATTCTGGTTAAGTGTTCTGAGATCCCATATAGCAACATTTAGTATATTTTAAACTTTTAATTTGCATACAGTTGCTTAACGACAATCGGGTATCATCTGTAGCAGATGAGGTGCTTCATAGAACCTGTGCTGTTGTATGGATGTGAAGCGTGAATAATGAGCAGACAAGCTGGAAAAAAAACAGTTGATGGCTGTTGAAATATACTTTCTGAGGAGAATGCAAAGAATAACATGGACAGACAGAAAAACAAATGACTAAGTCCTACAAGAAACAAATGAAAACCGTAAACTGATTAGAGAAATTAGACGTAGACAGTCATAGTTTTTTGGTCACGTTATGAGAATAAATAAATTTGTGAACTTGGTGACATCTGGCAAGATGAATGGGGAAGAGAACAAAGGGACGGCAGAGAAGTAAATACATGGATGGCTTGGCCACGTGGCATGGTCGAGACAGAATCACAAAGCTGACCCACGACTCTGGTGATCAAGTGAAATGGCAAAACATGACCGCCCACGCATACCGGCATGGCAGGCACATGATGATAATGATATAGCACATGATTCTTTCTACCTGACGAAGACACTCCAATGGAATCTCCATTAACATCGGTATATTCATCGGTTTCATTTACATGCATGATTTTCTAGGGTGGTTTCCCTTGACCTTTTGTCAATTTGTGTATGGTTGACTCCAATAGCATTCGAGTACCGTCGCGGGCCTAATGAACTGACGTCGCTGGCCAGATCTGGTCCGTGGACCGTAGTTTGGTGATCCCTGACGTATGGGAATATCCCGAATGCAGTGATGTCGTTTTTTGACTCAACTCAACAAAGCAAATCAATGTAACTCTACAGTGGGAAGAAGGGTGGGAAGAAACAAGTCCCTGCCAGGTACCTGTTATGGGTTGGTTACACAGTCAGGAACCTTATGTGTGTATGTTACAGTGTCAGGAACCTGATGTATGTATGTTACAGTGTCAGGAAACTGATGTGTTTGTGTTACCGTGTCAGTAAACTGATGTGTGTGTGTGTTACGGTGTCAGTAGCCTGTTGTGAGTGTGTTACAGTGTCAGGAACCTGTTGTGAGTGTGTTACGATGTCAGAAACCTATTGTGAGTGTGTTACGATGTCAGTAACCTGTTGTGGGTGTGTTACAGTGTCAGGAACCTGTTGTGGGTTGGTTACAGTGTCAGGTACCTGTTGTGGGTTGGTTACAGTGTCAGGAACCTGCTGTGTGTGTGTTAAGGTGTCAGTAACCTGTGGTGGGTGTGTTACAGTGTCAGTAACCTGTTGTTGGTGTGTTACAGTGTCAGGAACCTGTTGCAAGTGTGTTACAGTGTCAGAAACCTGTTGCAAGTGTGTAACAGTGTCAGAAGCCTGTTGCAAGTGTGTTACACTGTCAGGAACCTGTTGCAAGTGTGTTACAGTGTCAGGAACCTGTTGTGGGTGTGTTACTATGACGGGAACCTATTGAATGTGTGTTATAGTATTAGGAACCAGTTGTGTGTGCGTTATAGTGGTATGAAAATAGCATATTGTAGGCCTGAGTGCGCAAAAAAATATGTGGCTAGTCTATCCCTTCAATAGCGAAACTCGTGAGCCAAACGGGCTGATTTTTGCATGTGGAGTCTTCGTGGCGAAGTGGTCAAGCCGTTTAACTCGGGCTCCGATGGTTGTGGGTTCGATTCCGGGCCCGAACCTTCGGTTCACGAGTTAAATTTTTCGGAGACTCCTGTGGGTCGTCGCTAAAGCTATGGAGATCGTGCTTTGTGCGACGCTTTCCGCGCTGCGAAAAGAGACCGAGCCATATGGGATAAAACCCGGTGCAATGAAGTCGACTCTGTCGACTTTTAAGCTACTTTTTTTTTGCATGTGGACTAGCTGTCCCTATTACCGGTGTCCCACGCCATCACGCAAACCCACTTTAACATCTGAGGTAATTGTAATTGATGTCCCCAAGTCAAGGGCGAGACGTCAATATTGTATTGTATTGTATTGTATTGTATTGTATTGTATTTATATTAACAACATCTTATTCAACCCGCCTGTGTCATAATTGGGATATATAGTGTCCATACATTATTTCGTATAACAGATGGTTATATGTTTCTAACTTACACTTTTGTTATCTTATATATAAATTAGGATCGTCTGTCTGTTTGTATGTATGTATCTATGTATGTCCTTTATTTGTTCGCGAACGGCCCATCCGATTGAGATTAAATTTTCTACACGCCTTCCTTTCATTCCTGAGCTGCCAACTGTGATATTTTGTTAGTGTGAAATCGCCTGCTTACTCAGTATTATTTCATTTTTCATTTTTCATTATAATTTCATATATCTCAGGGGACCTAACTCTGTAAAAGTTATTTCAAGGGGCATAACTTTTCTATATAACTTATAGTCATATTGTGGCATCGTTTTCAAAGATTTATAAACTCTTTGTCCATAGTTATGTACCGGCATATGAGTTATAATAAATAATGATACAATCTGTAAGGCATTTTCAAAGTTTTCATAAAAATAATGCACAATGCATAACATTGTAACTCATCTTATTTTGCTTAAGAAGTTACTGTAGTCATGCAGGTGATTAGAAAGAGTTTTCATTAAAAATAATGGATGGTGTGTGGAAGGACATTCTTTTAAGTTACTTTTTTTGTTGTATGAATATAATGAGACGCTACCCGCCAGGAGCTGGGCGAAGCCACGCCGGGTCAGATAGATAGACAGACCCACCTTTTCGCTGCAGTTGTCTACTCCTCCTTTTCCTTCTTCTGCTGATGCTGCTGCCGCCGCTCCATTTACCCAAGTTAATTGTTGGGGAAGATGTAAAGATCTTTCAAGTGCTCTTTCTAATGCTTTTTGTAAGTTGGTCTTCGTTTATCTAAGGTTGTTCTAACTGCAACCAATAAATGATTAGACAGACAGGCAGACAGACAGACAGACAGACAGACAGACAGACAGACAGACAGACAGGGACGGACAGACAGACAGACAGACAGACAGACAGACAGACAGACAGACAGACAGACAGACAGACAGACAGTCGGGAACGGGAACTTATATGACTACTTTTATGAATTAAATGAGATGCTCGCCATCAGGGGATGGGCGAAGCCGGGCCGGATCAGACAGACAGACAGACAGACAGACAGACAGACAGACATATAGACAGACAGACAGACAGATAGATAGTCGGGAACGGGAACGGGAGCTTATATGACTACTTATATGAATTAAATGAGATGCTCCACACCAGGAGTTGGGCGATGCCGGGCCGGGTCAGACAGACAGACAGACAGACAGACAGACAGACAGACAGAAGACAGGCAGACAGACAGACAGATAGTCGGTAACGGGAACGGGAACTTATATGACTACTTATATGAATTAAATGAGATGCTCGTCACCAGGGACTGGGCGAAGCCGGGCAGGGTCAGGCAGACAGATAGACAGACAGATAGACAGACAGATAGACAGTCGGGAACGGGAACTTATATGACTACTTATATGAATTAAATGAGATGCTCCACACCAGGAGTTGGGCAATGCCGGGCCGGGTCAGACAGACAGACAGACAGACAGACAGACAGACAGACAGACAGACAGACAGACAGACAGACAGACAGACAGACAGACAGTCGGTAACGGGAACTAGAACTTATATGACTACTTATATGAATTAAATGAGATGCTCCCCACCAGGGTCTGGGCGAAGCCGGGCAGGGTCAGCTAGTTTATTATATTTGTGCATTATATAATCAAGCTGGCGCATTCATGTAAACACACACACACACACACACACACCCATGCACGCACGCACGCACGCACAGACAGACAGACAGACAGACAGACAGACAGACAGACAGACAGACAGACAGACACGCACGCATGCATACATACATAAAAACATACATACACACACACACACACGCACAAGCGGGGAAAGTCAATAAGTAAGTCACAAATTGCTGTAGCGAAATAACTAAATATGATAACAATTTGAAATCAGTTTATTTTTATACTTGCATTGTCCCTTTAGTTCACAACATTATTTCCACCAACATTAATACACATATCCCATCGTTTTATCAGTCCTCCCAAACCGGCTGCATAGAACTGCATGCTCTGTTTTCTAAACCACGTTTTCACTTCACATTTAACTTCGGCGTTATTCGCGAAATTTCTCCCACCAAGGTGGGTTTTCAGTAAACCAAACAGGTGGAAATCGATAGGAGCTAAGTCGGGGCTGTAAGGTGGATGTTCCAGAATTTCCCACCTTAGTTGGTTAATTTTCTCCTGAGTTAATTGAGCCGTATGTGGTCTGGCATTATCATGAAGAATCAACACTCCTCTAGTCAGCAGTCATGTGCGTTTTCTTCGAATTGCATCATGAAGCATCCACAGAACTTCACAGTACGATTCAGAATTCACATTGTCACCTTTCTTCTTGAAATTGGTTATGAGCACTCCTTGACAATCCCAGAACAATGTCAGCATACCCTTCCCTGCTGATGGCGTAATCTTGAATTTTTGGACACAAGGCGAAGAAGGATGTTTCCATTGCATTGAAACACGATTTGATTCAGGCTGGTAGTGATACCCCCATGATTCGTCCCCAGTAACAGTCCTGTTCAGCATGTCTTCTCCTTCATCTTCGTATCGACAGAAATGATGCAAGGACAGGCCAAATCGGTTCATTTTGTGTTCCTCCTTCAATTGTCTGGGTACCAACCTTGAGCGCACTTTCTTACATTTCAATCGATCATGCATTATGCTGTATGCTGAACACTGTGAGCACCCTATTGCACATGCTTTAGAGTCTATCGTTACTCGTCTGTCACCTCTAATCATCTCCTCCACCGGCTGTACGGATGCTTCTGTTGTAATCTCAACAGGACGACCAGATCGGATTTCATCAACAATATTAGAGCGTCCTTGAGAAAATGTGTCTACCCAGCTATGCACCGCTTTAGGGGACAAACATTTGCCAGCATAAACAGGAAGCATTTCCTTATGAATGTCCTTTGCAGGTAGGCCTTTTGCCCACACAAAAAAGCGCACAACAGCACATTGCTCTTTGGTTGTACACTCCGTAAGTACAGTCGCCATTTTGTTTATGCGCTGCGTATGTGCATGAGGAACCTAGCGCCACCTGACGAACGGGAATATAAAGTTCGATGTTGCTGTCACCTAATGACACCTGTAGAAAACACCAACTACATTTACCTGCCATCCCACAGAACTGTGTTCGCTCGCTTTGACTCGCTGCATATATACAATGCAGGTAACAAAATCTTAATAATCATTATTCCTCTCTCTCTCTCTCTCTCTCTCTCTCTCTCTCTCTCTCTCTCTCTCTCCCCCCCCCCCCCCCAGATTAATTATGAGGAGACAAACACGAGAACATTTTGTGGCAACCGGACATTTTTGTAGAAAAAGAGGTTGAGAAAGATAGCTAGAGACATGAATGGACAGTCATCTGTTATGGCATAGAAATGTGTCAGCGCCTTTGATTCATGACGCTGGAGATCGAAGGATGTGGAGAAACATAATCGCCTACGCCAGTAGGCAAGGCCATTGTTGATGGTAACGATGATGATGATGATGGCGATGATGATGACAATAATGATGATAACATATTTTAACATGCACAATGGTACAATCTAGCCAGTTAGTTAGTTAGTCTTTCCTCTTGAGCCTAAGGCGGCGCATAGGGCAGAAGTCCTGTCTCTCCATGCCTGGCGGTTCACTGCTACCTGTTGTAGATCTTGGATATTTACTTGGCCATTGAATGAGCCTTCTCTAATGATGGTTCTACGCAGGGTCTCTCTTGGTCTTAACCGTTTTCTTTTCCCTACCGGTGACCATATGAGGGCTTGGGAATTCAACAAATTTCAGCGAAGCAACATAACATTTAGAGCCAGAAATCTGGTTCTGAAACAACGGGAAGTTTTACGATGGTGGTTTGTCGGACCGCCGATCAACCGTTCTAAGCCGAGCTAGAAAGAAACACGTCTCGCAATCTTGACCTAAAACCGGAAACACGGTAACCCGACGTAACTCGGTACCCCATGATATTATATTTTATATATATATTATACATATATTTTATTATATTTATATTAGCCAGTTAGAGAACACATTTTAACATACACAATGATGCAGTCTATCCAGTTAGAGAACACACTTTAACATAAACAATGGTTACAGTCTAGCCAGTTAGAGAACACATTTTAACATACAAAACAGAAGTACAGTCTAGCCAGTTAGAGAACACATTTTAACATACACAATGATAAAGTCTATCCAGTTAGAGAACACACTTTAACATAAACAATGTTTACAGTCTAGCCAGTTAGAGAACACATTTTAACATACACAATGATAAAGTCTATCCAGTTAGAGAACACACTTTAACATAAACAATGGTTACAGTCTAGACAGTTAGAGAACACATTTTAACATACGCAAAGGTATAGTCTAGCCAGTTATAGAATAGTGCTTCCACATTGTGGGTAGACCTTAGGTTCATACCAGAATACGATCAGCGTTGCCAGTCGTGCGTTGTGCTCAACATTTAAAAATCTCAAATCACGAAACAACAAATAAATCAAGTTATAGAACACATTTTAACATACAAAATGGTTGCAGCCTAGTCAGTTAGAGAACACATTTTAACATACACAATGGTTAGTCTATCCGTTAGGGAACACATGTTAACATACACAAAGGTACAGTCTAGCCTGTTAAAAAACACATGTTAACATGAGTCCTCGCTGAAATGGTCATTTTTTGTTTTACATTGGTACTCTCAAGCCCATTCATATTAACATGGGCACCATGAAATAGACAATGGAGTAAAGTCGGCTGGCATAACACTGACAACCTCAGCCACTGACCACATCAGCCACTGACCACATCAGCCACCCACAACATCAGCCACTGACCACATCAGCCACCCACCACATCAGCCACCCACAACATCAGCCACTGACCACATCAGCCACCCACAACATCAGCCACTGACCACATCAGCCACCAACAACATCAGCCACTGACCACATCAGCCACCCACAACATCAGCCACTGACCACATCAGCAACCCACAACATCAGCCACTGACCACATCAGCCACCCACAACATCAGCCACTGACCACATCAGCCACCCACCACATCAGCCACCCACAACATCAGCCACCCACCACATCAGCCACCCACAACATCAGCCACCCTCCACATCAGCCACCCACCACATCAGTCACTGACCACATCAGCCACTGACCACATCAGCCACTTACCACATCAGCCACTGACCACATCAGCCACTGACCACATCAGCCACCCACCACATCAGCCACTGACCACATCAGCCACTGACCACATCAGCCACTGACAACATCAGCCACTGACCACATCAGCCACCCACCACATCAGCCACTGACCACATCAGTCACTGACCACATCAGCCACTGACCACATCAGCCACTGACCACATCAGCCACTGACCACATCAGCCACTGACCACATCATCCACTGACCACATCAGCCACCCACAACATCAGACACTGACCATATCAGCCAATGACCACATCAGCCACTGAACACATCAGCCACTGACCACATCAGCCACCCACCACATCAGCCACCCAACACATCCGCCACCCACCACATCAGCCACCCACAACATCAGCCACTGACCACATCAGTCATTGACCACATCAGCCACTGACCACATCAGCCTCTGACCACATCAGCCACTGACCACATCAGCCACTGACCACATCAGAAACTGACCACATCAGCCACTGACCACATCAGCCACTGACCACATCAGCCACCAACCACATCAGCCACTGACCACATCAGCCACTGACAACATCAGCCACTGACCACATTAGCCACCCACCACATCAGCCACTGACCACATCAGCCACCCACCACATCAGCCACTGACCACATCAGCCACTGACGACATCAGCCACTGACCACATCAGCCACTGACCACATCAGCCACTGACCACATCAGCCACTGACCACATCATCCACTTACCACATCAGCCACCCACAACATCAGCCACTGACCATATAAGCAACTGAACACATCAGCCACTGATCACATCAGCCAATGACCACATCAGCCACTGACCACATCAACCACTGACCACATCAGCCACTGACCACATCAGCCACTGACCACATCAGCCACTGACCATATCAGACACTGAACACATCAGCCACTGACCACATCAGCCACTGACCACATCAGCCACTGACCACATCAGCCACTGACCACATCAGCCACTGACCACATCATCCACTTACCAATTCAGCCACCCACAACATCAGCCACTGACCACATCAGCCACTGAACACATCAGCCACTGACTACATCAGCCACTGACCACATCAGCCACCCACCACATCAGCCACTGACCACATCAGCCACTGAACACATCAGCCACTGACCACATCAGCCACTGACCACATCATCCACTGACCACATCAGCCACTGACCACATCAGCCACTGAACACATAAACAACTGACCACATCAGCCACTGACCACATCAGCCACTGACCACATCAGCCACTGAACACATCAGCCACTGACCACATCAGCCACTGACCACATCAGCCACTGACCACATCAGCCACTGACCACATCAGCCACTGACCACATCAGCCACTGACCACATCAGCCACTGAACACATCAGCCACTGACCACATCCGCCACTGACCACATCATCCACTTACCACATCAGCCACCCACAACATCAGACACTGACCATATCAGCCAATGACCACATCAGCCACTGAACACATCAGCCACTGACCACATCAGCCACCCACCACATCAGCCACCCACCACATCCGCCACCCACCACATCAGCCACCCACAACATCAGCCACTGACCACATCAATCATTGACCACATCAGCCACTGACCACATCATCCACTTACCACATCAGCCACCCACAACATCAGACACTGACCATATCAGCCAATGACCACATCAGCCACTGAACACATCAGCCACTGACCACATCAGCCACCCACCACATCAGCCACCCACCACATCCGCCACCCACCACATCAGCCACCCACAACATCAGCCACTGACCACATCAGCAACCCACAACATCAGCCACTGACCACATCAGCCACCCACAACATCAGCCACTGATCACATCAGCCACCCACCACATCAGCCACCCACCACATCAGCCACCCACCACATCAGCCACCCACAACATCAGCCACCCTCCACATCAGCCACCCACCACATCAGTCACTGACCACATCAGCCACTGACCACATCAGCCACTGACCACATCAGCCACTGACCACATCAGCCACTGACCACATCTGCCACCCACCACATCAGCCACTGACCACATCAGCCACTGACCACATAAGCCACTGACAACATCAGCCACTGACCACATCAGCCACCCACCACATCAGCCACTGACCACATCAGCCACTGACCACATCAGCCACTGACCACATCAGCCACTGACCACATCAGCCACTGACCACATCATCCACTTACCACATCAGCCACCCACAACATCAGACACTGACCAGATCAGCCAATGACCACATCAGCCACTGAACACATCAGCCACTGACCACATCAGCCACCCACCACATCAGCCACCCACCACATCCGCCACCCACCACATTAGCCACCCACAACATCAGCCACTGACCACATCAGTCATTGACCACATCAGCCACTGACCACATCAGCCTCTGACCACATCAGCCACTGACCACATCAGCCACTGACCACATCAGCCACTGACCACATCAGCCACCCAACACATCTGCCACCCACCACATCAGCCACCCACCACATCAGCCACCCACAACATCAGCCACCCTCCACATCAACCACCCACCACATCAGTCACTGACCACATCAGCCACTGACCACATCAGCCACTGACCACATCAGCCACCAACCACATCAGCCACTGACCACATCAGCCACTGACAACATCAGACACTGACCACATCAGCCACCCACCACATCAGCCACTGACCACATCAGCCACCCACAACATCAGTCACTGACCACATCAGCCACTGTCGACATCAGCCACTGACCACATCAGCCACTGACCACATCAGCCACTGACCACATCAGCCACTGACCACATCATCCACTTACCACATCAGCCACCCACAACATCAGCCACTGACCATATAAGCCACTGAACACATCAGCCACTGATCACATCAGCCACTGACCACATCAGCCACTGACCACATCAGCCACTGACCACATCAGCCACTGACCACATCAGCCACTGACCACATCAGCCACTGACCATATCAGCCACTGAACACATCAGCCACTGACCACATCAGCCACTGACCACATCAGCCACTGACCACATCAGCCACTGACCACATCAGCCACTGACCACATCAGCCACTGACCACATCATCCACTTACCACATCAGCCACCCACAACATCAGCCACTGACCACATCAGCCAGTGAACACATCAGCCACTGACCACATCAGCCACTGACCACATCAGCCACCCACCACATCAGCCACTGACCACATCAGCCATTGAACACATCAGCCACTGACCACATCAGCCACTGACCACATCAGCCACTGACCACATCAGCCACTGACCACATCAGCCACTGACCACATCAGCCACTGAACACATCAAAAACTGACCACATCAGCCACTGACCACATCAGCCACTGACCACATCAGCCACTGAACACATCAGCCACTGACCACATCAGCCACTGACCACATCAGCCACTGACCACATCAGCCACTGACCACATCAGCCACTGACCACATCAGTTACTGAACACATCAGCCACTGAACACATCAGCCACTGACCACATCAGCCACTGACCACATCATCCACTTACCACATCAGCCACCCACAACATCAGACACTGACCATATCAGCCAATGACCACATCAGCCACTGAACACATCAGCCACTGACCACATCAGCCACCCACCACATCAGCCACCCACCACATCCGCCACCCACCACATCAGCCACCCACAACATCAGCCACTGACCACATCAGTCATTGACCACATCAGCCACTGACCACATCAGCCTCTGACCACATCAGCCACTGACCACATCAGCCACTGACCACATCAGCCACTGACCACATCAGCCACTGACCACATCAGCCACCAACCACATCAGCCACTGACCACATCAGCCACTGACCACATCAGCCACTGACCACATCAGCCACCCACCACATCAGCCACTGACCACATCAGCCACCCACCACATCAGCCACTGACCACATCAGCCACTGACGACATCAGCTACTGACCACATCAGCCACTGACCACATCATCCACTTACCACATCAGCCACCCACAACATCAGCCACTGACCACATCAGCCACTGAACACATCAGCCACTGACCACATCAGCCACTGACCACATCAGCCACCCACCACATCAGCCACTGACGACATCAGCCACAGACCACATCAGCCACTGACCACATCAGCCACTGACCACATCAGCCACTGACCACATCAGCCACTGAACACATCAAAAACTGACATCATCAGCAACTGACCACATCAGCCACTGACCACATCAGCCACTGAACACATCAGCCACTGACCACATCAGCCACTGACCACATCAGCCACTGACCACATCAGCCACTGACCACATCAGCCACTGACCACATCAGCCACTGAACACAGATGCCACTGAACACATCAGCCACTGACCACATCAGCCACTGACCACATCATCCACTTACCACATCAGACACCCACAACATCAGACACTGACCATATCAGCCAATGACCACATCAGCCACTGAACACATCAGCCACTGACCACATCAGCCACCCACCACATCAGCCGCCCACCACATCCGCCACCCACCACATCAGCCACCCACAACATCAGCCACTGACCACATCAGTCATTGACCACATCAGCCACTGACCACATCAGCCTCTGACCACATCAGCCACTGACCACATCAGCCACTGACCACATCAGCCACTGACCACATCAGCCACTGACCACATCAGCCACCAACCACATCAGCCACTGAAAACATCAGCCACTGACAACATCAGCCAATAACAACATCAGCCACCCACCTCATCAGCCACTGACCACATCAGCCACCCACCACATCAGCCACTGACCACATCAGCCACTGACGACATCAGCCACTAACCACATCAGCCACTGACCACATCAGCCACTGACCACATCAGCCACTGACCACATCATCCACTTACCACATCAGCCACCCACAACATCAGACACTGACCATATAAGCCACTGAACACATCAGCCACTGACCACATCAGCCACTGACCACATTAGCCACTGACCACATCAGCCACTGACCACATCAGCCACTGACCACATCAGCCACTGACCACATCAGCCACTGACCATATCAGCCACTGAACACATCAGCCACTGACCACATCAGCCACTGACCACATCAGCCACTGACCACATCAGCCACTGACCACATCATCCACTTACCACATCAGCCACCCACAACATCAGCCACTGACCACATCAGCCACTGAACACATCAGCCACTGACCACATCAGCCACTGACCACATCAGCCACCCACCACATCAGCAACTGACCACATCAGCCACTGAACACATCAGCCACTGACCACATCAGCCACTGACCACATCAGCCACTGACCACATCAGCCACTGACCACATCAGCAACTGACCACATCAGCCACTGAACACATCAATACCTGACCACATCAGCCACTGACCACATCAGCCACTGAACACATCAGCCACTGACCACATCAGCCACTGACCACATCAGCCACTGACCACATCAGCCACTGACCACATCAGCCACTGACCACATCAGCCACTGAACACATCAGCAACTGAACACATCAGCCACTGACCGCATCAGCCACTGACCACATCAGCCACTGACCACATCAGCCACTTACCACATCAGCCACTGACCACATCAGCCACTGAACACATCAGCCACTGACCACATCAGCCTCTGACCACATCATACACTGACCACATCAGCCACTGACCACATCAGCCACTGACCACATCAGCCACCCACAACATCAGCCACTGACCACATCAGCCACTGACCACATCAGCCACTTACCATATCAGCCACTGACCACATCAGCCACTTACCATATCAGCCACTGACCACATCAGCCACTGATCACATCAGCCACTGACCACATCAGCCTCCCACAACATCAGCCACTGACCACATTCGCCAATTACCCCATTAGCTACTGACCCCATCAACAACTGACCACATCAGCCCCTGACCACATCAGCAACTGACCACATCAGCAACTGACCACATCAGTCACTTACCATATCAGACATTGACCACCTCAGCCACCCACCACATCAGCCACTGACCATATCAGCCATTGACCACCTCAGCCACCCACCACATCAGCCAATCACCACATCAGCCACTGACCATATCAGCCACTGACTACAGCAGCCACTGACCACATCAGCCACTGACAGCATCAGCCACCCACCACATGAGCCACTGACCACAACAGCCACCCACCACATCAGCCACTTACCACATCAGCCACCCACCACATCAGCCACTGACCATATGAGCCACCCACCACATCAGTCACCCACCACATCAGCCACCCACCACACCAGCCACTGACCACATCAGCCACCCACCACATCAGCCACCCACCATATCAGCCACTCACCACACCAGCCACCCACCACATCAGTCACCCACAACATCAGTCACCCACCACATCAGCCACCCACCACATTAGCCACTCACCACATCAGCCACCCACCACACCAGCCATTGACCACATCAGTCACCCACCACATCAGCCACCCACCACATCAGCCACCCACCACATCAGCCACCCACCACATCAGCCACCCACCACATCAGCCACCCACCACATCAGCCACCAACCACACCAGCCACTGACCACATCAGTCACCCACCACATCAGCCACCCACCACACCAGCCACCCACCACATCAGCCACCCACCACACCAGCCACTGACCACATCAGTCACCCACCACATCAGCCACCCACCACACCAGCCACTGACCACATCAGCCACTGACGACATCAGCCACTGACCACATCAGCCACTGACCACATCATCCACTTACCACATCAGCCACCCACAACATCAGCCACTGACCACATCAGCCACTGAACACATCAGCCACTGACCACATCAGCCACTGACCACATCAGCCACCCACCACATCAGCCACTGACCACATCAGCCACTGAAAACATCAGCCACTGACCACATCAGCCACTGACCACATAAGCCACTGACCACATCAGCCACTGACCACATCAGCCACTGACCACATCAGCCACTGAACACATCAAAATCTGACCACATCAGCAAACTGACCACATCAGCCACTGACCACATCAGCCACTGAACACATCAGCCACTGACCACATCATCCACTGACCACATCAGTCACTGACCACATCAGCCACTGACCACATCAGCCACTGACCACATCAGCCACTGAACACAGATGCCACTGAACACATCAGACACTGACTACATCAGCCACTGACCACATCATCCACTTACCACATCACCCACCCACAACATCAGACACTGACCATATCAGCCAATGACCACATCAGCCACTGAACACATCAGCCACTGACCACATCAGCCACCAACCACATCAGCCACCCACCACATCCGCCACCAACCACATCAGCTACCCACAACATCAGCCACTAACCACATCAGCCACCCACCACATCAGCCACTGACCACATCAGCCACTGACCACATCAGCCACTTACCACATCAGCCACCAACCACATCAGCCACTGACCACATCAGCCACTGACAACATCAGCCACTAACCACATCAGCCACCCACCACATCAGCCACTGACCACATCAGCCACTGACCACATCAGCCACTGACCACATCAGCCACTGACCACATCATCCACTTACCACATCAGCCACCCTCAACATCAGCCACTGACCATATAAGCCACTGAACACATCAGCCACTGACCACATCAGCCACTGACCACATCAGCCACTGACAACATCAGCCACTGACCACATCAGCCACTGACCACATCAGCCTCTGACCACATCAGCAACTGACCACATCAGCCACTGACCACATCAGCCACTTACCACATCAGCCACCAACCACATCAGCCACTGACCACATCAGCCACTGACAACATCAGCCACTAACCACATCAGCCACCCACCACATCAGCCACTGACCACATCAGCCACTGACCACATCAGCCACTGACCACATCAGCCACTGACCACATCATCCACTTACCACATCAGCCACCCTCAACATCAGCCACTGACCATATAAGCCACTGAACACATCAGCCACTGACCACATCAGCCACTGACCACATCAGCCACTGACAACATCAGCCACTGACCACATCAGCCACTGACCACATCAGCCACTGACCACATCAGCCACTGACCATATCAGCCACTGAACACATCAGCCACTGACCACATCAGCCACTGACCACATCAGCCACTGACCACATCAGCCACTGACCACATCAGCCACTGACCACATCATACACTTACCACATCAGCCACCCACAACATCAGCCACTGACCACATCAGCCACTGAACACGTCAGCTACTGACCACATCAGCCACTGACCACATCAGCCACCCACCACATCAGCCACTGACCACATCAGCCACTGAACACATCAGCCACTGACCACATCAGCCACTGACCACATCAGCCACTGACCACATCAGCCACTGACCACATCAGCCACTGACCACATCAGCCACTGAACACAGATGCCACTGAACACATCAGCCACTGACCACATCAGCCACTGACCACATCATCCACTTACCACATCAGACACCCACAACATCAGACACTGACCATATCAGCCAATGACCACATCAGCCACTGAACACATCAGCCACTGACCACATCAGCCACCCACCACATCAGCCACCCACCACATCCGCCACACACCACATCAGCCACCCACAACATCAGCCACTGACCACATCAGTCATTGACCACATCAGCCACTGACCACATCAGCCTCTGACCACATCAGCCACTGACCACATCAGCCACTGACCACATCAGCCACTGACCACATCAGCCACTGACCACATCAGCCACCAACCACATCAGCCACTGAAAACATCAGCCACTGACAACATCAGCCAATAACAACATCAGCCACCCACCTCATCAGCCACTGACCACATCAGCCACCCACCACATCAGCCACTGACCACATCAGCCACTGACGACATCAGCCACTAACCACATCAGCCACTGACCACATCAGCCACTGACCACATCAGCCACTGACCACATCATCCACTTACCACATCAGCCACCCACAACATCAGACACTGACCATATAAGCCACTGAACACATCAGCCACTGACCACATCAGCCACTGACCACATTAGCCACTGACCACATCAGCCACTGACCACATCAGCCACTGACCACATCAGCCACTGACCACATCAGCCACTGACCATATCAGCCACTGAACACATCAGCCACTGACCACATCAGCCACTGACCACATCAGCCACTGACCACATCAGCCACTGACCACATCATCCACTTACCACATCAGCCACCCACAACATCAGCCACTGACCACATCAGCCACTGAACACATCAGCCACTGACCACATCAGCCACTGACCACATCAGCCACCCACCACATCAGCAACTGACCACATCAGCCACTGAACACATCAGCCACTGACCACATCAGCCACTGACCACATCAGCCACTGACCACATCAGCCACTGACCACATCAGCAACTGACCACATCAGCCACTGAACACATCAATACCTGACCACATCAGCCACTGACCACATCAGCCACTGAACACATCAGCCACTGACCACATCAGCCACTGACCACATCAGCCACTGACCACATCAGCCACTGACCACATCAGCCACTGACCACATCAGCCACTGAACACATCAGCAACTGAACACATCAGCCACTGACCGCATCAGCCACTGACCACATCAGCCACTGACCACATCAGCCACTTACCACATCAGCCACTGACCACATCAGCCACTGAACACATCAGCCACTGACCACATCAGCCTCTGACCACATCATACACTGACCACATCAGCCACTGACCACATCAGCCACTGACCACATCAGCCACCCACAACATCAGCCACTGACCACATCAGCCACTGACCACATCAGCCACTTACCATATCAGCCACTGACCACATCAGCCACTTACCATATCAGCCACTGACAACATCAGCCACTGATCACATCAGCCACTGACCACATCAGCCTCCCACAACATCAGCCACTGACCACATTCGCCAATTACCCCATTAGCTACTGACCCCATCAACAACTGACCACATCAGCCCCTGACCACATCAGCAACTGACCACATCAGCAACTGACCACATCAGTCACTTACCATATCAGACATTGACCACCTCAGCCACCCACCACATCAGCCACTGACCATATCAGCCATTGACCACCTCAGCCACCCACCACATCAGCCAATCACCACATCAGCCACTGACCATATCAGCCACTGACTACAGCAGCCACTGACCACATCAGCCACTGACAGCATCAGCCACCCACCACATGAGCCACTGACCACAACAGCCACCCACCACATCAGCCACTTACCACATCAGCCACCCACCACATCAGCCACTGACCATATGAGCCACCCACCACATCAGTCACCCACCACATCAGCCACCCACCACACCAGCCACTGACCACATCAGCCACCCACCACATCAGCCACCCACCATATCAGCCACTCACCACACCAGCCACCCACCACATCAGTCACCCACAACATCAGTCACCCACCACATCAGCCACCCACCACATTAGCCACTCACCACATCAGCCACCCACCACACCAGCCATTGACCACATCAGTCACCCACCACATCAGCCACCCACCACATCAGCCACCCACCACATCAGCCACCCACCACATCAGCCACCCACCACATCAGCCACCCACCACATCAGCCACCAACCACACCAGCCACTGACCACATCAGTCACCCACCACATCAGCCACCCACCACACCAGCCACCCACCACATCAGCCACCCACCACACCAGCCACTGACCACATCAGTCACCCACCACATCAGCCACCCACCACACCAGCCACTGACCACATCAGCCACTGACGACATCAGCCACTGACCACATCAGCCACTGACCACATCATCCACTTACCACATCAGCCACCCACAACATCAGCCACTGACCACATCAGCCACTGAACACATCAGCCACTGACCACATCAGCCACTGACCACATCAGCCACCCACCACATCAGCCACTGACCACATCAGCCACTGAAAACATCAGCCACTGACCACATCAGCCACTGACCACATAAGCCACTGACCACATCAGCCACTGACCACATCAGCCACTGACCACATCAGCCACTGAACACATCAAAATCTGACCACATCAGCAAACTGACCACATCAGCCACTGACCACATCAGCCACTGAACACATCAGCCACTGACCACATCATCCACTGACCACATCAGTCACTGACCACATCAGCCACTGACCACATCAGCCACTGACCACATCAGCCACTGAACACAGATGCCACTGAACACATCAGACACTGACTACATCAGCCACTGACCACATCATCCACTTACCACATCACCCACCCACAACATCAGACACTGACCATATCAGCCAATGACCACATCAGCCACTGAACACATCAGCCACTGACCACATCAGCCACCAACCACATCAGCCACCCACCACATCCGCCACCAACCACATCAGCTACCCACAACATCAGCCACTAACCACATCAGCCACCCACCACATCAGCCACCCACCACATCAGCCACTGACCACATCAGCCACTGACCACATCAGCCACTTACCACATCAGCCACCAACCACATCAGCCACTGACCACATCAGCCACTGACAACATCAGCCACTAACCACATCAGCCACCCACCACATCAGCCACTGACCACATCAGCCACTGACCACATCAGCCACTGACCACATCAGCCACTGACCACATCATCCACTTACCACATCAGCCACCCTCAACATCAGCCACTGACCATATAAGCCACTGAACACATCAGCCACTGACCACATCAGCCACTGACCACATCAGCCACTGACAACATCAGCCACTGACCACATCAGCCACTGACCACATCAGCCTCTGACCACATCAGCAACTGACCACATCAGCCACTGACCACATCAGCCACTTACCACATCAGCCACCAACCACATCAGCCACTGACCACATCAGCCACTGACAACATCAGCCACTAACCACATCAGCCACCCACCACATCAGCCACTGACCACATCAGCCACTGACCACATCAGCCACTGACCACATCAGCCACTGACCACATCATCCACTTACCACATCAGCCACCCTCAACATCAGCCACTGACCATATAAGCCACTGAACACATCAGCCACTGACCACATCAGCCACTGACCACATCAGCCACTGACAACATCAGCCACTGACCACATCAGCCACTGACCACATCAGCCACTGACCACATCAGCCACTGACCATATCAGCCACTGAACACATCAGCCACTGACCACATCAGCCACTGACCACATCAGCCACTGACCACATCAGCCACTGACCACATCAGCCACTGACCACATCATACACTTACCACATCAGCCACCCACAACATCAGCCACTGACCACATCAGCCACTGAACACGTCAGCTACTGACCACATCAGCCACTGACCACATCAGCCACCCACCACATCAGCCACTGACCACATCAGCCACTGAACACATCAGCCACTGACCACATCAGCCACTGACCACATCAGCCACTGACCACATCAGCCACTGACCACATCAGCCATTGACCACATCAGCCACTGAACACATCAAAAACTGACCACATCATCCACTGACCACATCAGCCACTGACCACATCAGCCACTGAACACATCAGCCACTGACCACATCAGCCACTGACCACATCAGCCACTGACCACATCAGCAACTGACCACATCAGCCACTGACCACATCAGCCACTGAACACATCAGCCACTGAAAACATCAGCCACTGACCACATCAGCCACTGACCACATCAGCCACTGACCACATCAGCCACTTACCACATCAGCCACTGACCACATCAGCCACTGAACACATCAGCCACTGACCACATCAGCCTATGACCACATCATACACTGACCACATCAGCCACTGACCACATCAGCCACTGACCACATCAGCCACCCACCACATCAGCCACTGACCACATCAGCCACTTACCATATCAGCCACTGACCACATCAGACACTTACCACATCATCCACTTACCACATCAGCCACCCTCAACATCAGCCACTGACCATATAAGCCACTGAACACATCAGCCACTGACCACATCAGCCACTGACCACATCAGCCACTGACAACATCAGCCACTGACCACATCAGCCACTGACCACATCAGCCACTGACCACATCAGCCACTGACCATATCAGCCACTGAACACATCAGCCACTGACCACATCAGCCACTGACCACATCAGCCACTGACCACATCAGCCACTGACCACATCAGCCACTGACCACATCATACACTTACCACATCAGCCACCCACAACATCAGCCACTGACCACATCAGCCACTGAACACGTCAGCTACTGACCACATCAGCCACTGACCACATCAGCCACCCACCACATCAGCCACTGACCACATCAGCCACTGAACACATCAGCCACTGACCACATCAGCCACTGACCACATCAGCCACTGACCACATCAGCCACTGACCACATCAGCCATTGACCACATCAGCCACTGAACACATCAAAAACTGACCACATCATCCACTGACCACATCAGCCACTGACCACATCAGCCACTGAACACATCAGCCACTGACCACATCAGCCACTGACCACATCAGCCACTGACCACATCAGCAACTGACCACATCAGCCACTGACCACATCAGCCACTGAACACATCAGCCACTGAAAACATCAGCCACTGACCACATCAGCCACTGACCACATCAGCCACTGACCACATCAGCCACTTACCACATCAGCCACTGACCACATCAGCCACTGAACACATCAGCCACTGACCACATCAGCCTATGACCACATCATACACTGACCACATCAGCCACTGACCACATCAGCCACTGACCACATCAGCCACCCACCACATCAGCCACTGACCACATCAGCCACTTACCATATCAGCCACTGACCACATCAGACACTTACCATATCAGCCACTGACCACATCAGCCACTGACCACATCAGCCACTGACCACATCAGCCTCCCACAACATCAGCCACTGACCACATTCGCCACTTACCCCATTAGCTACTGACCCCATCAACCACTGACCACATCAGCCCCTGACCACATCAGCAAGTGACCACATCAGCAACTGACCACATCAGCCACTTACCATATCAGCCATTGACCACCTCAGCCACCCACCACATCAGCCACTGACCATATCAGCCATTGACCACCTCAGCCACCCACCACATGAGCCACTGACAGCATCAGCCACCCACCACATGAGCCACTGACCACAACAGCCACCCACCACATCAGCCACTTACCACATCAGCCACCCACCACATCAGCCACTGACCATATGAGCCACCCACGACATCAGTCACCCACCACATCAGCCACCCACCACACCAGCCACTGACCACATCAGCCACCCACCACATCAGCCACCCACCACATCAGCCACTCACCACACCAGCCACCCACCACATCAGTCACCCACCACATCAGTCACCCACCACATCAGCCACCCACCACATTAGCCACCCACCACATCAGCCACCCACCACACCAGCCACTGACCACATCAGTCACCCACCACATCAGCCACCCACCACATCAGCCACCCACCACATCAGCCACCCACCACATCAGCCACCCACCACATCAGCCACCCACCACATCAGCCACCCACCACACCAGCCACTGACCACATCAGTCACCCACCACATCAGCCACCCACCACACCAGCCACTGACCACATCAGCCACCCACCACATCAGCCACCCACCACATCAGCCACCCATTACATCAGCCACCCACCACACCAGCCACCCACCACACCAGCCACCCACCACATCAGCCACCCACAACATCAGCCACCCACCACATCAGCCACCCACCACATCAGCCACCCACCACATCAGCCACCCACCACTTCAGCCACCCACCACATCAGCCACTGACCATATAAGCAACCCACCACATCAGCCACTGACCACATCAGCCAACCACCACATCAGCCAACCACCACATCAGCCAACCACCACATCAGCCACTGACCACATCAGCCAACCACCACATCAGCCAACCACCACATCAGCCATTGACTACATCAGCCACTGACCACATCAGCCACTGACCACATCAGCCAACCACCACATCAGCCAACCACCACATCAGCTAACCACCACATCAGCCACTGACCACATCAGCCACTGACTACATCAGCCACTGACTACATCAGCCACTGACTACATCAGCCACTGACCACATCAGCCACTGACCACATCAGCCACTGACCACATCAGCCAACCACCACATCAGCGAACCACCACATCAGCCAACCACCACATCAGCCAACCACCACATCAGCCACTGACCACATCAGCCAACCACCACATCAGCCAACCACCACATCAGCCAACCACCATATCAGCCAACCACCACATCAGCCACTGACCACATCAGCCAACCACCACATCAGCCAACCACCACATCAGCCAACCACCACATCAGCCACTGACCACATCAGCCACTGACCACATCAGCCACTGACCACATCAGCCAACCACCACATCAGCCAACCACCACATCAGCCAACCACCACATCAGCCACTGACCACATCAGCCAACCACCACATCAGCCACCCACCACATCAGCCACTGACTACATCAGCCACTGACCACATCAGCCTCTCACCACACCAGCCTACCTCCACATCAGCCAACCACCACATCAGCCACCCACCACATCAGCCAACCACCACATCAGCCACTGACTACATCAGCCACTGACTACATCAGCCACTGACTACATCAGCCACTGACTACATCAGCCACCCACCACATCAGCCACTGACTACATCAGCCACTGACCACATCAGCCTCTGACCACACCAGCCTACCACCACATCAGCCAACCACCACATCAGCCACCCACCACATCAGCCAACCACCACATCAGCCACTGACTACATCAGCCACTGACTACATCAGCCACTGACTACATCAGCCACTGACTACATCAGCCAACCACCACATCAGTCAATGACCACATCAACCACTGACCACATCAGCCACTCACCATATCCGCCTGCAACCACATCAGCCACTCACCATATCCGCCTGCAACCACATCAGCCATATAAAAACATATACAAGACCTATACAAACATGGGGCTGGCGCCATGTGCCTAATATGCCTAATGGAGTGGAAATGTTTCTTTGCTTTATATTTTACAAATTAGCCGTCAAAGAGCACTGAGCTCAGCAACTGTAGTTATAAACAACATGTGTTGGTTGATAGTACTGTGTGGTTAGGGAAAGTTGGGGGGGGGGGGGGGATAGAACAGATTTCAATCACCCCGGGAAGGTTAACCCGGTCAACAAATGTCCGCAGAAGTTGGATGTGTCGGCCTAACGGATTTCAATCATATCTGCTAATTAAGTTTTAATTCGGTTTTTATATGTTGCCCAACATTGTACATATCCATGTGGACAGACAGTATGTCTGTGTACACACAATTTCCTTGTGTATACACAGTATGTAAGTAAACATCCCTGTGTACACACAATTTGTAAGTATAAATACAATCGCCTTGTAACTGCTACAACATGCAAATATTCCTCTTTAATAAATAATGACAAAAGTTCTCAATTCAACCAATAAAGTAGACATAAATGTCCATGCCATTGCAAAAACGACAAGCACTCTTCCTGTTTATATAGTATACTTTATGTGACCAATAAAGCAAACAATGGGCAGACAGTCTGAAAAACATCTGATGGCTGTGGAAATGTGGTTTCTGAGAAAAATGCAAAGAATACCATGGACAGACAAAAAACTAATGAACAAGTCCTACAAGAAACAAACGAAGATGTTAAACTGATTAGAGACATTAGACGTAGACAGTCAAAATTTTTTGGGCATGTTATGAGAAGAAATGAATTGGAGAACTTGGTGACAACTGGCAAGATCGAAGGGAAGAGACCAAGGGGAAGACCAAGAAGTAAATACCTGGATGGCTTGGCCACGTGGAATGGTCGTGACAGAAACACGGAGCTGATCCATGACTTTGGTGATCGAGTGAGATGACAAAACATGACCGCCCAGGTTTATTGGCATGGCACATGATGGATGGAAAGCAAACATTCTCCATGTGACAAATAAAGCAGGCATACTTTCTTTAATGTGACAAATAAAGCAAACATTCTCTACATGACCAATAAAGCAGACATTCTCCATGTGACCAATTAAAGCAGGCATTCCCTATGAGACTAATAAAGCAGACATGCTTTCTTTATGTGACCAATAAAGCAGACACTACTTGTGACTAATAAAACAGACATACTTTCTTTACGTGACCAATAAAGCGGATATTCCTATGAGACCAATAAAGCAGACATACTTTCTCCATGTGACCAATCGAGCAAACATACTTTCTCCATGTGCCCAATAAATCAGACATAAAGCATACGCAGTCGACCACGTAAACGTTGGACGGAGGGAATATCGATATATGAATCCCATAATCGGGCACTCTCACGAAGTTTATACTTCACCTCGACACCGCAAGTTACAAGAGGAACATGATGAGATGAGATGAGATGATACTTTCTCCAAGTGAACAAATAAATTAGACATATTTTCTCCATGTAACCAATAAAGCAGACAAACTTTCTCCATGTAACCAATAAAGCAGACAGACTTTCTATAAGTGACCTATAGAGCAGACAGATACTCTCTATTTGACCAATAAAGCAGACAGACTTTCTCCATGTGACCAATAAAACAGATATTCTCCATGTGACCAGTAAGCAGACATATTGTTTCCAAGTTACCAATACAGCAGATATTCTCCATGTGACCAATAAAATAAACATACTTTCTCCATGTGACTGCCAGAGTGTTACTAGGGGTTATGTTGTGTGCACCCTGACAACTTTAGAATGAACACATCCAATAGCACAAAGACTAGCAGTTCCACAAGCCGACCGAACGAATAAATAACTTTATTCACAGCACCATTAATTCATAATACATTAGAACAATTTATCAACTTACAGTCATTACCGGACCCTCACTCCAGCGAGCAACACGGCTCCCCCAGTTTTCTGCACTGCCGTGTGTTTTCAGGCCTGATGTGTACCAGTCGTCGCGCTCGCTGTAACACCGATTCTACAACACTCTAACGCTGTTCATGCCGCCTTATTCGTAGGTTTTCCTCTTCACCTTTGAACACTCTCCATCTTCATCTGATACCGCTGGTCTTGTCCATTTCCACGATGTGAACCTGGCTGTCTTTCCCGGACCAACTGCCTTCTTCAATGTCCGCCCACTGTGTTCAAACCACATCACGTGCCCTCAGTCCTGCCGCTCGATTGGCCACTATCTTTAGCCCCTTACCGGTGTCTTTTTCCTTATCACTCTTCGTGATTATTTATCACTATTAATGTTTCAACAATCTATGTTGCTGTTAACCCGGTCTTAAGTAATCTGACTCATGGCATATGCCCCCCGCAATTTCAAAAATGTTCTACATTTTTGGGTTCTTCCTTATCTCTATACTTGACATGAGTCAGCTTGGTCGCACATGCCTGTCCCTGGTCGCACATATCTGTCTACTGCCTCATGCCTTTGAGCTTGCTTCTCAGTTCCCTTTAACTTCCCTCTGTGTTACGTTGATATTCTGCCATACCTTCACACAAATTATAATGTCGGACACGAATATCCGTCTATTCCCAAATAGACCTCGTGTGGCCTCAACCCCCTTTGTATTCGGCAAGTTGAGGACCAACCTACTATGAGTCCCAATGTCCCACCCCGGACATTCCCATAAGGTTCCTCATTTATACCTCGGTACAAGCAACTGACACCCTCCCCAGCCCTTAAGCCCTGGGTGCAGGAACGTGTGTATTGCAGACATATCAATTTCACCCATATTTTGTTTAAGCTCTATCTTGCTCCTAAGTAGTCTATGCTACGACTGTGGATCTCTTTGGTGCGAGTACCTATGACTCTTGTATTTGTCTTGTCAACGTGTGTGCGTGGTCGGCTGCCATTAGTTACTTGTGCTCTATGGCTATCTATTCCCTTCATTTGCCTTATGTTTATGCCTGGTGTTCTTACTACCAACTTTTTCCTTGTAGTGTTCCTAATACCCTGACCCTTATATACCTCTATATACATCTACTGCCATGCTGAAGTGCTACAAGTTGAAATCTTATATGTACACAGTACTACCACTTGGTACTATTATCAATGGTACTACTAATAATCCTACTACACTATCCTTGTATCCTTTCCTTCAATTTCACTTGCACTCTGTTCTCTCTCTCTCATTCCCTCTCTTCATCCTTTCATCGTTTGTCTTTCTCTCTCTCTCTCTCTCTCTCTCTCTCTCTCTCTCTCTTTTTTTTTTTTTTTTTTTTTTTTTTTTTTTTTTTTTTAACAATAGTGTTTAATTTTTTATTATGTACTCTGTCTCCCAAACCGCATACTACAATACTACATACTACTATACAAATGCTCCATCTATGCCTATACGCTTCCTGTATACTATTGTGCACATATCCAGGTTGTGTTCAAATTGATTCTCATTCGCACAAGTTCCTACTCTCAGTCTTCTCGTCCCCTTTCTCTCACTTCACTGTCACTCAACCTATTCTTATGTTATGTACATGTTACCACCATCAGCTAAATTTCTCCTACCAATTGTACATGTCTGTCTCTCCAATATACAATATTGTCATAAAACCTAAATAATATATACAATTGGACTCACATGTAATATTGCAAGCACTAGTCAAACTTTCACTCGCCCATCATTATCATTTTTGTGACATCAATATGTATCATTGGTAGTAGTGTCTCAGTTACCTTCTTCTTCTTTTTGCTTTTAAGTTGTGGGTTTCCTCTGTGATGTATCGTGGTTTTAGACCCACTGTCAACCTTCCTGCTTTCGCAGATGTCGTTTCTACCAACCTCTCATCTTACCTGTCCTGTGTTCCCATCAGGTACTAGTACAATCAACACTGTTACAATTACATGCATACTGTTTATGAATATACATGGCATGATGATTATGATCGTAAGAATGTATTGATGTTTATATATGTACTTATCAGCCATTAACATGATATTATTTATCTGACTATATGTATTATGAGTTTTGTTTATTGAATGATAGTGAATGTTATTAACTATTACTCCCTTGGTTGGTTCTGGCTGGTATCTGTCTTCGCTGACTGTATCTTCTACCAATCAGATTCCCAATCTTCACTTGCGTCTGTCTGTCTCAGCCTCTTCAGTCCGCTAGTGAGGTAACATCTTTGAGGTACCTTCGACACTATCTCTTCTGCTCAGTCATTTACACCCTTTAACTATCTGAAATTAATAACAGCCTTGGGTGTATATATATCCATACATACATATGCATATTTACATTCACAATTGCATATTATATTACCGCAATCATATCACAATTCCTACATTGACATGTTATCATTGTCAGTAACACAACGTGCTACCCACTCGCCCAGTCACCTTGTCTGAACGCATGGTTTCCTAAATGATAGTATTACCGTATGCCATATTGTACTATCGGGATTCTGTCCCTCTTCTATTACCGTATGCCATATTGTACTATCGGGATTCTGTCCCTCTTCTGACCAGATCCTTTTGTCATATAGTTGGTGTAACGTTTCTTAGGCCATGTCATGTCTAGCATTCACAGACTTCATGTATATATTTTAACCACACTATTACACCTCTGTACTGTTTGTATTTTTTTTTTCCTCTGATGACTTTACCACATCCTCATGTTACCTCATCAACCTTATACCTATCAATGCATTTATTCTACTACAACAATTCTATCTATACCAATCACATCCATATAGCTTTTATATACTCTATAAAGTATCTACACTATACACATATATATATACACATATATATATATATATATATATATATATATATATATATATATCACAAGATAATAGTGTTTGAAATTGAGACCTGTGATGTTATCCTGTGAGTGGTAATATTGATGTTTTATTATTCTTAAATTTGCAATTTCTGTTTGATGCTAATAGCTTTGACACTGCCTGCCGAACCCAGTAAGTATATGCTGTTACCAGTTTTTGATGTGATTTGCCTGGTGGTATAGTGTAAGCGGTGAGTCTTGTGTTTTTTGTATATCTTGGGGTATACTGTTGTTTTCTAACTGTATGTGTTTTTCTTGTATTTACTGTTTTCACCATCCGATGACGTATTTCCTTTCCCATAACTATAGTATTCATCAGAGTTAAGAATAATGTAACCCTAAGTTTGATGCATTCTGCACATTTCTGACGACGCTGCCACTCTAATAAGCCACATGCTACCGGTGTGACTGTTGGCTGTTCATGTGTCAGTGGTTTGTCTGTCTCTTTGTCAGTGACCTGTTCTATGTGGTGAGTTTTTGATTTCTTTTCATCTTGTTGACAGTGTTTCTCACAAGTATTTTCTATCTGTTGTTTGTTGCTTTTTCCTATCTGTATGTCTGAGGCTCTTACATCTGTTCGTTTGCACAATTTACATGATCGGACATGGCTTCTGATGTCCTTCTCACAGCCTGGCCAGTAGAACCCGGATAATAATCTCTTTCTAGTCTTGGCCAAACTCATATGGTCTGCACTCGGGGCGATGTGTGCTCGTTCCAGAGCGTTACTGCGCTCTCTCACTGGCAGTACCCTTTGTAAGATACCTGTTGCACCTTTCGTGTATTCTCTCATGAGAATTTCATTCCTCATTACAAATGACCACTTGCCTAATTTCGATTGTTTAGGTGGGCAGTTTGCCCGCTGAAAACAAGTTCGCAGTGTCTTGTCGTCTCTTTGTTGCTTTGCACGGTCTTCGGTTTGAATGTCTAGTACCCGTCTAGTGTCTGTCTGGTCAGCCCGAGGTATGACCACGTTATCTTCTTTCTTAATATGCTGTCTGGAGTCTGTATTCTCCCGTGTCATTTTACCATTCCATCTTTGGGCTTCATCTTCTGTACACTCTGTCACTCCCGGTATGTTACCTATCATTAGTCCTGCAAGTGGACTAGGCAACACTGCTACTCGTATTCTCCCTTCATAGTACGGGCAGGATATATGCACCCACGCTATAAAATACTTTTCCTTTGTACCACCGAAGGTACTGCACGTCACGCTCTCTCCCGTGTAATCGCTACTCCTTACCAGGCTTTGATCTACACCCGCTATTGACGACCCTGTATTCCTAACGCAGGTGGTCAACTTCCCGTTCACGAGTGCTTTGTGGGATTTTAAGGTCCCGCTATGAATACTGATCGCATTCGACTTCCGTGTAGGCACTACTTGACTACACGCAGGGTTACCGATCCGTTGTCTTTTATGTCTGTCTGTTGCTATGTGTCCTAAGTTTGTCTTTTGGTCATGTTCTTCTTTAGTCACTCGTCTCAGTCTACACTCTCTGGCTACGTGGTCCAAGCTGTTACAGACCCAGCATTTTCGACTGCTTATGTAGTCTGTGTACCTATCAACTCTATTGGAAGGACGGTTTCTGATGTCCGCGTCGTGCTTAGGGTTTCTGTCGCCTATTTTAAGAGACTCTTGTTGGCGACTACAATATGTCCATTCACTTACTGGCTCTGATCGAGCTACCTTAGCTGGTCTCTGTAGGGCCGGTCTATATTGAGTAGTTCGGTGTTCTCCACTCTTGGGTCTATTCTGCTGGTCCTTACCTTGGTTCTCCTTACGTTTCTGGAGTTCTGTCCTAAGATCTTTCACTGTCAATCCACACCTTCCACCTAAAGCTATGACATCTGCTCGGTGATCTTTACTCTTGGGTCTATTCTGCTGGTCGTTACCTTGGTTATTGTTCCGTTTCTGCAGTTCTGTCTTGAGCTCTGTCACTGTCAACCCACCCCTCACACCTAAACCTATGAAGTCCGACCATGTAGGCATGGTTATATGATGTAACTACTGCGTGGTATATCTATTCCTATCTGTACACGCAGACCACTCAAGTGTCGCTGCTTGTCTTGTTATGATAACATCGACACAGTGTTGACCCTGCTGTAACACTGTTCAAACCACTAATTCTTTGCCGGACAACCAACGGCACTTATCAACCGTTTGACAAACTGAATACCTGTGGAGTGAGCAACCCTATTAATAATGATGGTACAGATATATATATACTCATGAAATGTGTCCCATGACTCTGGACCACTACAGCAGAATATACACAGTAATCAATAAGAAAACTTGACCTTGTATCTCTAGCGCTGGTGTCCCTGGTGACTTGGTCCAACTGCTCGGCTCCAGCTCCGCTTGTTTCAGGACTTGGTAAGGATCAGCCTGGCTACAACTCGGTTCAATTGGCCTGGACTTGCTCAACTGGGTCGTCAGGTGAACTGGTGGGTCCCCAAACGTGGTGTAGATACCACCTATGATACCTCTTGCCAAACCATGTGCAACAAACCTGGAATGAATACTCAATGTTGATAACGCGATTAGTTCTTGAAATCACTCCAGTGCCTGGGCACATGTAGACCGCCTATTAATGTTATTTATGTGGCTGCGCCCCTTATTTTGAAATTTTGGAGAACTTGAAATATTGCACTTTATGGCACCCTGCTCAATTCGCCACCAACATTGCTGTTGCCACTCTATGTGGGTTCCACTGCTGTGGTTGATAGCAGTATTCACACAATGTTTTCACTCCTGCTGTTAACCAACACCTTCCCAAGCACCCTCATATCGTTGTGATAGTCCTATTGTTCAAACTCACTTTGCAACTCTAACCTGAATCAAGTCGGCACACATTATTACTTTTGCTTTTCACCTTTCATTTTCTATGTTATTTGATATTAATCACTTTCCTGAGTTGCTGAGTCTTGCTCACTGCGAATCAATTTCTTGCTAATCGTGTTGCTATGTTCAACCGTGCAATGCTCTACCACTAGCCATGATTCACAATTCGTAAGCTTCTATTCTGGTTTTTAATCATAACTCTTTCTACGCTATTATTGAGCATCGCTCATTGTTGCACCTATTCCTTATACCACACCAATCTTTGCTATCACAAATCATATTATAGTTCACAATTAATACACTGGTATCTTTGTAGCTTCATCCTGTTGCCGGCTTTCCACTAGTCGTGTTCTCATATTTTTTTCTTAACTTCGATCTGTTACTAGAACTTCCCAAGCTGATTACTTTTTCCGTGAGAATCGTTCAATTTCGTATCGTCCTCCATTCCCTGGATTCAGGCTCCGTGACGAGCCCCCATGATTGCCAGAGTGTTACTAGGGGTTATGTTGTGTGCACCCTGACAACTTTAGAATGAACACATCCAATAGCACAAAGACTAGCAGTTCCACAAGCCGACCGAACGAATAAATAACTTTATTCACAGCACCATTAATTCATAATACATTAGAACAATTTATCAACTTACAGTCATTACCGGACCCTCACTCCAGCGAGCAACACGGCTCCCCCAGTTTTCTGCACTGCCGTGTGTTTTCAGGCCTGATGTGTACCAGTCGTCGCGCTCGCTGTAACACCGATTCTACAACACTCTAACGCTGTTCATGCCGCCTTATTCGTAGGTTTTCCTCTTCACCTTTGAACACTCTCCATCTTCATCTGATACCGCTGGTCTTGTCCATTTCCACGATGTGAACCTGGCTGTCTTTCCCGGACCAACTGCCTTCTTCAATGTCCGCCCACTGTGTTCAAACCACATCACGTGCCCTCAGTCCTGCCGCTCGATTGGCCACTATCTTTAGCCCCTTACCGGTGTCTTTTTCCTTATCACTCTTCGTGATTATTTATCACTATTAATGTTTCAACAATCTATGTTGCTGTTAACCCGGTCTTAAGTAATCTGACTCATGGCAGTGACCAATAAAACAAACATACTTTCTCCATGTGACCAATAAAGCAGACATACTTTCTCCATGTGACCAATAAAGCAGACATACCTTTTCCAAGTGACCAATAAAGCAAGTGAATGGGAATATTCTTGAACAAGTGAATCGGTATAGCTATCTCGGAACAGTCATAACATCTGATGGGAGATGCCTTGAAAAGATTAGCTAGAAGAAGAATTGCTATGACGAAGGTAGCCTTTTGAAAGATGAAAAACATTCTGACCAATAAAAAGATGTCATCTGCAACGGGACAAAGAGTGTTGAAGTGCTACATAGAACCTGTACTCTTATATGGATGTGAAACTTGGACAATGGGCAGTCAAGCTGAAAAACATCTGACGGCTGTGGAAATGTGGTTTGTGAGGAAAATGCAAAGAATACCACGGACAGACAGAAAAACCAACGAACAAGTCCTTCAAGAAACAAATGATGATCGTAACCTGATTAGAGACAGACGTAGACAGTCAAAAATGTGTGGGCATGTTATGAGAAGAAATGAATTAGAGAACTTGATGACAACTGGCAAGATCGAAGAGAAGAGACCAAGGAGAAGACCGAGAAGTAAATACCTGGATAGCTTGGCCACGTGGCATGGTGGAGACAGAAACACGGAGCTGATCCACGACTCTGGTTCTTCTTCTTCTTTCGTTCGCCTGAAATATGCTAATAACTGCTCTGGTGATCGAGTGAGATGGCAAAACATGCCCGCTCACACTTATCGGCAAAGCACATGATGGATGGATGGTTAATATTCAGTCTTCTCAATTCTTTCTTAATGTTATCAAAGTGTGGGACGTGTGTTGTTAATTTCCTTTAAAATTTGTTTGGCCCTAGGAGGCCAGTAAAAAAATGTTTTTTGTTTTTGTTTTTTTTTTTCCAACTTTTATTTCATACAAAGCAATGTGTATTTACAAGTTGTAGTGTGTATTTCTTTTGTTTGTGTATATTACAGAACGTTGCCGTTTGTTAGTATTAAGTGTGACATTGTGAATAAAACATATACATACATATATACAGTTATGTTAATATGACATTTGTGGCATAGTGCATGTAGATACACATTCCTTGCATATGCTTCACTTCCACTTCCGCAAGCGGAATGCATGAAACACCTGTCCATCTCTCCCTCTCCTCTCTTTCTCTCTCTCTCTCTCTCTCTCTCTCTCTCTCTCTATCTATCTATCTCTCTCTCATACACACACACACACACACACACACACACACACACACAATCTCGTGCTTTCTGGAGACCACAGTACATTTAAATGCCCCGTGCTTGGACAATAAACTTTAAACTATCATTTCCATTAAAATGTGGCTTCCTTGTAATTTCTGGGTCACTAAGTCCCGAGGCGAAGGCCGTTGGTGTTGTTGCCTGATGACAAATTTCAGGGTGACGCTCTAGTCCATTATGTCTTTTGTTTGGGGGACAAGAATCAGGGATTTACTACTAGCAATTAGGGTCCATGGTCTGTCCCCAGGGAGATAATTGGTCCAAAATTGTGATAGTGTCTGAGTTTTATATACAATGGGAAGGACTTAAAACCTGGCCACTAAAAGCCAACTTAGCTTACTGGGTACTTAAAGGGCTCATCGAATTTGTTTATACATGGTGGTGCATATTTTTCTTTTGAAACATATCATTACCGTACAACATCATTTTAATACTTAAGATACCGACTTGGTTTAAAGACTGCTACACGCACACACGCACGCGCGCGTGCGCGCACACACACACACTCGTACACATGCGCGTGCAAATTCATGCACCACACACGCACACACACCTGCATCCACACACAGACGCATACATATGTTGCTGCCAACGGCACAGACACCCATCCACAATATATTTCATGTTGCACATTCAAATATAATAATGGGAAAATTTATAATAATAGTAGCAGTAGTAATAATAATAGTATTAATAATAATAATAATAATAATAATAATAATAATAATAATAATAATAATATAATTGTAAGATTATTAATACCGTCAATAAATACATTTACAGTTGTAGTATCCTTTATTTAAAACAAGTTATTTGCTTCTTCTGTAATATGTGCTGTCTTCAGCCAAATATTTTACGAGATTTACGCTTGTGGGGCTAGGATTAGAATGTTTGCGACTTTTTGTTGATAACGTTGTTGGACAATTTCTTTGTTGATTGTTCTGTAATTGTATAGTGCTTTGTTTCTTAATGTCCATATAAGATTTCTGTACTCTGCCAATAGAACAAGTAGCTTTGTGTGGGTGTCTTTTGTGGAGTAAGGAATGGAATTTATCATGATTGCTTTGTAAACATCTGTTCTTTGTTTCAAATGAGTGTTTAAGATGTTTTGTAGGAGATTTCTTGTTGGCATGATTGTGTTGCATTCGTAATAGATGTGCTCTTCTGATTCTTGGACGTTCCGTCTACAAAGCTGACACTGTAGTATTTGTTTAGTTATTTTTGCTGTTCTCTCTGTTGTTGGGGTCATGCTGTAAATAAGCCTATATGTAATTTCCCTTGCTTTTGGAGTAATTTGCTTGTTGTGAATATTTGAGAAAATTTCGGTATAATCTTTTATGAAATATCTATGTCCTCTTTTAATTCTGAGATGTACCGGAGTTGCTTGTAATTTAACTAAATGCCTGTAGATTGTATGTGTTTTCTTGTTTAGTAATTTTTCATGTCCTTTAATGGCTGAAATACATGTTTTGTAGAACGTTGGGAGAGTGCCAAAATAATGTGAGGATGTATTCCTAATAGGTTTTAAAGAAGATAGCCTAATTCCAATGTAATAGTGTGCTAAATGGTGTTTTTCTGGGTGTTGTAGGATTTCGCCTACGTGTTTGATCCTAAGTGATTGTATTTTGGTTGTTATGTCTTGGAGGGCGATACCTCCATCTTTTT
This sequence comes from Cepaea hortensis, assembly GCA_963921405.1. Classification (NCBI taxonomy): domain Eukaryota; kingdom Metazoa; phylum Mollusca; class Gastropoda; order Stylommatophora; family Helicidae; genus Cepaea; species Cepaea hortensis. The sequence continues at coordinate 84,436,725 of OY992893.1, forward strand.
TGTCTTGCATGAGTGTAGTATGTTTGATACTGTAGATGGTGCTGCCAAACACAAAGCGTCTAATCTCTTTGTTTATGTTTGTGACAGTTTGACGTGGGGGATCTAGGACTGTGCACAGATATAGTATTTTTGGAATTATATATGTATTAACAATGGTACTTCTACCAAATATGGTAGTTGTTTTGTATTTGTATCTCTGTAACATATCTGTTATTTTCTTCTCTAGATTTTGCCAAGTGTCTTTGTGTGTCTGATTTGGTTGACATGGGAAGACGATTCCGTACACTTTTATAAGATTGTTTGATGTTAAGTCAAATGGAAAATCCGCCTTATTTTTCCATTTGCCTAAGCCCATTATAGTAGATTTTTGGACGTTTAATTTTGCCCCACTCCCTTTGCCGAAAAACGAGAACGTCTCCAAAATGATCCGTACAGATTTTTCAGTGGTCGGAAAGAAAATGGTATCGTCCGCATAAGCACGCAGCTTTTGTTCACCCTTCCCTGGTATGAACGTACCCCTGACATTGTCGTCCTGTCGTATCTTTTCTAGAAGTGGCTCTAGAGCGACAACGTACAGTAATGGGGACAAGGGACATCCCTGTCTCACTGACCTAGTCAACCTGAAAGAATTGGTTAGGGTATGGTTTAATAGAATCCGACTTTCCGGTTTCAAATATAAAATTTTGACCCATGTCCGAAAATAATTTCCCACGTTGCAGTGTGAGAGAGTTTTGTGGAGGTATGAGTGAGATATTCTGTCGAATGCTTTTTCTTGATCTAAAGAGAGAATTGAGGACTGACAGTTTTTCAGATGTGTGTAGTTGATGATGTCCCTTATGAAGTGTGTGTGTTGCTGGATATTCCGGTGTTGCACACTACATTGCTGGTCTTCATGAATGAGAGATGCCATTACTAGTTTCAATTTATTCATCAAAGTCTTTGTTAAAATCTTGTAGTCTACGTTTAAAAGCGAGATAGGTCTGTAACTCTTTAAAAGTGTCTTGTCAGTGTTCTTCTTCGGAATAAGAGTGATGTAAGACGTGTTGAAACTGGATGGGAGTTCATGTTTGTGGAAAGATTCAGAGAATACTGCTAGTAAAAGGGGACCTAGAAGAGGAAAGAAAAACTGATAGAATTCAGCAGTAATACCGTCAGGGCCAGGCGATTTGCCCTTCTGCATTCCATGAACCGCTTGTGTTATATCTGTTAGTGTTAATTCAGTATCTAGTGTTAGTTTCTGTTCCTCTGTGAGTTCTTTTGTGAATTTCATAAAGTGTTCTTGCACGTGCGCCTGTGTGTTTTCCTCTGTATAAAGGTTCCTGTAATAATCTTCAAAGGCTATGGCTATTTGTTGTGGCTCGACTTGTATATTTCCTTCCCTGTCAATTATCTGGCCTATTTGTCTGCTGCGCTGTATGTTTTGTTCTAAAGCTAGGTATTGTTTACTCGGTATCTCTTGTGTTATAGTTTGTAACTTTGTTCGCAGTAAAGCCCCCTGAAATCGATGATGTCTGTGGAGATCTAATTCTTCCTGTAATGCTATGATGTGTGGTGAATTTTTGTCTGTCTGTAGTAAGAGCGTAATTGCATTTTCCAATACTTTTTCTTGTTGTAGTTTTTGCTTGTGTATTACTGCTGCTAGTGTTTGTGTTCTCTCTCGTATAGTTTGTTTAAGTGTTTCCCAGAGTTCTCGCGCTTTACCCTCCGGTATATCGCTTGTGTATGTGAGGATCAGTTTTGTTATGCAATCTACATAGTCCTGATTTTGTAAAAGTGTGCAGTTCAGTTTCCAATGGGGAGATCTTCTAAGGTGTGGTGTTGCTTGTACTGTGTTTATTGTTGCAACTACCGCCTTATGATCTGTGAAGTTCAGTGTCTCCTGTAAATGCTTGACTTGTGTTATATGATGTGTTTGGGCGCATAAATTCTATCTAATCGCGCTGCTCTGTTATGCGCATTGTTTGTGTGTGTTGTATCTGTTCCATGGGGGTGCATCTGCCTGTATGCGTCTGTTAGCCCATGGATATCTAAAATTGTTTGCAATGTGTCTAATTGATGTTCCTCCTCCCCCGTTGTGTTTCTAATTTGCATTCTTACATCTCCATTTATAAGGTCATGCGCCGAAAGTACGCAATTAAAATCACCCCCTAGAATGATGTTGTGACCCCGATATGAGCGTGATAATAAATTTCCCAGTGTTTGGTAGAAGAGCGGCTGATTTCTGTAGTCAGGCGGTGCGTGTATGTTGACAATTGTGTATTTATTTATGTTATTTCTCACCTGTACTATAGCTATCCTACCCTGGCAGTCCCTGTCCTTCTCTATAATCTGCCACCTGTCCGATGTCTGTATTATTGCTGTACCCAATCCGATATGTTGAGTACTAAGACTAAAACATGAGTGTCTTAGACCTAAGCATGTTGTGATATATGATGCGTGTTCATCGGTTTTAACGTTAGCTTCCTGAATGAGTATAAAATCAGGTTTATATTTGTGTATGAGTGGTATAAGATGATTAATTTTGGATCTTATACCTCGAATGTTAATACTCATTATTTTAATTTCCGCTGCCATTTTTGTTGTAAAATAAGAACCGGTTGAGCATAATTATGTTTCTTGTTTCAAAACTGTCTGTATTCCTGTTATCATTTCTGGAGATTGTCAATAGATTCCTTCGCCGGGCTCGTAATCTCTAAGTCAATGACGAGGCGTGGTGAAGAATCTGACAGGTTTCTTTGTCGTGGTGGTGTGTTAATGTTATCACTGTCTATTTCGGTCATGGCGCTGGTCGTTATCTGTTCAGTATAATTACTTACGCATTTCTTTTTGTTTGACCTGTGCGCTTCAGGCGGTGTAGGGTAGTCGTGGTTGTTGGGGGGCGGCAGCGTGGTAACATGTGTTTGGCAGGCTGGAGGTGTCGAGCTCTCACCGTCAGACAGGCTCTTGGTTGAGCGTCCCCTTTTCCGACTGACCAGCTGGAAACCGTCTTCATCCTCCTTACTATGTTGATCTGTCTGGGAGTTCGAGGTGACTTTTTGTGCCAGTATAGGTGCCTTCTGAATTTGTATTTTGGCCGGACATTTATTACTCCAGTGGGAGTCTTCCCCACAGACTGTACATGCCGTACGGCGCCCCGGAACTGTGATGAAGAGACGGTGTAGCTTGTCTTCTACCCCGTCCAACTCCATGTCCACGTAATGTGGCAGAGGTTCTTTCGGGTTGCACAGAAATAACCACTTGTCCGTGCTGTTTTTCAGTTTATGCACTTCCGCGTTTATATCTCCCGAAATATCCGCGGCTATTTGCTTCACTGTCTCAATCTTTGCGGTTGTAGGCATCCAGTGAATCATAGCCTTGGTCTTTTCTTTCTCTATGTTTTCAATTACAATAGTTACTTTAGGATCCTGCAGTTGATACTTCATCCCGTGAAGCCGTTCATAATGAGCCGCCTTTGCTTCCGGTGTTAGCGGTGCGTACCATCTTTTAGGGTCCTGAAAGCGGTAGATGGATTTTATCCCTTCCCTACCAATCCCGCAAGGCCCCCTCAAGACGCTCGCCATCAGCGAGTAGTTGAAACGGAATACATGAGGTCCTGATATAGAAAACACAAGTGTGTTCGCTTGATGGAACGCTCCTCCTTCGAAACCTTCACTTGTGTTGACTTTGACACGTTTAACAATTTGATTTTCCATCTTCAATAATCCGTAACAGAGGAAATCTTCAATACGGAAGCACAGATACAGATACACGTGGTGAAAACAATCGAAAACACTTCCACGAAATTGAAATCACTGATATATTTGAATAATCCGTGACAGAGGAAATTTTAATCCAGATCTACACGTGGTGATACACTATCGAATTCACTTCCACAAAATTAATATCACTGATATGTTTAAATAATCCGTGAAAGAGAGAATCTTTAATCCAAATCTACACGTGGTGTTGACACCGGAAAGTTACAACGCGAGCCTCAGTGTTCGTCTGGGCTGGCGAATATAGCAGACATACTGTTTCCAAGTTACCAATACAGCAGATATTCTCCATGTGACCAATAAAATAAACATACTTTCTCCATGTGACCAATAAAACAAACATACTTTCTCCATGTGACCAATAAAGCAGACATACTTTCTCCATGTGACCAATAAAGCAGACATACCTTTTCCAAGTGACCAATAAAGCAAGTGAATGGGAATATTCTTGAACAAGTGAATCGGTATAGCTATCTCGGAACAGTCATAACATCTGATGGGAGATGCCTTGAAAAGATTAGCTAGAAGAAGAATTGCTATGACGAAGGTAGCCTTTTGAAAGATGAAAAACATTCTGACCAATAAAAAGATGTCATCTGCAACGGGACAAAGAGTGTTGAAGTGCTACATAGAACCTGTACTCTTATATGGATGTGAAACTTGGACAATGGGCAGTCAAGCTGAAAAACATCTGACGGCTGTGGACATGTGGTTTGTGAGGAAAATGCAAAGAATACCGCGGACAGACAGAAAAACCAACGAACAAGTCCTTCAAGAAACAAATGATGATCGTAACCTGATTAGAGACAGACGTAGACAGTCAAAAATTTGTGGGCATGTTATGAGAAGAAATGAATTAGAAAACTTGATGACAACTGGCAAGATCGAAGAGAAGAGACCAAGGAGAAGACCGAGAAGTAAATACCTGGATAGCTTGGCCACGTGGCATGGTGGAGACAGAAACACGGAGCTGATCCACGACTCTGGTTCTTCTTCTTCTTTCGTTCGCCTGAAATATGCTAATAACTGCTCTGGTGATCGAGTGAGATGGCAAAACATGCCCGCTCACACTTATCGGCAAAGCACATGATGGATGGATGGTTAATATTCAGTCTTCTCAATTCTTTCTTAATGTTATCAAAGTGTGGGACGTGTGTTGTTAATTTCCTTTAAAATTCGTTTGGCCCTAGGAGGCCAGTAAAAAAATGTTTTTCCCCACAGAGGGGAAGTTGGTTTTTTTTTTTTTTTTTTTTTTTTTTTTTAAATTTGGGTGTGGCGGTCATCCCAGACTAGCTGGTTCCCCGCCTCCCCTGTTTTTGGCGAGGACCCTTAGTCCCACTGTGAGCTATTGCCCACAGTGGTCCACCGGGCCCACATTTAAAGTGATGCTTATGTGAGGGTTTTTTTTTTTCTTTTTGGATCACCCGGCCCCCGACCAGACCAGGCGCACTACTGAGGGGGGCAGCAAATGCGTCTGATCTTAGCCAAGGGACCGAGAATGATCCTCCCGGCCTCCGGCCAGACCAAGCGCACTACTGTATGGGGCCAGCAAATACACTTGATCTTAGCCAAAAGGCCGAGAAGCCCCTTCACAGAGGGGAAGTTTTTTTTTTTTTTTTTTTTTTTTTTTTTTTTTTTTTTTTTAAAAACTTTTATTGAGTGTTAAGAAACATTTGCATTTGTATTGTTCGTGTTGTTACAGAGCGTTGCATATGGAAGTGTAGGTGACATATGCGCAAATTTTTACATTTGTTTCAACATTTTTACATTTGAAATGGGGGGTAACGAAAAACGAGTACAAACAACAACAAGACGGTAGTATACCATTATTTTCCCTCTGCCACCCTTTCACCTGTCAGCTCCAACCCCACCAATACCATCATCACCACTTGGTAATGAGGAACAAGGCAGTAAAACTTGTTAAAACCGACCGGTGAAGGCAGCAGCAGCATCAAAACGAACAGTATCGAAAAGGTGGGGGGAGGGGAGGGGGGTTGTCAAAGGAGTATCCTAGTTTACAATGCAGGAGGGGTAGTTGTTGCAATTGTATTGTTTGTGTTGTTACATGCGTACTGTGTGTTCAGTATTTGTGTGCGTGTTTTTACAGAGCGTTGCATGTGGGCGTGTAGGTGACATATGCGCAAAAATTACAAATATTTTATACATTTAAACATTTTCCCATTGACATTGTTGTAAGGAAATATTTTAAATCAAAAGCGTGATGGTAGCGGGCTGTTATTATTTCCCCTGCCGCCCCGCTCTCCTGTCAGCTCCAAAAAACTCCTACCAAGTACCATCACCCTCGGTGATGATAAACATGGCGGTGTAGAAATGAAACAAAACGATGAGGGTGGCAGCAGAGACAACAATCCCAGTATCAAAAGGGTGGGAAAGGGGGATGTGATAGTATACGCGTTTACAAAGCCATATCTATTAATAGTGATTACATGATAATAATGCAAAGTAACAACCAAATACATAAATAAATATCATAGTGACAAGGAATAACAGTGCTGAGACTAGTGATAGACTCAATGATAATAAATAATAGTTTTAACATGTGATTTTATGTGCTAAACTGATTTCCTTAGGAATGGTGTTTACATGAAATACATCTTATAATAATAATGACAAGGAATAAAAACCTACTAAGGGTGATGACAGCAACGCTAATATTAATAAACACAATGGTAGGATTTGTTTTGATAATGATCACATTTTCCAAACATGTGATTCCATTTGCTAAAATGATTTTCTTAGACATGGTGTTAAAATATGGCAGGTACCTACAATAACAATTGCATCCTGCACTGTTCAATAATAAAGTAGGTGTAAAAAGGAGTTGGTTATCTTTTTTTTTCTCCCTGCTTATTTTTTTTTTTTTTTTTTTTTTTTTAAATTATACATATACTTGCAACATGCAATGTTCAATAATAGTAGAAGTAAAAGGAGTTGGTTATCTTTTTCTCCTTGCTTATTTATTCTATCTATATTCACAGAGGGGAAGTACTTTGATGTAGTTGTCAAAGACTAGAATAGATAGTTAATTGAAAAAATGTGCAATTACAATTTAAATAATAATTACAGAATATAGAAGCAGTTTATAAAATGTAAATAAGCAAAGATTAAAATAATGTTCTATAAGTAAACTAAGAGATTTATTATCAGGTATATAATTTCTGACTTTATGAACACTTTGCTCTAATGATAAAAAACAAGTAAAGAGATTTTAAGTTACCAGATAATATAGTAGCTAAGTATATAATTTAATTCTTAAAACTTTAGTAGTCTCCCTTATTACAATATAAGATGATTATGTCCCTTATTCATTGCTGTAGGTGTGTTTCTTTTAGCTATTTGGTAATTCCGCAGAATGCGTGAAGATAATTATTAATATGTATAGTCCGGGAAGGTTAACCTGGTCAACAAATGCCCACAGAGGTCGGATGTGTCGGCCTAATGGCGCAAGAACGCAGCTCTGCTGTAAACAGGCACAACGCAATCACGTCCGAAAAAAAAAAACTCTGGGTGAACGCAGAAGAAGAAGATATGTATAGTGAGCAATTAATGCATTACTATCATGTTATTATGATGTTTTATATATGCTCTATGCAAATAGGGAAAAGCATGTCCAGTTGAATTATTATAGGTGATAGTTATGTTAAAGAAAATAAAAAGGGGGGGGGGGGTTAAAAAGCAATGCAACGTTTAGCAGACAGACAGGGCGTCATTGGCTGTAGACATTCACTTCCACTAAAACATGACATGGACTGCAACACTCGAACGTTATCCGTCGAACGTAAACGCATCACTTTCTGTTATTTTCCCCCAGGAATAGCAAGCAATCTTTGAACTGATAGAATCAGTGAGTTGGAGAAGATCGCTGAGTAGTTTTGTTTGATCCTGTATATCTGCTTCGAATTTCTTATTCACACTTTGAACTTCTCCGAAAATATGCTTGAAAAATATGAGAAACACATAGTTTTCCATGCCGGTAAACATAGAATGTAGAAGTTCTGCTGTATAACAGCACTCGTTGAGTCTTGCTATATCAAAATGAGTTCTGCTCGCGACCCACTGCTGCAATATTCTGACAATGGCAGATTGAATGGACATCCATGGTGTCTGGCTTAATTGAACAACCTTCAGCGGAAGTTGTCCATCATTTATTGAAGCAAATAGCTCCCTGTAATTTGCTTGACGAAGACTTGAGTGAGAAAACCATTTATATGTTTCCCTAATCATGAACTCTTATATTCCAGGGCAGACAAGCAGCTGCAGCCTGTGACACTGCCAGCTGAAGGGAATGTCATACACACCTAACTAGTACCAGATGAGGAACTTTGGATTTTAATTTTGAATACACTCCATTGTTTACACCTGTCATGACAGATGCATTGTCAGTGCAAAGTGAAACTAGTCTTTGCAACTCTAGTCCATTCTTGTTTAAACAATCTTTCAACGCATTGCATATTGCCTGCGCGTTGCAATCACTCACTTCAACTAAGTCTAAATATGTAACCGCAAACTGCTTTCTTGTCTCTGAATAGTACCTAGAAGCTACTCAAAGTAGCTTATTTTTAGACATGTCATAGCTCTAATCAATCAATAAGCTGTATTTACTTTTGCCAACATCAGCTATCAAGACTGTTGTGAAATATGGTGCAAGTACGTTTGAAATAACTGCTCTGCACTTAGTTTTCCTAAACTTAAAGTTCTTGCAACCTTTGCTGTCACAAAAGTGTACCTTACAGAGTTCACTTAAATGGTCAACAACTTGCAGCGAACAATTGCCAGCTATGAACAAAGACATGCATCCTTCTGTTTCTTTGACATTATCTTTTCAGTTTGTCAAATGCAATTGTTGTTTGTCTTTGTGTACTGAATGGTTGTTCGGCTTTCTGATGTTTCGTTGTATTCTTGTGCCTCTCAATATCACTTAATCTGGCTGTCATTGGACAGTTGCAGTATTTGCAAAAATACTTAGTATTATCCCCTTCTACTTTTAACAACGATTTTTGAAATCTCGAGACACTGGGCCACTGTTCTCTGAAATGTTGAGAATATTTCTTGCTCGTGGTGAAACAAAAATACGCGTACATGAAAGGATAATGTAGACACCACACAATTATGAACTCGATTACAAGTAATATATTGACGTTTGGACTTATTCAAGACGGAGTTCGCTTTTAGCTAAATCGTATTAAAGGGAGTTAAATTAGTTGAATATTTCGCGGTGACGTATGAAAACTGTTTTACTCCCTCGCTTCAGTTCAAATTCGGCTTTTTAGTGTTCCTAAAATGATTTTTTACGCAAATTTTACCCCCCCCCCCCTCTCCAAAGCACCAAAAAAGCACACACAAAAATTGTGGAGCAGCAAATTCGGGCGGCCGCGCTAACAGCAACATTTTGGCACCAAATGGCTTGAAAATACACCAAATGTGGTGGGAAAAGCGTCAAAATGGCAACACAGGCATGCAGGCCTTGACTGTACCAGACCAGGTTTTTTCCTGCTCACTTCGCCGATTAATCTGTCACCTCTCTCATCCCTATCACCCAGGCGTCCTAGGCCATAGCCACCAGTCACCTTTTCGTTACCTAATTTAGCATTGAAAAGCCCCGAGGATGACAGTCATTTTAAAATTTTTACACTGCATCTAATTCATTATAAAATATATCTACATCTTCTTCTTTACAACCCGCTGTTGGCCTGTTCTAGTATTATGTTAATACTCAGAGGTTTACCATGGGGTTTCACTAATAATACTCTATTTGAGATTGTCCAAAATATTTTAACTGTCCTAGAACTCATTTGATCCAAAATTATGCAAACTCCCCTTGCGTAGTCCTTCCTTGCTGAGTAAATAATTTTATACTTATCTAAACCGTTCCTCCAGCACCTGGTTATCGTATTTCACCAAACTTTATTATGGTTATCTTCATTCTTTCTATTTCTTTCTTGATGTTATCTAACTGTACATTCTGGCTAAGTGTTATGACCATCCATGTATCAACATTTAGTGTATTTTTAATCTTTAATTTGCAAACAGTTTCTTGACGACTATCGGGTATCACCTGTAGCACATAAGGTGCTTCATGGAACCTGTGCTTTTGTATGAATGTGACAAATGGACAATGAGTAGACAAGCTGAAAAACATCTGATGGCTGTGGAAATGTGGTTTCTGAGAAGAATGCAAAGAATACCATGAACAGGCAGAAAGACCTATTACCAAGTCCTACAAGAAACAAATGAAGATCGTAAACTGATGAGAGACATTAGACGTAGACAGTCACCTATATTTTCGTCACGTTATGAGAAGAAATGACTTGGAGAACTTGGTGACGACTGGCAAGATCGAAGGGAAGAGAACAAGGGGAAGATCGAGAAGTAAATACTGGGAAGGCTTGGTCACGTCGCATGGTGGAGACAGAAACACGGAGCTTATCCACGACTCTGGTGATCGAGTGAGATGGCAAAACATGACCGCCCACGCTTATCGGCATGGCACATGATGGATGGATGGTGAATATTCAGGCTTCTATTTTCATTCTTAATGTTATCAAAGTTTGGGATGTGTGTTGTTAATCTCCTTTAAATTTTTGTGTGGCCCTATGAGGCCAGTAAAAAAATGTTTTTTTTTTGTTTTTGTTTTTTTAACAGATATGTGATTTTATTTACTAAAGTGATAATCTTAGTAGTGGTGGTGGTATAGCACAACAAGTGCATTTAAAGCAAACCATTCCATAAATAGTAATTTGGAATGGGAGGAGTTGATTTTCTTTTCTCCTTTTTTCTTTCCCCCTTATCTATAAGGGTTGAAACCATCATTTTGAAGCAAATAAAACAAGCATTTATACTTCCACTATTCTTTACATAAGGGATTTTCCATTGGTCTTTTGACCATATGTGATCTTTTTTAATCATTCACTCACCATTCACTCACAGTTTCTACTTTCTTTCTCGCCCTCATGTATACCAAATTTGTAATAAAATAAGGAAGAGTACGTATGATTTACTCTGGAAATAGTTGTGATATCTTGTGTGTGTACATAAAGGAAATTAAATGTGGGTTATATGTGTGGTGTTTGTATCTGGCAAAATTTCTGCAGGTCCATATAAGTTGTCTGTAGTAAGAAAGTGCTACAAGTAGTTTTGTATGTATGTCCTTAGCTGTCTGTGGTATAGTATTGAGAAAAATTGCTTTATATATGTCGGTTTGTTTGCCTGTGTGTGTTTGTATGAGGTGTTTGAGTGTTGCGCGTGTGGCAGTAATTGTTGGACATGTATAATAAATGTGTTCCTCTGTCTCTTGTGTGTTGTTTCTACATAATTGACATTGTTTGGATATGTATGCTTCTACCTGTGTTGTGGGGGTCATACTGTATAACAGTCTATATGTGATCTCCCTAGCTTTTGGTGTTATGTGTTTGTTGTGTAGGTTTGAAAAGGTGCATGTGAAGTCAGTCATGAAGTATTTGTGTCCTCTTTTAATCCTAAGTCTTAGTGATGGTGCTTGCTCTCTAACTAAATGTTTGTATATTGTGTGTGTTGTTTGTTGTATTACCTGTTCATGTCCTTTTATTGCCTGTATGCATGTCTGATAGAATGTTGGCAGTCTTCCCTGGTAGTGTGCAGTTGCATTGTTAAGAGGTGTGAGATGTTTGATGTTGTGGCCTATGTAGTATAGTGCTAGTCTGTTCTGTTCTGGGTGTCTGATGATTTTACCTATGTGACTGATTCTAAGTGACAGTATTTTTGTCTGGATGTCCTTAGTCCAATCCCGCCTTTTTTCCTGTCTTGTATGAGAGTTTTGTGCTTGATGCTGTGTATTGTGTTGGTGAAGATGAAGCGTCTGATTTGTATGTTTATGTTTGTGACGGTCTGTTTGGGAGGGTCTAGTACTGTCGCTAAGTATAATATTTTGGGTATTATGTATGTGTTGACTATTGTGCTTCTACCAAATATTGTGGATGTCTTGTACCTATACCTATGTAACATGTCTATGATCTGTTCAGTCAGTGCGTGCCATGTCTGTCTGTGTGTTTTTGTGGGATCGCATGGAAATGTGATCCCATACAGCTTCATGGTGTCTATGTGTTTCAGATCTGGAGGGAAATCAGCCTTTTGTTTCCACTTTCCCAGGCCCATTATCTGTGACTTCTGTATATTTACTTTGGCTCCACTGCCTTTTCCAAAATGGGTAAAGGTGTGGAGTATATTCCTTATTGATGTGTTGCTGGTGGGAAAGAAGGCAGTGTCATCTGCATAGGCGATGAGCTTCTGCTCTCCTATCCCATGCAGGAAGGTTCCTTTAATACTAGTGTCTTGCCTTATCTTCTCTAATAAGGGTTCTAGAGTGAGCACATACAGGAGTGGTGATAAGGGACATCCTTGTCTTACAGATCTCGTGAGCCTGAAGCTAGCTGTCAGTGAATGGTTCACCAACACTCTGCTCTCAGGATTTTTGTACAAGATCTGTATCCACTGCCTGTAGTACTCTCCTATGTTACAGTGTTCTAGTGTCCTATGTAGGTAAGTGTGGGAAATTCTGTCGAAGGCCTTCTCTTGATCCAAGGATAAGATGGAGGATGGACAGTCTTTTCCATGTGTTTAGTTAATAATGTCTCTAATGAGATGTGTGTGGTTGTGTATATTTCTGTCTTTGACACTGCACTGTTGGTCAGGGTGTATGAGTTTTGGCATGAAGGGTTTAAGTTTGTTGGTGAGTATTTTGGCGAGTATCTTGTAGTCTGTGTTGAGTAAGGAAATTGGTCTGTAATTTTTCAGTTGTGTTTTGTCAGTTTTATCTTTGCATATGAGTGTAATGTAAGACATGTTGCAGCTGTCCGGAAGATTTTTTTTGTCAAAGGCTTCCTGATAGACTTTGAGGAGAAGTTTGCCTAGAATAGGAAAGAAGTGTTGGTAGAATTCTACTGTCAAACCGTCTGGTCCTGGAGTTTTGTCTTTGTTTAGTGTGCTTAGTGCCTGTGCTATGTCTGTCAGTGTCAGTTCTGTGTCCAGTGTGTCTTTGTCTGTGTCAGATAATTTCTTTCTGTACTGTAAGAAGTTGTCTTGTATCTGTGTGTCGACTGTCTCTGCTGTGAATAGTTGTGTGTAGTGTTGTTGGAAAGCAGTCTCTATGTGTGGTGTTTCTGTCTGCATGTTTCCTTGCATGTCTGATATTTTGCTTATTTGTCTGTTACGTTGTACATTCTGTTCTATTGCTAAATATTGCCTCGTAGCTGACTCTTGTGTAATTGTGTTGAGTTTTGTTCTGAGAAGAGCACCCAGATATCTGTGTTGTTGGTGTTCTTCTAGTTGTGCTTCTAATGTGTGTAAGTGATGTGCATCTCTGTCTGTTTGTTTTGTTAGTCGTATGGCTGTCTGTATGATGCGCTCCTGTCTTAGTCTGTCTTTGTGGATCATGGTTGCTAGATGTTGTGTTCTGCTTCGTATGGTGTTTTTCAATAAGTCCCAGTATAGTGTGATGTTCTCAGTCGGTATATTGTCTGTGTACGTGTGTATGAGCTGTGTCATATATTTTACATATTCTGAGTGTTCCAATAGTGAATTATTATACTTCCAGTGAGGTGACCTTTTGTTTGGCTGCGTGTTTGTGCTGTTTGTGCTGATGTGTGCTAGTATTGCTTTGTGGTCTGTGTAATCTAAAGTTTCCCGTAGGTGTTTGGTTTGTATGATGTGATGTGTTGCGGGCGTATAAATCCGGTCTAATCTAGATGATCTGTTGTGTGTTTTGTTTGTGTATGTCGTTTCTCTACTGTCGGGGTGTGTATGCCTGAATGCGTCTGTGAGGTTGTGTGTGTCGATGATATTTCGTAGTGTGTCAAGTTGATGTAAGCTGTCCCTGTCGGCTCTCCTCAGCTGTTTTTTTTCACCTCCCCACCCACCAAGTCTAAATCTTCAAGAACACAATTGTAATCACCGGCAAGAACAATATTTTGTCCTCTGTATGTCTGTGTTAGTAAGTCGTCTAAATGTTCATAAAAAAGAGGTTGATAATTGTAGTTAGGTGGTGCGTGTATGTTGACTATGACAAAGGAGTGTGTGTCGTTTTTAACTTGAACTGCGGAAATTCTACCATGTGGGTCTGTGTGTGTTCTAAAAATAGTCCACGTGTCGGAAATTTGAAGAATGGCTGTCCCTGACCCTACGTTATGTTTGGCCAAACTGAAACACGAATTTCTTAATCCTAGCCGTGTTACAAGTTCTGCTGCTTGAAAGTCTGTTTTAATGTTTGTTTCTTGTAGTAAAATAAAATCGGGTTTGTGTTTGTGTATGAGTGTGACTATATGTTGTAATTCCATTGTCATACCACGAATATTCAAACTAATTAAATATAAGTTGTCTGCCATTTTGAAAATAAAATAAAACAACATGGTGGTTAAAATAAGTGATTACCTTTATCTTTCCTGTAGTAATTTAATTCTGGGTTGTGTCTTCGGATTTGATGGTATGTTTGTAGTTTTCGTTTTCCTCGTGTTCTTCGTCGGTGTCTTCGTCAGTGTTTATAAAAAGTGGTCCTTCGTTGTCGCTGTTTTCATCCTGCTTTGTAGCAGTTTTCTTGCATGGTTTAGAAGGAGAAGGGGAAAGTCTTTCTTCCTCTTCTCTCATGTCGTTGTTGCGTGAGGAATTTCTCCTCTCTGCCCACTGTCTTTTTCTGTCGTAGTGGACGGTTTTGAAACCGTCGTCGTTGGTTTCTTGTGAAATTGTTTTTGTTTGGGTTTCTGCGGCTGTCTCCGTGGTCACCGGTCTGCCAGTTACCTCGACGTCATCTTGGACAGCGTTGTTTTTCTTTGTGTCGGCCTTACCGGTGATTGCCGGGAAATCCTCTTGTGTTGGTTCTGAAGTTTTCTTGTTATTGTCTTTCTTCTGCCGCCTTGTCGGGCATTTGTTTGACCAGTGGTCGTCTTGGCTGCAAAATGGACATTGGGTCCGGCGACCTGGTATAGTGAAAAGTATGCGGTGGTCGCCTGTTATTTTCCCTGGCGCCGTGATCTTTGCGTAGTGCGGCACCGGTTTTGTGGGGGTGCACAGCACGCCCCACTTGCCGCCACCGTATTGGATTCTGAAGACTTCCGCGTTTTCGTCTCCAATTGTCTTTTCGACTATGAACTTTACTCCCTGTGGAGAAATAGTGTTGGGAAGCCAATGAATCGTAACTCGGTCCCTTTCTCGTTCCAGGTGCTCTATTGATAGCTCCAGTCCCTCCGCCGGCAGCTTAACTGTTTTGCCATGAAGGCCTTTGTACACTGCCACATGGGCCGCCTGGGTTAGGTTTACGTACCACCGAGTAGGTACTTTGTACCGGTATACGTCAGTAATACCGCCATGTGGTACTCCACATGGGCCCAGCAGCGTGCTGTAGATTAACGAAGGCGTGGCCTTGGCCGCGGCGCCAGGGCCAGTAAATGTAATTACCAACGTACCTTTGTTGTGTAGTGGTCTTCCTTCGAGAAAATGGTCGATGTCGAGTGAATCCATGCTCTTGACTGGTGCCATGTCTGCTGTTGATGAAGTTCCGGAAATATAACCACAATGAAAAATCTAAAAGGCGAAAGATTTGTTCGTTTGTGAAGAGAAACCAGAAGTGAGGAGATTAAAAATGTTTTTCCCCACAGAGGGGAAATATATATACTATGTCGCCAGGATTACATTGAAAGTATGCATTTAAAATTTTAATATTAATTACTACACTCAAAAGTAGATTATAAAAGGTAATAATATAAAGATTTAAACATAGTTCTGTAAAGAAGCTAACAGACTGTTTATTGGAAATATGATATTTGACATTGCAATTTTACTGTACATATTGTAAAAAATCAGGAAGAGATTTCAAGTTCATAATTAATATTACAACTAAGAATATGATTTTGTTTTTCAAATATTAGTTATTTCCCTTAAAAGAATAGTGGATGGTTATGTCCCTTATTCATACATTCAGTAGCATGTCCTTTGCAGAACCTCGCTCCCATAACAACCTTCCAGAATACCTCTCGATCATAAGCAAGATGTCCCGCGTCCGATACACCCATCTGGAGATCATCCGCCACATCCTGCACCTATCTTCTCTTTGGCCTTCCTCTTCCTCTCTTCCCAGGCTTATACCCCTACATTATGGTTCTCTCCAAACTTTCATGACGTTTCGAGTGACCAAAATATTTCAATTTTCTTTGTTTTATCGTCTTAATAATAGCCAACCTTCTTCAATATTCAGCTCTTGAAGTATGGATGCATTTGTTCTTTTCTTTACCCAAGATATTCTTAGACCGGCTCCGTGGCCGAGGGGTTAGCAGCTTTCTCCGCTAACTCCGAATACTCTCGTCACGTGACGCGACGAGAATTAGCAGTGGTTCGAATCGCAAAAGTGACTTATGAGAGTATGGAGCCGGTCGCTCAGAAAGTCGTGGCGTGCTGATGAGCGTAATCTAGCCTAGGAATCAACATACAGCTGAAAGATGCTGGTGTTGACCGCAATATCCTGAAACAGGATGGAAACGCGGAAAAAAAAAAAAAAAAAAAAAAAAAAAAAAAAAAGATATTCTTAGAATTCGTCTATAACATTTAAATTCAAAGGCATTTATGCGCTGTTCAGCTTGTTTAGTAAATGTCCAGGTCTCACAGGCGTATGTTGCAATGGGAAAGGTGCATGCTCTTAAAAATTTAATTTTTGTAGTTCTGTCTGTCCTATTCCATAATTTATTCAGTTGTTTTAGTCTTTGAAGAGCAATTGATAGTCGTCGTTTAATTTCTTTCATTGTGTCACCGTTGATGGTAATCAATGACCCAAGATATTCAAAATTTTCCACCACCTCCAAATTTTCCTCATTAACATATATTTCTTTCTCCATAGTGGTTTTATCTGTATGCATTATCTTTGTTTTTTGCTATGTTAAGATATAAGTTGTGATTTTCACTATTCAATTTGGTTGAGGCTATTAGGTTTTCTATACCAGTATGTGTTGTGGATAGCAATACCGAATCATCAGCAAACCGAATCTGTGGTATGTCATGACCACCGATATTTAGGGCATCATAAAGCTCCCTGTTTATATCATCTCTTACATTTCTCATTATATTTTCGGCGTACAGGTTAAACAAATAGGGTGACAGCATGCAGCCCTGACGGATTCCTTGCTTGATGACAACCCAATCTGATGCCTCGCCATCTATTCTAACCGCTGCTTGTTGGTCTAGATAGAGCATTCTTATGAGTTGTATTACATGTGGTGGAAAGTCCATATCCTTCATGATTTAGCAAAGTTTATGATGTTGTACACAGTCAAATGCCTTTTAATAATCCACAAAACATGAGAATAGGTCTACATTAAATTCTCTGCACTTCTCTATTATTAAACGCATATTGAGAATGTGATCTCTTGTTCCTCTTCCTTGTCTAAATCCAGCTTGAACTACGTTAATTTCTTCTCCCATTTTCTTACGAAGTCTTCCCATTATGATTTTTAGTAGAATTTTACTTGCATGACTGATCAGGGCAACAGTTCTATAGTTGGTGCATAATTTCAGGTTGTCCTTTTTTGGTATTGGAATGAAGATAGTTCTCCTCCAAACTTTTGGCCATATACCACATTTCCATATCTGTTTACATAATGCGTGATAGATGTGTATGCTTTCTTCTCCTCCCGCTTTAATTAGCTCAGCTGGTATTGTCAGAGTCTTGCATAACACAAGACAAGTAGCTCGTTTTCTGGCAAGTGTGAAGTAATATCAAACTATCAAATCACACGAAGTGAATATCCGAAAGTATTATTCACACGTTTTATTGACGCGCTGCAGTTATTATCGCACAAACATCGCGCACTGACAATCCATAACAATCATTACAGCATGAACAATATCACTACAATACATAATAATACATGCAAGCAATAAACATCTCACTTACAGTTAAACTATACAAGCGTTCGAACCAGTCTCCCACTGTCATACAGGCTAGCTCTCAAGGCAGATTCAAACTCAACTCGCATTCCCTTGCGACCTGTCCGTTCAACAATCTAAGCCCGTCTGCCAGTTCTGGCGTCTTACACGCTTACACGCTTGACAGGTATCTCATCACATCCAGGTGATTTACTGTCATAATCTCCCCACCAGTTCTACCGCGTCTTCGTCAACGACGCCTGGCAATTACGGCCAGGTCCACCTGTGAGCGACACTAACCACGCTGTGACAGGAACGGTCAGTTGGTGCATGCGTGGGACATGAAGTCCACGCAGCGACACAACCCCGACTGGCGAGAACTCACAGTGGTTAGCGCCAGACGGCTTGGGACTGTTGTACAGGACGGACGGATTGAATGGTGCTCGTGTGACTTGTGTGTATGAACGCCAATAGATAGAAAGCCTGTGTGAGTATAGGAGACTGTGCGCCTGTTATGTAGGATTGTGAGTTGTATACATTGCATTTATATATTCTATTGATTGTATTATGACATCGCTATTGTAATTGCGCGATGCATGTAATGGTTGTGATGAGTGATAAGTGTGAATAAAGTGTTTGAATTGTAGTTGCAGTGTGTCACGTAAAGTCATTCTGTGACAGTGTTTGTATCACACTTGTTAGTGATTACGAGCCTGTGTTATTGCTGAATGCAAGATTCTGACAGGTGTTGACGTGGGGGCTCGTCCGGGATCCGTCTGGCGCTAACCACTGTGAATTATCGCCAGTCGGGGTTGTGTCCCTGCGTGGACTTCATGTCCCACGCATGCACCGACTGACCGTTCCTGTCACAGCATAGTTAGTGTCGTTCACAGGTGGACCTGGCCGTATTGCCAGGCGTCGTTGACGAAGACGGGGTAGAACTGGTGAGGAGATTATGACATTTACCATTCTTCATGTTCTTTATTGTCCATGCAATTTTATCTAATGAGGGTCCACGTTCTGTCTCTGCTGTTGTTGGCTCATGTATCTCATTCATATCCTCACTGTCACTCGTATCATACATTCCACTGCAGTAATCCTGCCATCATTCTAGAATTTGTCTAGACTCTGTTAGGGTATTTCCCATCTTGTCACATGCAACATTCAATTGAGGCTGAACATTTCTTGTCAATAACTTTATTTCTTTGAACATTTCGTAATCTCTCCCCCGATGGTGTTTCCACCTTGTCGTGGTGGGGGAGCTTGAGTTTCTCAATGACCCTGAGAGCTATGCCGGTGGTAGCGTAGCTACCAGCAGGGCCTCCCAAGCCGGACAGGTCAAAGGGTAGAGAACAGACAAAGAGAAACACCCTGGTCCTCCAGGTTGGGGGTTGAAGCGTGGGGTTAACATCCCCACCTTTGTAAAAACCTTTCTTTGTTACGAAACAAATACATGAGCCTCGATATCGGACTGACTTATCTGGACAACGACCTTGAAACGTTAAAGGACTTTTGAGATTTGGAACATGGAACGTACGGACACTATATCGAGCTGGAGCGGCCGAAGAACTAACCCGGGAGCTGGTTGAATATCAAATGGATATAACAGCAATCCAAGAAATAAGATGGCCAGGAGAGGGTACTTTAGAGCAAAATGGAATGATTATAATATATGGAGGAAACACCCAAAATAAACATGAATTAGGAACAGGATTTGTCATCAAAAAAGAGTTATGGGGGAACGTTTTAAACTTTAAAGCTTTTAATGACAGGATTAGTAAATTACGAATAAAAGGTAAATGGAAAAATATAACGATGATTAATGTACATGCACCTACTGAAGAGAAAGAAGATGATATTAAAGAAGACTTTTATAATGATCTGGAAGATGTCATAGAAGAAACCCCCAAACAGGACATCCTGATTGTGCTGGGAGACTTCAATGCAAAAATAGGTAGAGAGCAAAGTAATAACAAAAGTGTCCGGTATGGAAAGCCTACATACAACTTCAAATGATAATGGATCGAGAGTCATCAACCTGGCAGAAGCCAAAGGACTGCAGATTAGCAGTACCAGACTACAAAGAAAGGATATACACAAACAAACTTGGAAATCATGTGACAAGAGAACCTATAATCAAATAGATCACATTTTAATTAACAACAGAAATGCATCAAACATACAGCAAGTCATAAGTTATAGAGGAGCTGAGTGCCACAGTGACCGCTTCCTCGTTGAAGCAAAATTTAAAATAAAACTTAAGAGAGCTTTCTATACTAAATTACAAAGATTACTCCCAACATATAACAGAGAAAAACTACAAGACATTACAGTCAAAGAGAAATTTACAAATGAAATAAAATGTAAACTTGAAACTTTGCAAAACCCTTTGGAGGAAAGCGTTGACCAAATTTGGTTGAACATCAAGAATACAATTTAATCTACCGCAGAAGAATGTCTCGGTGTGTTAACCACGCATAGAAAGAACAGATGGTTCAATCAAAAATGTGAAGAAGCAGTCATTAGGAAGAATAATTCCAGACATGTATGGTTAAATGACATCAATAACATCCAAAAGGAAGAGCATTATAGAAATGAATGTAAAGAGGCTACAAAAATAGTCAGACAGCAGAAGCGAGAATATATGAGTAATATAATCAAAGATATGGAAACTAATCACCAGAAAAATGAATCCCGAAATTTTTTACAGAACTGAAGTCAATGAAACGAGGGCACCAACAAAACATATATGGTTTAAAAGACAAAAATGGGAATATAATAACTACCAATGAGGAAATGTGCAACACATGGAAAGAATATTGTATTGAATTACTAAATTGTGAAGCTCCAAGTAACATTTTCCCACAGGAAGAGGTTCTAACATGCGAGCCACAAATTGAAGAACCTACATTTGAATAAATCCTATATGTAATCACACGACTTAAAAACAATAAGGCAACTGGGACGGATGGAATTGCTGCTGAATTTATAAAGGCAGATGGCCATGCATTACATCTAAAGCTATACGAACTAATAATAAAAATCTGGAGGACAGAAGAATTACTCCATGACTGGAAAGAGTCATTATTGATACCTATCTTTAAGAAAGGAGACAAGTTCCAATGTGGAAATTATAGAGGAATATCACTACTGTCCACAAGCTATAAGATACTTTCCGCAGTATTACTAAATAGACTAAAACCATATTCAGAAGACATATTAGGTGACTACCAGGCGGGTTTTAGACAAAACAGATCAACAATAGATCAGATATTTAACTTACGACAAATAGCCGAGAAACATTGGGAATATAAAAGAGATCTCCATAACATTTTTGTGGATTTTAAAAAGGCTTGTGATAGTGTCCATAGGAATAGTCTATGGAATGCTATGCAGGAATTTAGAATACCAAGGAAGTTAATCAACATGACCAGACTATGCATGGAAGATACTTATAATATAGTAACATATAAAGGCAGGAAATCAGACCCCTTCCAAATAACATCTGGCTTGAAACAGGGTGATGCACTATCGCCGCTACTCTTCAATCTGGCTCTAGAGAAAGTTGTAAGGAAGGTAAAGGAGGAATGTGATATTGGAGGAACATCCAAGCTGCTTGGTTATGCAGATGATATAGATATTATAGGGTAAAGTGAACAAAAGACATTGGAAATATTGACTCACTTAAAGGGAAAAGCCCAACAGATGGGGCTGGTTATCAACCAAGATAAGACAGAATATATGGTAATTTCAAGAGACGGAATGGCTAAAACCTCTGGCCACATACAAATAGATAATATGACCATTAAAACAACGGAAACATACAAATACCTGGGTACAATCTTCAACTGCTCCAACATAATAAGGGAAGAAATACAAACTAGAATCAACTCTGGAAATAAGATATACTATGCACTACAACATCTACTAAAATCAAAGGCGCTATCTCGTAACACCAAAATCACAATATACAAAACACTGATCAGACCAGTTGTGCTGTATGGCTCTGAAACCTGGAGTACAACGAAAGGAGACGAAGCCTTGTTACAAACCTTTGAGAACAAAATTTTAAGACGCATCTTTGGACCCATTAGGTATACACAAAGTGGAGAGTGGAAAAGAAGAAGTAACAAAGACATTTATGATTTGTTTAAGTCCCCGGTAATCACTAGTATCATGAAGGCTAATAGATTACAATGACTGGGGCATATAGAAAGAATGGAAGATAATAGGGAAACAAAACTCGCTTACACTCAGGCAATAAATGACCGTAGACCCCGAGGTAAACCAAGAAGGCGGTGGAGAGATAATACATGTACAGACCTACAAGAACTTGGAATCAACGACTGGCAAGAGAAGGTCCACCAGAGAGACGAATGGAGACAGATTGTATTTGCAGCAAAGAACCTCAATGGCTCGGAACGTTGAAGAAGAGAAGAGATTTCGTAATCTCTTCCAGTCTTATGATATTGCTCTATTCTGGTACAGCAATCTTGTATATATTGATTTTTGTCCTTTCTTGTGTTCTTTCCTATTTCTCGATTTATACTTCATCCTGCTGTCATCGGATTCACCTCTTTTCTGTTTCAGTTCCCTTCGTTGTTTTATTAATTCTAACGTGTCTGATGTAATCCATGGCTTAAGTTGCTTTTTCTTGGTCGGAATGAAATCTTTGGCTGCAGTTATTAAGATATCTCTAGCTTGTACTGCCAGTTCATCAGGAGTCATTTCCTCTTGCACAGACAACAAGACCCCAAAACGATTCCTAACTTCTACGTTGTATGCATCTGGTATGTTTGTGAGATCAAAACGAAGTGGCCTTGGTCCTCGGGTAAGCTTTTTGAGTTTTAATTTCAGATCTGCTTCCAATAACTGATGATCTGTATCACAGTCTGCACTCCGTAGGGGTTTTGCAGATGTTATGCTTGATCTCCATCTTCTTTGTATTAAAATATAATATATCTGATTTATGGTAATACTGTCCGGGGACTTCCATGTGAAGAGTCTTCTTGGGTGTTGTTTAAAAAGTGTGTTGGCTATCATTAACTCATTTTCTGTGCAAAATTCAATTAATTTGTCACCTGCATCATCTCCGTGTCCCAATCCAAATTTTCCTAAAACATGTCTCTCATTTTCAGCTCTTCCTGTACCCACTTTTGCATTAAAATCTCCCAGTATTATGGCTATATCATTATGACCAATCTTATTTAATGTGTCTTGCAGTGTATTGTAAAAATCTTCAATTTCGTCCTCCTATGCTGTTGAAGTAGGTGCATATATCTGTAAGAGTGTTGTTGTTTTTTTGGGTCGGCCTTTAAACCTAATAGTGAGAATTCTATCATTAACTGGGTTATATCCCAGTAAAGCTTTTGCAGTTGTTTTATCTAAACAAAATGCCACTCCACTCTGGCCTCCGACATCTCTACCAGAATAAATGAAAATACTTCCATTTTCTGTTGTAAAATGTCCCTTGCCACTCCAGCGATGTTCACTTATTCCTAAAATTTGAATGTTTAACCTCTCAATCTCATCACATACTACTTTAAGCTTCCCCTCATACAGACTTCTCACATTCCACGTTCCTATGTCCCTTACTCATTGCTATAAGTGTGTTTCTTTTAGTTATCTGGTAATTCCGCAGAATGCTTGAAAAGAATTATTAATATGTGTAGTGAGAAATCAATGCATTACTGTCATGTTATTATGATGTTTTAAATATGCTCTATGCAACTAGGGAGACACATGCCCAGTTGAATTGTATGATTTATTATTATAGGAGATATTTATGTAAAAGAAATGGAAAGGGGGGGGGTGACCGATTAGAAAGTAATACACCACTTTACAGAGAGAGAGAGAGAGAGAGAGAGAGAGAGAGAGAGAGAGAGAGAGAGAGAGAGAGAGAGAGAGAGAGAAGGGGGAGGGGAGAACTGCCATGTACCTATATGAGGCGGACAGCGGTAAACTGGTGTACTAATAGTAGGTTTACCGTAGAAGAGGAATTGTCATAGTGAGAGCAGTTCACGCGATCACTATGAACTAACACGTACGTATAAGTCAAGGAAAGTCAGTGCGGAACGCATGATGAATAACAAAGGGAAACTATTCAAAGAAGTTGCGTATCACGTGACAATAGTTGGGTAGTCCACGGGAAAGCGGGACAGCTGGACGCGATCAGTCAGGCCAGAGTCTCAATTGAAGAAGGACGTGAAACTGAGTTGAAGCTAAGCAAGATCATTCGGCATTACTCCAGTATTGTAATGATGCTTCAGCCAGAAGCGAAAGTGTTCCATACAGTTGTGCGGCTGATTGAATAGCCAGTCAAAGCCTGTTTACAATGCGTCGAGTTGACGGCGTTTCAGCAATGCCCCACGCCAGACGTCAAGGGGATGTCAGTAAGTGTGACCTTAGCTTAGTCAGCGATTGTGTTAGAACTGTGCAAAGGAGACGAGTGTCTCGCATCTAAGTTGTGAACATTGATTATGCACGTCATATACTTATCACAGGCCATCCCGCACCATTCGGGAATGTTTGAAGTTATTTGCTGTGACAATCGTCAACAATAAATTTTGAAGAATGTCAAGGACATCAGGTTGTTAAGTGTTTATATGCTATGAATGTTCCTGCTAAAGTCTGTCATTGATGCTGAACAAACGAGCCAGTAATCAGCTTCATGGCAAGAACTATTTGTTCACAATGAATTAAATGTACAAACAATATAAATGTCATTTCCTCTAAACATAATATTTGTCTACATAAATCTCATAAACTTGCACGGCCTTTCGCTAACGCGAAAAATAGTGCATGCAGGCCTTGACTGTACCAGACCAGGTTTTGCTCCTGCTCACTTCGCCGATTAATCTGTCACCTCGCTCATTCCTATCACCTAGCCCATAGCCACCAGTCACACCAATCACCTTTTCGTTGCCTAATCTGGCATTGAAAAGCCCCGAGGATGACAGTCATTTCAAAATTTTTACACTGGTCCTCGGCCATGTCTAATTCGTTATAAAATATATCTCCATCTTCTTCTTTACAGTCTGCTGTTGGTGCATATACTGTACTTGTGTTATGTTAATACTTAGAGGTTTACCTTGGGGTTTCACTAATAATACTCTATTTGAGATTGTCCAAAATCCTTTAACTGTCCTAGCACTCGTTTAATCCAAAATTATGCCAACTCCAATTGTGTAGTCCTTCCCTTCTAAATAAATAATTCTGTACTTATCTAAACATCTCTTTCTGCTCCTGGCCATCGTATTTCACTAATCTTTAATATAGTTATCTTCATTCTTTCTATTTCTTTCTTGATGTTATCTAACTGTCCATTCTGACTAAGTGTTTTGAGATCCCATGTACCAACATTTAATGTATTTTTAACCTTTAATTTGCATACAATTGCTTGACGATGATCGGGTATCACCTGTAGCACATGAGGTGCTTCATAGAACCTGTGCTTTTGTATGGATGTGAAGCGTGGACAATGAGCAGACAAGCTGGAAAAAAAAACAGCTGATGACTGTGGAAATATGCTTTCTGAGGAGAATGCAAAGAATACGATGGACAGACAGAAAAACCAATGACCAAGTCCTACAAGAAACAAATGAAAACCGTAAACTGATTGGAGAAATTAGACGTAGATAATCACCCATTTTTGGTCACGTTATGAGAAGAAATAAATAGGAGAACTTGGTGACATCTGGCAATATGGAGGGGAAAGAGAACAATGGGACGGCAGAGAAGTAAATACATGGATGGCTTGGCCACGTGGCATGGTCGAGACAAAAACACGGAGCTGATTCACGACTTTGGTGATCGAGTGAGATGGCAAAACATGACCGCCCACGCATACCGGCAAGGCACATGATGATGATGATATAGCACATGATTCTTTCTACCAGACGAAGACACTCCAATGGAATGCCCATTAACGTCGTTATCTTTATCGATTTCATTTACATGCATGATTTTCTTGGGAAAATACAGCAGTGGTTTCCCTTTACCTTTCGCCAGTTTGTGTATGGTTGACTCCAATAGCATTCGAGTACCGTCGGCAGGCCTGGTGAACTGACGTCGCGGGCCGAATCCGGCCTGCGGACCGTAGTTTGGTGACCCCCTGGCGTATGTGAATGTTTCGAACGCAGTGATATCGGTTTTTGACTCAAGTCAACAAAGCAAATCAATTCACCTCTACAGTGGAGTGAGGGTGGGGAGAAACATGTCCCTGTCAGGTACCTGTTGTGGGATGGTTTTTACAGTGTCAGGAACCTGTTTTGGGTGTGTTACAGTGTCAGGAACCTGATGTGTGTATGTTACAGTGTCAGGAACCTGATGTGGGTGTGTTACGGTGTCAGGAACATGTTGTTGGCGTGTTACAATGTTAGGAACCTGTTGTGGGTGTGTTACAGTGTCAGAAACCTGTTGTGGGTGTGTTACAGTGTCAGAAACCTGTTGTGGGTGGGTTACAGTGTCAGGAAACTGTTGTAAGTGTGTTACAGTGTCAGGAACCGGTTGTGGATGTGTTACAGTGTCAGAATCCTGTTGTGGGTATGTTACTGTGACGGGAACCTACTGAATGTGTCTTCTACTATTAGTAATCTGTTGTGTGTGTTAGGAAAATCACATTTTGTAGGTCTGAGTGTGCAAAGAAATAGTGGCTTGTCTTTTCCTTGTATAGCGAACCTCGTGAGCCATACTGGACTGATGTTTGCATGTGGACTAGCTTTCCCTATTACCAGTGTCCCACGTCATCAGGCGAACCCACTCCAACATCTAAGGTAATTGTAATTGAAGTCCCCAAGTCAAGGACGAGAAATCAATATTGTATTGTATTGTATTGTATTGTTGTAACAAGACCGCTGGGGCTGGGACAGGTAATGCACAGGTAGTTATATCCCCCACACTGCTCTGACCAACTCAATAGGACTTTCCATCTACCAGGCCCCTACCGAGCCGGGACTCCACCTGTCCTTCCCTTCCCACCTATGGATACCCATCCACAGGGGACTCGGACAAGACAACAGTCGTACCCTCACACCAAGACATGGTAACAAAAGCCTATAATTTATTTACAAAGTAATTCAGAGTTGGAAGGCTGAAAAGCCGGGATAGAAGTATGTCTATTTACAGAGCTAAGGAAGAGAGGAGAGAAGAACTAGAGATGATCCAATCTCATCAGCAGCATGTAAGATCAGACCGTTCACCAGTCTGGTCGTTACCGTGCACTCACCCGGCTAACTTCCGGCGTAGCAGACATCTAAAGTGTAGACCCAGTGAACTTCCTCCAAGTCCACCGTGATGACTATGTCGGAATGGCCATTCCCATGTCCGATAGTAGAGACTCACAACGGCACGATTCAATGATGTCGTCCCTCGATGACTGAACCAATCACCACTGGATACTCACAACTTGTTGATCAGGTTGGTCATGTAGAAAGGCGTCCCCTCTGGATAATCGTCCTACTGCACAAGACTGGAGCGTGATAGCTCCGCAAAATAACAAAGTCACTGAGAAAATCTCAACAGCTCTCTATAATAAGACTATCAATGTAGTGTACTGACCCTCGGCACACTAGAGCGTCATAGCTCAACTCAACAGTAACAATGTTCCTGAAACACAATATCAGCATCGCACTATTGGAGCGCGGCACCTGGCCACTGAAACAAAGTCTGTGCGAAATAAGAGTAGCAGAATAGCATCAAAGTGTGGCGTCTTGCCAATGTAACCATGTCTCTGCGAATCACTAGTAGCAGAACAGCATCAGAGCGTGTCAGCTCTCTGAGTTCAAAGTCCCTCAGAACCGGTTGGGTCCAAAACAATCTAGGTGGTGTCATCTTCATAGTAAGATTCTGACTGTTCATTGAAGAACATTCACCTGTAATATTGAAAGGTTCTCTAAAACAAAAGTCAATACCTCGAGCCACAGAGTATGTTTCACCTGGGGTCAATTAAGTTCAGGTAGTCGTAGTCGCTTCAGTATAGATCCCAACTGGATCTGCAAACTTCACTCCGTCAGACTTATCAAGACGGCGTCCGGCTGGACGAGCCGTGAAATAACATAACTCATGTAGAAGGTTTGTGGTGATTCTTGCATTCCTCGGATCGCTCCCAGTATGAAAATATTAATCAGCATCATGAATTTCACTGGATCGAGCTGGTCCACACTATTCCATAGTGGTTCATCAAAATCACCACCGGATAAACAAATCCTGAAAAGAGTAGTAGGGCGGTGAGAGTCCTCGCCTACAACTGTACCTTATTTGCACATTAACCACAACACATGCATCAGATATACATATAACCATAACAATAAGGTATATGAGATCATCTCTCCATTCAAGGAGGTTCTTGCACGAGAGTCCATCAATAGATCAGGTAGCAAAGCGAATAGCTCTTCTGGGAAGCATCTGTCCCGAACCATACAAATGTATTCTGTCTTATCTTTGTCAAGGATCCTACCACTTCGTGCTATCTTTTTTTCCATTTATCTTCTCTCAACCTTATATTATACCTAACCATGTTATAGTGTAGTGGTTGTATCTTCTGGGGGTGTCTGTCTGGACTGTACCCCCTCCTCAACATAACTAAACAATCAATCAATCAATTAAACGAATAATTAATTAATCAATTAATAATTCATTAACAACTCAAGATCATTAATAAATTATAACAGAATTGAAAGGATTTGCACTGGGATCCCTGTCCCGGAGCATGTAGAACTCCTCTTGGGTGGCCCTTCTTACTGAAGAGTCCAGAGTGCGTAGTTCCACCTCATATGTTTGGTGGCAAGTCACCCCGTTCCCTTACCCCAGATCCGCTGTGGAAAATGAATGAACGGTGTCCGTGGCGAATTAGGCCAACCCATCCATTTTAGAATGCCCCTCCCCCCGACAACCCATCCCTTAATCCCCCTCGTCCCTCTGTAAGTGTAGCAAGGCTCTCCCCTTTATCTCCCTCCCCTAGTAGATGTATCCCCACTACCAGCATGATTGGGCTTTGGGAGATGGGTACCGCAAATCATCGGATGCTCCGCTCGTCATTACAAACGCAAACACCATCGGTTGCGACGCATCGTCTCACCACCGGTCGCTCAGTCGGCTTACGCAAGTAGCAACATCACGATTCCACATGCAATAAACTACTTCTACAATCATGGTAATTACATCACACTTCGTCGTTATCAAACAACTAGCACTGCCACAGCACATAGTCAGCATTGCACTACACGTGCTTGTAGAAATAACACACCACTAGTTATTCTATCAATAAACCGGTAATTCATTATACATGTTATGCAAATCTTACCATATTGATAAACAAACATTCCTATGTAGCAGTGGTAATCTTTAGCTATTCTACTTCATTAACAAATAAATGTGAATGCTATTAACACACGAATATTAAACATATTCTGTAACATGGCTGTCACAGAATGATGATAGTTTAGTGATTCCCAGATAGAATTGGATGTAACACAAATGCAATGAAGGAGGAGGGTTAACAATCGTGTACTTCATTCTGAGAGGAGGACGAATAAAAGATCATTGACCGACACAGATATGAAAATAGGATACAGGTACGCGCCGAGGTCAGTGACTCCCGCTCATATCGGCCGACGGGAAAATGAACGGAGAATGCTTTGAAGTCAAAACGAGCGATGGACAGAGGACCAGCGCAACAGCGGAGAACGGAGCGCCAGGACGTATACGTGATTTCACTGAACTTTTGATGTTACGGGTACGGCAAATTTGATCGTAGATCAAACAATCACGGAAGAACGGGAGACCCAGTATATATAACAGAACGTGGAGTTTCGGTTTAGTGTGTGTTCCAAACTGGGCTGGATGATATATGCCTCCTGAGGGGGGAAAAGAAATACACGTCCCTAATGGTTTAAAGAAGAGGGGATATTAGTGTGTTATTAGCTAGTGTATTTCGATTCCAGGAACCTAAGTGCATATATAAGGTATTAATATCTTAGTGTAATAGTAGTATAGGGATATCGGTGTTTGTTCTTAACGTGTGAAAGTGCATTCGTTTATCTAGTCGTGTATACTTTAGTGCACTCAGAAATCGTATGTCCGTATGTTTTTCGGAGGCTTTTCAGTAGGGCTAGCGAAGGACTCGCACATAAGAAAATTATATGAAGCAGGCTTATATCACCAGATTACCTATCTTCTCCACAGGTTCAAATCTCCTATTGAAATCAGAGAAGAGATGAAGGGTACTACACTTGAGCAAATAAAGTACCTACTTAGAACCAACAAGAACATAGACATGTTTTAATATGAAGAAGTGATAACTTAACGTCAAATACAGAACACTGTATGCTCAAACAAATATACAACTAAAACCCTTAAAAGGAAAAGACGTTAACCTGTGGCAAGCAGGGATACTTAAAACTGCATGCAATTGCACTGTGCCGAAACGTTAAACTTTGTTAACAATAGACATGGTGTAGAACATTCATAGTAACTTTATACAATGTTGGATAGTGGCGGTGTGTATTCAGAGGTGGATTATAATACCGTCCAAACCGGGAAATATATGAACTTCAGTGACTTACCAAATCGGATTATTTTCTGGTGATAAGACATTGAACAGTTGTTTTCTTCAAGAATTGGATTAATTCCCGACTCAAGCAGGAGGAGATCATTCATGGTGAGATCACTCCATTTCTGTGTGTGCAGTCCTGTGTTTTGGCTGACAGAAAAGACGAGAAGAACTAAGGCACATACGAAATCAACCGTCCTATCTTGCATTCACACTAGCAGACAATACCAACTACATATACATAGTCCATACATACACCAGACATAGTTTTTCTTAATAAATCTTTTATTTATTGTTGAAAGGAACTGTTGTCAGTGTATGTGTTGAGAGAATAACAGAGAGAGTGAAAGAAATAGATATATGGAAGGGAAGACAGAAGGGAGGGGTGTAGACAAAAGTCAGTCAATAATCCCAACAGATAATAAGTTTGAAGATGTGCTTGTTGATTCCACCTCTCTCCCGGGAAAACAAGCGACAATGGCGCCTGTCTGAAGGACTTTCACACATCCTAAACACACAACATTGCTAGAGCCTGCCTACACACGCAGTTACTACAAGGCCTGTGACCTAAATCCATTCGGCTTAATCAATAACTTAATACATTATTCATGTGCTCGGTGGAAACATCAGCGAGACGGTTTCGTGTATTTCGGCAGTATGCAGACGGTACAAATAAATACTACGGACTATTGCATTTCTTATATTCTTCAACAAGTGATTCTGAACAATTATCTCAGAACAGTCATAACATCTGATGAGAAATGCCTTGAAGAGATTAGAACAAGAATCGCCATGGCGAAAGTAGCCTTTAGCAAGATGAAAAACATTCTGATCAATAAAAAAGATATCAATTGAAACGAGAAAAAGAGTGTTGAGGGGATACATAGAGCCTGTTCTGTTGTATGGATGTCAAACTTGGACAATGTGCAGTCAAGCTGAAAAACATCTGATGGCTGCAGAAATGTGGTTTCTGAGGAAAATGCAAAGAAAACCATGGACAGACAGAAAAACCAATGACCAAGTATTACAGGAGACAAATGAAAATTATAAATTGATTAGAGAAATTAGACGTAGACATTCAAAATTTTTTGGACATGTTATGAAAAGAAATGGATTGGAGAACTTAGTGACAACTGGCAAGATCGAAGGTAACAGACCAAGAGGAAGACCGAGAGGAAAATACCTGGATGGCTTGGCCACATGCCATATACGAGACAGGAACACTGAGCTGATCCACGACACTGGTGATCGAGTGAAATGGCGAGTCATGACCGCCCACGCTTTCCGGCATGGCACATGATTGATTGATTGATTGATTGATTGATTGATTGATTGCATTTACCTTATTCAGAGAGTTTCAGCAGATCTCTGTTCTCTTGTTGTCGGGTCCCATCCAGCGCCTTGTAAACAATTAATTCACATATAATTCACCTAATATAATTCACATATCCCATCGTTTTATCAGTCCTCCCAAACCGGCTGCATAGAACTGCGTGCTCTGTTTTCTAAACCACGTTTTCACTTCAGATTCAACTTCGGCGTTACTCGCGAAATGTCTCCAGCCAAGGTGGGTTTTCAGTGGACCAAAATGTGGAAATCGCTAGGGGCTAAGTCTGGGCTGTAAGGTGGATGTTCCAGAACTTCCCACCTTAGCTGGTTAATTTTCTCCAGAGTTAATCGAGCCGTATGTGGTCTGGCATTGTCATGAAGAAGCAACACTTATCTAGTCAGCAGTACTGTGCGTTTTCTTCGAATTGCATCATGAAAACTCCACAGTACGATTCATAATTCACATTGTCACCTTTCTTCTTGAAATTGGTTAAAAGCACTCCTTGACAATCCCAGAACACTGTCAGCATAACCTTCCTTGCTGATGGCGTAACCTTGAATTTTTGGACGCAAGGCGAAGAAGGATTGGTGGATAGTGATGTACCTATGATTCGTCCCCAGTAAAAATCCTGTTGAGCATGTCTTCTCCGTCATCTTCGTATCGACAGAGATGATGCAAGGACAGGCCAAATCGGTTCATTTCATGCTCCCCTTCAATTGTTTGGGTACCCACCTTGAGCATACTTTCTTTAATTTCAATCGATCATGCATTATGCTGTATGTTGAACCATGTGAGTACCCTATTGCAGATGCTACAGAGTCTATCGTTACTCGCCTTTCACCTCTAATCATCTCCTCCACCCGCTGCACGGATGCTTCTGTTGCAATCTCAACAGGACGACCAGATCGGATTTCATCAACAATTTTAGAGCGTCCTTGAGAAAGTGTTTCTACCCATCTATGCACCGCTTTAGGGGACAAACATTTGTCAGCATAAACAGGAAGCATTTCCTTATGAATGTCCTTTGCAGGCAGGCTTTTTGCCCACACAAGAAAACGCACAACAGCACGTTGCTCTTGGGTTGTACACTCCGTAAGTACCGGCGCCATTTTGTTTATGCGCTGCGTATGCGCATGAGACACCTAGCGCCACCTGATGAACGGGAATGTAAAGTTCGATCTTGCTGTCATCTAATACCACCTGTAGAAAACACCAACTACATTTACCTGCCATCCCACAGAACTGTGTGAATTAATTATTTACTCGCTCTCGAATATACAATGCAGGTAACAAAATCTTCATCCTCAAATCAATTATGAGGAGACAAACACGAGAACATTTTGTGACAAAAGTACATGTTTGTAGAAAAAGAGGTTGAGAGAGACAGCGAGAGACATGTCTTGACAGTCACTTGTCATGGCATAGAAAGGTGTCAGCGCGTTTGATACATGACGCTGGAGATCGAAGGATGTGGAGAAATATAGTCTCCCACGCCAGTAGGCAAGGTCATTGTTGATGATGATGATGATGATGATGATGATGATGATGATGATGATGATGATGATGGTGATGATGATGATGATGATGATGATGATGATGATGATGGTGATGATGATGATGATGATGATGATGATGATGATGATGATGATGATGATGATGATAATGATGATAACGATCATGATGATGATGATGATGATGATGATGATGATGATGATGATGATGATGATGATGATGATGGTGATGATGATGATGATGATGATGATGATGATGATGATGATGATGATGATGATGATGATGATGATGATGGTGATGGTGATGATGATGATGATCATGATGATGATGATCATGGTGATGGTGATGATGATGATGATGATGACGATGATGATGACAATGATGATGATAGCATATTTTAACATACACAATGGTACAATCTAGTCAGTTTAATAATACATTTTAACATGCACAATGGTTACAGTCTAGCTAGTTAGAGAACACATTTTAACATACAAAACAGTATATACTAGCCAGTTAGAGAGCACATTTTAACATACGCAAAGGTAACAGTCTAGACAGTTATAGAACACATTTTAACATACACAATAGTACAATTTAGCCAGTTAGAGAACAGATTTTAATATACACAATGGTTACAGTCTAGCCAGTTAGAGAACGCATTTGAACAATCACAATGGTACAATCTAGCCAGTTAGAGATCATATTTTAACATACATAATGATTATAGTCTATCGTTTTACAAAACACATGTTAACATACACAATGGTTACAGTCTAGCCAGTTAGAGAACACATTTTTAACATACACAAAAGTACAATCTAGCCAGTTAAAAAACACATGTTCACATGAGTCTTCACTGAAATGGGCATTTTTGTATTAAATTGTGTCTCCCAAGTCCATTCAGCCTAACATGGGCACCAGGAAATGGTCAGGAGAGTAAAGTCGGCTGGCATAACACTGACTACATCATCCACTGACCACATCATACACTGACCACATCAGCCACTTACCACATCAGCCACTGAGCACATCAGCCACTGAGCACATCAGCAACTGAGCACATCAGCCACTGAGCACATTGGCCATCCACCACATCAGCCACCTACCACATCAGCCACTGACCACATCAGCCACTGAGCACATCAGCCACCTACCACATCAGCCACTGAGCACATCAGCCACTGACCACATCAGCCACCTACCAAATCAGTCACTGAGCACATCAGCCACTGAGCACATCAGCCACTGAGCACATCAGCCACTGAGCACATCAGCCTCCCACAAAATCAGCCACCCAGTGAGTCTTCACTGAAATGGGCATTTTTGTATTAAATTGTGTACTCCAAAGTCCATTCAGCCTAACATGGGCACCAGGAAATAGTCAGGGGAGTAAAATCGGCTGGCATAACACTGACCACATCAGCCACCCACCACACCAGCCACCTACCACATCAGCCACTGACCACATCAGCCACTGAGCACATCAGCCACCCACCACATCAGCCACTGAGCACATCAGCCACTGACCACATCAGCCACTGAGCACATCAGCCACTGAGCACATCAGCAACTGAGCACATCAGCCACTGAGCACATCGGCCACCTACCACATCAGCCACCTACCACATCAGCCACTGACCACATCAGCCACTGAGCACATCAGCCACCTACCACATCAGCCACTGAGCACATCAGCCACAGACCACATCAGCCACCTACCACATCAGCCACTGAGCACATCAGCCACTGAGCACATCAGCCACTGAGCACATCAGCCACTGAGCACATCAGCCTCCCACAAAATCAGCCACCCAGTGAGTCTTCACTGAAATGGGCATTTTTGTATTAAATTGTGTACTCCAAAGTCCATTCAGCCTAACATGGGCACCAGGAAATAGTCAGGGGAGTAAAATCGGCTGGCATAACACTGACCACATCAGCCACCCACCACACCAGCCACCTACCGCATCAGCCACTGAGCACATCAGCCACTGAGCACATCAGCGACTGAGCACATCAGCGACTGACCACATCAGCCACTGACCACATCAGCCACTGACCACATCAGCCACTGAGCACATCAGCCACCCACCACACCAGCCACCTACCACATCAGCCACTGACCACATCAGCCACTGAGCACATCAGCCACCCACCACATCAGCCACTGACACATCAGCCACTGAGCACATCAGCCACTGAGCACATCAGCCACTGAGCACATCAGCCACTGAGCACATCAGCCACTGAGCACATCAGCCATTCATCACATCAGCCACTGAGCACATCAGCCACTGACCACATCAGCCACTGAGCACATCAGCCACTGATCACATCAGCCACTGAGCACATCAGCCACTGAGCACATCAGCCACTGACCACATCAGCCACTGAGCACATCAGCCACTGAGCACATCAGCCACTGACCACATAAGCCACTGAGCACATCAGCCAATGACCACATCAGCCACTGAGCACATCAGCCACTGACCACATCAGCTACTGAGCACATCAGCCACCCACCACATCAGCCACCTACCACATCAGCCACTGAGCACATCAGCCACTGAGCACATCAGCCACCCACCACATCAGCCACTGACCACATAAGCCACTGAACACATCAGCCACTGAGCACATCAGCCACCTACCACATCAGCCACTGAGCACATCAGCCACCTACCACATCAGCCACTGAGCACATCAGCCACTGACCACATCAGCCACTGACCACATCAGCCACCTACCACATCACTGAGCACATCAGCCCCTGACCACATCAGCCACTGACCACATCAGCCACTGAGCACATCAGCCACCCACCACATCAGCCACCTACCACATCAGCCACCTACCACATCAGCCACTGAGCACATCAGCCACTGAGTACATCAGCCACTGACCACATCAGCCACTGAGCACATCAGCCACTGAGCACATCAACCACCCACCACATCAGCCACCTACCACATCAGCCACCTACCACATCAGCCACTGAGCACATCAGCCACCCACCACATCAGCCACTGAGCACATCAGCCACCCACCACATCAGCCACCTACCACATTAGCCACCTACCACATCAGCCACTGAGCACATCAGCCACTGAGCACATCAGCCACTGACCACATCAGCCACTGACCACATCAGCCACTGAGCACATCAGCCACCCACCACATCAGCCACCTACCACATCAGCCACCTACCACATCAGCCACTGAGCACATCAGCCACTGAGCACATCAGCCACTGACCACATCAGCCACTGACCACATCAGCCACTGATCATATCAGCCACAGAGCACATCAGCCACCCACCACATCAGCCACTGACCATATCAGCCACTGAGCACATCAGCCATTCATCACATCAGCCACTGACCACATCAGCCACCCACCACAACAGCCACTGACCACATAAGCCAATGACCACATAAGCCACCCACCACATCAGCCACTGACTACATCAGCCACTGACCACATCAGCCACTGACCACATCAGCCACTGACCACATCAGCCAATGACCACATCAGTCTTCAAGTGCCATTTGGTTTATACAAACATGGGGCTGGCGCCATGTGCCTAATATGCCTAATGGAGTGGAAAATGATTCTTTGCGTTATATTTATATATTAAAAATTAGCCTTGAAAGAGCACTGAGCTCAGCAACTGTAGTTATAAACTACATGTGTTTGCTGATAGTACTGTGGTTGGGGAAAGTTGGGGGGGGGGGGGAGGAGAGACACACACAGAGAGAAAGAGAGAGAGAGAGAGAGGGGAGAGAGAGAGAGAGAGAGAGAGAGAGAGAGAGAGAGAGAGAGTGAGAGAGAGGGGGGGGGGACAGATTTTAGTCATATTTGCTAATTAGAATTTCATTGGATTTTTTATGTGTTCCCCAACATTGTACACATCCCTGTGTACAGACAGTGTGTATGTACATTTCCTTGTGTACACACGGTATGTAAGTAAACATCCCTGTGTACACATAATTTGTAAGTATACATACAATCGCCTTGTAACTGCTACAACATACAAATATTCCTCTGTAATAAATAATGACAAAAGTTCTCAATTCCACCAATAAAGTAGACATAAATGTCCATGCCATGGCAAAAACGACATGCACTCTTCCTGTTTATACAGCATACTTTATTTGACCAATAAAGCAAACAATGGGCAGACAGGCTGAAAAACATCTGATGGCTGTGGAAATGTGGTTTCTGAGGAAAATGCAAAGAATAACATGGACAGACAGAAAAACCAACAAACAAGTCCTACGCGGAGCTGATCCACGACTCTGGTGATCGAGTGAGATGGCAGAATATGACCGCCCACACTTATCGGCATGGCACATGATGGCTGGAAAGCAAACATTATCCATGTGACAAATAAAGCAGACATACTTTCTTTATGTTACCAAAAAGCAGACATTTTCTACGTGACCAATAAAGCAGATATTCTCCACGTGACCAATAAAGCAGGCATTCCCTATGAAACCAATAAAGCAGACACACTTTCTCCTTGTAACCAATCAAGCAAACATACTTTCTCCATGTGACCAATAAAGCAGACATATTTTCTCCATGTAACCAATAAAGCAGACAATCTTTCTCCGTGTAACCAATAAAGCAGACATACTTTCTCTAAGTGACCTATAGAGCAGCCAGACATTCTCTTTGTGACCAATTAAGCAGATATTCTCCATGTGACCAATAAAGCAGACATACTTTCTCCATGTGACCAATAAAGCAGACATACTTTCTCCATGTGACCAATAAAGCAGACAGACTTTCCCCATGTGACCAATAAAGCAAACATACTTTTTCCATGTGACCAGTAAAGCAGACATACTTTCTCCATGTGACCAATAAAGCAGACAGACTTTCTCCGTGTGACCAGTAAAGCAAACATACTTTTTCCAAGTGACCAATAAAGCAAGTAAATGGGAATATTCTTGAACAAGTGAATCGGTACAATTGTCTCGGAACAGTCATAACATCTGATGGGAGATGCCTTGAAGAGATTAGAACAAGAATCGCCATGGCGAAGGTAGCCTTTTGCAAGATGAAAAACATACTGACCAATAAAAAGATGTCATCTGCAACGGGACAATGACTATTGAAGTGCTTACATAGAACCTGTACTTTTGTATGGATGTGAAGCTTGGACAATGAACAGTGAAGCTGAAAAACATCTGATGGCTGTAGAAATGTGGTTTGTGAGGAAAATGCAAAGAATACCACGGACAGAGAGAAAAACCAACGAACAAGTCCTTCAAGAAACAAATGAAGATCGTAAACTGATTAGAGACAGACATAGACAGTCAAAAATGTGTGGGCATGTTATGAGAAGAAATGAATTAGAGAACTTGATGACAACTGGCAAGATCGAAGAGAAGAGACCAAGGAGAAGACCTAGAAGTAAATACCTGGATAGCTTGGCCACGTGGCATGGTGGAGACAGAAACACGGAGCTGATCCACGACTCTGGTGATCGAGTGAAATGGCAAAACATGCCCGCTCACGCTTATCGGCAAAGCACGTGATGGATGGATGGTGAATATTCAGTCTTCTCAATTCTTTCTTAATGTTATCAAAGTGTGGGACGTATGTTGTTAATTTCCTTTAAATTTTTGTTTGGCCCTAGGAGGCCAGTAAAAAAAATGTTTTTCCCACAGGGGGGAAGTACTTTGATGTACTTAGTTAGTTAGTTAGTTAGTCTTTCCTCTTGAGCCTAAGGCGGCGCATAGGGCAGAAGTCCTGTCTCTCCATGCCTGGCGGTTCGCTGCTATCTTGGATATCTACTTGGCCGTTGAATGAGCCTTCTCTAATGATGGTTCTACGCAGGGTCTCTCTTGGTCTTCCCCGTTTTCTTTTCCCTACTGGTGACCATATGAGGGCTTGGTAGGGGAGTCTTGTCTTGTCCATTCTGATGTTGATGTATTTTGATGTACTGATCAAACTTAATTGAAATATGTGCAATTACTATTTAAACAGTAATTACAAAATATAGAAGCAACTTATAAAATGTAAATAAGCAAAAATTAAAATAATGTTCTGTAAGTAAACTAAGAGATTTATTAACAGATTTATAATGCCTGACTTTATAAAGACTTTGTGCTAATGATAAAATATAAGTTGTTGTTTGTCCATCAAGAATGATGATGACCATTCATTTCATCCAGTGGGGTTGAAGGTGTGGAGCCGTGGGTTCTAAGATGGCTGATAAGGCCTATTTTGGCTCGAAATGTTCTTTGACAATGTGGGCAAAGAATGCTTGACGTCTCTGGAGGAGGATTTCCTGCAGTGGTTTTTCTGTCCTGCCTTTTCTTCACAGCTCTTGCAGTCCTGGTTGCCTCACATATGACTGCACCTTTGCACAATGATACACGCCACGAATTTCGGTCTCTGGCTGCAGCCTTCCAGGTGTCATGCTGAATTCCAAAAGCATTCAGTGAAATTTTCAGTGTCTTTAAAACGTTTCCTATGGCCACCTTGGGAGCGTTTACCACAACGCAGTTCGCTGTAGAAAATTCGTTTAGGGAGCCTGTGATCTGGCATGCGAGTCAAGTGACCAGCCCAGCGAATCTGATTCTTCATCAATAGAGTGTGGATACTGGGCATGAATGCTCTTTCTAGGACTTCAGTGTCTGGAATCTTGTCTTGCCATTTAATCTTCAGGAGCTTCCTTAGGCAGACTGTGTGGAAGTGGTTTAATTTCCTAGCGTGTCGCTGATAAACAGTCCAGGGTTCACAAGCATATAGCAGTGTGGATAATACAACTGCTTTGTAGACTTTTAGCTTTGTTTGCAGGCTTATTCCAGTTCTGTCCCATACATTCTTGTACAGTCTGCCAAAGGCTGCACTGGCCTTGGAGATTCTTGCATTCACTTCGTCATCGATTGTGGCAGCTTGTGACACGGTGCTGCCAAGATAGGTGAATTTGTCCACAACACTTAGTCTATGATCATTCTCTTTGATATTCGGCACAGTGTGATTATTCCCTGGAGCTGGCTGGTACATAACTACAGTCTTCTCCAAGTTGATATTGAGCCCAAAGTTGGCACAGGCATGTGAGAAAGCTGAAACATTATGTTGCATGTCCGCCTCTGAGTTGGCGTATAGAGCGCAATCATCAGCAAACAGGAGCTCTCTGACGGTGCCGCTGTTAATTTTGGTTTTAGCTTTCAGCCTTTTGAGATTGAATAACTTTCCATCCATACGGTAGTTGATGTCTATTCCAATGTCGTCGTTCTCGAAGGCATTCATCAACATGGCTGAAAACATGAGGCTGAACAGTGTTGGTGCCAGGACACATCCTTGCTTCACTCCATTGGTGACAGGAAAGGGTTCAGACAGTTCACCATTTTCCTGTACTCTTGCCTGCATGCCGTCATGAAATAGCCGCACTATTTGGACAAACTTTCGTGGACAGCCATACTTTGCCATAATCTTCCACAGTCCTTCTCTGCTGACTGTATCAAAAGCCTTGGTAAG
This sequence comes from Cepaea hortensis, assembly GCA_963921405.1. NCBI lineage: Eukaryota > Metazoa > Mollusca > Gastropoda > Stylommatophora > Helicidae > Cepaea > Cepaea hortensis. The sequence continues at coordinate 84,477,272 of OY992893.1, forward strand.
GTCAATGAAAGTGGAGAACATTTCGCAGTTCTGTTCCTGACATTTCTCTTGCAGCTGCCTTGCAGCGAAAATCATGTCAACAGTTCCACGTTCTTTTCTGAAGCCACATTGACTCTCAGGAAGAAGACCTTGATCGAGATGGGCTGTGAGGCGATTGAGAAGAATTCTGGCAAGTATCTTCCCTGCAATTGAAAGCAAGGAGATGCCTCGGTGGTTGTCACAGGATTGGCGGTTTCCTTTACGTTTGTAAAGGTGGACTATTGACGCGTCCTTAAAATCTTGTGGCATGGTCTCGTTCATCCATATGTTTGTGAAGACTTGGTGAAGCTGCTCTGTTAGGACCGGCCCACCTGCCTTGTATATCTCTGCTGGGATGGAGTCAGGACCGGGTGCCTTGCCGCTGGAGAGTTGCTGGATGGCTTTGTTTATTTCCACTATGGTTGGCAGGTCATCAAGTGTCTCATTGGTGGGAACTTGAGGAAGGCAGTTGATGGTTTCATCATCGAAGAAGGAAGTTGCATTTAAGATTTTGCTGAAATGCTCTGCCCAGCGTTGGAGGATTTCTTTCTTATCGGTGACCAATGTTCCCCCGTCTGCACTGAGGAGGGGAACTATGCCTGGTGATGAAGGACCATAGACCGCTTTCAGTGAGTCGTAGAAGTTTTTCATATCATGTCTGTCAGCAAAGCCCTGAATTTCATCAGCTTTGCTGCTCAGCCAGGAGTCCCGCATGTGCCGAAGTTTCTGCTGCACTACTCTCTGAATGTTCTTGAAAGCATCTTTTTTTGATGTTGACTTTGGGTCATTCAAATGTGCCTTGAGGAGAAGATGTTTCTCGGCCAGCAATTGGTTGATGTCTTCGGAATTTTCATCAAACCAGTCTTTATGCTTTCGAGGGGCTGGACCCAGGATTTCCATAGCAGTGTTGTAAATTGTGTCCTTTAGGGCTCTCCATACTGTTTCTGTATCCTGTTTAGCTTCAGCATTGGGCTTGAGGCGGTCTTCCAGCATATTTTCAAACGACTGCTGCATTTTCTTGCTGTTTAGGCGGGTGACATTTAGCTTTGTTTGCATTTTCGCCCCTTGAGGACGCCGTGGTGTCCTGATGTGGATGTTCATTTTCGAGACAATGAGACGATGGTCTGTCCAACATTCGGCACCACACATGGATTTTGTCACTCGAACGTCTTGTCTGTCACTCCTCCTGACGATGACATAGTCAATGAGGTGCCAGTGTTTCGAGCGAGGGTGCATCCACGATGTCCTATTTCTCATGGGGAGACGGATACTGGTTGGTAAATTAGCTGGATTTCCAAAGGCTATAAACAACAGGCTCATGACCATAAAGTTGCCTCTGCTGAATGGAAGGAAGCACGCAACCATTGTGAGTGTCTACGCACCAACTATGACCAACGAAGATGATGTCAAGAACAAGTTCTATGAGGACCTGCACAATGTATTAACATCTGTTCCCAAAGGAGACAAACTTATACTCCTTGGGGATTTCAATGCCAGAGTAGGCACGGACACCACCTCTTGGAGTGGCATTATTGGAAAGCATGGAGTCGGAAATTGTAACAGCAATGGACTCCGCCTCCTTCAGACATGTGCCGAACATGATCTCCTGATTACGAACACAAAAATATAAGTAAAGAGATTTTAAGTTACCAAATAATATGGTAGCTAAGTATATAATTTAATTCCTAAAACTTTAGTAGTCTCCCTTATCACAATATAAGATGATTATGTCCCTTACTCATTGCTGTAGGTGTGTTTCTTTTAGCTATTTGTTAATTCCGCAGAATGCTTGAAGAAAATTATTAATATGTATAGTCCGGGAAGGTTAACCCGGTCAACAAATGCCCACACAAGTCGGATGTGTCGGCCTAACGGCGCAAGAACGCAGCTCTACTGTAAACAGGCACAACGCAATCACGTCCGGAAAAAAAAAAAACTCTGGATGAACGCAGAAGAAGAAGATATGTATAGTGAGCAATTAATGCATTACTATCATGTTATTATGATGTTTTAAATATGCTCTATGCAAATAGGGAAAAGAATGCCCAGTTGAATTATTATAGGTGATAGTTATTTTAAAGAAAAAAAGGGGGTGGGGTTAAAAAGCAGTGCTACATTTAGCAGACAGACAGAAAGCGAGAGAGAGAGAGAGAGAGAGAGAGAGAGAGAGAGAGAGAGAGAGAGAGAGAGAGAGAGAGAGAGAGAGAGACGGGGGGGAGAGAGAACTATTTGTTCCAATGTGAATGAAATTTACAAACAATATAAATGACATTTCCTCTAAACATAATATTTGTCTACATAAATCCCATAAACTTGCACGGTCTTTCTCTAGCGCGAAAAAAAATGCATGCAGCAATGTTGCCATCTCCTTTTGATGAAAAGGCACCATAATCGACCCAAATAAACACCCAAAAAAATCAATATTTTGGGGGGAAGGCACAAAAAAAAAAAAACAAGCATCAACGATTTTTATTACAAATGTAACAAGATAGCACATTATAATGTATTATTATCACTGAATATTAGAATGAAGTTTATTCCAGATCCGCCAAGTCCCAGACAGACAACTCCTATTCAGTTTCTGTAGCTATTTCCTGCCGTGTTTGCTCCTGCGATGATGATGATGATGATGATGATGATGATGATGATGATGATGATGATGATGAGGATGATGGTGATGATGATGATGATGATGATGATGATGATGATGATGATGATGATGATGATGATGATGATGATGATGATGATGATGATGATGATGATAGCATATTTTAACATACACAATGGTACAATCTTGTCAGTTTGATAATACATTTTAACATGCACAATGGTTACAGTCTAGCTAGTTAGAGAACACATTTTAACATACATAATGATTACAGTCTATCCTTTTACAAAACACATGTTAACGTACACAATGGTTACAGTCTAGCCAGTTAGAGAACACATTTTTAACATACACAAAAGTACAATCTAGCCAGTTAAAAAACACATGTTCACATGAGTCTTCACTGAAATGGGCATTTTTGTATTAAATTGTGTACTCCAAAGTCCATTCAGCCTAACATGGGCACCAGGAAATAGTCAGGGGAGTAAAATCGGCTGGCATAACACTGACCACATCAGCCACCCACCACACCAGCCACCTACCACATCAGCCACTGACCACATCAGCCACTGAGCACATCAGCCACCCACCACATCAGCCACTGAGCACATCAGCCACTGAGCACATCAGCCACTGAGCACATCAGCCACTGAGCACATCTGCCACTGACCACATCAGCCACTGACCACATCAGCCACTGACCACATCAGCCACTGAGCACATCAGCCACCCACCACATCAGCCACCTACCACATCAGCCACCTACCACATCAGCCACTGAGCACATCAGCCACTGAGCACAGCAGCCACTGAGCACATCAGCCACTGACCACATCAGCCACTGAGCGCATCAGCCACTGAGCACATCAGCCACTGAGCACATCAGCCACTGACCACATCCGCCACTGACCACATCAGCCACTGACCATATCAGCCACAGAGCACATCAGCCACCCACCACATCAGTCACTGACCATATCAGCCACTGAGCACATCAGCCATTCACCACATCAGCCACTGAACACATCAGACACCCACCACAACAGCCACTGACCACATAAGCCACTGACCACATCAGCCACCCACCACAACAGCCACTGACCACATAAGCCACTGACCACATCAGCCACCCACCACATCAGCCACTGACCACATCAGCCATTGACCACATCAGCCACTGACCACATCACCCACCCACCACAACAGCCACTGACCACATAAGCCACTGACCACATCAGCCACCCACCACATCAGCCACTGACCACATCAGCCACTGACCACATCAGCCACTGACCACATCAGCCAATGACCACATCAGTCTTCAAGTGCCATTTGGTTTATACAAACATGGGGCTGGCGCCATGTGCCTAATAGGCCTAATGGAGTGGAAAATGATTCTTTGCGTTATATTTATATTTTAAAAATTAGCCGTGAAAGAGCACTGAGCTCAGCAACTGTAGTTATAAACAACATGTGTCTGTTGATAGTTCTGTGGTTGGGGAAAGTTGGGGCGTTGGGGGGAGGGGGGAAGGAGAGAGACACACAGAGAGAAAGAGAGAGAGAAAGAGAGAGAGAGAGAGAGAGAGAGAGAGAGAGACAGAGACAGAGAGACAGAGAGAGAGAGAGAGAGAGAGAGAGAGAGAGAGAGAGAGAGAGAGAGAGAGAGAGAGAGAGAGAGAGAGAGAGAGAGAGAGGACAGATTTTAGTCATATTTGCTAATTAAAATTTCATTGGATTTTTTCTGTATTCCCCAACATTGTACACATCCCTGTGTACAGACAGTGTGTATGTACATTTATTTGTGTACACACAGTATGTAAGTAAACATACCTGTGTACACACAATTTGGAAGTATACATACAATCGCCTTGTAACCGCTACATGCAAATATTCCTCTGTAATAAATAATGACAAAAGTTCTCAATTCCACCAATAAAGTAGACATAAATGTCCATGCCATGGCAAAAAACGACATGCACTCTTCCTGTTTATACAGCATACTTTATGTGACCAATAAAGCAACCAATGGGCAGACAAGCTGAAAAACATCTGATGGCTGGGGAAATCTGGTTTCTGAGGAAAATGCAAAGAATAACATGGACAGACAGATAAACCAACAAACAAGTCCTACGCGGAGCTGATCCACGACTCTGGTGATCGAGTGAGATGGCAGAATATGACCGCCCACACTTATCGGCATGGCACATGATGGCTGGAAAGCAAACATTATCCATGTAACAAATAAAGCAGACATACTTTCTTTATGTTACCAAAAAGCAGACATTTTCTACGTGACCAATAAAGCAGATATTCTCCACGTGACCAATAAAGCAGGCATTCCCTATGAGACCAATAAAGCAGACACACTTTCTCCTTGTAACCAATCAAGCAAACATACTTTCTCCATGTGACCAATAAAGCAGACATATTTTCTCCATGTAACCAATAAAGCAGACAAACTTTCTCCGTGTAACCAATAAAGCAGACATACTTTCTCCATGTGACCAGTAAAGCAGACATACTTTCTCCATGTGACAAATAAAGCAGACATACTTTCTTTATGTTACCAAAAAGCAGACATTTTCTACGTGACCAATAAAGCAGATATTCTCCACGTGACCAATAAAGCAGGCATTCCCTATGAGACCAATAAAGCAGACACACTTTCTCCTTGTAACCAATCAAGCAAACATACTTTCTCCATGTGACCAATAAAGCAGACATATTTTCTCCATGTAACCAATAAAGCAGACAAACTTACTCCGTGTAACCAATAATGCAGACATACTTTCTCTAAGTGACCTATAGAGCAGCCAGACATTCTCTTTGTGACCAATTAAGCAGATATTCTCCATGTGACCAATAAAGCAGACATACTTTCTCCATGTGACCAGTAAAGCAGACATACTTTCTCCATGTGACCAATAAAGCAGACAGACTTTCCCCATGTGACCAATAAAGCAAACATACTTTCTCCATGTGACCAGTAAAGCAGACATACTTTCTCCATGTGACCAATAAAGCAGACAGACTTTCTCCGTGTGACCAGTAAAGCAAACATACTTTTTCCAAGTGACCAATAAAGCAAGTAAATGGGAATATTCTTGAACAAGTGAATCGGTACAGTTGTCTCGGAACAGTCATAACATCTGATGGGAGATGCCTTGAAGAGATTAGAACAAGAATCGCCATGGCGAAGGTAGCCTTTTGCAAGATGAAAAACATACTGACCAATAAAAAGATGTCATCTGCAACGGGACAATGACTATTGAAGTGCTTACATAGAACCTGTACTTTTGTATGGATGTGAAGCTTGGACAATGAACAGTGAAGCTGAAAAACATCCGATGGCTGTAGAAATGTGGTTTGTGGGGAAAATGCAAAGAATACCACGGACAGAGAGAAAAACCAACGAACAAGTCCTTCAAGAAACAAATGAAGATCGTAAACTGATTAGAGACAGACATAGACAGTCAAAAATGTGTGGGCATGTTATGAGAAGAAATGAATTAGAGAACTTGATGACAACTGGCAAGATCGAAGAGAAGAGACCAAGGAGAAGACCTAGAAGTAAATACCTGGATAGCTTGGCCACGTGGCATGGTGGAGACAGAAACACGGAGCTGATCCACGACTCTGGTGATCGAGTGAGATGGCAAAACATGCCCGCTCACACTTATCGGCTAAGTACATGATGGATGGATGGTTAATATTCAGTCTTCTCAATTCTTTCTTAATGTTATCAAAGCGTGGGACGTGTGTTGTTAATTTCCTTTAAAATTTGTTTAGCCCTAGGAGGCCAGTAAAAAAATGTTTTTCCCCACTAGGGAGAAAGTACTTTGATGTACTGATCAAACTTAATAGAAAAATGTGCAATTACAATTTAAATATTAATTACAGAATAGAGAATTGGTTTATAAAAGGTAAATAAGCAAAGATTAGAATAATGTTCTGTAAGCAAACTAAGAGATTCATTATCAAATATATTATGTTTGACTTTATAAACACTTTGCTCTAATGATAAAAAATAAGTAAAGAGATTTTAAGTTACCAAATAATATGGTAGCTAAGTATATAATTTATTTCTTAAAGCTTTAGTAGTCTCCCTTATCACAATATAAGATGATTATGTCCCTTACTCATTGCTGTAGGTGTGTTTCTTTTAGCTATTTGTTAATTCCGCAGAATGCTTGAAGATAATTATTAATATGTATAGTCCGGGAAGGTTAACCCGGTCAACAAATGCCCACACAAGTCGGATGTGTCGGCCTAACGGCGCAAGAACGCAGCTCTGCTGTAAACAGGCACAACGCAATCACGTCCGAAAAAAAACTCTGGATAAACGCAGAAGAAGATATGTATAGTGAGCAATTAATGCATTACTATCATGTTATTATGATGTTTTAAATATGCTCTATGCAAATAAGGAAAAGCA
>OY992893.1:84489332-84826832 GCA_963921405.1 Cepaea hortensis
CCAGTAAAGCAGACATACTTTCTCCATGTGACCAATAAAGCAGACAGACTTTCTCCGTGTGACCAGTAAAGCAAACATACTTTTTCCAAGTGACCAATAAAGCAAGTAAATGGGAATATTCTTGAACAAGTGAATCGGTACAGTTGTCTCGGAACAGTCATAACATCTGATGGGAGATGCCTTGAAGAGATTAGAACAAGAATCGCCATGGCGAAGGTAGCCTTTTGCAAGATGAAAAACATACTGACCAATAAAAAGATGTCATCTGCAACGGGACAATGACTATTGAAGTGCTTACATAGAACCTGTACTTTTGTATGGATGTGAAGCTTGGACAATGAACAGTGAAGCTGAAAAACATCCGATGGCTGTAGAAATGTGGTTTGTGGGGAAAATGCAAAGAATACCACGGACAGAGAGAAAAACCAACGAACAAGTCCTTCAAGAAACAAATGAAGATCGTAAACTGATTAGAGACAGACATAGACAGTCAAAAATGTGTGGGCATGTTATGAGAAGAAATGAATTAGAGAACTTGATGACAACTGGCAAGATCGAAGAGAAGAGACCAAGGAGAAGACCTAGAAGTAAATACCTGGATAGCTTGGCCACGTGGCATGGTGGAGACAGAAACACGGAGCTGATCCACGACTCTGGTGATCGAGTGAGATGGCAAAACATGCCCGCTCACACTTATCGGCTAAGTACATGATGGATGGATGGTTAATATTCAGTCTTCTCAATTCTTTCTTAATGTTATCAAAGCGTGGGACGTGTGTTGTTAATTTCCTTTAAAATTTGTTTAGCCCTAGGAGGCCAGTAAAAAAATGTTTTTCCCCACTAGGGAGAAAGTACTTTGATGTACTGATCAAACTTAATAGAAAAATGTGCAATTACAATTTAAATATTAATTACAGAATAGAGAATTGGTTTATAAAAGGTAAATAAGCAAAGATTAGAATAATGTTCTGTAAGCAAACTAAGAGATTCATTATCAAATATATTATGTTTGACTTTATAAACACTTTGCTCTAATGATAAAAAATAAGTAAAGAGATTTTAAGTTACCAAATAATATGGTAGCTAAGTATATAATTTATTTCTTAAAGCTTTAGTAGTCTCCCTTATCACAATATAAGATGATTATGTCCCTTACTCATTGCTGTAGGTGTGTTTCTTTTAGCTATTTGTTAATTCCGCAGAATGCTTGAAGATAATTATTAATATGTATAGTCCGGGAAGGTTAACCCGGTCAACAAATGCCCACACAAGTCGGATGTGTCGGCCTAACGGCGCAAGAACGCAGCTCTGCTGTAAACAGGCACAACGCAATCACGTCCGAAAAAAAACTCTGGATAAACGCAGAAGAAGATATGTATAGTGAGCAATTAATGCATTACTATCATGTTATTATGATGTTTTAAATATGCTCTATGCAAATAAGGAAAAGCATGCCCAGTTGAATTATTATAGGTGATAGTTATGTTAAAGAAAAAAAAAAGGGGGGGGGGGTGTTAATAAGCAATGCAATATTTAGCAGACAGACAGAAAGCGAAGAGAGAGAGAGAGAGAGAGAGAGAGAGAGAGAGAGAGAGAGAGAGAGAGACAGAGACAGAGACAGAGAGAGAGAGAGAGAGAGAGAGAGAGAGAGAGAGAGAGAGAGAGAGAGAGAGAGAGAGAGAGAGAGAAGGGGGAGAGAACTATTTATTCCAATGTGAATGAAATTTACAAACAATATAAATGACATTTCCTCTAAACATAATATTTGTCTACATTAATCCCATAAACTTGCACGGTCTTTCTCTAGCGCGAAAAAAAAATGCATGCAGCAATGTTGCCATCTCCTTTTGATGAAAAGGCACCATAATCGACCCAAATAAGCTCCGAAAAGCATCAATATTATTGGGGGAAGGCACACAAAAAAAAACAAAAAAAAAACAAGCACCAACGGTTTTTATTACAAATGTAACAAGGTAGCACATTATAATGTATTATTATCACTGAATATTAGAATGAAGTTTATTCCAGATCAGCCAAGTCCCAGTCAGACAACTCCTCTTCAGTTTCTATAGCTATTTCCTGCCGTGTTTGCTCCTGCGATGATGATGATGATGATGATGATGATGATGATGATGATGATGATGATGATGATGATGATGATGAGGATGGTGAGGATGATGATGATGATGATGATGATGATGATGATGATGATGTTGATGATCATGATGATGATGATGATGATGATGATGATGATGATGATGATGATGATGATGATGATGATGATGATGATGATGATGATGATGATGATGATGATGATGATGATGATGATGATAGCATATTTTAACATACACAATGGTACAATCTTGTCAGTTTGATAATACATTTTAACATGCACAATGGTTACAGTCTAGCTAGTTAGAGAACACATTTTAACATACAAAACAGTACAGTCTAGACAGTTAAAGAACACATTTTGACATACACAACAGTATATCTAGCCAGTTAGAGACCACATTTTAACATACGCAAAGGTAACAGTCTAGACAGTTATAGAACACATTTTAACATACACAATAGTACAATTTAGCCAGTTAGAGAACAGATTTTAATATACACAATGGTTACAGTCTAGCCAGTTAGAGAACGCATTTGAACAATCACAATGGTACAATCTAGCCAGTTAGAGATCACATTTTAACATACATAATGATTATAGTCTATCGTTTTACAAAACACATGTTAACATACACAATGGTTACAGTCTAGCCAGTTAGAGAACACATTTTTAACATACACAAAAGTACAATCTAGCCAGTTAAAAAACACATGTTCACATGAGTCTTCACTGAAATGGGCATTTTTGTATTAAATTGTGTCTCCCAAGTCGATTCAGCCTAACATGGGCACCAGGAAATGGTCAGGGGAGTAAAGTCGGCTGGCATAACACTGACTACATCATCCACTGACCACATCATACACTGACCACATCAGCCACTGACCACATCAGCCACTGAGCACATCAGCCACTGAGCACATCAGCAACTGAGCACATCAGCCACTGAGCACATCGGCCACCCACCACATCAGCCACCTACCACATCAGCCACTGACCACATCAGCCACTGACCACATCAGCCACTGACCACATCAGCCACTAACCACATCAGCCACTGAGCACATCAGCCACCCACCACACCAGCCACCTACCACATCAGCCACTGACCACATCAGCCACTGAGCACATCAGCCACCCACCACATCAGCCACTGACCACATCAGCCACTGAGCACATCAGCCACTGAGCACATCAGCCACTGAGCACATCAGCCACTGACCACATCAGCCACTGAGCACATCAGCCACTGAACACATCAGCCACTGAGCACATCAGCCACTGACCACATCAGCCACTGAGCACATCAGCCACTGAGCACATCAGCCACTGAGCACATCAGCCACTGAGCACATCAGCCACTGACCACATCAGCCACTGAGCACATCAGCCAATGAGCACATAAGCCACTGAGCACATCAGCCACTGACCACATCAGCCACTGAGCACATCAGCCACTGAGCACATCAGCCACTGAGCACATCAGCCACCCACCACATCAGCTACTGACCACATCAGCCACTGAGCACATCACCCACTGAGCACATCAGCCTCCTACCACATCAGCCACTGAGCACATCAGCCACCTACCACATCAGCCACTGAGCACATCAGCCACCCACCACATCAGCTACTGACTACATCAGCCACTGAGCACATCAGCCACCTACCACATCAGCCACTGAGCACATCAGCCACCTACCACATCAGCCACTGACCACATCAGCCACTGACCACATCAGCCACTGACCACATCAGCCACTGAGCACATCAGCCACCCACCACGTCAGCCACCTACCACATCAGCCACCTACCACATCAGCCACTGAGCACATCAGCCACTGAGCACATCAGCCACTGAGTACATCAGCCACTGACCACATCAGCCACTGACCACATCAGCCACTGAGCACATCAGCCACTGAGCACATCAGCCACCCACCACATTAGCCACCTACCACATCAGCCACCTACCACATCAGCCACTGAGCACATAAGCCACCCACCACATCAGCCACTGAGCACATCAGCCACCCACCACATCAGCCACCTACCACATTAGCCACCTACCACATCAGCCACTGAGCACATCAGCCACTGAGCACATCAGCCACTGAGCACATCAGCCACTGACCACATCAGCCACTGAGCACATCAGCCACTGAGCACATCAGCCACTGAGCACATCAGCCACCCACCACATCAGCCACCTACCACATCAGCCACCTACCACATCAGCCACTGAGCACATCAGCCACTGAGCACATCAGCCACTGACCACATCAGCCACTGACCACATCAGCCACTGACCATATCAGCCACAGAGCACATCAGCCACCCACCACATCAGCCACTGACCATATCAGCCACTGAGCACATCAGCCATTCACCACATCAGCCACTGACCACATCAGCCACCCACCACAACAGCCACTGACCACATAAGCCACTGACCACATCAGCCACCCACCACAACAGCCACTGACCACATAAGCCAATGACCACATAAGCCACCCACCACATCAGCCACTGACTACATCAGCCACTGACCACATCAGCCACTGACCACATCAGCCACTGACCACATCAGCCAATGACCACATCAGTCTTCAAGTGCCATTTGGTTTATACAAACATGGGGCTGGCGCCATGTGCCTAATATGCCTAATGGAGTGGAAAATGATTCTTTGCGTTATATTTATATATTAAAAATTAGCCTTGAAAGAGCACTGAGCTCAGCAACTGTAGTTATAAACAACATGTGTTTGTTGATAGTACTGTGGTTGGGGAAAGTTGGGGGGGGGGGGGGGGGAGGAGAGACACACACAGAGAGAAAGAGAGAGAGAGAGAGGGGAGAGAGAGAGAGAGAGAGAGAGAGAGAGAGAGAGAGAGAGAGTGAGAGAGAGGGGGGGGACAGATTTTAGTCATATTTGCTAATTAGAATTTCATTGGATTTTTTATGTGTTCCCCAACATTGTACACATCCCTGTGTACAGACAGTGTGTATGTACATTTCCTTGTGTACACACGGTATGTAAGTAAACATCCCTGTGTACACATAATTTGTAAGTATACATACAATCGCCTTGTAACTGCTACAACATACAAATATTCCTCTGTAATAAATAATGACAAAAGTTCTCAATTCCACCAATAAAGTAGACATAAATGTCCATGCCATGGCAAAAACGACATGCACTCTTCCTGTTTATACAGCATACTTTATTTGACCAATAAAGCAAACAATGGGCAGACAGGCTGAAAAACATCTGATGGCTGTGGAAATGTGGTTTCTGAGGAAAATGCAAAGAATAACATGGACAGACAGAAAAACCAACAAACAAGTCCTACGCGGAGCTGATCCACGACTCTGGTGATCGAGTGAGATGGCAGAATATGACCGCCCACACTTATCGGCATGGCACATGATGGCTGGAAAGCAAACATTATCCATGTGACGAATAAAGCAGACATACTTTCTTTATGTTACCAAAAAGCAGACATTTTCTACGTGACCAATAAAGCAGATATTCTCCACGTGACCAATAAAGCAGGCATTCCCTATGAAACCAATAAAGCAGACACACTTTCTCCTTGTAACCAATCAAGCAAACATACTTTCTCCATGTGACCAATAAAGCAGACATATTTTCTCCATGTAACCAATAAAGCAGACAATCTTTCTCCGTGTAACCAATAAAGCAGACATACTTTCTCTAAGTGACCTATAGAGCAGCCAGACATTCTCTTTGTGACCAATTAAGCAGATATTCTCCATGTGACCAATAAAGCAGACATACTTTCTCCATGTGACCAATAAAGCAGACATACTTTCTCCATGTGACCAATAAAGCAGACAGACTTTCCCCATGTGACCAATAAAGCAAACATACTTTTTCCATGTGACCAGTAAAGCAGACATACTTTCTCCATGTGACCAATAAAGCAGACAGACTTTCTCCGTGTGACCAGTAAAGCAAACATACTTTTTCCAAGTGACCAATAAAGCAAGTAAATGGGAATATTCTTGAACAAGTGAATCGGTACAATTGTCTCGGAACAGTCATAACATCTGATGGGAGATGCCTTGAAGAGATTAGAACAAGAATCGCCATGGCGAAGGTAGCCTTTTGCAAGATGAAAAACATACTGACCAATAAAAAGATGTCATCTGCAACGGGACAATGACTATTGAAGTGCTTACATAGAACCTGTACTTTTGTATGGATGTGAAGCTTGGACAATGAACAGTGAAGCTGAAAAACATCTGATGGCTGTAGAAATGTGGTTTGTGAGGAAAATGCAAAGAATACCACGGACAGAGAGAAAAACCAACGAACAAGTCCTTCAAGAAACAAATGAAGATCGTAAACTGATTAGAGACAGACATAGACAGTCAAAAATGTGTGGGCATGTTATGAGAAGAAATGAATTAGAGAACTTGATGACAACTGGCAAGATCGAAGAGAAGAGACCAAGGAGAAGACCTAGAAGTAAATACCTGGATAGCTTGGCCACGTGGCATGGTGGAGACAGAAACACGGAGCTGATCCACGACTCTGGTGATCGAGTGAAATGGCAAAACATGCCCGCTCACGCTTATCGGCAAAGCACGTGATGGATGGATGGTGAATATTCAGTCTTCTCAATTCTTTCTTAATGTTATCAAAGTGTGGGACGTATGTTGTTAATTTCCTTTAAATTTTTGTTTGGCCCTAGGAGGCCAGTAAAAAAAATGTTTTTCCCACAGGGGGGAAGTACTTTGATGTACTTAGTTAGTTAGTTAGTTAGTCTTTCCTCTTGAGCCTAAGGCGGCGCATAGGGCAGAAGTCCTGTCTCTCCATGCCTGGCGGTTCGCTGCTATCTTGGATATCTACTTGGCCGTTGAATGAGCCTTCTCTAATGATGGTTCTACGCAGGGTCTCTCTTGGTCTTCCCCGTTTTCTTTTCCCTACTGGTGACCATATGAGGGCTTGGTAGGGGAGTCTTGTCTTGTCCATTCTGATGTTGATGTATTTTGATGTACTGATCAAACTTAATTGAAATATGTGCAATTACTATTTAAACAGTAATTACAAAATATAGAAGCAACTTATAAAATGTAAATAAGCAAAAATTAAAATAATGTTCTGTAAGTAAACTAAGAGATTTATTAACAGATTTATAATGCCTGACTTTATAAAGACTTTGTGCTAATGATAAAATATAAGTTGTTGTTTGTCCATCAAGAATGATGATGACCATTCATTTCATCCAGTGGGGTTGAAGGTGTGGAGCCGTGGGTTCTAAGATGGCTGATAAGGCCTATTTTGGCTCGAAATGTTCTTTGACAATGTGGGCAAAGAATGCTTGACGTCTCTGGAGGAGGATTTCCTGCAGTGGTTTTTCTGTCCTGCCTTTTCTTCACAGCTCTTGCAGTCCTGGTTGCCTCACATATGACTGCACCTTTGCACAATGATACACGCCACGAATTTCGGTCTCTGGCTGCAGCCTTCCAGGTGTCATGCTGAATTCCAAAAGCATTCAGTGAAATTTTCAGTGTCTTTAAAACGTTTCCTATGGCCACCTTGGGAGCGTTTACCACAACGCAGTTCGCTGTAGAAAATTCGTTTAGGGAGCCTGTGATCTGGCATGCGAGTCAAGTGACCAGCCCAGCGAATCTGATTCTTCATCAATAGAGTGTGGATACTGGGCATGAATGCTCTTTCTAGGACTTCAGTGTCTGGAATCTTGTCTTGCCATTTAATCTTCAGGAGCTTCCTTAGGCAGACTGTGTGGAAGTGGTTTAATTTCCTAGCGTGTCGCTGATAAACAGTCCAGGGTTCACAAGCATATAGCAGTGTGGATAATACAACTGCTTTGTAGACTTTTAGCTTTGTTTGCAGGCTTATTCCAGTTCTGTCCCATACATTCTTGTACAGTCTGCCAAAGGCTGCACTGGCCTTGGAGATTCTTGCATTCACTTCGTCATCGATTGTGGCAGCTTGTAACACGGTGCTGCCAAGATAGGTGAATTTGTCCACAACACTTAGTCTATGATCATTCTCTTTGATATTCGGCACAGTGTGATTATTCCCTGGAGCTGGCTGGTACATAACTACAGTCTTCTCCAAGTTGATATTGAGCCCAAAGTTGGCACAGGCATGTGAGAAAGCTGAAACATTATGTTGCATGTCCGCCTCTGAGTTGGCGTATAGAGCGCAATCATCAGCAAACAGGAGCTCTCTGACGGTGCCGCTGTTAATTTTGGTTTTAGCTTTCAGCCTTTTGAGATTGAATAACTTTCCATCCATACGGTAGTTGATGTCTATTCCAATGTCGTCGTTCTCGAAGGCATTCATCAACATGGCTGAAAACATGAGGCTGAACAGTGTTGGTGCCAGGACACATCCTTGCTTCACTCCATTGGTGACAGGAAAGGGTTCAGACAGTTCACCATTTTCCTGTACTCTTGCCTGCATGCCGTCATGAAATAGCCGCACTATTTGGACAAACTTTCGTGGACAGCCATACTTTGCCATAATCTTCCACAGTCCTTCTCTGCTGACTGTATCAAAAGCCTTGGTAAGGTCAATGAAAGTGGAGAACATTTCGCAGTTCTGTTCCTGACATTTCTCTTGCAGCTGCCTTGCAGCGAAAATCATGTCAACAGTTCCACGTTCTTTTCTGAAGCCACATTGACTCTCAGGAAGAAGACCTTGATCGAGATGGGCTGTGAGGCGATTGAGAAGAATTCTGGCAAGTATCTTCCCTGCAATTGAAAGCAAGGAGATGCCTCGGTGGTTGTCACAGGATTGGCGGTTTCCTTTACGTTTGTAAAGGTGGACTATTGACGCGTCCTTAAAATCTTGTGGCATGGTCTCGTTCATCCATATGTTTGTGAAGACTTGGTGAAGCTGCTCTGTTAGGACCGGCCCACCTGCCTTGTATATCTCTGCTGGGATGGAGTCAGGACCGGGTGCCTTGCCGCTGGAGAGTTGCTGGATGGCTTTGTTTATTTCCACTATGGTTGGCAGGTCATCAAGTGTCTCATTGGTGGGAACTTGAGGAAGGCAGTTGATGGTTTCATCATCGAAGAAGGAAGTTGCATTTAAGATTTTGCTGAAATGCTCTGCCCAGCGTTGGAGGATTTCTTTCTTATCGGTGACCAATGTTCCCCCGTCTGCACTGAGGAGGGGAACTATGCCTGGTGATGAAGGACCATAGACCGCTTTCAGTGAGTCGTAGAAGTTTTTCATATCATGTCTGTCAGCAAAGCCCTGAATTTCATCAGCTTTGCTGCTCAGCCAGGAGTCCCGCATGTGCCGAAGTTTCTGCTGCACTACTCTCTGAATGTTCTTGAAAGCATCTTTTTTTGATGTTGACTTTGGGTCATTCAAATGTGCCTTGAGGAGAAGATGTTTCTCGGCCAGCAATTGGTTGATGTCTTCGGAATTTTCATCAAACCAGTCTTTATGCTTTCGAGGGGCTGGACCCAGGATTTCCATAGCAGTGTTGTAAATTGTGTCCTTTAGGGCTCTCCATACTGTTTCTGTATCCTGTTTAGCTTCAGCATTGGGCTTGAGGCGGTCTTCCAGCATATTTTCAAACGACTGCTGCATTTTCTTGCTGTTTAGGCGGGTGACATTTAGCTTTGTTTGCATTTTCGCCCCTTGAGGACGCCGTGGTGTCCTGATGTGGATGTTCATTTTCGAGACAATGAGACGATGGTCTGTCCAACATTCGGCACCACACATGGATTTTGTCACTCGAACGTCTTGTCTGTCACTCCTCCTGACGATGACATAGTCAATGAGGTGCCAGTGTTTCGAGCGAGGGTGCATCCACGATGTCCTATTTCTCATGGGGAGACGGATACTGGTTGGTAAATTAGCTGGATTTCCAAAGGCTATAAACAACAGGCTCATGACCATAAAGTTGCCTCTGCTGAATGGAAGGAAGCACGCAACCATTGTGAGTGTCTACGCACCAACTATGACCAACGAAGATGATGTCAAGAACAAGTTCTATGAGGACCTGCACAATGTATTAACATCTGTTCCCAAAGGAGACAAACTTATACTCCTTGGGGATTTCAATGCCAGAGTAGGCACGGACACCACCTCTTGGAGTGGCATTATTGGAAAGCATGGAGTCGGAAATTGTAACAGCAATGGACTCCGCCTCCTTCAGACATGTGCCGAACATGATCTCCTGATTACGAACACAAAAATATAAGTAAAGAGATTTTAAGTTACCAAATAATATGGTAGCTAAGTATATAATTTAATTCCTAAAACTTTAGTAGTCTCCCTTATCACAATATAAGATGATTATGTCCCTTACTCATTGCTGTAGGTGTGTTTCTTTTAGCTATTTGTTAATTCCGCAGAATGCTTGAAGAAAATTATTAATATGTATAGTCCGGGAAGGTTAACCCGGTCAACAAATGCCCACACAAGTCGGATGTGTCGGCCTAACGGCGCAAGAACGCAGCTCTACTGTAAACAGGCACAACGCAATCACGTCCGAAAAAAAAAAAACTCTGGATGAACGCAGAAGAAGAAGATATGTATAGTGAGCAATTAATGCATTACTATCATGTTATTATGATGTTTTAAATATGCTCTATGCAAATAGGGAAAAGAATGCCCAGTTGAATTATTATAGGTGATAGTTATTTTAAAGAAAAAAAGGGGGTGGGGTTAAAAAGCAGTGCTACATTTAGCAGACAGACAGAAAGCGAGAGAGAGAGAGAGAGAGAGAGAGAGAGAGAGAGAGAGAGAGAGAGAGAGAGAGAGAGAGAGAGAGAGAGAGACGGGGGGGAGAGAGAACTATTTGTTCCAATGTGAATGAAATTTACAAACAATATAAATGACATTTCCTCTAAACATAATATTTGTCTACATAAATCCCATAAACTTGCACGGTCTTTCTCTAGCGCGAAAAAAAATGCATGCAGCAATGTTGCCATCTCCTTTTGATGAAAAGGCACCATAATCGACCCAAATAAACACCCAAAAAAATCAATATTTTTGGGGGAAGGCACAAAAAAAAAAAAACAAGCATCAACGATTTTTATTACAAATGTAACAAGATAGCACATTATAATGTATTATTATCACTGAATATTAGAATGAAGTTTATTCCAGATCCGCCAAGTCCCAGACAGACAACTCCTATTCAGTTTCTGTAGCTATTTCCTGCCGTGTTTGCTCCTGCGATGATGATGATGATGATGATGATGATGATGATGATGATGATGAGGATGATGGTGATGATGATGATGATGATGATGATGATGATGATGATGATGATGATGATGATGATGATGATGATGATGATGATGATGATGATGATGATAGCATATTTTAACATACACAATGGTACAATCTTGTCAGTTTGATAATACATTTTAACATGCACAATGGTTACAGTCTAGCTAGTTAGAGAACACATTTTAACATACATAATGATTACAGTCTATCCTTTTACAAAACACATGTTAACGTACACAATGGTTACAGTCTAGCCAGTTAGAGAACACATTTTTAACATACACAAAAGTACAATCTAGCCAGTTAAAAAACACATGTTCACATGAGTCTTCACTGAAATGGGCATTTTTGTATTAAATTGTGTACTCCAAAGTCCATTCAGCCTAACATGGGCACCAGGAAATAGTCAGGGGAGTAAAATCGGCTGGCATAACACTGACCACATCAGCCACCCACCACACCAGCCACCTACCACATCAGCCACTGACCACATCAGCCACTGAGCACATCAGCCACCCACCACATCAGCCACTGAGCACATCAGCCACTGAGCACATCAGCCACTGAGCACATCAGCCACTGAGCACATCTGCCACTGACCACATCAGCCACTGACCACATCAGCCACTGACCACATCAGCCACTGAGCACATCAGCCACCCACCACATCAGCCACCTACCACATCAGCCACCTACCACATCAGCCACTGAGCACATCAGCCACTGAGCACAGCAGCCACTGAGCACATCAGCCACTGACCACATCAGCCACTGAGCGCATCAGCCACTGAGCACATCAGCCACTGAGCACATCAGCCACTGACCACATCAGCCACTGAGCACATCAGCCACTGACCACATCAGCCACTGAGCACATCAGCCACTGACCACATCAACCACTGAGCACATCAACCACCCACCACATCAGCGACCTACCACATCAGCCACTGAGCACATCAGCCACCCACCACATCAGCCACTGACCACATCAGCCACCTACCACATCAGCCACCTACCACATCACCCACTGAGCACATCAGCCACCTACCACATCAGCCACTGAGCACATCAGCCACCCACCACGTCAGCCACTGACCACATCAGCCACCTACCACATCAGCCATTGAGCACATCAGCCACTGACCACATCAGCCACTGACCACATCAGCCACTGACCACATCAGCCACTGAGCACATCAGCCACCCACCACATCAGCCACCTACCACATCAGCCACCTACCACATCAGCCACTGAGCACATCAGCCACTGAGCACATCAGCCACTGAGCACATCAGCCACTGACCACATCAGCCACTGAGCACATCAGCCACTGAGCACATCAGCCACTGAGCACATCAGCCACCCACCACATCAGCCACCTACCACATCAGCCACTGACCACATCAGCCACTGAGCACATCAGCCACCCACCACTGAGCACATCAGCCACCTACCACATCAGCCACCTACCACATCAGCCACCTACCACATCAGCCACTGAGCACAGCCACTGAGCACATCAGCCACTGAGCACATCAGCCACTGAGCACATCAGCCACTGAGCACATCAGCCACTGAGCACATCAGCCACTGAGCACATCAGCCACTGACCACATCAGCCACTGAGCACATCAGCCACTGACCACATCAGCCACTGAGCACATCAGCCACTGACCACATCAGCCACTGAGCACATCAGCCACCCACGACATCAGCCACCTACCACATCAGCCACTGAGCACATCAGCCACCCACCACATCAGCCACTGACCACATCAGCCACCTACCACATCAGCCACCTACCACATCAGCCATTGAGCACATCAGCCACTGAGCACATCAGCCACTGAGCACATCAGCCACTGACCACATCAGCCACTGAGCACATCAGCCACTGAGCACATCAGCCACCCACCACATCAGCCACCTACCACATCAGCCACCTACCACATTAGCCACTGAGCACATCAGCCACCCACCACATCAGCCACTGAGCACATCAGCCACCCACCACATCAGCCACCTACCACATCAGCCACCTACCACATCAGCCACTGAGCACATCAGCCACTGAGCACATCAGCCACTGAGCACATCAGCCACTGACCACATCAGCCACTGACCACATCAGCCACTGAGCACATCAGCCACTGAGCACATTGGCCACCCACTACATCAGCCACGTACCACATCAGCCACCTACCACATCAGCCACTGAGCACATCAGCCACTGAGCACATCAGACACTGACCACATCCGCCACTGACCACATCAGCCACTGACCATATCAGCCACAGAGCACATCAGCCACCCACCACATCAGTCACTGACCATATCAGCCACTGAGCACATCAGCCATTCACCACATCAGCCACTGAACACATCAGACACCCACCACAACAGCCACTGACCACATAAGCCACTGACCACATCAGCCACCCACCACAACAGCCACTGACCACATAAGCCACTGACCACATCAGCCACCCACCACATCAGCCACTGACCACATCAGCCATTGACCACATCAGCCACTGACCACATCACCCACCCACCACAACAGCCACTGACCACATAAGCCACTGACCACATCAGCCACCCACCACATCAGCCACTGACCACATCAGCCACTGACCACATCAGCCACTGACCACATCAGCCAATGACCACATCAGTCTTCAAGTGCCATTTGGTTTATACAAACATGGGGCTGGCGCCATGTGCCTAATAGGCCTAATGGAGTGGAAAATGATTCTTTGCGTTATATTTATATTTTAAAAATTAGCCGTGAAAGAGCACTGAGCTCAGCAACTGTAGTTATAAACAACATGTGTTTGTTGATAGTTCTGTGGTTGGGGAAAGTTGGGGCGTTGGGGGGAGGGGGGAAGGAGAGAGACACACAGAGAGAAAGAGAGAGAGAAAGAGAGAGAGAGAGAGAGAGAGAGAGACAGAGACAGAGAGAGAGAGAGAGAGAGAGAGAGAGAGAGAGAGAGAGAGAGAGAGAGAGAGAGAGAGAGAGAGAGAGAGAGAGAGAGAGAGAGAGGACAGATTTTAGTCATATTTGCTAATTAAAATTTCATTGGATTTTTTCTGTATTCCCCAACATTGTACACATCCCTGTGTACAGACAGTGTGTATGTACATTTATTTGTGTACACACAGTATGTAAGTAAACATACCTGTGTACACACAATTTGGAAGTATACATACAATCGCCTTGTAACCGCTACATGCAAATATTCCTCTGTAATAAATAATGACAAAAGTTCTCAATTCCACCAATAAAGTAGACATAAATGTCCATGCCATGGCAAAAAACGACATGCACTCTTCCTGTTTATACAGCATACTTTATGTGACCAATAAAGCAACCAATGGGCAGACAAGCTGAAAAACATCTGATGGCTGGGGAAATCTGGTTTCTGAGGAAAATGCAAAGAATAACATGGACAGACAGATAAACCAACAAACAAGTCCTACGCGGAGCTGATCCACGACTCTGGTGATCGAGTGAGATGGCAGAATATGACCGCCCACACTTATCGGCATGGCACATGATGGCTGGAAAGCAAACATTATCCATGTAACAAATAAAGCAGACATACTTTCTTTATGTTACCAAAAAGCAGACATTTTCTACGTGACCAATAAAGCAGATATTCTCCACGTGACCAATAAAGCAGGCATTCCCTATGAGACCAATAAAGCAGACACACTTTCTCCTTGTAACCAATCAAGCAAACATACTTTCTCCATGTGACCAATAAAGCAGACATATTTTCTCCATGTAACCAATAAAGCAGACAAACTTTCTCCGTGTAACCAATAAAGCAGACATACTTTCTCCATGTGACCAGTAAAGCAGACATACTTTCTCCATGTGACAAATAAAGCAGACATACTTTCTTTATGTTACCAAAAAGCAGACATTTTCTACGTGACCAATAAAGCAGATATTCTCCACGTGACCAATAAAGCAGGCATTCCCTATGAGACCAATAAAGCAGACACACTTTCTCCTTGTAACCAATCAAGCAAACATACTTTCTCCATGTGACCAATAAAGCAGACATATTTTCTCCATGTAACCAATAAAGCAGACAAACTTACTCCGTGTAACCAATAATGCAGACATACTTTCTCTAAGTGACCTATAGAGCAGCCAGACATTCTCTTTGTGACCAATTAAGCAGATATTCTCCATGTGACCAATAAAGCAGACATACTTTCTCCATGTGACCAGTAAAGCAGACATACTTTCTCCATGTGACCAATAAAGCAGACAGACTTTCCCCATGTGACCAATAAAGCAAACATACTTTCTCCATGTGACCAGTAAAGCAGACATACTTTCTCCATGTGACCAATAAAGCAGACAGACTTTCTCCGTGTGACCAGTAAAGCAAACATACTTTTTCCAAGTGACCAATAAAGCAAGTAAATGGGAATATTCTTGAACAAGTGAATCGGTACAGTTGTCTCGGAACAGTCATAACATCTGATGGGAGATGCCTTGAAGAGATTAGAACAAGAATCGCCATGGCGAAGGTAGCCTTTTGCAAGATGAAAAACATACTGACCAATAAAAAGATGTCATCTGCAACGGGACAATGACTATTGAAGTGCTTACATAGAACCTGTACTTTTGTATGGATGTGAAGCTTGGACAATGAACAGTGAAGCTGAAAAACATCCGATGGCTGTAGAAATGTGGTTTGTGGGGAAAATGCAAAGAATACCACGGACAGAGAGAAAAACCAACGAACAAGTCCTTCAAGAAACAAATGAAGATCGTAAACTGATTAGAGACAGACATAGACAGTCAAAAATGTGTGGGCATGTTATGAGAAGAAATGAATTAGAGAACTTGATGACAACTGGCAAGATCGAAGAGAAGAGACCAAGGAGAAGACCTAGAAGTAAATACCTGGATAGCTTGGCCACGTGGCATGGTGGAGACAGAAACACGGAGCTGATCCACGACTCTGGTGATCGAGTGAGATGGCAAAACATGCCCGCTCACACTTATCGGCTAAGTACATGATGGATGGATGGTTAATATTCAGTCTTCTCAATTCTTTCTTAATGTTATCAAAGCGTGGGACGTGTGTTGTTAATTTCCTTTAAAATTTGTTTAGCCCTAGGAGGCCAGTAAAAAAATGTTTTTCCCCACTAGGGAGAAAGTACTTTGATGTACTGATCAAACTTAATAGAAAAATGTGCAATTACAATTTAAATATTAATTACAGAATAGAGAATTGGTTTATAAAAGGTAAATAAGCAAAGATTAGAAAAATGTTCTGTAAGCAAACTAAGAGATTCATTATCAAATATATTATGTTTGACTTTATAAACACTTTGCTCTAATGATAAAAAATAAGTAAAGAGATTTTAAGTTACCAAATAATATGGTAGCTAAGTATATAATTTATTTCTTAAAGCTTTAGTAGTCTCCCTTATCACAATATAAGATGATTATGTCCCTTACTCATTGCTGTAGGTGTGTTTCTTTTAGCTATTTGTTAATTCCGCAGAATGCTTGAAGATAATTATTAATATGTATAGTCCGGGAAGGTTAACCCGGTCAACAAATGCCCACACAAGTCGGATGTGTCGGCCTAACGGCGCAAGAACGCAGCTCTGCTGTAAACAGGCACAACGCAATCACGTCCGAAAAAAAACTCTGGATAAACGCAGAAGAAGATATGTATAGTGAGCAATTAATGCATTACTATCATGTTATTATGATGTTTTAAATATGCTCTATGCAAATAAGGAAAAGCATGCCCAGTTGAATTATTATAGGTGATAGTTATGTTAAAGAAAAAAAAAAGGGGGGGGGGTGTTAATAAGCAATGCAATATTTAGCAGACAGACAGAAAGCGAGAGAGAGAGAGAGAGAGAGAGAGAGAGAGAGAGAGAGAGAGAGAGAGAGAGAGACAGAGACAGAGACAGAGACAGAGAGAGAGAGAGAGAGAGAGAGAGAGAGAGAGAGAGAGAGAGAGAGAGAGAGAGAGAGAGAAGGGGGAGAGAACTATTTATTCCAATGTGAATGAAATTTACAAACAATATAAATGACATTTCCTCTAAACATAATATTTGTCTACATTAATCCCATAAACTTGCACGGTCTTTCTCTAGCGCGAAAAAAAAATGCATGCAGCAATGTTGCCATCTCCTTTTGATGAAAAGGCACCATAATCGACCCAAATAAGCTCCGAAAAGCATCAATATTATTGGGGGAAGGCACACAAAAAAAAAAAAAAAAAAAACAAGCACCAACGGTTTTTATTACAAATGTAACAAGGTAGCACATTATAATGTATTATTATCACTGAATATTAGAATGAAGTTTATTCCAGATCAGCCAAGTCCCAGTCAGACAACTCCTCTTCAGTTTCTATAGCTATTTCCTGCCGTGTTTGCTCCTGCGATGATGATGATGATGATGATGATGATGATGATGATGATGATGATGATGATGATGATGATGATGATGATGATGATGAGGATGGTGAGGATGATGATGATGATGATGATGATGATGATGATGATGATGATGATGATGATGATGATGATGATGATGATGATGATGATGATGATGATGATGATGATGATGATGATGATGATGATGATGATGATGATGATAGCATATTTTAACATACACAATGGTACAATCTTGTCAGTTTGATAATACATTTTAACATGCACAATGGTTACAGTCTAGCTAGTTAGAGAACACATTTTAACATACAAAACAGTACAGTCTAGACAGTTAAAGAACACATTTTGACATACACAACAGTATATCTAGCCAGTTAGAGACCACATTTTAACATACGCAAAGGTAACAGTCTAGACAGTTATAGAACACATTTTAACATACACAATAGTACAATTTAGCCAGTTAGAGAACAGATTTTAATATACACAATGGTTACAGTCTAGCCAGTTAGAGAACGCATTTGAACAATCACAATGGTACAATCTAGCCAGTTAGAGATCACATTTTAACATACATAATGATTATAGTCTATCGTTTTACAAAACACATGTTAACATACACAATGGTTACAGTCTAGCCAGTTAGAGAACACATTTTTAACATACACAAAAGTACAATCTAGCCAGTTAAAAACACATGTTCACATGAGTCTTCACTGAAATGGGCATTTTTGTATTAAATTGTGTCTCCCAAGTCGATTCAGCCTAACATGGGCACCAGGAAATGGACAGGGGAGTAAAGTCGGCTGGCATAACACTGACTACATCATCCACTGACCACATCATACACTGACCACATCAGCCACTGACCACATCAGCCACTGAGCACATCAGCCACTGAGCACATCAGCAACTGAGCACATCAGCCACTGAGCACATCGGCCACCCACCACATCAGCCACCTACCACATCAGCCACTGACCACATCAGCCACTGACCACATCAGCCACTGACCACATCAGCCACTAACCACATCAGCCACTGAGCACATCAGCCACCCACCACACCAGCCACCTACCACATCAGCCACTGACCACATCAGCCACTGAGCACATCAGCCACCCACCACATCAGCCACTGACCACATCAGCCACTGAGCACATCAGCCACTGAGCACATCAGCCACTGAGCACATCAGCCACTGACCACATCAGCCACTGAGCACATCAGCCACTGAGCACATCAGCCACTGAGCACATCAGCCACTGACCACATCAGCCACTGAGCACATCAGCCACTGAGCACATCAGCCACTGAGCACATCAGCCACTGAGCACATCAGCCACTGACCACATCAGCCACTGAGCACATCAGCCAATGAGCACATAAGCCACTGAGCACATCAGCCACTGACCACATCAGCCACTGAGCACATCAGCCACTGAGCACATCAGCCACCCACCACATCAGCTACTGACCACATCAGCCACTGAGCACATCACCCACTGAGCACATCAGCCTCCTACCACATCAGCCACTGAGCACATCAGCCACCTACCACATCAGCCACTGAGCACATCAGCCACCCACCACATCAGCTACTGACTACATCAGCCACTGAGCACATCAGCCACCTACCACATCAGCCACTGAGCACATCAGCCACCTACCACATCAGCCACTGACCACATCAGCCACTGACCACATCAGCCACTGACCACATCAGCCACTGAGCACATCAGCCACCCACCACGTCAGCCACCTACCACATCAGCCACCTACCACATCAGCCACTGAGCACATCAGCCACTGAGCACATCAGCCACTGAGTACATCAGCCACTGACCACATCAGCCACTGACCACATCAGCCACTGAGCACATCAGCCACTGAGCACATCAGCCACCCACCACATTAGCCACCTACCACATCAGCCACCTACCACATCAGCCACTGAGCACATAAGCCACCCACCACATCAGCCACTGAGCACATCAGCCACCCACCACATCAGCCACCTACCACATTAGCCACCTACCACATCAGCCACTGAGCACATCAGCCACTGAGCACATCAGCCACTGAGCACATCAGCCACTGACCACATCAGCCACTGAGCACATCAGCCACTGAGCACATCAGCCACTGAGCACATCAGCCACCCACCACATCAGCCACCTACCACATCAGCCACCTACCACATCAGCCACTGAGCACATCAGCCACTGAGCACATCAGCCACTGACCACATCAGCCACTGACCACATCAGCCACTGACCATATCAGCCACAGAGCACATCAGCCACCCACCACATCAGCCACTGACCATATCAGCCACTGAGCACATCAGCCATTCACCACATCAGCCACTGACCACATCAGCCACCCACCACAACAGCCACTGACCACATAAGCCACTGACCACATCAGCCACCCACCACAACAGCCACTGACCACATAAGCCAATGACCACATAAGCCACCCACCACATCAGCCACTGACTACATCAGCCACTGACCACATCAGCCACTGACCACATCAGCCACTGACCACATCAGCCAATGACCACATCAGTCTTCAAGTGCCATTTGGTTTATACAAACATGGGGCTGGCGCCATGTGCCTAATATGCCTAATGGAGTGGAAAATGATTCTTTGCGTTATATTTATATTTTAAAAATTAGCCTTGAAAGAGCACTGAGCTCAGCAACTGTAGTTATAAACAACATGTGTTTGTTGATAGTACTGTGGTTGGGGAAAGTTGGGGGGGGGGGGGGGAAGGAGAGACACACACAGAGAGAAAGAGAGAGAGAGGGGGGAGAGAGAGAGAGAGAGAGAGAGAAGAGAGAGAGAGAGGAGAGAGAGAGAGAGAGAGAGAGAGAGAGAGAGAGAGAGAGAGAGAGAGAGAGAGAGAGAGAGAGAAGAGAGAGAGAGAGAGAGAAAGAGGACAGATTTTAGTCATATTTGCTAATTAAAATTTCATTGGATTTTTATGTGTTCCCCAACATTGTACACATCCCTGTGTACAGACAGTGTGTATGTACATTTCCTTGTGTACACACGGTATGTAAGTAAACATCCCTGTGTACACATAATTTTGTAAGTATACATACAATCGCCTTGTAACTGCTACAACATACAAATATTCCTCTGTAATAAATAATGACAAAAGTTCTCAATTCCACCAATAAAGTAGACATAAATGCCCATGCCATGGCAAAAACGACATGCACTCTTCCTGTTTATACAGCATACTTTATGTGACCAATAAAGCAACCAATGGGCAGACAAGCTGAAAAACATCTGATGGCTGTGGAAATCTGGTTTCTGAGGAAAATGCAAAGAATAACATGGACAGACAGAAAAACCAACAAACAAGTCCTACGCGGAGCTGATCCACGACTCTGGTGATCGAGTGAGATGGCAGAATATGACCGCCCACACTTATCGGCATGGCACATGATGGCTGGAAAGCAAACATTATCCATGTGACAAATAAAGCAGACATACTTTCTTTATGTTACCAAAAAGCAGACATTTTCTACGTGACCAATAAAGCAGATATTCTCCACGTGACCAATAAAGCAGGCATTCCCTATGAGACCAATAAAGCGGACACACTTTCTCCTTGTAACCAATCAAGCACACATACTTTCTCCATGTGACCAATAAAGCAGACATATTTTCTCCATGTAACCAATAAAGCAGACAAACTTTCTCCGTGTAACCAATAAAGCAGACATACTTTCTCTAAGTGACCTATAGAGCAGCCAGACATTCTCTTTGTGACCAATTAAGCAGATATTCTCCATGTGACCAATAAAGCAGACATACTTTCTCCATGTGACCAATAAAGCAGACATACTTTCTCCATGTGACCAATAAAGCAGACAGACTTTCCCCATGTGACCAATAAAGCAAACATACTTTCTCCATGTGACCAGTAAAGCAGACATACTTTCTCCATGTGACCAATAAAGCAGACAGACTTTCTCCGTGTGACCAGTAAAGCAAACATACTTTTTCCAAGTGACCAATAAAGCAAGTAAATGGGAACATTCTTGAAATTGTCTCGTAACAGTCATAACATCTGATGGGAGATGCCTTGAAGAGATTAGAACAAGAATCGCCACGGCGAAGGTAGCCTTTTGCAAGATGAAAAATATACTGACCAATAAAAAGATGTCATCTGCAACGGGACAATGACTATTGAAGTGCTTACATAGAACCTGTACTTTTGTATGGATGTGAAGCTTGGACAATGAACAGTGAAGCTGAAAAACATCTGATGGCTGTAGAAATGTGGTTTGTGAGGAAAATGCAAAGAATACCACGGACAGAGAGAAAAACCAACGAACAAGTCCTTCAAGAAACAAATGAAGATCGTAAACTGATTAGAGACAGACGTAGACAGTCAAAAATTTGTGGGCATGTTATGAGAAGAAATGAATTAGAGAACTTGATGACAACTGGCAAGATCGAAGAGAAGAGACCAAGGAGAAGACCTAGAAGTAAATACCTGGATAGCTTGGCCACGTGGCATGGTGGAGACAGAAACACGGAGCTGATCCACGACTCTGGTGATCGAGTGAGATGGCAAAACATGCCCGCTCACACTTATCGGCTAAGTACATGATGGGTGGATGGTTAATATTCAGTCTTCTCAATTCTTTCTTAATGTTTCAAAGCGTGGGACGTGTGTTGTTAATTTCCTTTAAAATTTGTTTGGCCCTAGGAGGCCAGTAAAAAAATGTTTTTCCCCACTAGGGAGAAAGTACTTTGATGTACTGATCAAACTTAATAGAAAAATGTGCAATTACTATTTAAATAGTAATTACAGAATAGAGAATTGGTTTATAAAAGGTAAATAAGCAAAGATTAAAATAATGTTTTGTAAGCAAACTAAGAGATTCCTTATCAGATATAACATGTTTGACTTTATAAACACTTTGCTCTAATGATAAATAATAAATAAAGAGATTTTAAGTTACCAAATAATATGGTAGCTAAGTATATAATTTATTTCTTTAAACTTTAGTAGTCTCCCTTATCACAATATAAGATGATTATGTCCCTTACTCATTGCTGTAGATGTGTTTCTTTTAGCTATTTGTTAATTCCGCAGAATGCTTGAAGAGAATTATTAATATGTATAGTCCGGGAAGGTTAACCCGGTCAACAAATGCCCACACAAGTCGGATGTGTCGGCCTAACGGCGCAAGAACGCAGCTCTGCTGTAAACAGGCACAACGCAATCACATCCGAAAAAAAACTCTGGATAAACGCAGAAGAAGAAGATATGTATAGTGAGCAATTAATGCATTACTATCATGTTATTATGATGTTTTAAATATGCTCTATGCAAATAGGGAAAAGCATGCCCAGTTGAATTATTATAGGTGATAGTTATTTTAAAGGGGAAAAAAGGGGGGGGGGTGTTAAAAAGCAATGCAATATTTAGCAGACAGACAGAAAGCGAGAGAGAGAGAGAGAGAGGGGGGGGGAGAGAGAGAGAGAGAGAGAGAGAGAGAGAGAGAGAGAGAGAGAGAGAGAGAAGGGGGGGGGGAGAGAACTATTTGTTCCAATGTGAATGAAATTTACAAACAATATAAATGACATTTCCTCTAAACATAATATTTGTCTACATAAATCCCATAAACTTGCACGGTCTTTCTCTAGCGCGAAAATAAAATGCATGCAGCAATGTTGCCATCTCCTTTTGATGAAAAGGCATCATAATCGACCCAAATAAGCTACGAAAAGCATCAATATTATTGGGGGAAGGCACACACCAAACAAAAAAAACAAGCACCAACGGTTTTTATTACAAATGTAACAAGGTAGCACATTATAATGTATTATTATCACTGAATATTAGAATGAAGTTTATTCCAGATCAGCCAAGTCCCAGTCAGACAACTCCTCTTCAGTTTCTGTAGCTATTTCCTGCCGTGTTTGCTCCTGCGATGATGATGATGATGATGATGATGATGATGATGGTGATGATGATGATGTTGGTGATGGTGATTGTGATGGTGATGATGATGATGATCATGATGGTGATGGTGATGGTGATTGTGATGATGATGATGAGGATGAGGATGAGGATGATGATGATGATGATGATGATGATGATGATGATGATGATGATGATGATATGATGATGATGATGATGATGATTATGATGATGACGATGACGATGATGACGATAACGACGACGACGACGATGACGACGACGGCGGCGGCATCGGTGGTGGAGGTGGCGGTGGTGGTTGTGGTGTTTGTGGTGGTGGTGGTGGTGGTGGTGGTGGTGGTGGTGGTGGTGGTGGTGGTGGTGGTGGTGGTGGTGGTGGTGGTGATTATGATGATGATGATGATGATGATGATGATGATGATTGAAAGAAACGTGTATATGCCTCCTGTGATCCAATTTTTCGTAGAATATCCTTATGTAGTTTATAATTATGACAGCATTTGCCATATCTTTTCATTCCATACCTTATTGTCAAAACAGCTGTCAACCTCTTGATTCTCAGTCTGTTCCGCAATTTTGATTTTATAACTCCCATCTGACTGAAAATACGCTTCACGTCCGCATTAGAATGAGGTAAAATGAGCACGGTTAAAGCTAAATCTATAAGATCTTGGAAAGGATTTTTACCTCTGGCTTTCATGTATGAGACTATTTCTGCCCACAGTTCACGTGTGTAAGAGGTCTGTGTCCACTGCATATGATGAAGTTTTCTCCACTAGAATTCGATGCTGTTGAGAGTAACTGCGTCTTCTACAAACATTTTAGCAAGATCCAATATACAGGGCGTCATTGGGTGTAGACATTCACTTCCACTAAGACAGGCCATGGACTGCAACACTCGAACGTTATCCGTCAAACGTAAACGCAGCTGTGTCAACAGCTCTATTAAAACCTGTATGTATCTTCCACGAATTTCTTTCTCATTGGGAAACTTGTAGCCTGCTATTTCTTTCTCAAACTCATAACCTTGACTGGGATTGGGATCTAAATAATCTTGAATAAATAGCATCACTTTCTGTTATTTTCCCCCAGGAATAACAAGCAATCTTTGAACTGATAGAATCAGTGAGTTGGAGAAGATCGCTGAGTAGTTTTGTTTGATCCTGTATATCTGCTTCGAATTTCTTATTCACACTTTGAACTTCTCCGAAAATATGCTTGAAAAATATGAGAAACACATAGTTTTTCATGCCGGTAAACATAGAATGTAGAAGTTCTGCTGTATAACAGCACTGGTTGAGTCTTGCTATATCAAAATGAGTTCTGCTCTCGACCCACTTCTGCAATAGTCTGACAATGGCAGATTGAATGGACATCCATGGTGTCTGGCTTAATTGAACAACCTTCAGCGGGTGTTGTCCATCATTTATTGAAGCAAAAAGCTCCCTGTACTTTGCTTGACGAAGACTTGAGTGAGAAAACCAGTTATATGTTTCTCTAATCATAAACTCTTATGTTCCAGGGCAGACAAGCAGCTGCAGCCTGTGACACTGCCAGCTGAAGGGAATGTCATACACACCTAACTAGTACCAGATGAGGAACTTCGGATTTTAATTTTGAATACACTCCATTGTTTACACCTGTCATGACAGATGCATTGTCAGTGCAAAGTGCAACTAGCCTTTGCAAATCTAGTTCATTCTTGTTTAAACAATCTTTCAACGCATTGCATATTGCCTGCGCGTTGCAATCACTCACTTCAACTAAGTCTAAATATGTAACCGCAAACTGCTTTCTTGTCTCTGAATAGTACCTAGAAGCTACTCAAAGTAGCTTAATTTCAGACATGTCATAGCTCTCATCAATGTATTTACTTTTGCCAATATCAGCTATCAAGACTGTTGTGAAATATGGTGCAAGTACATTTGAAATAACTGCTCTGCACTTAGTTTTCCTAAGCTTAAAGTTCTTGCAACCTTTGCTGTCACAAAAGTGTACCTTGCAGAGTTCACTTAAATGGTCAACAACTTGCAGCGAACAATTGCCAGCTATGAACAAAAACATGCATCCTTCTGTTTCTTTGACATTATATTTTCAGTTTGTCAAATGCAATTGTTGTTTGTCTTTGTGTACTGAATGGTTGTTCGGCTTTCTGATGTTTCGGTGTATTCTTGGGCCTCTCAATATCATTTAACCTGGCTGCAATTGAACATTTGCAATATTTGCAAAAATACTTAGTATTATCCCCTTCTACTTTTAACAACTATTTTTGAAATCTCGAGTCACTGGGCCACTGTTCTCTGAAATGTTGAGAATATTTCTTGCTCGTGGTGAAACAAAAATACGCGTACATGAAAGAATAATGTAGACACCACAAAATTATGAACTCGATTACAAGTAATATATTGACGTTTGGACTCGTCTTGTATTCAAGACGGCGTTCGCTTTTAGCTACGTCGTATTAAAGGGAGTTAAATTAGTTGAATATTGTGCGGTAACGTACGAAAACTGTTTTACTCCCTCGCTTCAGTTCAAATTCGGCTTTTTAGTGATCCTAAAATGATTTTTTACGTAATTTTACCCTCCCCCCCCCCCTCTCCTTCCAAAGCACCAAAAAAGCACACACAAAAATTGTGGAGCAGCAAATTCGCGCAGCCGCGGTAACTGCAACATTTTGGCACCAAATGACTTGAAAATACACCAAATGTGGTGGGAAAAGCGTCAAAATAGCAACACTGGCATACAGGCCTTGACTGTCCCAGACTAGTTTTTTCCTGCTCACTTCGATGATTAATCTGTCACCTCTCTCATTCCTATCACCTAGGTGTCGTAGGCTATAGCCACCAGTCACCTTTTCGTTGCCTAATTTGGCATTGAAAAGCCCCGAGGATGACAGTCATTTCAAAATTGTTGCACTGCATTTAATTCATTATAAAATATATCTACATCTTCTTCTTTACAGCCCGCTGTTGGCCTGTACTTGTATTATGTTAATACTCAGAGGTTTACCATGGGGTTTCACTAATAATACTCTAATTGAGATTGTCCAAAATATTTTAACTGTCCTAGAACTCATTTGATCCAAAATTATGCAAACTCCCCTTGCGTAGTCCTTCCTTGCTGAGTAAATAATTTTCTACTTATCTAAACCGTTCCTCCAGCACCTGGTTATCGTATTTCACCAATCTTTATTATGGTTATCTTCATTCTTTCTATTTCTTTCTTGATAGTATCTAACTGTACATTCTGGCTAAGTGTTGTGACCATTCATGTACCAACATTTAGTGTATTTGTAACCTTTAATTTGCAAACAGTTTCTTGACGACGATCGGGTATCACCTGTAGCACATAAGGTGCTTCATAGAACTTGTGCTTTTGTATGAATGTGACAAATGGACAATGAGTAGACAAGCTGAAAAAGAAATCTGATGGCTGTGGAAATGTCCTTTCTGGAGCGAATGCAAAGAATACCATGGACAGAAAGAAAATCCAGTGATTAAGTCCTACAATAAATAAATGAAGACCGTAAACTGATTAGAGAAATTAGACGCAGACATTCACCGATTTTTCGTCACGTTATGAGAAGAAATAAATTGGAGAACTTGGTAACATCTAGCAAGAACAAGGGGAAGAGAACAAGGGGAAGACAGAGAAGTAAATACATGGATGGCTTGGCCACGTGGCATGGTCGAGACAGAATCACAGAGCTGATCCACGACTGAGTGAGATGGCAAAACATGACCGCCCACGCATACCGGCATGGCACATGATGATGATGATGATATAGCACATGAGTCTTTCTATCAGATGAAGACACTCCAATGGAATCTCCATTAACATCGGTATCTTTATCGGTTTCATTTACATGCATGATTTTCTTGGGGAAATACAGCAGTGGTTTCCCTTTACCTTTCGTCAGTTTGTGTATGGTTGACTCCAATAGCATTTGAGTACCGTCGGCGGGCCTAATGAACTGATGTCGCGGGCCGCATCTGGTCCGTGGACTGTAGTTTGGTGACCCCTGGCGTATGGGAATGTCTCGAATGCAGTGATGTCGGTTTTTGACTCAACAAAGCAAATCAATTCATCTCTAAAGAGGGGTGAGGGTGGGGAGAAACAAGTCCCTGCCAGGTACCTGTTGTGGGTTGGTTACAGTGTCAGGAACCTGATGTATGTGTGTGTGTGTGTGTGTGTGTGTGTGTGTGTGTGTGTGTGTTACAGTGTCAGTAACCTGATGTGTGTGTGTGTTACGGTGTTAGTAAACTGGTGTGTGTGTGTGTGTGTGTGTTACGGTGTCAGTAGCCTAATGTGAGTGTGTTACAGTGTCAGGAACCAGTTGTGAGTGTGTTACGGTGTCAGAAACCTGTTGTGAGTGTGTTACAGTGTCAGTAACATGTTGTGGGTGTGTTACAGTGTCAGGAACCTGTTGTGTGTGTGTGTGTGTTTTACGGTGTCAGTAACCTGTTGTGAGTGTAGTGCCGTATCAGAAGCCGGTTGCAAGTGTGTTACAGTGTCAGGAACCTGTTGTGGGTTTGTTATGGTGTCAGTAACCTGTTGTGGGTATGTTACAGTTTCAGGAACCTGTTGTTTGTTGGTTACAGTGTCAGGAACCTGTTGTGGGTGTGTTACGGTGTCAGGAATCTGTTGTGGGTGTGTTACAGTGTCCGGAACCGGTTGTGGGCGTGTTACAGTGTCAAAAACCTTTTGTGAGTGTGTTACAGTATCAGGGACCCGTTGAGCGTGTGTTACAGTGTCAGAATCCTGTTATGGGTGTGTTAATATGACGGGAACCTATTGAATGTGTGTTATAGTATTAGGAACCTGTTGTGTGTGCGTTATAGTGATATGAAAATAGCATTTTCTTGGCCTGAGTGCGCAAAGAAATATGTGGCTGGTCTTTCCCTTCCATGTCGAAACTCCCCAAGTCAAGGACGAGACGTCAATATTGTATTGTATTGTATCGTATTGTATTGTATTGTATTGTATTGTATGGTATGGTATTGTATTGTATTGTATTTATATCAACAACATCTTATTCAACCCGCCTGTGTCATAATTGGGATATAGGTGTCTTTACATTATTTCGTATAACAGATGGTTATATTTTCTAACTTACACTTTTTTTTGGGATCTAGCTCGTGCTTTCTGGAGACAGCAGTACATTGAATGCCGTCTGCTTGGATAATTAAACTTTAAATTATCATTCCCATTAAAATGTGGCTTCTTTGTAATTTCTTGGTCACTTAGCTACCGAGGCGAAGGTCGTTGGTGTTGTTGGCCTGATGTCAAATTACAGGGTGACGCTCTAGTGCCCTGTCAATGTCCATGACACACATTTGTTTGGGGGGGGGGGGGGGGGGGGGACAAAAATCAGGGATTTATTACTAGCAATTAGAGTCCCTATTGTCTTCCATTCTTTCTATGTGCCGCAGTCATTGTAGTCTATTAGCCTTCATGATACCAGTGATTAGCGGGGTAAGTGAAGGTCAACCAGAGACACGAATGAAGACGGATTGTATCTGCAGCAAAGAACCTCAATGGCTCGGAACGCTGAAGAAGAAGAAGAAGAAGAAGAAGAAGAAGAAGAAGAAGAAGAAGAAGAAGAAGAAGAAGAAGAAGAAGAAGAAGAAGAAGAAGAAGAAGAAGAAGAAGAAGAAGAAGAAGAAGAAGAAGAAGAAGAAGAAGAAGAAGAAGAAGAAGAAGAAGACGAAGACGAATGTTCTGTAATTGTTTATAGCTTTGTTTCTTAATGTCCATATAAGATTTCTGTACTCTGCCAATAGAACAAGTAGTTTTGTGTGGGTGTCTTGTGTGGAGTAAGGAATAGAATTTATCATGATTGCTTTGTAAACATCTGTTCTTTGTTTCGTATGAGTGTTTAGGATGTTTTGTAGGAGATTTCTTGTTGGCATAATTGTGATGCATTCGTAATAGATATGCCCTTCTGTTTATTGGACGTTCCGTCAACATAGATGACACTGTAGTATTTGTTTAGTTAATTTTGCTGTTCTCTCTGTTGTTGGAGTCATGTTGTAAACAAGTCTATATGTTACTTCTCTAGCTTTTGGGGTAATCTGCTTGTTGTGAATATTAGAGATAGTTTCGGTATAATCTTTTATGAAATATCGATGTCCTCTTTTAATTCTGAGATGTACTGGATTTGCTTGTAGTTTAACTAAATGCTTGTAGATTGTATGTGTTTTCTTGTGTAGAAATTTTTCGTGTCCATTAATGGCTGAAATACATGTTTTGTCAAACGTCGGGAGAGTGCCAAAGTAATGTGAGGATGTATTCCTAATAGGTTTTACATAAGATAGCCTAATTCCTATGTAATAGTGTGTTAAAGGGTGTTTTTCTGGGTGTTGTAGGATTTCACCCACGTGTTTGATCCTAAGTGCATGTATTTTGGTTGTTATGTCTTGGAGGGCCATCTTTTTTGTCTTGCATGAGTATAGTATGTTTGATACTGTAGATGGTGCTGCAAAACAAAAAGCCTCTAATCTCTTTGTTTATGTTCGTGATAGTCTGATGTGGGGGAATCTAGGACTGTGCATAGATATAGTATTTTGGGAGGTAGTGACGAAAAATAACAATATGGGACTCCGAGGCCCCGTAATTGGAATGAGTACCGTAATTGGAATGAGTACACTTTTAATCCACGGGACTCTATCGAGGCCCCGAAATTGGACCGAAAACACTCTGAGGGCAAGTTTCAAAGTCCAAAGTCGGTCGGTCGGTCCTACCTGGCATAGCACAAAGCTATGGAAGTGTAATGGTGGTAGTAGCAAATATACAAGGGTTAAGTAGGTAAGGAACCTACGTCTGCTCTAGCAAACCGGTAGGGAATTTACTTGATCCTAAAAATTATGCTCAAAATTTATGGAGAAAATTGGAGGAAAGGTGCTAGTCACGGCCCTGGAACTTCAATTAACTCTCCCCACGACGCCTAACGGCATACGTGGAAGAAACAACAACAACAACAAACAACAACAACTTCTACCAAATATGGTGGTTGTTTTGTATTTGTACCTCTGTAACATATGTGTTATTTTCTTCTCTAGATTTTGCCATGTGTCTTTGTGTGTCTGATTTGGTTGAAATGGGAAGACTATTCCGTACAATTTTACAAGATTGTTTGATGTTAAGTCAAATGGAAAATCACCTTATTTTTCCATTTGCCTAAACCCATTATAATAGATTTGTGGACGTTTAATTTTGCCCCACTCCCTTTGCCGAAAAACGAGAACGTTTCCAAAATGATCCGTACAGATTTTTCAGTTGTCGGAAAGAAAATGGTATCGTCCGCATAAGCACGCAACTTTTGTTCACCCTTCCCTGGTATGAACGTACCCCTGACATTGTCGTCCTGTCGTATCTTTTCTAGAAGTGGCTCTAGAGCGAAAACGTACAGTAATGCCGACAAGGGACATCCCTGTCTCACTGACCTAGTCAACCTGAAAGAATTGGTTAGGGTATGGTTTAATAGAATCCGACTTTCCGGTTACAAATATAAAATTTTGTCCCATGTCTGAAAATAATTTCCCACGTTGCAGTGTGAGAGAGTTTTGTGGAGGTATGAGTGAGATATTCTGTCGAATGCTTTTTCTTGATCTAAAGAGAGAATTGAGGACTGGCAGTTTTTCAGATGTGTGTAGTTGATGATGTCCTTTATGAAGTGTGTGTGTTGCTGGATATTCGGTGTTGTTTCTTGTGCTTCGCCCAGGCTCTGGCGGGGATCTATCTATCTATCTATGTATCTGTCTGTCTGCTTGTCTGTCTGTCTGACCCGGCCCGGTTTCGCCCAGCTCCTGGCGGGGATCTATCTATCTATCTATGTATCTGTCTGTCTGCTTGTCTGTCTGTCTGTCTGTCTGACCTGGCCCGGTTTCGCCCACACCTGGCGGGGAGCGTCTCATTAAATTCATATAAGTAGTCATTATACATTCAAATACATTCTCTAAGCGTACAGCGTATGCGTTCGGCCCCTGGGCCCTCGCAGCTAATTTATTGGTTGCAGCTAGAAAATTTCATTTAATGTTAGGATTATTTAGTTTTTTAAATGTTGACGTATAATTTTTCAGTTATGGCCGAACACCAAATTTGATGTCTAATGTAGTGCTTTTTGATAAACAATATTTTTTGCTTTCTGTCTGGTGCGTACACAAATAAATCCGAAGGTTTTCCAACGCGTGAGCAGGCCACATATAGCTGTCCATGTGTGAAGCACGGATTTTCCAAATTTAGTCCACACACTTGTAGCGATTGTCCCTGTGCTTTGTTGATCGTCATGGCAAATGCAAGTCGCACCGGAAACTGCAGGCGTTTGAATTCGAATGGCATGTCTGTTGGAATCATTGGGATGCGAGGCAACAGTACATCAAAGGATAGACTTCTTCTTTTTTTAGACAAAAAAAAACAACAACCTGCATTTTAACAGGCGTGCTGCGTGTAAGGTATGCATAAGGTATGCACACCCACAGTATTGAATGAAAAATGTGATGTTGACACACACGCGGCCAACTTTTTTTTAAAAACAAAAACAAAATCAAGAATATACCCATTTAATTGTGTACTGACCTTCTCTCTGCCAAGCGAACGGAAAAAAACAAATGCTTCGATTACTTCAAAAGTTCCACTCCGAAAAAAAGAACAGAAATAAAATTATAACGTATCTAATCTAAAATAAATCCATTATTTTTAATGAACACTGGTTTTAAAAACATAAAAAGATGTGTTAGAAAATTTTCACTATTTAAATAATTGCATTACTTTTATAAAAATTATGAAAATGCCTTAAAGATTATATCATTATTTAGTATAACTCATATGCCTGTAAATAAGTATAGACAGAAAGTTTATAAATCTTTGAAAACAATGCAACAATCTATACATAAAATAATAGTGATGTTATTAAAAGTTATGACCCTTGAAATAACTTTTCTTATGTTAAGTCCCCTTGATGGAAACGATAAATATTAGCTGCCCGGCCCGCTTCGCCCAGGCTCTGGCGGGATCTATCTATCTATCTATCTATCTATCTATCTATCTATCTATCTATCTATCTATCTATGTATGTATCTATCTATCTATCTATCTATGTATGTTCGGCCCGTTCCCGTTAAAAATATAGATAGAATAGAAGAATAGATAGAAAATATGATTGGAAGAGATCTATCTAAACTAAACTTGGCTCCCGTTCCCGACTATCTGTCTGTCTGTCAGTCTGTCTATCTGTCTGTCTATCTGTCTGTCTGACCTGGCCCGGCTGCACCTCATTTAATTCATATAGATTTCTATAGCCAGGGGACTTAACATAAGATATAACAATGCTACTAAAAGTTATTTCCCTTTTTGTCATATATTTTTATATTTTCTTATGTTCAGTCATGTAATTACAAAATTAAATTTTAGGAAGGTAATAGCTGATAGCTGATAGATAAAACTATCACAGTTGGTTGCACAGGAATGAAAGGAAAACGTGTAGAAAATTTCATCTCAATCGGTTGGACCGTTCGCGAACGCATAAAGGATGGACATACATACATACACACAACGATTTATATATATATATATATATAGATATCTGACCCTGCTGAAGTTATTAATGTGTGGTCTGCTGTGC
Organism: Cepaea hortensis; assembly: GCA_963921405.1. NCBI lineage: Eukaryota > Metazoa > Mollusca > Gastropoda > Stylommatophora > Helicidae > Cepaea > Cepaea hortensis. The sequence continues at coordinate 84,522,744 of OY992893.1, forward strand.
TGTCTCCGAATTCAGCGTCATATTTTTTAAACATGTAGCTATTGAGCTGACGATAATTATATCCGTTTGACTTATACTTTCTAGAGATTTGGACATATTTCTCTTTGCCAGCATTTACCAACCTTTCGTGACATTTATTTTAGAAAAAGTGAGTGTTCTTCCCCACAGAGGAGAAATGTGCATAAGTATGGAATAAGTTACATTAAAAGTATCCATTTAGAATTTTAATATTAAACGTTAAACTCAAAAGTAGATTATACAAGGTAATTATGTAAAGATTGAAACATTGTTCGATAAGGAAGCTAACAGACTTATTATTAGTAATAAAAATTCTGACATTACAATTTTACTTTTCAATTTCTAAAAATTAAAAATGGAGATTTCAAGTTAGAAATTAATATTACAACTAAGTATATGATTTCCTTTTTCAAATCTTAGTACTCTCCCTTAGAACAATATTAGATTTTTATGTCCCTTACTCATTGCTTATAGGTATGTTTCTTTTACTACTTTTAGCTATCTGGTAATACCGCAGAATGCTTGAAGAGAACTATTAATATGTGTAGTGAGAAATCATGGCGGCTTCATGGCCTAGAGGTTAGCGACTTCTCTCCGTAATCTCGTATACTCTCGTAAGTAACGTGATGACTGTGAGAATCAGCAGTGGTCCGAATCGGGGTATGTGAGCCGGCCGCTCAGAAAGCAATGGCAAACTACTGAGAGTAATCTTGCTAAGAAATCAACAATCAGCTGAAAGATGTTGTTGTTGACAGCGATGTCCTGTAAAGGATATGCAAAAAAAAAAAAAAAAAGTGAGAAATCAATGCATTACTGTCATGTTATTATGATGTTTTAAATATGCTCTATGCAACTAGGGAAACACATGCCCAGTTGAATTGTATGATTTATTATTATAGGAGATATTTATGTTAAAGAAATGGGGGAGGGGTGACCGATTAGAAACCAATGCACCATTTGGCAGAGAGAGAGAGAGAGAGAGAGAGAGAGAGAGACGGAGGGGGAGAGAGAGAGAGAGAGAGAGAGAGAGAGAGAGAGAGAGAGAGAGAGAGAGAGAGAGAGAGAGAGAGAGAGAGAGAGAGAGAGAGAGAGAGAGAGAGACTATGAATTAAATGTAAAAACAATATAAATGACTTTTCCTCTAAACATAATATTTGTCTACATAAATCCCATAAATTCGCGCGGCCTTTCGCTAGCGCGAAAAATAGTGCATGCAGGCCTTGACTGTACCAAGAGGGCTGCGTGGTCTCGAGGTATGGTGTCCGCCTCGAGTGCAGGAGGTCCTGGGTTCAAGCCCCCGCGATGCCGGGATTTTTTCACGTGGACTTCTAGTAATATAATTCCCCCTGGTCTCTGGGTAGTGAGATCGGACACCCGTGTGTATTGTTGCGCACGTATAAAAAACCCTTGGAAGTTGAAAATTGAAAAAGAGTAGCCTAACGGCGCTCCCCAGGCAAAATTTCGAGTTAAAAATCTACCCAAAGTATTTCAGGATCATCGCCGGTGCTACGGAGGTCGTGCTTCTCCAGACTCAGGTTTGAATTAGGAGGAGAACGGAGCACTTATGGGTTGCACCCGTGTGCCGTGATGTTGATCCATCGACTAAACTAAACTTGACTGTACCAGACCAGGTTTTCTCCTGCTCTCTCCGCCGATTAATCTGTCACCTCGCTCATTCCTATCACCTAGGCCATAGCCACCAGTCACACCACTCACCTTTTCGTTGCCTAATCTGGCATTGAAAAGCCCCGAGGATGACAGTCATTTCAAAATTGTTGCACTGGTCCTCGGCCATGTTTAATTCGTTATAAAACATATCTACATCTTCTTCCTAACAGTCTGCTGTTGGTGCTTATACTTTACTTGAATTATGTTAATACTTAGAAGTTTACCTTGGGGTTTCACTTATAATACTCTATTTTGAGATTATCCAAAATCCTTTAATTGTCCTAGCACTCGTTTAATCCAAAATTGTGCAAACTCCAATTGTGTAGTCCTTCCCTGCTAAGTAAATAATTCTATACTTATCTAAACATCTCTTCCTGCACCTTTTTTTTTTTTTTGGCATATCCTTTACAGGACATCGCTGTCAACACCAGCATCTTTCAGCTGTATGTTGATTTCTTGGCAGGATTACGCTCGGCCGTCGTATTTCACCATTCTTTAATATAGTTATCTTCATTCTTTCTTGATATTATCTAACTGTCCATTCTGGCTAAGTGTTCTGACATTCCATGTTCCAACATTTAGTGTGTTTTTAACCTTTAATTTGCATACCGTTGCTTGACGACGATTGGGTATCACCTGTAGCACATGAGGTGCTTCATAGAACCTGTGCTTTTGTATGGATGTAAACCTTGGACAATGAGCAGACAAGCTGAAAACCATCTGATGGCTGTGGAAATGTGGTTTCTGAGAAGAATGAAAAGAATACCATGGACAGACAGAAAGAACTATGACCAAGTCCTACAAGAAACAAATGAAGATCGTAAACTGATTAGAGACATTAGACGTAGACAGTCACTTATATTTTGGTCACGTTATGAGAAGAAATGACTTGGAGAACTTGGTAACGACTGGCAAGATCGAAGGGAAGAGAACAAGGGGAAGACAGAGAAGTAAATACTGGGATGGCTTGGGCACGTCGCATGGTGGAGACAGAAACACGGAGCTGATCCACGACCCTGGTGATCGAGTGAGATGGCAAAACATGACCGCCCACGCTTATCGGCATGGCACATGATGGATGGATGGTGAATATGCAGTCTTCTATTTTCATTCTTAATGTTATCAAAGTTTGGGATGTGTGTGGTAAATTTCCTTTAAATTGTGTGGCCCTAAAAGGAGGCCAGTAAAAAAATGTTTTTCCCCACAGAGGGGAAAAATTAGTTCAAATCTTCGGGTATACATTGCAAGTATGCATTTAGTATTTTAATATTAATTGTTAAACAAAATAGTAGATTATAAAAGATAATTAAGTAAAGATTGAAACATAGTTCTGTACAGAAGCTAACAGATTTATTATTGGCAATATAATGTTTGACGTTACAATGTTACTATTCAAATTGCAAAACATTAAGAAGAGATTTCATTTTCGTAATTAAAATTAAATCTAAGAATATGATTTTTTTTCTCAAATCGTAGTTATTTCCCTTAAAAGAATAGTGGATGTTTATGTCCCTTATTTATTCATTCAGTAGCATGTCCTTTGCAGAACCTCGCTCCCATAACAACCTTCCAGAATACCTCTCGATCATACGCAAGATATCCCGCGTCCGATATACCCATCTGGAGATCATCCGCCACATCCTGCACCTATCTTCTCTTTGGCCTTCCTCTTCCTCTCTTCCCAGGCATATACCCTTCCATTATGGTTCTCTCCAAACTTTCATGACGTTTCGAGTGACCAAAATATTTCAATTTTCTTTGTTTTATCGTTTTAATAATAGCCAACCTTCTTCAATATTCAGCTCTTGAAGTATGGATGCATTTGTTCTTTTCTTTACCCAAGATATTCTTAGAACTCGTCTATAACATTTATATTCAAAGGCATTTATGCGCTGTTCAGCTTGTTTAGTAAGTGTCCAGGTCTCACAGGCGTATGTTGCAATGGGAAAGATGCATGCTCTTAAAAATTTAATTTTTGTAGTTCTGTCTGTCCCATTCCATAATTTATTCAGTTGTTTTAGTCTTTGAAGAGCAATTGATAGTCGTCTTTTAATTTCTTTCATTGTGTCACCGTTGTTGGTAATCAATGACCCAAGATATTCAAAATTTTCCACCACCTCCAATTTTTCCTCATTAATATATATTTCTTTCTCCATAGTGGTTTTATCTGTATGCATTATCTTTGTTTTTGCTATGTTAAGATATAAGTTGTGATTTTCACTATTCAATTAGGTTGAGGCTATTAGGTTTTCTATACCAGTCTGTGTTGTGGATAGCAATACCGAATCATCAGCATACCGAATCTGTGGTATGTCATGACCACCGATATTTAGGGCATCATAAAACTCCCTGTTTATATCATCTCTTACATTTCTCATTATATTTTCGGCGTACAGGTTAAACAAATAGGGTGACAGCATGCAGCCCTGACGGATTCCTTGCTTGATGACAACCCAATCTGATGCCTCGCCATCTATTCTAGCCGCTGCTTGTTGGTCTAGATAGAGCATTCTTATGAGTTGTATTACATGTGGTGGAAAGCCCATATCCTTCATGATTTCCCAAAGTTTATGATGTTGTACACAGTCAAATGCCTTTTAATAATCCACAAAACATGAGAATAGGTCTACATTAAATTCTCTGCACTTCTCTATTATTAAACGCATATTGAGAATGTGATCTCTTGTTCCTCTTCCTTGTCTAAATCCAGCTTGAACTACGTTAATCTCTTCTTCCATTTTCTTACGAAGTCTTCCCATTATGATTTTTAGTAGAATTTTACTTGCATGACTGATCAGGGCAACAGTTCTATAGTTTGTGCATAATTTCAGGTTGCCCTTTTTTGGTATTGGAATGAAGATAGTTCTCTTCCAATCTTTTGGCCATATACCACATTTCCATATCTTTTTACATAATGCGTGATAGATTTGTATGCTTTCTTCTCCTCCCGCTTTAATTAGTTCAGCTGGTAGCTCATCACATCCAGGTGATTTACCATTCTTCATGTTCTTTATTGCCCATGCAATTTCATCTAATGAGGGTTCAGGTTCTGTCTCTGCTATTGTTGGCTCAAGTATCTCATTCATATCCTCACTGTCACTCATACATTCCACTGCAGTACTCCTGCCATCTTTCTAGAATTTGTCTAGACTCTGTTAAGGTATTTCCCATCTTGTCACATACAACATTCAATTGAGGCTGAACATTTCTTGTCAATAACTTAATTTCTTTGAACATTTAGTAATCTCTTCCAGTCTTATGATATTGCTCTATTCTGGTACAGCAATCTTGTATATATTGATTTTTGTCCTTTCTTGTGTTCTTTCTTATTTCTCGATTTATACTTCATCCTGCTGTCATCGGATTCACCTCCTTTCTGTTTCAGTTCCCTTCGTTGTTTTATTAATTCTAACGTGTCTGATGTAATCCATGGCTTAAGTTGCTTTTTCTTGGTCGAAATTAAATCTTTGGCTGCAGTTATCAAGATATCTCTAGCTTGTACTGCCAGTTCATCAGGTGTCATTTCTTCTTGTACAGACATCAAGACTCCAAAACGATTCCTAACTTCTACTGCGTATGCATCTGGTATGTTTGTGAGACCAAAACGAAGTGGCCTTGGTCCTCGGGTAAGCTTTTTGAGTTTTAATTTCAGATCTGCTTCTAATAACTGATGATCTGTATCACAGTCTGCACTCCGTAGGGTTTTTGCAGATGTTATGCTTGATCTGTATCTTCTTTGTATTAAAATATAATCTATCTGATTTTTGGTAATACTGTCCGGGGACTTCCATGTGAAGAGTCTTCTTAGGAGTTGTTTAAAAAGTGTGTTGGCTATCATTAACTCATTTTCTGTGCAAAATTCAATTAATTTGTCACCTGCATCATCTCCGTGTCCCAATCCAAATTTTCCTAAAACATGTCTCTCATTTTCAGCTCTTCCTGTACCTACTTTTGCATTAAAATCTCCCAGTATTATGGCTATATCATTATGACCAATCTTATTTAATGTGTCTTGCAGTGTGTCGTAAAAATCTTCAATTTCGTCCTCCTCTGCTGTTGAAGTAGGTGCATATATCTGTAGGAGTGTTGTGTTGTTTGGTCGGCCTTTAAATCTAATAGTGAGGATTCTATCACTAACTGGGTTATATCCCAGTAAAGCTTTTGCAGTTGTTTTATCTAAACAAAATGCCACTCCACTCTGGCCTCCGACATCTCTACCAGAATAAATGAAAAGACTTCCATTTTCAGTTGTAAAATGTTCCTTGCCTTTCCAGCGATGTTCACCGATTCCTAAAATTTGAATATTTAATCTCTCAATCTCATCACATACTACTTTAAGCTTCCCCTCATCCAGACTTCTCACATTCCACGTTCCTATGTCCCTTATTCATTGCTATAGGTGTGTTTCTTTTAGTTATCTGGTAATTCCGTAGAATGCTTGAAGAGAATTATTAATATGTGTGGTGAGAAATCAATGCATTACTGTCATGTTATTATGATGTTTTAAATATGCTCTATGCAACTAGGGAAACACATGCCCAGTTGAATTGTATGATTTATTATTATAGGAGATATTTATGTAAAAGAAATGGAAGGGGGGGGGGTGCGATTAGAAAGTAATGCACCCCTTTACAGAGAGAGAGAGAGAGAGAGAGAGAGAGAGAGAGAGAGCAAGAGAGAGAGAGAGAGAGAGAGAGAGAGAGAGAGAGAGAGAGAGAGAGAGAGAGAGAGAGAGAGAGAGAGAGAGAGAGAGAGAGAGAGACGGAGGGATGGGGAGAATTATTTGTTCACAATGAATTAAATGTACAAACAATATAAATGACATTTCCTCTAAACATAATATTTGTCTACATAAATCCGATAAACTTGCACGCCCTTTCGCTAACGCGAAAAATAGTGCATGCAGGCCTTGACTGTATCAGACCAGGTTTTTCTCCTGCTCACTTCGCCGATTAATCTGTCACCTCGCTCATTCCTGTCACCCAGGCGTCCTAGGCCATAGCCACCAGTCACACCACTCACCTTTAAGTTGCCTAATCTGACAGTCATTTGCGCAAAGAAATATGTGGCTTGTCTTTCCCTTTTATAGCGAACCTCGTGAGCAATACTGGGCTGATGTTTGCGCATGTGGACTAGCTGTCCCTTTTACCAGTGTCCCACGCCATCAGGCAAACCCACTCCAACATCTGAGGTAATTGTAATTGACGTCCCCAAGTCAAGGACGAGAAGTCAATATTGTATTGTATTGTATTGTATTTATATCAACATCTTATTCAACCCGCCTGTGTCATAATTGGGGTATATAGTGTCCATACATTATTTCGTATAACAGATGGTTATATGTTTCTAACTGACACTTTTGCTATTTAACTTGAGTGCATTATATAATCAAGCGTGTACATAGAATACCCAAATAATACTACGGACATGGCCAGAGTACCAACAGGAAAGTTCTGCCATAACTATGATGCTGAAATTGAGACAATCAAGATAGCAACAGAGAAATTACAAAATACCAACCATGGTACACAACCTGTGGTGCTATTGACAGATGCAAAATCAGTACTCAAGGCGCTCGTGTCTGGGAAATTGCAAGTACTAAGGACACTACTTTCTGAACTTAGCAGTCTGCATAAGGTCACCATACAGTGGATACCATCCCACTGTGGAATACCTGGAAACGTCAGAGCTGATCGATTGGCTAAAGAAGGAGCAAAAGAAGAACAGCCTGATCTGCCCGTTACATACCACCAAAAGAAAAGATTGATCAAATCAGTCAGAAAGCCACCAAAACCTGCTCAAAATGACTACCACGTTATGGACAGACCAGAACAGGTCATTATTCTGCGCCTCAGAACAGGATACACTAGATTACGCAACCACATGTATACACAATTCAAGATTGGTGAATCAGTCATGTGCACATGTGGATTGGCGTCGCAGACAGCAGAGCATATATATTCCAAGACTGTCCAAATTACAACATATCCAGGCAAACCTTCTGGCCTAGAGAGAGGATAGTGGAAGATAAACTCTCTTGACCGCTGGGTGAACTGCAGTTATAGACATATTTCAAGCGAACGAAAGAAGAAGAAGAAGAAGAAGAAGAAGAAGAAGAAGAAGAAGAAGAAGAAGAAGAAGAAGAAGAAGAAGAAGAAGAAGAAGAAGAAGAAGAAGAAGAAGAAGAAGAAGAAGAAGAAGAAAGAAGAATCAAGCTGGTGCATTTATGTAATTTAATATTGACTCGTCCTTGACTTGAGGACGTAAATTACAAATACCTCAGAAGTTGGAGTGGGTTCACCTGATGGCGTGGAACACTGGTAATAGGAAAGCTAGTCCACATGCAAACATCAGTCCAGTGTGGACATCCTCGAGTTCAAAGCCAGTCAACGAAACAATTATATTATTGATAAACTAACATATGAACCGCTAGTAACTAATAAACAAATGTACCTCACAGAAACACTGTGTTTAGAATCCAAACATGCCACAAAACAAACATACCATAAACAACTCCATTGTATTACATGTATATATATGTTTTGCGTATCCTTTTACAGGACTTAGCTGTCAACAGCAGCATCTTTCAGCTGTCTGTTGATCTCTTGGCAAGATTACGCTCAGTAGTTTGCCATTGCTTTCTGAGCGGCCGGCTCAGTATCCGCAAGTCACGAGCGGGGGTCGAACCACCTCAGTTCTCGCTCCGCTGCGAGACTCTGCGTGATAAACGGGATTACAGAGAGAAAGTGTTGTAACCCCACAGCCAGAGAGACCGGCATTACATGTATATAGTTTCTCAAAATGAAGACCTTGTCCAGCCACACAGAATCAGTTCCACTCGAGGCTCTAGTTCAGAAGCCTGTGTGATCCTGTAGCGAAGCAGGTCGCAGATTCCACGGATTTAAATTGGTTATTGCTGAAGCGTTTAAGGATTCATCCGAGAAAGTGGGTAATGGTTTAAAAATTAAATTTCTACATGAAAAATTCAAAATGCAAACAGTAAAGAGAAATTTAATTTTTAAATTTTTTTGTCGAAATTTAATCTTTAATTGTTGAAATGTTATTGTTGAGATTTTTTTTTTTTTTTTTTTTCTATCAATGATAGTGACTTATTGCATAAGATGTTTTTAATTTTCTGAAATACATCTTTTGTTTGCCCTATTCTGTTCTTAAGCTCTTTTGTTTACCTACCATCTGATGTTATAAATTACCCCGAGTATATAAAATTATCCACTTAGTTAAGACTTTTCTCTTCTATTTTGATTTTTCTATTAGTGTTCATAATGTATATCTTGCCTATTGTATCCCTTTTACTTCCACACATCTGTATTGCTCTTCACCAATTGTCAACATTTATTGCCTTTCTTATTCTTCTCATTAAAATTCTGAGTAGAATCATAATTTTATAGACATCTGTAAAGAAGGTTGTTTGTCATTTATATCCTTCTTAGCAGTGACCATATGGTCGATGACCATTTTCATTGTCTAAAATAGCGTCTAGTAAGATACGGGACACACGGTTGAGAAATTTTACCAAATAGCAGAAAACCGGTTGTGCTGTAATCAAAGAGAATGTTAATGTTAAGTAGTATAAAACGTTGAAAGTCGGTTAGAAGGTGTGTTAGATGATATTCAAGTGATCAATAATGCCTAATGCAGACATGGTTTTAAGAAAGGCCGACTTCATAATATGCACTGTTGGTTAGATGGAGACTTGACGCTATTGCGGATGTGAAATTACAAAGTGAGATAGAGGTGGACAAAGTAAGAAATGTTATTTTAGCTTGACTTCGAGGAAAACCCTTGTATTGTTGAGAGAAGGAACAATGGAATGTTAGTGTAGCAGACATTGTCGTAATGAAAGTTGAAGATTTCATTCATGGGAAATGGCCTCTTGATGTTAAATCCTCAGATGCTATCGAAACTATCCCAGTTGGGGCCACAGACTGCATTGCCATAATAAATGTTGTTTTGTCGGTTTCATTGGAGCTCATGTACAACGAAGGTTTAGAGTTCTTGGTGCTGTGAAATGGAAAAGTTGTAAAGCTATCTATGAAAGGCAGAGACACTTTGTGACAGAAATAAAAACCAAGAGTGTGGAGAGATGTGCGAATAGTCTGTATAAGTGCTTCTTTAGCAGATACTCTGGAATGGTAAGATGAAGCTTGCGGTAATCTAAAATGGAGGAAAGTGTTGACATTGATGATTATTTAGTGTGAAATGCTTTTTCAGATAAAAGTTCAAGACACTCTTGACATAACTACAGAAGCTACATTTTTCCTAATTTGAGTAACACATTTTTCTTAATTTGGTCGATGTATTTCTTACTTTTCTATACATATTTCTTAGTTTGGCCGACATACATTCCTATTTTTGTTTATAAGTTTAGTTGAAATATTTCTTAATTCGGCCAACATTTTTGTTACTTTCACTAGCATATTTTCTTACTTTTTATAAGTTTGGACGATAAATTTATATGTTTGGTTGAAATATTTCTTAATTTGGCCAATATTTTTCCCGTTTGGTTAACATATTTTCCTACTTTTTATATGTTTGGAAGAGACATTTATAATTTTGGCTGAAATATTTCTTTATTTGGCCAATATTTTCTCCAATTTGGCTATAAAAATTTTCCTACTTTGCTTGACATTTTTCTTACTTTGGTTAATAATTTTCTTCATGTGCTTAACATATTTTTTATTTTTGCCAACCCTTTTCATACTTTTCCATACATATTTTTTAGTTTGGCCATTATTATTCCTAATTTAGCTAACATCTTTCTTGTTTTGGTCATCAGTTTTTCTTAATTTGGCTAACATATTGTCTGAGGAGGCCATCAATTTTTCTCAGTTTGGTAAACATTTTTCTTTCGTTGCCATAGATATTTCTTAGTTTTGCCATACTTTTTCTTAATTTAGCCAACATGTTTCCTAATTTGGTTAACAAGTTTTCTTACTTCGGTCGACATATTTCTTGATCTGGCAAACATGCTTATTACTTTGGCTAATATATTTTCTTACTTTGGCTGACATATTTTCCTACTATTTATAAGTTTAGTCGAGATATTTCTTAACTTGGCCTACATTTTTCTAATTTGAGTAACACATTTTCTTATTTTCGTCGACTTATTTACAAGTTTAGAGAAGATATTTATAAATTTGGTTGAAACATTTCTTAATTTGACCACCATTATTAATAGTTTGGCTTAAAAAGTGTTTACCTACTTTTGTAAGTTTGGTTATCTCGTAATTTGGATAACATTGTTCCTAATTTGGGTAACAGATTGTCTTATTTTGGTTGACATATTTATATGTTTGGTTGAGATATTTCTTACTTTGACCCCCCCCCCCCCCCCCATATTTGGCGAACATATTTCTTCCTTCGTTATACATGCTACTTAGTTTTACCTGCATCTTTTTTCTTAATTGGGCAATTATTTTTCTCACTTAGGTAATCATCTTTTTCTTACTTCATTATTCATATTTCTTAGTTTGTCCATCATTTTGCATATTTTATTACTTCGATTGACATATTTCTTGATTTGACTGACATTTTTTTTTTACTTTTTGTAAGTTTGGTCGAGCTAATTATTACTTTGGCCAACATCTTTAATAATTTGGATAACATATTTTCTTATATCGGTTGACATATTTATAAGTTTGGTTGAGATATTTCTTACTTTGACTAACATTTTTATTACTTTGGCTAACAAATTTCCTTATTTTTTATAAATTTGGTCGAGATATTTGTAAGTTTGGTTGAAATGTTTTTTACTTTGGCCATAATGTTTAATATTTTGGCTAAAGTTTTTCCTACTTTTTATAAGTTTTATTGAGATATTTCTTAATTTGGCCAACATTTTCTAATTTGGCTAACATCTTTCTTAGTTTGGCAGTCATCATCGGCCAACATAATTTTGCAAGATGGAAAAAGTACTGAACGATAAAAAGATGTGCTTTGCCTTCATTTGTATTCCTATGTTGTGGTCATGTCAAGTAGCATATGAAAGTAGATACTTGAGTACAGTTACTGTCTTAGAAGAATATGGAATAGACCAGGTCACGAGACTACTGAATACAGTATGATACAGGAGATATACCTTCTGAAATATGAAATTACATCTTTATTACAAGCCTGGAGAAATTAAGAGTCTTGGAATGTGATCAGCATCAAACATTTAGTATACTGACATACATCACGAATATTTCGCTAAGAATCCTAATGTAAAAAGGAAGACCATGCACCACGAAATAGAGGAAGGACAATGTGGGTTTGTAGAATCCAATAGTGTGGGTTTGTAGAATCCAATAGTATAGCAGATATCTATTTGGTGAGAACATTACCTGAGCATCCCATAGAAGTATACAATGGCATACATTTTTGTTTTACTGACTACTCAAAGGATATACATAGTAACATCATACTAGATGGCTGATTCTATAGGTTGGTGCAGATTTCATTTGACACGTTTAACTTTTTCTTCTGATAGAGAAAGAGAATGTTTAAACATTACATAGACTGTGTACTTTGCCTGGATGTGATATGTGGACACAGAGCTGACAAGTTCACCAATATCTAATGGTAATAGAAAGGTGGTTTCTGAGGAAAATACACTTTTAGAATGACGTAATATCAGTATCATTAGATATGTCGCTGATATAATATAACAGGCATACAGGAAGACTTTTATAGAGACAGACATGTGGACCGACAGGAAGACAGACCAGCTCACTTTTGGAACAAGGATCCAGTGTAATAAGGGTATACATTCCCCGACTGGCGTTGATGATCACACATCTCCTCTCTGACTATGAGACCTACTTAGTCTTATACTGTGATGAAGTGGTTATACTCGTGTCTGCTGCTTTTGAGGCTGCCTTTTGTTGTATTGAGGCTGTGCTGTCCTTTGGTGTTACTCAGTGACCCTAGGACGATCCATAACATAGAAAAGAGATAAAGGGAGATCATTTTAAGCCTCTGAAGCTCTGTTCATGAGGTATTGGAATCACTCCCATACACGGCGGCCATCACAAGTTAGGTCCCCTGGTTCGACAACTTATAGAACACAATTTTTCTGTAGTACCCCTCTTAACCACGTATCTCAGATGTACCCTCACAATGTGACCAGAAGCAACGCTACTTTGACCAGATGTACCCATTACCTATGTGTCCCAGATGTATACTTATGCATGTGACTGGAAGCAATGCCCCTTTGACCGGTTGTAGCCATTAACCACGTGTCCCAGATGTATCCTTAAGCATGTGACCAGAAGCAACTGCCCTTTGACCAGATGTAACTATTACCCATGTGTCTCAGATGAATCCTTAAGCATGTGACTGGCTTTATGTAACTTCCACCATGTGGTCCAGTTTAAGCCATTAACATGTCCCAGATGTATCAGCATATGGCTGAATACAACGCCCCTTTGACTGGCTTTAACCATTAGCCAAATGTCCCAGATGTATCTCTTAGACATGTGACCGGAGGCAAGGCCACCTTCGACCGGATGTAACCATTACCCACGTGTCCTTGATGTAGAGAAGAATGATTAAAACCCTGGGCAGATAGAAAGAGCAATAAGATATCTTGAAACAAGTTGTTAGCTATCAAAGAGAATTTGTTACTCACACAGAATAAGACAATCAATTCTTTGGGCATGTCATGAAAGGAGGAAGGTTGGAACATGTCAACACAATGGGAACACTAGAGGGAATGAGGTTGGAGGGAATGAGACAGGATGAGACCAAAAGAGAAGTAGCTGAATAGTTTGACATCATGGCTAGGAGGAACTATGTATTAGAAATGACTGGAAGCTTGAGAGATAGAAGGCTGTGGACAGACATGTTCTCCAATACCACACGGCATGGACTTTAAGAAGATGTAAACGTCACTTCAAAACGTCTTGGGGCATATTCGGTACATGGTGTTAGCCCCAAATGTATACACATCAACTGATTTTTATTGGGTGATGTGACCAATATTATGTTAGTTGCTTTTACTTCTCAGGACATTCATTTGTTAGGTAACTCTTGTCTTACCCTGTTATTCTTGGTTAGTTCTCTTTCCATAACCATACTTCTCCTTAAGTATACTTTTATGTCATGGCACTCACTACTACTGCAATCTCAATTACAGAGAAGGAAAGAAATTTGGGGATGTAGTACACAGCAAGAAGTTAGAAGGCGCTAAAGGGAATAATGGATGCAGTGGTTGAAGAAAGTGAAAAAATGGGACTTTGAAAACTAGAAAGATAGAAGTCATGGCGATATCAAAGAAACAGATCGTGCCTAAATGCACAATTCAAAATTGAGTTGAGTTGAGTTAAGAACCGACATCACTGCACTCGGGACATTCCCATACGTGCTCCATCACCATAAAAATTGATACTTTGGGGCAAATGCAGATATTAAAATATCTAGGCACATGGATAACATCAGACAGAAGATGCATTACAGAGATAAAGAATAGAATTAGGACCAGCAAATACTGCATTCTATCAGATGAAGAACATTTTATGCAATATGTTCTGTCATTGGGAGTCAGAGAAAGAATATTAAGTGTTACATAGAAATAGTTTTAACATACAGCTACCAATCTTGGACAATTAGTAAACAAGCAAACAAATCCCTGGAAGCCTTGGAGATGTGGTTTTATAGAAGAATGCTGAAAATTCCCTGGGCAGCCAAAATGAGCAATCCTGAAATTTTGAGTGAAGCTAAGAAGCAAAGGCAACTTATCACAAACATAAGAATCAGTCATAATTGTGGTGGCTACATCATGAGAAGACAACAACTGTAACATGTTGTGACAACCGGAAAGACTGAGAGAGAGAGAGAGAGAGAGAGAGAGAGAGAGAGAGAATGAGAGAGAGAGAAGAGAGAGAGAGAGAGAGAGAGAGAGAGAGAGAGAGAGAGAGAGAGAGAGAGAGAGAGAGAGGAGAGAGAGAGAGAGAATTCTCAACAGTCTTGTGTCGTGGCATGGAAAAGAGACAACACAAGAATTGAAATATACTGTTGGAAGCCACAAGATGTGGAGAAGAATGATCGCCTATGCCAGTCAGCAAGGCACTTGATGATGATAACACAGAGAAAAGCCCTCTAGATAACTAAACATAAAAAGCTGTAAGTTGGTGCCGCTCTATGTGTGGTCAGTGACCCCTTAAATTGGTCCTTGAAAGTTGAGAAAAGTAGCACGGCATTTAACACACAGAATGGTTACAGTCTAGCCAGTTAGAGAACATATTTTAACATACACAATGGTATAGTCTATCCAGTTAGAGAACACATTTTAACATACACAATGATACAGTATATCCGGTTAGAGAACACATTTGAACATACACAATGGTACAGTCTAGCCAATTAGAGAATACATTTTAACATGAGTCCTGACTGAAATGAGCATGTTTGTTGTTATACTTGGGCTCCCACGCCCACCCAGCCTAACTTGGGTCCCAGCAAATGATCAGGACAGTAAAATTGGCTGGCATTACACTGACCACATCAGTCACCAAGTGCCAGTTCATTCAGTAGCATGTCCTTTTCAGAACCTCGCTCCAATAACAACCTTCCGGAAAACTTCTCGATCACAAGCAAGATGTCTCGCGTCTGATACACCCATCTGGAGATCGGCCACATCCTGCACCCATCTTCTCTTTGGCCTTCCTCTTCCTCTCTTCCTAAGCATGTACCCCTCCATTATTGTTCTCTCCAAAGTTTCATGACGTTTCAAGTGACTAAAATATATCAATTTTCTTTGTTTTATCACCTGTAATAGCCAATCCGCAATTCCAGCGCAAATTGGCCTTATCAGTCACACTCGCTACCGCCATAGTTAAAAGTTATTATGCCTTTTTAAAGCACAAACTATCGTCTGTCAAGACGGCAAGGTGCCAATGAATAGCCAATCCGCTTCAATATTCAGCTGTTGAAGTATGGATGCATTTGTTCTTTTCTTTATCCAAGGTATTCTTAGAGCTCGTCTATAACATTTATATTCAAAGGCGTTTATGCGCTGTTCAGCTTGTTTAGTAAGTGTCCAGGTCTCACAGGCGTATGTTGCAATGGGAAAGATGCATGATATTAAAAATCTAATTTTTGTAGTTCTATCTGTCCCACTACATAATTTATTCAGTTGTTTTAAGTCTTTGAAGAGCAACTGATAGTCGTCGTTTAATTTCTTTCATTGTGTCACCATTGTTGGTCATCAATGACCGAAGATATTCAACATTTTTCACCACCTCCAATCTCTCCTCATTACCATATATTCCTTTCTCCATAGTAGTTTTATCTGTATGCATTATCTTTGTTTTTGCTATGTTATGATATAAGTTGTGATTTTCACTATTCAATTGGGTTGAGGCTATTTTTCTATTCTATTCTGTGATGTGGATAGTAATACTGTATCATCAGCATATCAAATCTCTGGTATTTCATGCCCACTGATATTTAGGGCATCATATTGCTCCCTGGTTATATCATCTCTGACATTTCTCATTATATTTTTGGTGTACAGGTTAAACTAATAGGATGACAGCACACAGCCCTGATGGACTCCTTGCTTGATGTCACACCAATCCGATGTCTCGCCATCAATTCTAACCGCTGCTTGTTGGTCTAGATAGAGCATTTTTACGAGTGATGGAAATGTGATGGAAAGCCCATATTCCTCATGATTTGCCAAAGTTTATGATGTTGTACACAGTCAAATACCTTTTAATAATCCACAACACATGAGAATACGTTTACATTAAATTCTCTGCACTTCTCTATTATTAAACGCATGTTAAGTATGTGATCTCTTGTTCCTCTTCCTTGTCCAAATCCAGCTTGAACAATGTTAATCTCTTCTTCCATTTTCTTACGAAGTTTCCCATTATGATTTTTAGAAGAATTCTTCTTGCGTGACTGATCAAGGCAACAATTCTATAGTTGGTGCATAATTTCAGGTTGCCCTTTTTTGGTATTGGAATGAAAATAGTTCTCTTCCAATCTTTTGGCCATATACCATATTTCCATATCTTTTTACATAATGCGGGATAGATTTGTATGCAGGGCAACAATTCTATAGTTGGTGCATAATTTCAGGTTGCCCTCTTTTGGTATTGGAATGAAAATAGTTCTCTTCCAATCTTTTGGCCATATACCATATTTCCATATCTTTTTACATAATGCAGGATAGATTTGTATGCTTTCTTCTCCTCCCTCTTTAATTAGCTCAGCTGGTATCTCATCACACCCTGGTGATTTACCATTCTTCATATTTTTTATTGCCCATGCAATTTCATCTAATGAAGGTTCAGGTTCTGTCTCTGCTGTCATTGGTGTATGTATATCATTCATATCCTCAGTCATTCATATCATACATTCCACTGCAGTATCCTGCCATCTTTCTAGAATTTGTCTATTTCCTAATTTTTCACAGATAACATTTAATTGAGGTTGAACATTTCTTGTCAATAACTTCATTTCATTGAACATTTCGTAATCTTTTCCACTCATGATATTGCTCTATTTTAATACAATAATCTCGTATATACTGGTTTTTGTCCTTTCTTGTGTTCTTTCTTATTTCTCATATTAAAGATTTATACTTCATCCTACTGTTATCAGATTCTCCTTTCTTTTTCAGTTGCCTTCGTTGTTTTATTATTTCTAACATGCATGGTGTAATCCAAGGCTTATGTTACTTAGTCCAGGTTGGAATTAAATCTTTGGCTGCAGTTATCAAGATATCTCTAGCTTGTACTGCCAGTTCATCAGGTGTCATTTTCTCTTGTACAGACATCAAGACCCCAAACGATTCCTAACTTCAACATTGTATGCATCTGGTATTTTTGTGAGATCAAAACGAAGTGACATTGGTCCTCGGGTAAGAAGAGGCAACTGGTATATAAAAATATGGAGCTGGCACCATATTATTGCCTAATGAACTGGAAAATGGTTTGTTGCTTTATATTTTAAAAATTAGCCGTGAAAGAGCACTGGGCTCAGCAACTGTAGTTATAAACAACATGTGTTGGTTGATAGTACTGTGGCTGGGGAAAGGTGGGGGAGGAGAGAACAGATTTCAATCATATTTGCTAATTAAATTTTCATTGGGTTTATTTTTTATGTGTTCCCCAACATTGTGCATTTCTCTATGTACAGACAATATATATGTTCATATCCTTGTGTACACACAATATGTAAGTACATATCCCTGTGTACACACAATATGTAAGTACATATCCTTGTGTACACACAATATGTAAGTACATATCCCTGTGTACAGGCAATATGTAAGTATATATCCCTGTGTACAGACAATATGTAAGTATATATCCCTGTGTACAGAAAATATGTAAGTATATATCCTTGTGTACACACAATATGTAAGTACATATCCCTGTGTACACACAATATGTAAGTACATATCCTTGTGTACACACAATATGTAAGTACATATCCTTGTGTACACACAATATGTAAGTACATATCCCTGTGTACAGGCAATATGTAAGTATATATCCCTGTGTACAGACAATATGTAAGTATATATCCCTGTGTACAGAAAATATGTAAGTATATATCCTTGTGTACACACAATATGTAAGTACATATCCCTGTGTACACACAATATGTAAGTACATATCCTTGTGTACACACAATATGTAAGTATATATCCCTGTGTACAGACAATATGTAAGTATATATCCCTGTGTACAGAAAATATGTAAGTATATATCCTTGCATATACACAATTGACACACAGAGATGTGGTTCCTTAGATGAAAGTTGCGAATTCCTTGGCCTGCCGAAGTAACTAATGACGAATGCCTTAAAGAGGCTGGCGAAACTAGAATATTATATACAACAATAAGAAAGAGACAAACAGCTTTCTTTGGTCATGTAATGAGAAGAGAGGCGCTGGAGAACATCGTGACAACTGGAAACATCGAGGGGAAGAGAGGCAGAGGTAGACCACGATGGGAAATGATGCTGGATGGATTGCGACGGTGGCATGGAGGAATATCAATGGCAGAGTTTATCCAGAAAACCAAAGACAGAGATCTGTGGAGAATCATGAACGCCCATGCCAGTCGGCACGGCACTTGATAATGATGATGATATCCTTGCATCTACACAATGTGTAAGTATATATCCTTGCATATACACAATATGTAAGTACATATCCCTGTGTACACATGTAAATATACATACAATCACCTTGTAACTGCTACAACATGCACATATTCCTCTTTAATAAATAAAGACAAAAATTCTCAATGCAACCAATAAAGTAGACATACATTGTCCTTGCAAAAAAAGACATGCACTCTTCCTGTCCACATAGCATACTTTAATGTGACCAATAAAGCAGACATTCTCTATGTGTTCAATAAAGCAGACATTCTCTATGTGACTAATAGGGCAGACATACTTTCTTTATGTGACCAATAAAGCAGACACTTTATGTGACTAATAAAACAAACATACCTTCTCCATGTCACCAATAAAGCAGACATACTTTCTTTGTGTGACCAATGAAGCAGACATACTTTCTCCATGTGACCAATAAAGCAGACATACTTTCTCTAAGTGGCCCATAGAGCAGGCAGACATTCTCTATGTGACCAATAAAGCAGACAGACTTTCTCTATGTAACCAATAAAACAGACATACTTTCTCTATGTGACCAACATATAAAAACAGATATCTGCAGACACAACTTACATTCAAACACAGGACTTTGCATTGCAAGCTTCAGCTAAAGATTCATTTTCTAACTACTATGTATCTTCTGCAAGACACTGAGATCAACCACATGTTGAATTTCTTAACAATTTTACGTTCAGTACTTTGCCTTTGCTTTCTGAACGAGATAATTTAATGCAAGTGTTGGGGTTTAACCCCATACCCTGCCATCAAAGCACAGGAAACTTAAGAGCAAGATCTCTGAAACTTTCAGCCTTCTGTAAAGATTCACTGCACTGCTTTATAATTGGTTGATTCATTTATGTAGTATGGATATGCAGAAATGTGGTGAAATATGTCGGACAATAAATTAATGCACAATCTAATGCCTGTCTTTGTTTGTTGCTTTGAACCCAAGCGTAGTCCATACACACTACTTCCAGTAGTGCTGGACTGAATTTTGCGCGTGGATTAGCTTTCCCTATTAACAGTGTCCCTCACCATCAGGCGAACCCACTCCGATGTCAGAGGTACTGGTAATTAACATCACCAAGTCAAGGACGATAGGTCAACATTTTAGTCCAACTGTCCAGTGTAGGGGTTGAACATGCAGTCTTATCCTTTCGGCCATACTGACCTACATGTCTGTCTTTATTAATAGCTGTTTAATTTATGCAGTATGGACCAGCAGAAATACAGTGAAATATGCCAGGAAATAAATTAATGCACAATCTAATATCTGTCTTTATTTTTTCATTATTCAAGTTTACCAAAGTAGCAGCAGCATCACTGTATAATCGACGACTCCAAAAAAGTCAGCGAAGTTAAAACAAAATATCCGGCAATTAAGCAATTGTCTTATCACAGTGATAAACTAACAGCAGGAAACAGATCTTGTGGTTGCCTGTTGTATCAACTAGTGTGTCCAATAATAAGAAACTGAGCGACAAAGTTGGCAAAGCCAACAGCGATGAGTAAGCCATGACATCCGACTTTGAACATTGACAGCGTCTTGTTGTGGTAGCACATGACCAGGTACACCA
Source organism: Cepaea hortensis (assembly GCA_963921405.1). Lineage (NCBI taxonomy): Eukaryota > Metazoa > Mollusca > Gastropoda > Stylommatophora > Helicidae > Cepaea > Cepaea hortensis. The sequence continues at coordinate 84,543,149 of OY992893.1, forward strand.
AGCATGGGAGGAAAATTCCGTAGGAAAATCCGCAAAATGCACCAACAAAACTGAAACACAATAAAATAAAATAAAGAAGATTAAACACACATCATTATCATCATCAAGTGCCGTGCTAACCGGTGTAGGTGATCATGTCCTTCACATGCATGGTGGTCACTTCACAAGCTTCACATGGGTGGTCACTTCACATGCTTCACATGGGTGGTCACTTCACATACTTCACATGCATGGTGGTCACTTCACAGGCTTCACATGGGTGGTCACTTCACAGGTTTCACATGGGTGGTCACTTCACAGGCTTCACATGGGTGGTCACTTTACAGGCTTCACATGGGTGGTAACTTCACAGGCTTCACATGGGTGGTCACTTTACACATCTGACTTCTGCGGGCATTTGTTGACCGAGTTAACCTTCCCAGGGAAATCTCTGTATATTATCACCATCATCATCACCATCATCAACATCATGATCATCCAGTGGCTTGTTCTGTGTAGAACCTTTGCTTCATAACAGTCATTCAAAATGTCTCTCTATTATAAGCCAGATATCCTGCCTCTGTTACTTTTTTTTTTTTTTTTGCATATCCTATTTACAGGACATCGCTGTCAACACCAGCATTTTACTGTTGTTGCTGATGTCTTGGCAAGTTTTACGTTCAGTAGTGTGCCATTGCTTTATGAATGACCGACTCCCATACCAACATGTTAAAACCCAGCGCAATGCGGTTTGCTGCCAAATCAGTTGCAGCTGTGTAACGGTAACAGGTAAATTATCTATCTTAACACTAATTTTTCAAGTTTACTCCTTATAACTTGCTTAAGTAATCTTGAATGTCTACGCTATTTTCTCTAATCAATTTACAGTTTGCATTTCTTCAAAAATGTCTCATTCGTTTTTGTCTGCCCACGGTATCCTTTACATTTTCCACAGAAACAACATTTCCACTGAAACTGGATTTTTCTCAGCTGGTCTGCTTATTGTCCATGTTCCACATGTATACAACAGTGTGGTTCCATACAGCACCTTATAACTCATTTTCTCAATGCAGTTGACAGCTTTTTATTGGTCAGTATGTTTTCCCTTCTAAAAAAGGCAATATTTTCCATAGCAATTCACATGTGTATTGTTGAAGAAAAAAGAGAATACCATGAAGTCCTTCAAGAAACAAATGAAGATCATAAACTGATTAGAGACATTAGACGTATACAATTACAATTTTGTGGGCATGTTATGAAAAGAAATCAATTGGAGAATTTGGTGGCAACTGACAAAATCGAAGGGAAGACCGAGAAGTAAATACCTGGATGGCTTGGCCACATGGCATGGTGGAGACAGAAACACGGAGCCGATCCACGACTCTGGTGATCAAGTGAGATAGCAAAACATGACCGCCCACACTTATCGGCATGACACATGATGGATGAATGGATTGTTGAAAAAATGTTGCCAGTGCTGAAGATTGAATCCTGGACAATTATAATCTGGAAGTCACAGGGGATACTTTCTGTAATTTTAAGCAGTGTTTCCAATTGTAAATTTAAACAAAGAAGAGACAACAAAATAGGCTGCACAATTTGTTGCCTAGCACATCTTGCTGTCTCTCATCAGGTGCATACTGCAGAGACTGATATAACGTGAAGTGAGCAGGTGTATCCCTCTAGGCTGAAACTCACAACACAGTCACTGATACTACTTGAATATGACCCATGTGTTACAACAGTAACAGCAAATTCACTACCAAATCTTTTTGTTTAAACAGCAGGGGTGTCAAACATCTCATAGTGGAAGCTTCAGCAAATTTGAGTCTGAATTTCTTGTTAGTCAAATACATTCTGTGTTTCAATCAATCAATCAATCAGGTGCCATCTCCACAATGAAAGTTGGCTGCAATGTATCTCCAAAACTGTCTGTCTCACACCCTGACTGTACATTCTGTCAGATTGATGTTCGTCCATCTTTTGATGTTATCCTCCCACTTGTAATGTTGTCTACCTCTTGCCCTCAACCTTGCCCTCCAGTATGGTTTTTATAAGAGTGTTATGTCTTATACTCTGCAAAACCCTTCGGAGGAAAGCGTTGACCAAACTTGGTTGAACATTAAGAATACAATTCAATCTACCGCAGAAGAATGTCTCGGTGTGTTAACCACGCATAGAAAGAACAGATGGTTCAATCAAAAATGTGAAGAAGCAGTCATTAGGAAGAAGAAAGCCAGACATGTATGGTTAAATGACATCAATAACATCCAAAAGGAAGAGCATTATAGAAATGAATGTAAAGAGGTTACACAAATAGTCAGACAGCAGAAGCGAGAATATATGAGTAATATAATCAAAGATATGGAAACTAATCACCAGAAAAATGAATCCAGAAAATTTTTTAAAGAACTGAAGTCAATGAAACGAGGGCACCAACAAAACACATATGGTTTAAAAGACAAAAATGGGAATATGATAAATACCAATGAGGAAATGTGCAACACATGGAAAGAATATTTTATTGAATTACTAAAATGTGAAGCTCCAAGTAACATTTTCCCACCGGAAGAGGTTCTAACATGCGAACCACAAATTGAAGAACCTACATTTGAAGAAATCCTATATGTAATCACACGACTTAAAAACAATAAGGCAACTGGGACTGATGGAATTGCTGCTGAATTTATAAAGGCAGGTGGCCATGCATTACATCTAAACCTATACGAACTAATAATAAAAATCTGGAGGACAGAAGAATTACCCCATGACTGGAAAGAGTCATTATTGATACCTATCTTTAAGAAAGGAGACAAGTTCCAATGTGGAAATTATAGAGGAATATCACTACTGTCCACAAGCTATAAGATACTATCCACAGTATACTAAATAGACTAAAACCATATTCAGAAGACATATTAGGTGACTACCACGCGGGTTTTAGACAAAACAGATCAACAATAGATCATATATTTATCTTACGACAAATAGCCGAGAAACATTGGGAATATAAAAGAGATCTCCATAACATTTTTGTGGATTTTAAAAAGGCTTATGATAGTGTCCATAGGAATAGTCTATGGAATGCTATGCAGGAATTTGGAATACCAAGGAAGTTAATCAACATGACCAGACTATGCATGGAAGATACTTACAATATAGTAACATATAAAGGCAGGAAATCAGACCCCTTCCAAATAACATCTGGCTTGAAACAGGGTGATGCACTATCGCCGCTACTCTTCAATCTGGCTCTAGAGAAAGTTGTAAGGAAGGTAAAGGAGGAATGTGATATTGGAGGAACATCCAAGCTGCTTGGTTATGCAGATGATATAGATATTATAGGGCACAGTGAACAAAAGACATTGGAAATATTGACTCACTTAAAGGAAAAAGCCCAACAGATGGGGCTGGTTATCAACCAAGATAAGACAGAATATATGGTAATTTCAAGAGACAACGGAATGGCTAAAAACTCTGGCCACATACAAATAGATAATATGACCATTAAAAGAATGGAAACATACAAATACCTGGGTACAATCTTCAACTGCTCCAACATCATAAGGGAAGAAATACAAACTAGAATCAACTCTGGAAATAAGATATACTATGCACTACAACATCTACTAAAATCAAAGGCGCTATCTCGTAACACCAAAATCACAATATACAAAACACTGATCAGACCAGTTGTGCTGTATGGCTCTGAAACCTGGAGTACAACGAAAGGAGACGAAGCCTTGTTACAAACCTTTGAGAACAAAATTTTAAGATGCACCTTTGGACCCATTAGGGATACACAAAGTGGAGAGTGGAAAAGAAGAAGTAACAAAGACATTTATGATCTGTTTAAGTCCCCGCTAATCACTGGTATCATGAAGGCTAATAGACTACAATGGCTGGGGCATATAGAAAGAATGGAAGATAATAGGGAAACAAAACTCACTTACACTCAGGAAATAAATGACCGTAGACCCCGAGGTAGACCAAGAAGACGGTGGAGAGATAATACATGTACAGACCTACAAGCACTTGGAATCAACGACTGGACGAATGGAGACGGACTGTATCTGCAGCAAAGAACCTCAATGGCTCGGAAAGCTGAAGAAGAAGAAGTTATGTCTTATAATGTGACCAAAATATTTTACTTGCCTCTTTTTAAATTCTTTCATCAACTCTCTTTTCATTCCCAGTTTTTCTAGAACCTCTGTATTTGATTGTTTTTGTCTTGATAAAATATGACATATTCGGTGTTTACATGCAATACATTGTGTGGAGCTGGGAATGAATGAAGTACTACCATATGCGTAGTGTGTGCGAGACAGACAAGGAGGCAGTGACAAAGCTGTCTCAGTCAAGCAACTTCAAGCAGTTTTATTTTCCACAAGGACAATGTTAAAAGCTTAAGGTTAAAGACAAGAGGAGAGGCTTCACTGCACCAGTTTTACATCATCTGGTTTGGTCTCTGCCCAGAACGCTTCCTGCCGAGAGCATCGCAAAAAGCAGAAATTCCATAGCTCCAGCGATGACCCACAGAGGTGTGTGGAAGCACTGCACTCATGGTCATGGACGGGTATTCTTCTTCTTCTTCTTTCGTTCGCTTGAAATATGTCTATATCTGCAATGTCGTCTCTTGCATGAATTGAACTGTTTTTTTCAGTTCACACAGTGGTCCATAGAGTTTATCTTCCACTGTCGTCTCTCTAGGCCAGAAGGTTTGCCTAGATATGTTATATTTTGGGCAGTCTTGGAGTATGTGCTCTGCTGTCTGCGACGCCAATCCACATGTGCACATGGCTGTTTCACCAATCTTGAATTTTGTATACATGTGGTTGCGTAATCTATTATGTCCTGTTCTGAGGCGCAGAATAATGACTTGTTCTGGTCTGTCCATAATGTGGTAGTCATCTTGAGCAGGTTTTGGTGGCTTTCTGACTGATTTGATCATTCTTTTCTTTTGGTGGTATGTAACGGGCACATCAGGCTGTTCCTCTTTGGCTCCTTCCTTAGCCAATTGATCAGCTCTGTCATTTCCGGGTACTCCACAGTGGGATGGTATCCACTGTATGGTGACTTTATGCTGACTGCTAAGTTCAGAAAGTAGTGTCCTTAGCACTGGCAATTTCCCAGAGAGGAGCGCCTCGAGTACTGATTTTGCATCTGTTAGTAGCACCACAGGTTGTGTACCATTGCTGCTATTTAGTAATTTCTCTGTTGCTATCTTGATTGCCTCAATTTCGGCATCATAGTTATGGCAGTACTTTCCTGTCGGTACTCTGGCTGTGTCCCTAGTATTATTTGGGTATTCTATGTACACTCCCGCTCCTCCATTTCGAACAGCATTTTGTGCTGACCCATCTGTGTAGACTCGGATCCAGAGGTCCTGTGGGTATTCTTCATCAAGGAAGCTGAGAGTGGCTGTTCTGCGCTGCACACTGTTCTGTTCTTCCTTGTCAAATATTCCTCTCACTTTTGTCTGGATTTGTAACGATAGTCTATGCTCATCTTTCCATGGAGTTCGCTCTGGAATAGTTGTTAGGGGGATACCAACTGTGGGCAGATCAGTGGTTTCTCTGCAGAGTCGTTTGGCCTGGTGGATAAAACTACTTCTTTTCAACCGCCCCATAGCTAGGTTTTCAAATCTGTTCTTCATAGGGTGGCCTGGCAAGCTGAGGAACTTTTCTGCTTGTATTAGCGTTTTCGTATCTCTGCGCTCACTCAATGCCTGTGTCCTCCCCATCTTCTCCATTTCCACTATAGGGGTTGATCTCATCCCTCCTGTGGTGACTCTAAGTGCTTGATTTTGCACCTTGTCCAGCTCTTGTAGTGTGGTATTTGATGCTGAACACCACGCAGTTGACCCATATTCCAGGTGTGGTCGTATGCTCTGTTGGTAAACTTTGCTAAGTATTTTCGTACTGGCTCCCCATGTGGTTCCACTTAGCTTTCTCAGAATGGCTATTTTCCTTCTGGCTTTTGCTACTGCTTTGTTGATGTGCTTTCTCCATGTCAGCTTGCCATCAAATGTTACTCCAAGGTATGTTGGTTCTTTATCTTCTCTTAGGGGTGTTCCATTTATCTGGATGATCCCTGCCTTTTGTTTTGGAGAGAGGGTAAATAGGGTGGTGCTGCACTTGTCAGTGTTTATGCTGACACACCATCTATTTGCCCATGCAGCAAATGTATCTACAGCTCTTTGTAGCAATCTGGTGGCCACTGATGCATATTCATTTGTGCTCCATAGAACCAGGTCATCGGCGTACATTGCCGCTTTAATTCCATGCGGTAGGTGAGCAACAAGATCATTGATGAAGATTAGAAAAAGTGTGGGGGACAAGACTCCGCCCTGGGGGACACCGTGACGCAGTAGTACTTTCTTGCTCTTGAGTCCGTCTATCTGTACTCGGGCTCTTCTGTTGTGCAAGTATGCTTTCACCCATTTGTACATTCTTCCATTGACTTTGCAGTTTCTTAGTTTCTTCATCAGACCTTCTTTCCAGACTTTGTCAAAGGCTTTCTTCAGATCTATCCATGCCGCAAGCACCAGCTTCTTCTCTTGGAATGCATCCTCAATTTCTTGAGAGAGGTAGGTTGTCTGATCTTCCGTAGAGTAGCACTGCCTAAAGCCAGCCTGCTGTGGCACAAGGATGTTTTTACTTTCAATGTACCACTGCAGTCTGTGATTGATGATGCGCTCCAGTGTTTTGCAGAGACAGCTGGTGAGGCTAATTGGTCTGTAGCTAGAGGCAATGGAACCATCTTTCCCTGATTTTAGGAGGGGTATCATGATTGCTTCTCTCCAGGCTTGTGGAACACTGCCTAAGGTCCAGCTGTTATTGAAGATCTGCAACAGCTTTGTTTTGGCCTCTCCTGATCATTTCATTGGAGATACCATCAGCTCCTGGTGACTTTCTCATTTTCAGTTTTGATATGGCTAGCTCCAGTTCGCTGATTGTGATGGGTGCCTCCAGAACCTCATGTACTATTTCCTTCTGTCCTGTATGTTGTCGTTTCTCTCGAATCTCTTGTTGTTTCTCTGGACTAATTTTGATATTGCTATCTTGTGCGAACGAGTCCGCAAAATGGTCAGCTGCTTGCTTTCTTGTTAAGATTTTTCCATCTTTATGTAGTGCAATTTTTGAGTTTCTCCCTGTGCCCTCGTCATTAAGCTGTTTTATTAGCTTCCACAATTTCCTTGTGTCTCTTTCAAAGTTCAGAGACTCCGTTTTCTCCTGCCAGCTTTTCCGTCTAGCCTGCAGCTTGGCCCTTTGAAATTTGGCTTTTGCATGCTGGAATTTATTGTGGTGCTCTTGGCTGGGTGTGGCCTCTGCTTGCTTTCTACACACTTCAACATCATTATGCAACTGTTCCAGTTCACTACTCCAGTAGGGTTTATATTGTTTACGGGCTCCTCTTGGTACTGTTTCTCGCGCTGCCTGTAGTATGCCTTTCCCAAACTCTTCAACTGCTTTATTTATGTCTTTCTCAGTGTTCAGGTTTCTAACCAGTATGCTGGTGCGATGCTTGTACATTGCCCAGTCTGCTTTCTTGTAGTTCCACCTTGAGAGGGTGCTGCTTTCACTTACAAGCTCATTTTCTACGGTTAGAAAGACTGGCCGATGGTCACTGCCACCAAGTTGTTTCCCAACAATTCGTGTATAATGTTCCACTCCAGGTCTGGTGAATGAAAAGCCAGGTCAGGTGTAGTTGTAGAGTGCCATGATCTCGAGTAGACAGTATGTGGGTCGGACGGCTTGTTAATCAAGATGAATCTATTCTCATCCTGCCAGTCTTCCAGTCTCTCTCCTCTCTGGTCCATGTGATCATAGCCCCAACTCTGCGAGTGGCTGTTGAAATCACCACACACAATCATTTTTTCTTTTAGTGGTAGTGTGTCCAGTGCCTGTGGGCGGTCACTTGGACAGTAGTAATTGATCAGATGTAGGTCTGTATTACCTGTCTTAAGTTTAAGTGTCTGATACTCAGCCCCTTCCATGTAGACTTCGATTTGGGAAGCCATGATGTTATTTTTTACAAGGGTCAGTATCCCACCTTTTCGCCTGTCCTTTCGGTCAGATCGGTAACACCGGTAGCCTCTGATTTTGAAGGCTATATTTTCATTGAGGTGAGTTTCTTGCAGGCAAGATATGCTTACTTTTTCTTGGTCCAAGATTTTTTCTAATTCTATTTTTTTGTTGCTGACTCCCTCCGCATTCCAGTGCATTATTTTAAGTCTTCGTTTGGTAAGGCCAGTCATCCTATTCTCATGTCCCCTGGCTCCACAGGACATCTGAGAAGGACCTCCAGTAGTTGGGGTTGGACCCTTTCGAGACATAGGGCCCGGCACTGCACCTGCCTGGGGGTCCAAAGCAGGGCGAGCACCCAACGGTTATCCTTCAATGTCTTCTACATGGATGGTCTAACTTCTTGTCCTTTGTTGATCTCATCCCGTCTCCATCCCTTCGTGTTGTGACGCTTTCCATCACCAAGTCAGTTATAGTGCGTTCAATGTATGCTGTCTTATTATTTCCCGATTATTGCATTCTGCGACACATGGCACATATGCCCCCTCGTCAAATTAAAATGTTGTAGACATTTTACCTATAAACTCAGTCTTCCAGTCTGTGACATGAGTCGCAGTAGTCGAACATACCTGTCATATTGGTCCATGGTCGCACATCTCCGTCTACATTGTCTACTAAAGGTCGCACATCTCCGTCTACATTGTCTACTAAAGGTCGCACATAACTGCCCGTGTCTCTGCAATAAAGCGTATCCCTTATCCTTATAACCTCTTCTATTGTGAATAGTTGAATTGTTATGAACATCATCACCAAAAAAAAACCCAATAAAGCAGACATACTTTCTCCATGTGACCAATAAAGCAGACATATCTTCTCCTTGTGACCAGTAAAGGAGACATACTTTCTCTAAGTAATCTATAGAGCAGGCAGACATTCTCTATGTGACTAATAAAGCAGACAGACTTTCTCTACGTGACCAACATATAAAAACAGATATCTGCAGACACAACTTACATTCAAACACAGGACTTTGCATTGCAAGCTTCAGTTATAAAGATTCATTTTCTAACTACTACAACTCTCTATTCTAATAACTCATTATTCTAACAACTCTCTGTTCTAATAACTCACTATTCTAACAACTCTCTATTCTAACAACTCTCTATTCTAACAACTCTCTATTCTAACAACTTTCTATTCTAACAACTCTCTATTCTAACAACTTTCTATTCTAACAACTCTCTATTCTAAACACTTTCTATTCTAACAACTCTCTGTTCTAACAGACATACTTTCCCTAAGTGGCCCATAGAGCAGGCAGACATTCTCTATGTGAATTTCTTAAAAATTTTACGTTCAGTAGTTTGCCTTTGCTTTCTGAACGAGATAATTTAATGCAAGTGTTGGGGTTTAACCCCATACCCTGCCATCAAAGCACAGGAAACTTAAGAGCAAGATCTCTGACACTTTCAGCCTTCTGTAAAGATTCACTGCACTGCTTTATAATTGGTTGATTCATTTATGTAGTATGGATATGCAGAAATGTGGTGAAATATGTCGGACAATAAATTAATGCACAATCTAATGCCTGTCTTTGTTTGTTGCTTTGAACCCAAGCGTAGTCCATACACACTACTTCCAGTAGTGCTGGACTGAATTTTGCATGTGGATTAGCTTTCCCTATTAACAGTGTCCCTCACCATCAGGTGAACCCACTCCGATGTCAGAGGTACTGGTAATTAACATCACCAAGTCAAGGACGAATATGTGTGGAAGCACTGCACTCATGGTCATGGACGGGTATGATTATTGTACTTACTTACACAATTCTCTTTTCCTAAACTACGTGTATAAACCTCAAGTTGACAGCTGCCTAAACTATGTGTATAAACCTCAAGTTGACTGCTGCCTAAACTACAGTGTCTACAAACCTCAAGTTGACTGCTGCCTAAACTACAATGTCTACAAACCTTAAGTTGACTGCTGCCTAAACTACAATCCTCAAGTTAACTGCTGCCTAAACTACAATGTCCACACACCTCAAGTTGACTGCTGCCTAAACTACAATGCCCACAATCCTCAAGTTGACTGCTGCCTAAACTACAATGTCTACAATCCTCAAGTTGACTGCTGCCTAAACTACAATGTCTATGAACCTCATGTTGACTGCTGCCTAAACTACAATGTCTACAATCCTCAAGTTGACTGCTGCCAAAACTACAATGTCTACAATCCTCAAGTTGACTGCTGCCTAAACTACAATGTCTACAATCCTCAAGTTGACTGCTGCCTAAACTACAATGTCTACAATCCTCAAGTTTACTGCTGCCTAAACTACAATGTCTACAATCCTCAAGTTGACTGCTGCCTAAACTACAATGTCTACAATCCTCAAGTTGACCACTGCCTAAACTACAATGTCTACAATCCTCAAGTTGACTGCTGCCTAAACTACAATGTCTACAATCCTCAAGTTGACTGCTGCCAAAACTACAATGTCTACAATCCTCAAGTTGACTGCTGCCTAAACTACAATGTCTACAATCCTCAAGTTGACTGCTGCCTAAACTACAATGTCTACAATCCTCAAGTTTACTGCTGCCTAAACTACAATGTCTACAATCCTCAAGTTGACTGCTGCCTAAACTACAATGTCTACAATCCTCAAGTTGACCACTGCCTAAACTACAATGTCTACAATCCTCAAGTTGACTGCTGCCTAAACTACAATGTCTACAATCCTCAAGTTTACTGCTGCCTAAACTACAATGTCTACAATCCTCAAGTTGACTGCTGCCAAAACTACAATGTCTACAATCCTCAAGTTGACTGCTGCCTAAACTACAATGTCTACAATCCTCAAGTTGACTGCTGCCTAAACTACAATGTCTACAATCCTCAAGTTTACTGCTGCCTAAACTACAATGTCTACAATCCTCAAGTTGACTGCTGCCTAAACTACAATGTCTACAATCCTCAAGTTGACCACTGCCTAAACTACAATGTCTACAATCCTCAAGTTGACTGCTGCCTAAACTACAATGTCTACAATCCTCAAGTTTACTGCTGCCTAAACTACAATGTCTACAATCCTCAAGTTTACTGCTGCCTAAACTACAATGTCTACAATCCTCAAGTTTACTGCTGCCTAAACTACAATGTCTACAATCCTCAAGTTTACTGCTGCCTAAACTACAATGTCTACAATCCTCAAGTTGACCACTGCCTAAACTACAATGTCTACAATCCTCAAGTTGACCACTGCCTAAACTACAATGTCTACAATCCTCAAGTTGACTGCTGCCTAAACTACAATGTCTACAATCCTCAAGTTGACTGCTGCCTAAACTACAATGTCTACAATCCTCAAGTTGACCACTGCCTAAACTACAATGTCTACAATCCTCAAGTTGACTGCTGCCTAAACTACAATGTCTACAATCCTCAAGTTGACTGCTGCCTAAACTACAATGTCTACAATCCTCAAGTTGACTGCTGCCTAAACTACAATGTCTACAATCCTCAAGTTGACTGCTGCCTAAACTACAATGTCTACAATCCTCAAGTTGACTGCTGCCTAAACTACAATGTCTGCAATCCTCAAGTTGACTGCTGCCTAAACTACAATGTCTACAATCCTCAAGTTGACTGCTGCCTAAACTACAATGCCTATGAACCTCAAGTCGACTGCTGCCTAAACTACAATGTCTATGAACCTCATGTTGACTGCTGCCTTCTGTAAATCCATTCAGGGAAGAGAAGGAAGAAACTACATGGATTAACATACCTGATGATGTGTCCAATGGTGGGTAAGAAAACAGCAAACACCAAGCAGAGACCAACAATGATGGCGTTCAGCACCAGAATGTGGGTCACACTGAAAACAGAAGTTAGTCCTCAGATTATCCTCAATGCACATCAAATCTTTTAGTTCCAAAGTGCTAAAATCCTTTCCTCAGATTCCCCCTCAGCGTGTTGTGACAGTCATTGACACCAATGATTAATTCGCGTGTAAGACAAAATATGTTACCAAACATCTACAGGAACATGTGTAAGTATGTAAGCAGGATTATATGTATGTGTTTATGAATGTGTATATACGTCCCTGCCTGCCTGCCTGCCTGCCTACCTCATAACATGGTAAAATGCATTGTTTATGTTTACAACATTCATTTGACAATATTTTTTTCCTATGTGAATGAAATGTGCACAATTGATGAACGAAAGATGAGTGATTGGAAGGGCTGAATGTAAGACTGGCCTGCGTGCCCAATTTGTGACCCTTTGAAAATCAAGTTTGTTAGTTCGTTCTCTTCTTCTGCCTTACATCAGCCAATGGAGCAAAGCCCCTCAACCATCTTACACCAATGGAGCAAAGCCCCTCAACCATATTACGCCAATGGAGCAAAGACCCTCAACCATCTTACACCAATGGAGCAAAGCCCCTCAACCATCTTACGCCAATGGAGCAAAGCCCCTCAACCATCTTACACCAATGGAGCAAAGCCCCTCAACCATCTTACGCCAATGGAGCAAAGCCCCTCAACTATCTTACATCAATGGAGCAAAGCCCCTCAACCATCTTACGCCAATGGAGCAAAGCCCCTCAACCATCTTACACCAATGGAGCAAAGCCCCTCAACCATCTTACGCCAATGGAGCAAAGCCCCTCAACTATCTTACACCAATGGAGCAAAGCCCCTCAACCATCTTACGCCAATGGAGCAAAGCCCCTCAACCATCTTACGCCAATGCCCCTCAACCATCTTACGCCAATGGAGCAAAGCCCCTCAACCATCTAACGCCAATGGAGCAAAGCCCCTCAACCATATTACACCAAGCCCTTTTCAGACTTGTACATGATTGGTTATTGGTTTTGCAGCCTATGTCTTCTATGGGATGAGATAGCCAATCTCCCGCCAAACTTTCTTAGTTGACTAAAATGCTGCTGTGTTGCTTTTCTTTGTTTCTCTCATGACCTGTTTCTTAGCCACTATGACATTTAATCAGATCAAAGTGTTTCAATTTCTGAGACATATTACTGTTTATGAGATAATTTTCTTTTATGTTCACATCCTGTAGAATGTCAGAAGTTTTGTTCTTGATCGTTGTTATTCTACACATTTTGCTGTAAGATCTAAGCTGGAAATCCAAATTATCCACTTCAGTGATTGTGAAGTAGTTCTATGATTCAAATCTATTGCCACAGGAAAGATGTATATGTTGCCACAGGAAAAAGATGTATAGGTTGCCACAGGAAAGATGTATATATTGTCACAGAAAAGATGTATTTGTTGTGACAGGAACAGGAAATATGTATGTGCTGCTACAGGAAATATGTATATGTTGCCACAGAAAAGATGTATATGTCTCCACAGGAAAGATGTTTTGCTACAGGAAAGATGTATATGTTGCCACAGGAAAGATGTATACATTGCCAGAGGAAAGATGTGTATGGTGCCGCAGGAAAGATGTATAGGTTACAGCAGGAAAGATGTATATATTGCCACAGAAAAGATGTTATGTTGCATGTATATGTAGCCACAAGAAAGTTGTATATGTTGCCACAGGAAAGATGTATGTGTTGTGGCAGGAAATATGTATGTGCTGCTATAGGAAGTATGTGTTGCTACAGGAATGATATATATATATTGCCACAGGAAAGATGTATATGTTGCCACAGGAAGGATGTATATGTTGCCACAGGAAAGATGTATATGTTGCCACAGGACAGATGTATGTGTTGCCACATGAATGATGTATGTGTTGCTACAGGAAAGATGTATATGTTGCCACAGGAAAGATGTAGGTTCTCAAAATATTAACTTTTATCTTTTTAGTGTATGCTGTGTCATTGTCTTTGACTATAAAGAAGGTAGTCTGCCACTGCTTGACTTCTTGGCAGTAACATAACTGGCCTATGAACATAGCCATTGTTTCTCCAATGAGATTTTCTGCCTACTGCCGTGAACTACCAGCAATTACTAGCTCAATACACCACATGCTGGCAAGGTTTCAAGATACCCTATTTGGAGGTTGAACGGGTATTCCACCTTGCACAAGGGTGCCCCATAGGCTAGCGAGCAGAAGAAAGTGTCTTATTTATACTTTGACAGAGAACATCTCTACCCAATTTCCCCAAGGAAAAGAAAGTGTCGTAGCTCTTAATGTTTAACCTCTGCACAGCTAGAAGCAGTCGTCTTCTGACTTCTTTTAACAATTCCTTTTGTTGTTAACTATGGAGACAAGATATTTGACATATCACAGAACAACATGTACTATTATCTCAAGGATCTATTTTCAATCTCATTATCTATTCCCATATGGACTTGTGGTCCACATTTGCTGTGAAGTGTAAGGAAGTTGAGGGTTCATGAGGCAGATATACTGTCTGTACTGAACCGAGTTTGTGTAGTAATCTGTGTGTACGAACAAAATATTATAAACTCATACACCACAGTACATGTTGGTAGTTATAAACAAAATGTGTTATGTAGATGATACAGTATTGATAGGTGAAGACACAAGAGAATACATATAGAGATAGAGAGTTAAGAAGGGACTTTCCTTGAATATAAAAAAACAGACACTATGGTTATATCAAAGAAAAAGATAACACCAAAATGTGATGTTACAATAAATGGATAAATGCGTAACCAACTCAACAAATTCAAATATAAAAGGAAAATTATATCGGAAGATGTGTGACAGAGAAAAAGAGCAGACTAGGCTAATAAAAGTTGCATTTCAGAAAATGAGAAGTATCTTACACAATAAATCACTTTCAATGAATGTCTGAGAGCACTCAAATGTTATATATTGAACCTGTTCTGTTGTATGGCAGTGAATCTTGGAATGTTATATTGAACCTGTTCTGTTGTATGGCAGTGAATCTTGGAATGTTATATTGAACCTGTTCTGTTGTATGGCAGTGAATCAAGCAATGTTATATTGAACCTGTTCTGTTGTATGGCAGTGAATCAAGCAATGTTATATTGAACCTGTTCTGTTGTATGGCAGTGAATCAAGCAATGTTATATTGAACCTGTTCTGTTGTATGGCAGTGAATCAAGGAATGTTATATTGAACCTGTTCTGTTGTATGGCAGTGAATCTTGGAATGTTATATTGAACCTGTTCTATTGTATGGCAGTGAATCAAGGAATGTTATACTGAACCTGTTCTGTTGTATGGCAGTGAATCAAGGAATGTTATATTGAACCTGTTCTGTTGTATGGCAGTGAATCTTGGAATGTTATATTGAACCTGTTCTGTTGTATGGCAGTGAATCTTGGAATGTTATATTGAACCTGTTCTGTTGTATGGCAGTGAATCTTGGAATGTTATATTGAACCTGTTCTGTTGTATGGCAGTGAATCTTGGAATGTTATATTGAACCTGTTCTGTTGTATGGCAGTGAATAAAGGAATGTTATATTGAACCTGTTCTGTTGTATGGCAGTGAATCAAGCAATGTTATATTGAACCTGTTCTGTTGTATGGCAGTGAATCTTGGAATGTTATATTGAACCTGTTCTGTTGTATGGCAGTGAATCTTGGAATGTTATATTGAACCTGTTCTGTTGTATGGCAGTGAATCTTGGAATGTTATATTGAACCTGTTCTGTTGTATGGCAGTGAATCTTGGAATGTTATATTGAACCTGTTCTGTTGTATGGCAGTGAATCTTGGAATGTTATATTGAACCTGTTCTGTTGTATGGCAGTGAATCTTGGAATGTTATATTGAACCTGTTCTGTTGTATGGCAGTGAATCTTGGAATGTTATATTAAACCTATTCTGTAGTATGGCAGTGAATCTTGGAATGTTATATTGAACCTGTTCTGTTGTATGGCAGTGAATCTTGGAATATTATATTGAACCTGTTCTGTTGTATGGCAGTGAATAAAGGAATGTTATATTGAACCTGTTCTGTTGTATGGCAGTGAATCTTGGAATGTGAACGAACAGACTAGCAAGAGCTTGGAAGCAGGGGAGATGGGCTCCTGAGATGAATGTTGTGAATACCTTGGACAGAGTAACTAACAATGATTGTCTGAAAGAGACCAATTAAAGTAGAACATTATACATAACTATAAGAAATGGAGACACACAGCTTTCTTTGATTGTATGATAATAAGAGTGGCATTAAAGAGCATTGTGATGAATGGAAAGATCGGTGGTAAAGAGACAGACCAAAATAAACCATGTGATATTTTAAGACGGTGTTGTGGGAGAATGTAGTTTCTGAGGAAAATGCAAGGAATACCATGGACAGACAGAAAAACCAATGACCAAGTCCTACAAGAAACAAATGAAAACCGCACACTGATTAGAGAAATTAGACGTAGACAGTCACAATTGTGTGGTCACATTATAAGAAATAAATTGGAGAACTTGATGACAACAGACAAGATTGAGGGGAAAAGAACAAGGGGAAGGCAGAGAAGTAAATACCTTGATGGCTTGGCCATGTGGTATGGTCGAGACAAGAATGCAGAGTTGATCCACGACTCTGGTGATCGCGTGAGATTGTGAAACATTACTGCCCACACTTATCGATATGGCATATGATGAATGAATGTGAGAATGTCAGCAATAGAAATGATTCAGAAAACCAAGGATCGAGAACTGTAGAGAAGTCATGAGTGCTTTTGCCATTTGGAAAGGTGCATGATGATGATACAAACAAACATACATGCAAACATCCCACACACAGAAAGAGAAGGGAAAGAGAGGAAGAAAGTGAGGGGGGAGAGAGAGAGAGAGAAAAAATGAATGAGTTAGCGAATGACTGAGTGGTGAGAAATTGAGCACATACATGTCTGTGTATTAAAAGTTAATATAAAATAACAGTTCCATATTATCATGTAAATAGGATCAACTGACAAGAGCAAAAATGTTTGTTTCTTAAAAATATTAAGCAATTATATACAGAAGTTATTTTCTCACCCTGGCCAGGCGGACTTAAACAGAAAATGTAAAAGCTGTGATCTGATAACAAACGTGAGCAAGGGCAGCACACATGTCATCTGGAAGAACAAGCCAATGCGGGCAACAAAGGCCATGACATCCATGAAAGGAATGTTGTTGAGAAAGTTCTGTGATCAAAGAAACAACAGATTAACAATTTTATCAAATCTTTCAGCTCTTCTTCTTCTGAGAACAAAAATTGTGCCGTGTCTGGTTATTCAGATAACTAGATTCTAGAGGGGGTTTTCATGGTGAAGTGGCCAAGTCATCCGCATTATGTTCTGAAGGTCATGGGTTCATGTTTGGACTGTTGTTCAGACCATGAGCATAATATTTCCACACATCTCTGGGGGTCATCATCTTATGAGGACAGTTAGGTCATGTTGGGTTACTCATTATGGAGACAGGTATATATCCTTTTGTAGATCTTTTAGGGGCGAGTTGCTGGGGATTGAATAACTCTCTATTCTAATAACTCTCTATTCAAACACCTCTCTATTCTAACAACTCTCTATTCAAACAACTCTCTATTCAAACAACTCTCTATTTGAACAACTCTCTATTCAAACAATTCTCTATTTGAACAACTCTCTATTCTAACAACTTACTATTTTAACAACTCACTATTCTAACCACCTTCTTCCTCCTCTGTTCTGCCTCCAATCGGGACTTCCGGTCGCCAACATGGCGTTAGGCATTGAACCGTTGGGGCCTGTGGCGTGTTTACGCTTGTGGCTACGGTTTGCAATCGCATTTTCCTCATGTTGGACTGGTAGTACATGGTTCTGTCGCCTGCTACTGAGTGAGTGCATGGGCGACACCATGAGCTATTAAATTCGCGTGGAATGCTTTTACATCTGTTCAGTACAGTGACCTGCATGTTCGGAACAATGGTTACCAGCCATGGCTGAATTGATTGATTTGCCCTTTCAGTTCATGGGTGCATTTTTCGGGAGACTCCTGGGAGTCGGCGCTGAAGCTGCGGAGTTGGTGCTTTGTGCGACGCTTTCAGCGGGTCACCCTACGGTGAGAGACTGAGCCATGTGAGAAAACCCGGGCCAAAGAGGTATTTCTGGTGACTGCCGAGTCCATCGACGATGAACTGGTATTCGTGGATGAATTTTGTGTTGGCATTATGCACAGTGTACCTGTGGGGGCTTGTTGGATTGCAGAGACTCCTGTCTATTCCACTTTTCACATTGGGCAGTGGGGAGCATTTTGTGTGATATTCGCTGGCACGGGAATGGAGCATAATGGGGACGACCCGTTGCCGTGAAGTTTGAACCTCGACTAACTAATTAACTAACTAACTAACAACTAACCTAACTAACTAACTAACTAACTACCTACCTACCTACCTAACTAACTAACTAACTGACTGTTCTGCCTCCACCATGAAGGGATAGACAGGCTTGTGTTTTCCAATGACTGCAAGAGCTATGCCACCATTAGCATGGCTACTGGTATTCCCCATGTCGGGCAGGTCAAGGGATGAGGATCAGACGAAGACAGGCACAAACCTGCTGCTTTGTGGGTAGACTAGGGACAGTCAAAGGCTAGGGAAAGCAAACCTGAAAACATGATTCTTGAAATTGGATGGACTGAACCACAGGCTTGGCGACAGGCTTGATGATTTAACTTGCTTTATGGTGATCTTCTACACTGGACCAGTATTTTCTATGTGTTGAAAAGTGTTTGAGTTGTGCCTGTTTGCAGTTAGTTGCATATCCTTTACAGGACATAGCAGTCAACCCCAGCATTTTTTTTGCTGTTCATGATTCCTGGGAAAGTTTATGTTCAGTAGTTTGCCACTGCTTTCTGAACGACCGGCACCCATACCATTTCTTTTTTAAAAAAAACAACGTAAGGCGATTTGCTGCCAAATCTCCCACAGCTGTGTTTTGAATGTGGCATGCAGGATTACGAACTGCATTCGTATCTCCTTCGCCGCAGAGCCTTGTGCCCTTCAGCCAACACATCAAACTTCTTTCTGGCAACCTTTGACCTGGTTAGCCTTCTCGGGTCCCAAAGTTTCAAGGGATATTTCATGGTCTCGGTGTGGGGATATCATCCACTTCCATTTCATCCACAGTGGATGCACCTTACGAAGCCTAACCAGAAGTCTCATAAATAAGCTCAGCCCACAAGGAAAGCAGGAGCAGCACAGAAATATTCTCTGCCATCCCAGGAGGCTTCCATTAATACAGAACTGACACACAATGCTCTTGTTCTGGACTCACCCAAGGAATCATCACGCCCTGCATATGGCTGCACAACTTCAATTCCATATATTGGGCCCCCTGTTCATCACACTCTGTGCCATTATAAACCAATCAGATATAGTCTCTGGACCTACTGCAACTTTGATGAGTTAAAGAACCAACATCACTGCATTCAGGATAGTCCCACATGTGATCTGTCCCCTTCTTGAGTAGCCAATGAAGGGTTCCCAGGCTGATGGTAACAATTATGGTCAGATTAAAAGTCCCACATGTAATGAGTCACGAGTAATTTCCTGACAATGAGCAATTGGATCCCTTAGCATAGTTTTAAGAGATAAAATCTTAATATGTGCTTATTTCCAGGATACGGTGTTTGGTTGACTAAATCTGCACGGTGTTTCCAAAGAGCGGCATGTTCCAGACAGATAATCACCATGGAGAAATATGCAGAGCATCATTCTTTGTCTTCCTGGAAGCTGGGCTTGCTTGAGACTCACATTTTGTGAACCACTGAGATGTGGTCAGAATAGACTTCATCTCAGAAAATTGTGAGAGCAGCAACTTTCTGTCTGGATGCTCCCTGTCACATGGATACCCCAGGACATCCATGTCACATGGTAGCCTCAGGACATTCCCTATCACATGGTGGCCTCAGGACATTCCCTATCACATGGTGGCCTCAGGACATTCCCTGTCACATGGTGGCCTCAGGACATTCCCTGTCACATAGTAGCCTCAGGACATTCCCTGTCACATAGATACCTCAGGACATTCCATGTCACATGGTAGCCTCAGGACATTCCCTAATACATGGTGGCCTCAGGACATTCCCTATCACATGGTGGCCTCAGGACATTCCCTGTCACATGGTGGCCTCAGGACATTCACTGTTACATGTATACCTCAGGACATACCCTGTCACATGGTGGCCTCAGGACATTCCCTGTTACATGCATACCTCAGGACATTGCCTGTCACGTGGTAGCCTCAGGACATTCCCTGTTACATGCATACCTCAGGACATTCCCTGTCACATGGTGGCCTCAGGACATTCCCTGTTACATGCATACCTCAGGACATACCCTGTCACATGGTGGCCTCAGGACATTCCCTGTCACATGGTGGTCTCAGGACATACCCTGTCACATGGTGGTCTTAGCACATTCCCTGTCACATGGTGGCCTCAGGACATTCCCTGTTACATGCATACCTCAGGACATTCCCTGTTACATGCATACCTCAGGATATTCCCTGTTACATGCATACCTCAGGACATTCCCTGTCATCTGGTAGCCTCAGGACATTCCCTATCACATGGTAGCCTTAGGACATTCCCTATCACATGGTAGCCTCAGGACAATCCATGTTATCTGGTAGTCTCAGGACATTCCCTATCACATGGTAGCCTCAGGACAATCCCTGTCATCTGGTAGCCTCAGGACATTCCCTATCATATGGTAGCCTTAGGACAATCCCTGTCACACAGCAGCCTCAGGATAATCCCTGTCACATAGTAGCCTCAGGACATTCCCTGTCATCTGGTAGCCTCAGGACATTCCCTGTTACATGCATACCTCAGGACATACCCTGTTACATGGTGGCCTCAGGACATTCCCTGTTACATGCATACCTCAGGACATACCCTATCACATGGTGGCCTCAGGACATTCCCTGTTACATGCATACCTCAGGACATTGCCTGTCACGTGGTAGCCTCAGGACATTCCCTGTTACATGCATACCTCAGGACATTGCCTGTCACGTGGTAGCCTCAGGACATTCCCTGTTACATGCATACCTCAGGACATTCCCTGTCACATGGTGGCCTCAGGACATTCCCTGTTACATGCATACCTCAGGACATACCCTGTCACATGGTGGCCTCAGGACATTCCCTGTCACATGGTGGTCTCAGGACATACCCTGTCACATGGTGGTCTTAGGACATTCCCTGTCACGTGGTGGCCTCAGGACATTCCCTGTTACATGCATACCTCAGAACATTCCCTGTTACATGCATACCTCAGGACATTCCCTGTTACATGCATACCTCAGGACATTCCCTGTCATCTGGTAGCCTCAGGACATTCCCTATCACATGGTAGCCTTAGGACATTCCCTATCACATGGTAGCCTCAGGACAATCCATGTTATCTGGTAGTCTCAGGACATTCCCTATCACATGGTAGCCTCAGGACAATCCCTGTCACACAGCAGCCTCAGGATAATCCCTGTCACATAGTAGCCTCAGGACATTCCCTGTCATCTGGTAGCCTCAGGACATTCCCTGTTACATGCATACCTCAGGACATTGCCTGTCACGTGGTAGCCTCAGGACATTCCCTGTTACATGCATACCTCAGGACTTTCCCTGTCATCTGGTAGCCTCAGGACATTCCCTGTTACATGCATACCTCAGGACATTCCCTGTCATCTGTTAGCCTCAGGACATTCCCTGTTACATGCATACCTCAGGACATTCCCTGTCATCTGGTAGCCTCAGGACATTCCCTGTTACATGCATACCTCAGGACATTCCCTGTCATCTGGTAGCCTCAGGACATTCCCTGTTACATGCATACCTCAGGACATTCCCTGTTACATGCTACCTCAGGACATTGCCTGTCACGTGGATGCCTTAGGAAATTCCCTGCCACATGGTGGCCTCGTTACATTCCCTGCAGCAAGCTTGAAACAATCTTGATGTTTCCTCCAATTCTGAGAAATGTGCACATGCAGCCAGACTGTATATCACTGAGCTGATTCACCATGTGCTTGGACATGCAAATGGTGGACATTTGAAGCAATTCGTAATTGAAAGTTGTCACATTCTCTAGACATCATTTAACCATGATTTTGGGAGCGAGCTGACGAATCTCAGAGACTTTCACTAATGGTTTCTGGTCACTGCATCTCTGAGAGTCCACTAATCTAAGCTCCTCTCTGAAGTAAACTAATTTAAGATCCTCTGCCAGTACAGTTGAGGCTGGTGATGGTCATTTATCCATGATGTATAACAATGACATTTGGCAGAAGTCTTGGATGGGGTTCCGTAAAACCAGCACATTGCATGCTGGCACCTGAGTTGAGGTAGAGGGCATCTTTTTCACACCAAACAACAATTTTAACTTTCTCTCATGATCAAAATCACCACCCCACATTCCAACAACCAAAACTGAACATTTACTCACGTCTTCAATGCATGACTTGCTGAGTGGGAAGGACACATAGAACATGCCTCCAATGTACGTGTACGTCAGGCAGACCAGCACATAGGCAATAATCAAATCTCTCGCCTGAAAACAAATAGAAATACTGCCATTAACTCTTCTATACCAATGGAAATATTGCCATCAACTCCTTTATACCAATGGAAACATTACCATCAACTCCTTTCATTTTAGTAATATTTTGCCCCAGTAAAGTTATTACATGTTTTCAATTTTTCTGTAATTAAATATCATGGGAAGGGCTGTATTTTCTCAATGACCAGCAGTATTGCTGTTACTATTATCAAGACACATTTATGAAATCTTTCTTCATGTTGTCAGTTCATATTCTTTTTGGTTGGCGTCTTGCTCTTCTTCTTTGTAGTTGAGTATATGCTCCTGGTAAATCGGGAGGCATTCTTTTCTTACATCTGAACATTTAACTCTCTGTCCCAATGAGGCATTGAAATAATAGCTTTGGGTCAGAAGTTCCAGTAATTACTGTCGGGAACTACAGGAGCCAAAGTAACTTCTGGAACATAAACATTTAAAGTTACAAATAGAGCATAAACATTTACAGCAGCAACTAGAACATAAACATTTACAGTAACAACTAGAGTCTAAACATTTAAAGTAATAACTAGAACAAACATTTTAAATAATAAATTTGACCACAAATATATAAAGTAATAATGAGAACAACAATTAGAACATAAAAATGCACAGCAACAAGCAGAAGATAAACATTAAAAGTAACAACAAGAATCTACACATTTCACATAACTAGAACATACACACTTATATAACAATTAGAACATATGCATTTACAGTAACAATTAGAACAAATATATACAGTAACAACTAGAACAAACATATACAGTAATAACTAGAACATGAAACATTTACAACAACAACTAAACATTTACAGTAACAACTAGAACAAACATATACAGTTTATTACAGTAATAACTAGAACATAAAACATTTACAACAACAACTAAACATTTACAGTAACAACTAGAACAAACATATACAGTACATCCAACATTTACAACAACAACTAAACATTTACAGTAACAACTAGAACAAACATATACAGTAATAACTAGAACATAAAACATTTACAACAACAACTAAACATTTACAGTAACAACTAGAACAAACATATACAGTAATAACTAGAACATGAAACATTTACAACAACAACTAAACATTTACAGTAACAAACAGAGGAATATCCTCATTTCATCTTGTCTCTCCAAAGATCTCATTTCTTGGTGTTCCGGATCAACTCCATTAATCATATTCTTTCTGGTCTCTGCCTCAGTCCATCCAGTATTATTTCTCAACCTAAGCCCTCACCCACTGATCTTTCCAGTTGTTACAATGTTTTCCAATGCCTTTCTTCTCATTACAAGACCAGAGGACACTGTCTCTTTCTTTTAGTTGTATATAATGTTCTACTTTCACTAGCCTCTTTCAGGCATATTTTTTTTACTGTGGTAATCCGATGACATTTGCAACATTCATCTCAGGAACAAAATCTCTGTAAGGCAAAATGGATAATATTAATAATGGTCTAGGATTAGACTGTTAAGGATGTAGACGTCTCACATTTGCATGACACATTTTTCACCTTGCGGTGTCATTTAATGTTCAATTTTACAAGTTAATTGTTTTAAAACTATATTGATGCTATATTTATATATACTTAGAAAGGGGATATTAACAGATATAACAAGTAACAAAATGAGACCCACAAACTTGTGTTAAAGTTAATGCTACAGATACTGGTACATTCTGACATAGTTTTGAAGAAAACAGATGTACATAAACTCACGCTGTTCTCAGGTTTTCTTTGGTTTCGAGCGATGGTGATGACGCAGTTCTGTAGGAAATAGGCTAAAGAAGCTATGCCTGTCAGAGCAGGGAATGACCACTCAAAAGCTGATTTAAGGGGAAAAAAAGCAGCAAATATGAAAACAATGTATAAATATGCAGTATAATAGTAATCAAATGATCAAGCAATATTAATCAGTCTTCAGGAATCCCTGTACAGTCGAAAGGCTATAATACACCGTTATCGTCGATTTCTCAACACCTAATAAAATACGGTCATAGTGTGAACAAATAAACCGCGTTTCGTGTGATGTATGTGACGAACAATAAATGATTGCTCAAATATAGTGAGGAGTTAGCAATCAATAAATGATTGCTCAAATATAGTGAGGAGTTAGCAATCAGGCAGTTCTAGCCGATTTTGTGTAAACAGAAAGAGTTCTAAATTTGAAATTACCCTGGGATAACAGATGTTCACACATCCGAACTATACCCTGGGATAACAGATGTTCACACATCCGAACTATACCCTGGGATAACAGATGTTCACACATCCGAACTATACCCTGGGATAACAGATGTTCACACATCCGAACTATACCCTGGGATAACAGATGTTCACACATCCGAACTATACCCTGGGATAACAGATGTTCACACATCCGAACAATACCCTGGGATAACAGATGTTCACACATCCAAACTATACCCTGGGATAACAGATGTTCACACATCCGAACTATACCCTGGGATAACAGATGTTCACACATCCGAACTATACCCTGGGATAACAGATGTTCACACATCCGAACTATACCCTGGGATAACAGATGTTCACACATCCGAACTATACCCTGGGATAACAGATTTTCACACATCCGAACTATACCCTGGGATAACAGATGTTCACACATCCAAACTATACCCTGGGATAACAGATGTTCACACATCCGAACTATACCCTGGGATAACAGATGTTCACACATCCGAACTATACCCTGGGATAACAGATGTTCACATATCTGAACTATACCCTGGGATAACAGATGTTCACACATCCGAACTATACCCTGGGATAACAGATGTTTACACATCTGAACTATACCCTGGGATAACAGATGTTCACACATCCGAACTATACCCTGGGATAACAGATGTTCCACATCCGAACTATACCCTGGGATAACAGATGTTCCACATCCGAACTATACCTGTGACTATATGTTTTCATTGTTTCAGCTGAAGTATTATTAATTTACTCACTTTATATGATATATAACTCTCCAGTATGCACCTGGTGAAATGCAGTGAAATATGCCAGGCAATAAATCTTGCAACGTATATAACAAACCCACACCCCATAATGTGAGAGGTGAACACTGATCTCTCTGACACCTGCTCCTTTGTGTATTTATAGGTTTAGTAATATAATGGATATAATACAGAGTATAATAAAGAGAAACATTTAAACAGATTTCATATGCGGTGTCTACAAAGAATTCTTGGTATTAAGTGTAAAGACAAAATCACAAATAATGAAGTATTGGAAAGATCAGGTTGTGTGACGGTTTGTTCCATGCTCAGTCTTCGTAGACTTAGATGGATAGGCACGTTAGGAGGATGGATGATGGTAGAATACCAAAGGACATCTTTTTTGGTGAATTACAGATGGGTAAAAGATCTCGGGGTCGGCCTCTACTATGATACAAAGATGAGTGTAAGTGGGACATGATTGATACAGGCATTGATAATGTACATTGGGAGCAAGTCGCAGCTGAACGTGTTGCATTGAGGGCAAATATCAGTTATCAGTTGGGGTATCTTCATTGCACTCCGGACAGGTCCATAGGTGCTCAGATCCTCCCCCCAGCATATGCAATAGCGTCCGGTGGCTAATAGTGCCAGTTCTGTGTTGGTTGATGAGGCACCTCGTTTTCCCGATGTACCTCTCGCGTCTGGCCGTGCCGATTCTTACTCCCAAGTCTTTCATCCTGGACAGCGATGTGGATTCACTGACGTCAAAGTCCTCTGTTCTCGCCATATCTTTAAGGGCGTTAATAACATCGGCACGATCCATGGGCTGGCCATCTACAGGGGATGCAGAGCCAGCCAGTTTATCAGCTTGTTCATTTCCCTCGACTCCCGCATGTCCCGGGACGAAGATGAAGGTGACCTTCTGAATCATGCTCATTGAATCACTTAGTACACACACGTTGGTATAATGCTGTGATTCCAGCCATATGAAAGCCTGTGTAACTGCCATCACTTCCATTGCCATGCTGCTTGTGGTCATAGAGTTGGCACCACTGGATTCTTGAACGGTTCGGCCCGCTGGACGGGCTGTAAATGCCCATGCACTTCTCTGCTGCTTTACAACAGATCCATCTGTATATATGAGCACTTCGTGGCTATCTGAGTGTTCATAGATGAGCGCGTTGACCTCTGCATTGACAGCGGCAGGGTTCTGCTCTCTGCACCATCTGTCGAGTGTGATAATGCAGGAGAAAGTGCACTTAAAAGCCGGAGGCACCGGCACCCATTCCTTGCCGGGGTTGATATTGGTAAGACTGCAGACGTGTCTAACGACATCTTCCGCCCGACCCATCCATGATTTGCCCTTCTTTAGCCTGTTACCCTTTTCTCTGAATATAGCGTCATGCAGAGGGTGCTGCTCATCTGCACTTATTTTTAAGTATGCACGAGCTCTCCAGATCTTGATCCTGTGTTCCATTGTCGGGAAGTCAAGGAGGTATCTCACTGCTACACAGCTGGTGTCTCTCATACAGCCCAAAATGATGCGCATGGCTTCGTTTTGTACCTTTTCAAGTCTTCCAATCTGTGTAGGGCTGACAGTGAGGATGGCCAGGGCATACACGATGCGTGAAAGCACCAGTCCTTGGAACAGAAGTATTAGCAGTCTTTGCTCGATATTGGCAGTCCCAATGACTCTCATTGCTGACAAACCTTTTCGAGCTTTCGTTATGCAAAAATATCAGAAATGGAATACAGACAAAGGAGAAAATTATTGCAGAAAGGTCACAAACTGAGCGCTTGAGACGTAAGATGGTGCGTGATGGTGAAAATGATGATGTGTTCACATGCATCCATTGTGGACAAACATCTAGTGCGAATTGATCTGATCAGTCACATTCCCTACCGCCATGGATTGTAGTTATTATGTCTTTTTTATAGCACAATGTAACAAACTATTGTCTGTCAAGATGGCAAGGTGCCAATGAGGGATATAACATACAATATATAATATTGGCTCCGTGGCGAAGGAGTTACGGACGCAGTTAATAATCCTGAATACTCGCATTTGAAACACATCTGTGTGAAAAACTATTGAACGTAAACTTGCCCAGGAATCACGAACAGCCAAAAGATGCTGGGGTTGATTGCTACGTCCTGTAAAGGACATGCAAGTAATTTTTTTTTTTTTTTTTAATATAATGGAAATTCTGGCACATTCAACCACAATGTAATAAGCCAGATTTTGTAATATACGTGAATGGAGAAATCATATAGCTCTGGTCATTCATTGGAGAAGTTAAGGTAATAATATGCCAGATAGTGTTGTGCAGTTGTGAACCTACTAATTATTTCACACACTGGGTCATGACAGGTTGCGTTGACCAGTTCCTTTCCTTACAATAGTAAATCTCTCACTAACAGTAATTACCTCAGAAACAGCACTTCTCACAGTAACAGCAACTATAGGGTGTATTTTTAATGACTGTGCAGTGTTTGAAAATATTGCCGGTCCAAGTTTTGTATTCACTCTCTGTCAAGTTCATGCAACATAATAGGTAAATACAAAACTTGGACCGGCAATATTTTCAACCACTGCAGTCATTAAATATACACCCTGTATATCAGTAATAGTAATTCTCTCTGAAACAAAAGCAGTATACCTCACAGTAAAAGAGATTTTCACAATGTTTTTTTTTTTTTTTTTTGGGGGGGGGGGGGGGGGGGGGGAGCAACAATAGTGTAATCACTAGATGTTTGTCTATAGGCCTAGTCGTCATGTAAGGTCAAATTTTAGATGTTTGTCTACAGGCCTAGTCGTCATGTAAGGTCAAATTTTAGATGTTTGTCTACAGGCCTAGTGGTCATGTACGGTCACATTTTAGATGTTTGTCAACAGGCCTAGTGGTCATGTACAGTCAAATTTTAGATGTTTGTCTACAGGCCTAGTGGTCACATTTTTTTTTATTGACCAGCGTTCTCAGGTCAACTCAGCCTAAAACGGGTACCAGGAAATGTCTTGAGAAGTAAAATCCGTCAACATGATACACAGCACATCACATTGATTGCTGATTTGTCTATAAAACCATGAGTTTAGCATCCTATACCCAATAGTCTAAAGATGTGAAACAGCATCCCTTACGTTAGTGGTTCTTCTCAGTAACTATAATTTTCATAGTAATAGTTGTTATCATAATAATAATAAGACTAATCCTGCAAGACTGCCACATATTTTGCCAGCTGCAGACTCAGCAACACCCCCCCCCCCCCCCCCCCCCACCCACAAACATCCACAGAATATTATTTGGGAGTCTCAGCGAGCTCTCACATACAGCAACATGTATCCAAGAAACACTGAGCATTCGTGTAGACATTACTGGAATAAAAATAAACCAAGAAGAAGAAGAAGAAGAAGAAGAAGAAGAAGAAGAAGAAGAAGAAGAAGAAGAAGAAGAAGAAGAAGAAGAAGAAGAAGAAGAAGAAGAAGAAGAAGAAGAAGAAGATATAACAGTGATTTTTACAGTAAAGAGATAGCAACTTTTTTTATTTAATCATTTGCTCACATTGAACATGAGCGCAGTCCACGAAGGATTGTTTTTTTGCGAGAGGGTTGACTTTTCCTATTATCAGATGTGTGTGTGGATGGGAAGATGTGTGGGTATGTGTGGGTGATGTGTGCATGGGTGAGGCATGTGTGTGTGGGTTGGTGCGGGATGTGTGTAGGAAGGGTATGTGTGTGTGGTTGGGAGTGTATGGGTGGGTGGGTGGAGCAGGTGTATGGGTGAGTTTGTGTGGGTTGGGGTATGTGTGAGTGGAGAGTTGTGTGTGGGTGGAGATGTGTGTGAGGGATGTTTGTGGGTGGGTGTGAGATGTCTGGGCTGGTGAGGGGATGTGTGAGTGGGTGGAGGGGTGGGTGGTGGGTGTGGGTATGGGGGGTTATGTGTGAGCGGGTGAGGGATGTGTGTGTCGGTTGGTGCGGGATGTCTGTGTTGGAGTTGGGATGTGCCACATAACATGATAATATGCATTGTTTATGCTTACAACATTCATTTGACAATGTTTTTTTTTCCTATGTATCATGCACTGTTGATGAACGAAAGATTGGAAGGGCAGAATGTAAGACGGGCCTGCATGCCCAATTTGTAACCCTTTTAAAATAAAGTTCAAAGTTCAAAGATCAGTGTCTCTCGCCATCAGGAAAATCCACTGCGACTTTTGAGGTACTTGCAATTTACGTCCCCTTGTCAATGACTAAAAGTCAACATTTTAGTCTGTAGGGCTTGAACCTGCTACCTCGCCATAAGCACACCGAAAGTTTAAGAGCAGGTGCTCTTATCCATTCAGCCATGCTGACTCCTGTCACTTCATCAATGCCATTTATTCTACTATAAAATCATCATCTAGTGTTCTCTTCCGTGGGGAGTTCCTCACACCAAGTTATGCAACTCCAAGGTCAGTGTGTCCGACTGTGGCATGTATTTATTAAGGTCTGTTCCCGTTAGACAGATTTCATCCAAGGTAACTAACTCTATCTACCCACTGGCTGGTTGTCTTTCCTAACAATTTTGCCAGGGTAGCTGCTTTACAGCCTACTCTTATTTCCAATTGTCAGGGAATTTTTAATGTGAACAACTATCACACAGGAGATCCTTTTTGTTTGCCATTACCTGACATAGGCAAGATATTTTATCTCACTACCCAAAAGACCAAGGGGGTGTGTGATATCCTATACCAATGGTTCTTGGAAAAATGCCAGAGCCCTATGACAAGATCGAACCCAGCACCTTCTCAGCTAGAAGCAGACGCAACTCAGCCACAATCCACCCCCCATAAGGAATGAAATACTACCTGAACTGTAAGATGTGCTGTTGGTATGTTGCAGGTCCAGATTGATGCCCCACTCACTGGCTTTCACTGCCACAAATATGATCAAATACATCACTGACAGTGTACCTGGACAGACCACATAAAGAGCAATGTGTGAGTAAATGAATCCCTATACACAAATGCCCAAATGAATATGAACGAGAATAAATGGCTTCGTCACGTGACTATAAATTATCTTCTTTTTTTTCGATCGCAGGTTTTGAACTGAAATGTAGTTCATACACACTATTTATAGTAGTGATGGACTGAATTTTTGTGTGTGGATTAGCTTTCCCTATTAACAGTGTCCCTCGCAATCAGGCAAACCCACTTCAACTTGAGAGGTACTTGTAATTTACGTCCCCAGGTCAAGGACGACAGGTCAGGTCAACATTTTAGTCCAGCTATCAGGTGTAGGGGTTGAACCCCTGACCTCGGCATCAGCACACCGGATGTTTAAGACGACGTGTTCTTACCCATTCAGCCATGTGGACCTGCTATATATTATCTGAATTTACTTACTATAACACTTACTAACAAGTGCTTTAGAGACACATTTTAAAAAGCCAAAGCCAAAAAATATATGCAAGACATGGTAGAAACATTGCTGCTGCTTATCTGTCTCTTTCTTGTTTTCTTATTTTTTTTTTAAAACTTCCTCCTAGTTTTTTCTTCTTCATCCTCATCCTTTTTCTACTTCTTTTTGTTTTCTTGTTCTTCATCTGCCTCCTCTTTTTTCTCCTTCCTCATTTTTCTCCTTTCTCCTCCTCTTTTCTCTTACGTCTTTTTCTTCCTTCTTTTTCTTCATCTTCTTCTTCTTCCTTCTCTTTCACATCCTTCCTCATTCCTCCTGAAAAGATCTTTGGATGGTTGGCTTTGATAAAGGATCACTTTCACTGCACACAGATATCTTCTCTATAAGTGCTCCAGTCTCCTCCCACAGATTGCACCAGGAGAACCCCAGCACAGTGTACAAACTCAGTAGCCTCAGGAAGAATCCAAATGTGTTTATACCCGAATCACATGTGCTACAAATATTCTTTCCCGTGAGTAAGAAATGGACCCATTCTCGCGTCAATTTTGTTTTTGTCCTGCAGCAAAGAACGTTCAAGTTATTTCTGTTTTAAGCTGATCGTGTATTTGTTTCATTACACAGTCACCTTGAAAGGTCAGCTGAAGGAACATAGATGGGCCAATACCTGAGTTTTAATAGCTTCACACCCATCCAATAAAAGCATGGCCTGGTAAGAACCCTGTTTAATTGAGCTAGAAAAATTTGCTCCATTGACATACTAAATGTAGAACTAGACATTCTTCACCAGACTCTGAAATGCAATGGATATCTAGCCGGCTTCATCAAGCATCACTGCCAGCCATTCATATTTACCCCCACAGAATCATGTTCACAAACCTCAAGTGTTTTTCAAGCTAACCTTACAAGGAGACGTAGTGAAAACTGCCAGGCAAGGAATCGTGCAATATACTGTTTGTGGCTTCTGTGCTTAACTTCACTAAGGAAATACATTGCTTTCAACTAAATTTAGTCAGATGACAAGATGGAAATAAAGAAGGAGCTTGGAAAACAATGCCAGACAAACTTACCTAGAGAGCTAAATTTGGTGAAAAATGTTGATGACTTCAAGCTGATGAGTGGACACAGAATCAATGCCAGACAAACTTACCTAGAGAGTTAAATTTGGTGAAAAATGTTGGTGACTTCAAGCTGATGAGTGGACACAGAATCAATGCCAGACAAACTTACCTAAAGAGTTAAATTTGGTGAAAAATGTTGGTGACTTCAAGCTGATGAGTGGACACAGAATCAATGCCAGGTAGAAGGGAACTGTGTATGTCTCATTCCATGCCTTCTCAAATGTGCTGGTGTCATTTCTGATATCTTGTGTCCCGTTGCTGCAAACCACTGGCAATATACACATTAGACGATTGTTATATAACATATCAAAGTATGTACAACATATACATGGTACAACTGTTAGCAAACATATCAAAGTTTGCAACACATATACTTGAGGCAGTTGTTACATAATATATCAGTCTGTACACAACATATTACTACATTGTTAAATAACATAACATGTACACAACACATTAGTAAATAAACAAGTTTTGTTATTACCGCTATCATACTTGAGTGCACACATCATTGCTTTTCAACATTCGTCCACTATGGCTAACCCTTTACCGGCACACACTCATGCATTGTACAGAATCCACCGGGACACTCCTTCCTAATATTTACTTTCGGACCACCATCACATCTCCATTGCTTCCAGTTTCTCACCTTACCTTCCTCCCCCGTTTTCGTGTACCACTTTCACTCATTTACCTGAAAGCTTAACTGAACCGTTACCATCCCTTACCTCGGTCCCCATGACACAACAGACTCCCACGGTTGTCTATATAAGAGAATTCAGTTGAAATTAATGTAAGTATCACAGCCTGGGATTCTGAGATAACTAGCAAATTTTTGTTTCCAAATTTTGATTTTCTCTTCATTGTTCTCATTTTTTCATCTTTTCATTCTCCCCATCCTGTTTTTATGCCTTAATGTAGTCACTGGAGGGTCTTCTCCGTGATTATATGTTGTGTTTTGTGTATGTATTTGTTTGCTGGTGAAGGCTAGTCGCCGCAACGTCCTGTGATTTTCATAATTCTGTTCTGTAAAGCTGCATTACTTTGTGTAATTTTATACTGTTTACATTTCCACAGCTTTAACGCAGTTCCACTAATTTTATTTAACAAAGGTCGGAACTAACTCTTCTGACAACATGTTTAACAAAGGTGTGAGCTAACTCTTCTGACAACATGTTTAACAAAGGTGGGGGAAACATTTCTGATAGTGCAGGCAGCTTTCCTGAATACACAAATAATTTCTCTAACATCAATACCTAAAAAAATGCTAATGATAATACAAAAAAGAAAAACCTTAAAATATATGCATAAAATGTTATTACCATGAGAGAAGATTTCTGGAAAATCTGTTGAGTTAGATATTGATGTTGAGGTTTTACTAGCATGACCTGTCAAAAGAAAAAACAAAACATTGTTAAATGTTGAGCTGAGTTGAGTTGGGTTAAGAACCGACATCACTGCACTCGGGACATTCCCATACGTGCTCCGTCCCCTCGTTCAACAGCCAACTAAGAGTCATACTACTAATCGTTCCCACAGCTATCTGATTAAAAGTTCTCCTGGTCTTCCCTCTCAGTTTTGAGATTCCCCTGCCGATCCCCCGCAATCTCATTCTTTCCACATATGGGTTCTCAATCTGTTCCTCCGCCTTCTCCACCTGGTCCCACAAGCGCATGACCACTGTCAAAGACTCGACCGCATCCCCTCCGCCAGGGAGAGCGGTCAACCCTGAAGAGACCAGGAGGAGATACGGTGCCCGAGGCAAGGGCAGGGGAGATGTGGTAATAGGAGAGGGTTAGCCACTCCCTCATGAGACACGCAGGCGGTGTTCAGAGAGTTAGCACTCTAATCACGATAGTACCACACCTCGTGAAGCCATAGCACAGTTGAGTAGACACTCAACAGGCCACGTTTGCCAGCAGAGTGCGATGTGAGGTAACACGCACGAAGGTGAAGGTCACCCCGCGTGGTGTGTAACCACGGGAGAGAGGTTAGACGGACGGGAGACTGGACTTGAGGCGTTCACATCGTTTAGAATAGCGTTAGGAGTTTTGTGTTCACTAATAGATAGAACTAGCATAGGGTTAGCAGTTTGTGTTAGATAATTCTGTGGCTGTATATTGTGTATTGCATTAGCGACTGTTTACCGCTTGTAAGCGAGCCAACGGCAATAAAATGGACCATACATTTTGCCTCCCACACGACTTGCAAGTTGTCTTGTATGGGTGTGTGAGAAGTACCCTTTGAGGCCTGTCAGTTGAGTTGTTGACAGGCCAGGGTAATTGTGGTGTCAGAAAGTGGTGCTTGGACGAAAGCGCCAAGCTAATACCCACAGTAAAAGGGTAATTGTGGTGTCAAGAAGTGAAGCTTGAACGAAAAGTTCAAGCTAATCCACTCATCCACGGGCTCGAGACTAGGGTTTCATTTTTGTAGTAACGATAATTTGTGCAGACAGGAGAATTTGCGAGCTAGAAATATGCCTATCGTGACAAAATAGTGTTTAATTGTGTTTATGATATATTTATTGAATGAAATCATGTATTCTTCGAAGCTGTAAGTATTAATATTCTTATTTTCTTATATTTATTCATATATTTACCAATTTATTCTTGAATAAGCACCAAACATGATTCACGGCGCAGGAATACACAGGCAGCCGACAATATTGATTTTTGAGATCTAAAAATAGCGCTGCGCGATGACGTAGATTGATTGACAGACAGTTGTTCTGCGTCATTAGCATAAAGCAGTCGAGTGTTTACAAAATCGCTTAGCGGCGGCCCGCCTGAATCTGTGCTGTATATTGTTTATTATTTACTTATTTAAGTTACTAAATGAATATATTTATTTGTTGACACATTATTATGTTATTTTGATTTCTTTACAAGCATTTATTCATTTTTGGGTCTATTTTCTCTTTGCTTATCGTCACGATGGAACTATTTTCGGGCTAAGCATCTGATACTTAGCTGCACAACGTTTACAGAAATTAACTAGGTTAGTAACGAAAGGCAATTATTGTTTAAAACAAAGACAGGACATTGACATTAAAATTAATTAATACATATTCTAGGTGTTCGTAAGTCTGTCATTGTCTAAGTCATTGTCCTTAGTTGTCGAGTAAATCATATCGTTTAGTAGGCGTGTTTACTGCTGCCCTATATATCAGAGGGCAAACAACAGCTGTGCACATACACCTGTGAGCCAAATACCGTGTGCTACGTACGAAACGTGTCGCCACCCCAGTGTACCAAACAAGGTGACCTGTGTCAAAGGAGCTTCGTTCCCACATTAAGCTGAGTACACTTATATATTTTGTCATGCAATTTGATTAATAGTGCATCTCTTTTTCAGCATGTAACGCGTTGACATATTTGTATACTCTGTTTTTCTGCAAGATAAATCTGGGCAGGGTAAAAACAGAAAGCACAACTGATAGTGATCAGATAAGAACAAACATAACATATCAAAGATAAATAACTGATTAAAGTCATCATTGCCTATCACTGTTAGCCAAGTACTAAAGTAAGATGGCAACTTTATCAGATTTCATAAAAGCAGGCAAAGAACTGGAATTAACAGGAAAAGAACTACAACAATATGCTGATCAGAAATTTAAAGAAACAAAAGAGGAACAAACACGAAAAGAGAATGCGGAGAGGGACGAACGCGCACGAGAAAGAGAACATGATAAGGAGATGAAACAAAAACAATTAGATCAAGAGAAAGAATTAAAACAAAAGGAATTAGATCTAAAGCAAAAAGAGATAGATGAAATGGCAAGAGTTAAAGAAAAACAAATTCAAGTAGAATCAGAGACACAATTAAAGATGAAAAGCATGGATGTAGACTCACACGCAGAGATCTCTGCCACTAAACTAAGAAGTCAACAAGAGGAAAATAAGTTCAACAAATACAAAAATATTATCAAACCATATTGTAAAGAGGACTCCATATCTGCCTGGACAGAGAATGTAGAGTATCAATTTAAATATCACCAAGTTCCTTTAGATATGTGGGCTCCGATTTACATGAAGAATCTAAGTGGTGAGCCCCTTAAAGTAATAGAGTCTATTCCTATGGAACTTAGATCTAGCTATCAATACATCCATGATAGGATTATGCAGCACTTTTTACTTGATGCCCCTGGGTATCAGGTTCAGTTCTCAAATTTAAAACCTAAACCTAGTGAAACTTTTATAGATTATTTTTCAAATGTGCAGAGTGTACTAAACAGGTGGCTTAAAGCAGCTAACATAGGAAAAGACTTTGATAGATTAAAAAACCTAATAGCTATGGACAAGTGTATATCTACTATACCTTCTCCTTTTGCTAAGTTTTTGCAGCAGTCAGACATTGAAAACATCGAGCAGTTCGAAAAAAAAAGGCTCAGCATATTTTTCTTCTAACAGAGAGATTTTTAAGACCTCAAGTGACTCTGAGATAGTTTCCTTTGTCAAAGACCAATCAAAAAACTATCAGGGTAACAGAAAACCTTTTCAGAAGTATGATAAGAAAGACAGAAAAGTTTCCATATGCATGTACTGTCAACTAATGCACGACACTTATGCTATGTGCGACAAATCGCCGAATTATCCGGCGCATCTTGAAAATGTGATCAAGAAGCAGCAAAGCAAACGGTCTGCATACAGGCGTGCAATCAAATGTTTTTTTTGTTCCTCTTATGGCCATTATTCTAATAAGTGCCTTGGCCGCCAACGTTTGAAAGCTAACAACGCTATGTTGATTGACACCTCTTCAGATAGTGGTAGTGAGAATGAGTGTGAGATTGAAAGTGACTTACCAACTAACCAAGCAGAGGATGTGTGTGCTGCTAACAATATGTTAAGCTTTGACGGCTGTGAACGATGTCACCAATTCCATGCAGACGGAATACTAGAATGTGGACATACAGTACCATGCTCATCTGAGAGTGTGAATGCAGCATTAGCCTCCAGAGGCAAGTTAGTGTTCCACAATGCAATGGTCAATGATGTACCATGCCAATGTTTGCTGGATAGCGGCAGCACCCTTATTGGTCTTCGAAAAGAACTAGTGAGTCCGGGTGATTACACAGGTGACACTGTGAAATGCCGAACCTTTTCGGGTAACGTTGAAATTTACCCTTTGGCAAAAGCCCGTATTGATTCTCCTTTTCTTTCCGGTACCTTTACTTGTGCAATACTTAACAACCCTTGTACAGATTTAATTTTGGGGTGCTTACCTCAACTGAAACAATGTACTAGTGAAGAAATAGTTGCATGGGAGAAATTAAATGCAGCTAAGGCAACAACCAGAGTTGACACTTCAAAACATCATGACCCATTGCAAAATGAGACACTACTAATGCTTTTTCCAACCAGCACAGATGACAAAAACACACAAAAACTTATACACCAGCAGAAATCTGATTTTAATGTGTCTCCATACTTAAAATTGTCAAAAGGCAAAGCCAAAATGACCAAGAATGCATCTTGGTTCGTTAGACGTAATAATGGCATTTCAACTACATGTCATATTACTAGTAACCATGAACAGGTGTTACTTGAACAACATCAGTTAGGTGTGCTAAACAATGCACACAAAACACCATGTGCGGGTCATCGTGCATACAGCAATGCCAGGCCAAGTTTTGTCAATAACATAAAATTATTTTGTCATAATCTATTTGCTGGTAATGGCTGTCATCAATTGATACAAAAGTTGAAGGGTAAACATCCTACAGCTGAAGTACAACCCTCTACACTGGCACCCAAGCCATTTGATAGAGGAAGGGTCAGTTCTACCACAAGCACACAAACAAAGGTGCGAAAACAAATAATCTGGAACTTGATCAAGACAGATTTAGGCTACTTCCATACAAACGAAATGGCAAGGACCATTCAAAGTGGCACATAACCATGGTACATGTTGACTATGAAATATCGATAAACAGACACTTAGAGATATTCCATGTCAACATGCGGAAACCTCACTTTTCAAGACAAGAGACAGAGGTAGTGACAGACGAACAGATTGCACCAACACCAAGTGATCAGACGACAGACATACACAACGCAACTACACTAGTTAGTGAGACTGGCAAATCCGACGAGGGGCATACATGTAGTGAACTTATAGAATACACATGAATAAATCAGAATACTGATGACTGGACAATACACCTACTGAAACTGAGACATGCCTTTGACAGAGTGCGACGCTTCGGTCTCACTGTCAAACCAGCAAAGTCAAATTATGCCTAAAATAAATTCATTTTTGGGTCATGTCATTTCTCAAGTCCAACTGTAGACTGACCTGAAAAGTAGTACCAAAATTATGAATCTGACCATGTCTAACAGAAAGAAACAGGTCAGAAACCTTTTGAGATTAGTAAATTACTCAGAAATTACAAATTTATTTTCCAATGTCTTAAAATCTTCTGGAAATGAAATGTGAAAGATGCATTATTAATTCCTGCATTGTCAAAATTGAAGATCCTTTTTTGTAAATATTCCAATCCCTCCGCTTGCCTAATCCTAGGCTCATTTATTATCTTAGGTCATATGCCAGCAGAATCTCCATCACTGCAGTACTAGGCCAATTTTTTTTTAGGGCATCTTCCATCCGCTTTGCTACGTGAGCAGTAAGATCACACATGCTGAGTCCAGGGATTCCATATCACAGTTGCAACCCTAGGCTTCATCTATACGGTGAGAAGGCTCCATCGAGTTCTGACGGATGTTCACTGCATTGTCCAGACCGACAACTCCCTGATCACGGTCATACATAGTGGTGTGCATCAAAATGACCGGATATTCAGGTGGTCCCTAGTTTTACCATCTGGGGTAAAAATACCTGAAATCCAACAGTTAAATGTAGAGTGATGGTTGGTACATGAATATCTGATAATATAAGATGTAAAATAGCTTACATACATATCCACATTGTTGGTGTAGTCATGTACCAAAACAATGAACTATCATGTGTCCGTGGACATCAGATTAAGAACTGTGCTGCTATACTTAGATACCACCGTGTGAACTAGGACAGCTCATTTCCAACTAA
Organism: Cepaea hortensis; assembly: GCA_963921405.1. Taxonomy (NCBI): domain Eukaryota; kingdom Metazoa; phylum Mollusca; class Gastropoda; order Stylommatophora; family Helicidae; genus Cepaea; species Cepaea hortensis. The sequence continues at coordinate 84,582,213 of OY992893.1, forward strand.
GCTCCATTCCGGTGTATCATATATATGAACCGCAGAAAACAGTGTCAGAACAGTGCTTAATTACAGACACGAAAAGACAGAGCTACAACACCAGCGAACTCTACACGTGCACTACCGAGAGAACATTAAGATGACTGTGTAATGTATTTCAGATACCCAGGCAAAGTGTGTGGTTATATTATGCCTATACAACCATTGCACATACATGAAGGCAACTACTAACCTGTGTAAACTAAATACTATGTATATAAACTTATTGTGATATGTAATATAATATTTTAAGATAGTGATAAATTAGATGTAGGTTAGGAACTATAACAGTTCTCATTTATTTTAATAATGTAGTTAGTACAGTAATTAACCCATTAAAATTAGATTAGAATATTAGTTTAGACATAAGAATAGTTTATTACAAGTTAAATTAAATTTATGATATGAATAGTACCATTTAGATTGTTATATTTCACTTAGTTTCATTGTAGTTAGTTTATTCCATCTTAATGAAACCATACCATCTTTCAAATATTACCATTTATTAGTATCATCATTTTACATCATAATAGATTAAAAAGAGTAGATAAGGTAACATACAGCATTTACACCAGTTAGATTAAGAACATCACTCATATAATTCCTTTGTGCATTTAAAAACATTATTTAGCATAGTATTTAGAAAAGTACATAAATTGTGGTCACATAATCCATTTAATTAAGGTACATAACTCACATCACAACAATTGCATTTAAATAGTTAGATTACATCACTTAGATTAGAAAAAAATAAGAAGTAATATAATCATATCATATAATTAACATAACAAATTTAATAAATTTAGGTAACACATTAAATACTTAGTTATAGAATTAGAATGGTATGTTAGAATGTAAAGTTTTCGTTAGTGAAATTGTGTTAGTGTGAATGTGTTGTCTGTAATATAGTTTAGAACTTAGATTACAGTATTTTGGGTTTCATAACAAGTGAATGTAGTCACGAATTAGTGTTATACACCTGTTTGTGGCCACATTGAACCAAATTATGACACTCAAAAAACTAACATACATACACATAGAATTTATAAATAGAGGATAGAAATTAGATTAGTAGATTTATTACATCCAAACACACAAACAAACAGAAAAACAAACATATAAATTGCATACACTATTTGTAAATCAAAGACAGATAACTATGGGGCCAGGGGACATAATAGACAACGAAGAACTAAATCAACAGTGAAATATGGTCTTACGCGCGGAAGCGAAGGAGGTAAAGCCTGTCGCACACACTCTTGTAGAATGGTTGTTAAATATTATATGGGGGACATGAAATAATTCATGTGTTGACCCTAAGAAAGTCAACTTTGTATGGGTAGTAAGTTAATTTACTATGTGAGGGCAGGTCTTATAAGACAACGGTCCGGTTCAGACATACCTCTGATAAATATAATATAGCATGTGAGAAGGGGCTCACGCCAACCAGTCAAGTTTGTGGCGATTGCCAGTAGCCAAGTAAGGCTTTGCTACATTGTGACAATAGTTATTAATAGTCTATTGGAATGCCCAAAGCCAGGTTATCTAGAGTCTTTGACAAAAATTAGAGACACTAATTTTTTGTTTAGGAACCTCTTGCGTCACAACCAATGAGTGAAAGTTGATGACGCAACACAAGAGGGGTGGGTGTGTGTCAAAGACTCGACCGCATCCCCTCCGCCAGGGAGAGCGGTCAACCCTGAAGAGACCAGGAGGAGATACGGTGCCCGAGGCAAGGGCAGGGGAGATGTGGTAATAGGAGAGGGTTAGCCACTCCCTCATGAGACACGCAGGCGGTGTTCAGAGAGTTAGCACTCTAATCACGATAGTACCACACCTCGTGAAGCCATAGCACAGTTGAGTAGACACTCAACAGGCCACGTTTGCCAGCAGAGTGCGATGTGAGGTAACACGCACGAAGGTGAAGGTCACCCCGCGTGGTGTGTAACCACGGGAGAGAGGTTAGACAGACGGGAGACTGGACTTGAGGCGTTCACATCGTTTAGAATAGCGTTAGGAGTTTTGTGTTCACTAATAGATAGAACTAGCATAGGGTTAGCAGTTTGTGTTAGATAATTCTGTGGCTGTATATTGTGTATTGCATTAGCGACTGTTTACCGCTTGTAAGCGAGCCAACGGCAATAAAATGGACCATACATTTTGCCTCCCACACGACTTGCAAGTTGTCTTGTATGGGTGTGTGAGAAGTACCCGTTGAGGCCTGTCAGTTGAGTTGTTGACAACCACCTCCCCCTTGTCTATAGGCAAAGTAACCACCAAGAGGTGCATTCCCTGCTAGCCTATCAGCCTGTTCATTCTCCCGTACACCCGCATGGCCAGAGCAAAACATCCATACAATTCTCACAATCTGTGACCTCTGAAGCGACGAGAGCCATTCCACACGAAACATTCCTATCTCCACCTTATTAAGCATGCTCTTTGAATCCGTAATGAATACAATGTGTGTTGCAGTAGTCTCCTCTAGCCAACGGAATGCTGCTGTTACTGCCTCCACCTCCATTCTCATGCTGGAGGTCGTAGTCTCAAATGCCAGACTCTCCTTTTTTCAACACTCGTCCATTAGCCTTTGCAATAAAACGCCAGCCACTATGTCTGTTTCTCACCACTGACCCATCGGTGTAGATGACTATGTCACCTCGATGTGTGTTGCTCTGGATCAGCTGTTGCACTTCAAACTCAGTGTGGCCCGCTGCCTATTCTCTGCATTCATGACCCAGTGTTATTATTACATTGTGCCAGCCTGTCATGTCTTCCGGAACTTCAACCCATTCTCTTTCACAATTGATGGTCTCTAGATCACACATCTGACTTATAGAAAGTTCTGCCTGTGCCATCCAGGACCTGCCTCGTCTTAGTCTATGACCCTTTACCATATCCATTGCTGCATGCAGCGGGTGATCCCTGTCTGCGGCAACTCTCAGGTACCATTTGGCCTGAAGGACCCTATACCTATCCATCACTGTTGGTAGCGTCAGGATATGCTTCATGCATATAATTGGTGTGTCCTTTGTGCACCCCAGGATTAACCACATGGCAGCATTCTGTATGCGCTCCAACCTTTCAAGCTGGCTCTTTGATACTGTCAGCAGCTCTAAACTGTTATCATTGTTAAATCAGTTACATCAGCCTGCTGTAACTTCTAGCCTAGTCCTTAGCACTAAACTGTATAAAAGTAACATGGATTCTGTCCGTTAACACCAAATGCCCATGAGGCCACTATTTGGGGCAGATATTTCTAAGCAAATGGGTATATTCTTAAACAAGTGAATTTGTACAATTATCTCGGAACAGTCATAACATCTGACGGGAGATGCCTTGAAGAGATTAGAACAAGAATTGCCATGGCCAAGGTAGCCTTTTGCAAGAAGGAAAACATACTGACCTATAAAAAGATGTCAATTGTTACATGCACTTCACTCCCCTCCCTCTCTCATTGTGTGTGTGACTATGTTTCTGTGTGTGCATGCATGTGCATCTCACTCCCCCTCTCTCATTGTGTGTGTGACTATGTTTCTATGTGTGCATGCAGGTACATCTGACTCCACCCACCCCCCCCCCCCCCCCCCACCCCCTCACATAGATAAACTTACCATAAATAAACATCCCAATATGGTACAGGAAGTTGGACATGAGAATCCAGTAGATGATACACCCTCCAAGCAGTGTCAGGAGTGAACATATCAACGTGAGAACCTCTGCCAGTCGACCCAGATACACTTTCACCACGTCTGAAAACTCAGCCAGGCCAGCTGAAAGAAAATTCAAAGTAATTATAACAATTAAGCTGTCACATCTTGAATCCATCTAAGTTTTGGTTTTCATCTTTTCCACTTTCTTTGTAACCTCATTGCAGATTTCTTGCCCTGACATGCATGTTTTAAACATGGTCAAAATATTTAATTTTCCCCAAATATATTTGCTTCATTTTTCTCAAACAAATTTGTTTCATATTCCTCAAATGTTTATTTCCTTTTCCTCAATATATACTTGCCTAAATAACTAATCTTATTCAATACACGTTCATTTTGGATTTTTTGTTAGAGTACATATAACAACCTGTATTCTTGTATTCAATGCAACATGTTAATTTCTTTTCTGTGATTGTGATATGTCAGTTTTCAAACTATCTATTCTTGATTGTTTATTCGTTAATAAAGACTTTGCTAGAAACATTCTATTTTTACTGTGTTTTTTTTTTCCCTTTTGTCGAGCTAGCTTGTTATATTTTGTGTTAATTTTTATTCTAGTATCAAGAGTGTTTTTGTAAGTCAATGGATATATCAGTACATTCTTCACGGTGTTGGAGATTGTCCAAGTCATAGGCCAGCTTGATTATCTCTTCAGCCTCTGCCATCCAATGCAACCTCTTTTGAGGCACATTCCCATTCTGTCATCAAAAGCACTGTGTAGGGGGTGTTTTTTTGTCAGCTGATACTCTCATGTACACCTTAACCTGTACAATTTTGAGCATGGTGACCACCGTTGATAAATCAAGGATGTATCACATGGCCGAGCATAAAGTGTCTTTTGTGTAGCGCAGTACGAGTCTCATTGCTTCATTTTGCATCTTGTCTAATCTTTCTAGCTGGTGGGTCCTGCTGGGAGGCCAAAACAGTAGCCTGTGATGCTTAGCACAAGTGCCTAGTGCAGAAGGAAGGTTGTTCAACGTCGGCTGCTGCCATCACATTTAATGCTGTTAAACCTTTCCTGGCTCTGATTAAGACACTGCTGTCAACTTCCATGACAAGCATCTGTCAAGGGTATGCCAAGATATTTCACTATGTTCATTCTGTCAATGTCCATACTACCCATGCTGAAGACTGGCATTCATGCAATGACTATGTGGTTTTTTGTTTCCGTGTGAACCATGTTATGGAAGCTATTGCAGGATTCCCATGTGTCCTTGACTCCTGGCACCACTCATCAAGCATGTCTAGTGCTTGCTGCGCTGTTACTATGATCAGCAGACAATGATAACATCAGCATAAGACACTATTCTGCCCAGCCTACTGTCTGTGCACTGGTGACTCCTGGCACCACTCATCAAGCATGTCTAGTGCTTGCTGCGCTGCAACTATGATCAGCAGACAATGATAACATCAGCATAAGACACTATTCTGCCCAGCCTACTGTCTGTGCACTGGTGACTCCTGCTTTACATATGTGCACTGGTGACTCCTGCTTTACATATACTGAAAAGAACAGATAGCAGCGGTGATCCCTGGGGTAGACCCATTAAGATACACTATGAGTTCAGGGTCCATTCACCACATCGCAATAAATGTCTTACAACATAAAATGTCCCAGCCTTACCTGTCATGGCTCGGGAAGCAGCAAGAACCCTGTATGATGTATAGGCCATGATACCAGCAACCACCACCAGCAAGACTATGCCATTGATAAATCCAGCCTGCAAAAACAAGTGTTTAAATATACAGTTCTCACATAGCTTGTGGAAGTTAAAGGGAAACCAGCACATTAATTTACCAAGAACTAAATTTATGGGCAAAAACAAAGCTAGATTTATGGTAAAATTATATGTTCCAAAAGCTTCATATGAGGTTTCGGAGTGAATCCCCTGACATGGCATAACTTACTTACCACAACCATCTACACTGGACCTTCTGAAGCAGTTTGTGAATCAGACAATCCTAGTAGCGTCTTAGATAACCACCAAAAAGATGGAGTGTCTGCTTCTATTTCTATCCTCATATGGCACAAACACACATCTTTAAACTGCCCTTATGACATCACCTTGTCCATCTGCACCGTGATGTCACATGATTAACACTCTTGACATCCTTAACAACAATACTGACAGGTTACAAGACAATGGCATGATTATTGTAATTTCTATCACACTTTTAAGGTTTTCATTTGAAGCCCCCTTGTAGTTGACGCTCGTTTTCTTATCTTTAGACTTTTGTATTGTTGGCTGGATGTTTAAGAGCTAAAGTTTAAATTGGGATGCAGAGGCCCAGGCCCTACGCCAACCCTCCTTAGTCGACACTTCCAACATGCATGGTAGCTTACAGTGTTACTTTTCCCTGCTTCCATTAAGGGCGTCACTTATGGGTGATGAGTCTTAGCTGAGATAGTTAATTCTGCATTCTTATCGTGAAGATCAAAACCACCAGTGTGTCTAATACCATCCTCTTCATAACATTCAGCATCTTCAATTGCTGCACTTCTATTTTCCTTCTCCCGTGATTCAGGCAGATACAACATCTGTGTCACTGGATGGCTTATGCTTCCATCTGTCAGTGACTGGTATGCTCTGCTTGGTCGCTGGCTTTTCAAGGTATCATTTGACAGTGTAATTCACAAAATACAAATTCCTTTGTTGTTGCTTGCTTGCTTGTGTTCGCTGGCTGTGAACTCCAACCCGAAGTCCTGTATGCCGGATGAAGACATCCTGTTGTCCAACATCAGTGTGATGTCATACTGGACCTGAGGTTTGCGTGAGTATCTGTTGTCCCATGTCTGGCTTATTGGTGTGCAGACTGGTGGTTCCTCGCCGTGCAGGCAGGTACTCTCCGGCTTCGGAAGAATTCCTTTGTTGTATTTTGGGGGTGGGTCTGTTTTAAGTCTGAACAACATTACAGCTATATACAGGCAATGAATGAATCACCAGAAAACTAGAAGCAGATTGTAAGCTTTACTAGAACACGATTACAAGTAGTAAAATGGATACTACGGCTAAAGCCTCAATCAGCACAAAATAAACCAACACAAATCGACACAACTACATGAAAAACACTACATGAAAATATAAATATAAAAGTTACTTATCTGTATCCTTGTTGTGGCTGGATATATCTTAAAGGATCAATGCTTATGATGACTAGCAGTGAAGTGAATGAACCGGATGTATGGTTAAGGACTGCTACTGCTATATATAAGACAGTCTGTCTTTTACTGGAACCATAAGGGGAGCAATGAATATCATTGGCACCTTGCCGTCTTGACAGACGATAGTTTGTGCTTCAAAAAGGCATAATAACTTTTACCTATGGCAGTAGTGAATGTGACTGATAAGGCCATTTTGCACTGTAAATGTCTGTTCACAGTGGGTGCATGTGAACACATGGTCATTTCCACCATCATGCACCATCTTACGTCTCACACGCTCGGTGTGTGACTTATCTGCAATAATTTTCTCCTTTGTCTTTATTCCATTTCTGATGTTTGCCCTCCATGCAACATGTTCAGCGGCGACTTGCTCCCAATGTGCACTATCAATGCCTGTATCAATCATGTCCCGCTTACACACATCTTTGTATCGTAGTAGAGGCCGACCCTGAGATCTTTTACCCATCTGTAATTCACCAAAAATGATGTCCTTTGGTATTCTACCATCATCCATCCTCCTAAAGATGTCCTATCCATCTATGTCTACGAAGACTGAGCATGGGATAAACCGTTACACAACCTGATCTTTCCAATACTTCAGTATTTGTGATTTTATCTTGCCACTTAATACCAAGAATTCTTCGCAGACACCGCATTTGAAAGCTGTTTAAATGTTTCTCTTGGTGTGAGTAAGTCCGACACCAGTTAAGACCAGGGATGGAGTTATTGCCTCTCCATAGCACAAAGCCTGGGCTAAAATATAGAGATCATGTGTTGCCCATGCAGCATGATCCCTCTCTCGGCCTGCCTAGTTCACTCCAGAGGAAAGGTAAAACCCCTACATCTGGAATAAGACAAGCTGCAGAAGCCTGTTGGAGCTTCGATCCTAGACTAGCCGCCAACCAAGGCTTAGGGCCTGGTCTGCCCTGCCATGACATTTTGTCTTTAGCTTGCATTTCCTCGCACCAGGCTAAGGCTTGTACCCTCCCAATTGCGCTCTGAATAATAACACTGTAATCTAGTAAGCATGTCGTAAGAGGCAACAAAGGATGGTTGGCATAAGACTGAATACCTTATGCTGTAGAATACTTTAAGGTCAAAATGTATCAAATCATAAACAAGTATACAAAAGGTTGCACGTGAGTTGGTTGAGGGCTTATACGCCATTGGGAGATGAAAATCTGCAGAAGAAGAGGAAGATATGTAAGACTGTTGGGGTTTCACTTGCCTGTAGAAGAGAAAGATATGTAAGACTGTTGGGGTTTCACTTGCCTGTTTGATTGCCCAGGGTAGGCTCAGCATGGAAGTCCCCATCATTGTATTCCACATGGAAAATCTGGCAGGAATATGAGAGGAAAACATGTCACATCAAGATCAATTGAGAAATAGACAGGGTGAGAGAGGGACTGAGAGAGATGGATGAAGAGAGAGTGAGAGAGGCAGGAAGGAATAAATACAGGGAGAGAGTAAGAGAGAGAGAGAGAGTGTGTGTGAGAGAGAATGACAGAGTGACAGAGAGAGGAAGGGAGGAAGGGGGAAGAAAGGGGGATTGAGGGGGTAGGAGGGAGAGAGAATGGGAGAGAGAGAGGAGGGGGGGGGGGTTAGGAGGGATGAAGAGAGAGGATGGGATGGAGAGGGAGGGAGAGAGAGAGGAAGGGGAGAGGGGGGGGGGGGGGATAGTGAGACAATGAGAGAGAGAAAGAGAGAGAGAAAGAGAGAGAGAGAGAGAGAGAGAGAGAGAGAGAGAGAGAGAGAGAGAGAGAGAGAGAGAGAGAGAGAGAGAGAGAGAGAATCTGACATACATATGGAGAGGTCAGTATGGCTGTGTTACATTCAGTAGTTTGCCATTGCTTTCTGAACGATCGATGCTCATCCCATTGTTAAAAATCAACCAAGGAGGTCTACTTTCACATCACCAGTAACTGGTTTTGAACGTGGTATGCAGCATTGTGAATCACATTAGTTTCTATTTTGAATGGCAAACTGCTGAACGTGAAATTTCCTAGTAAATCAAATTGGGGTTAGGGTTAATCACATTCTACAAAGGTCATGCAACATATATATATATATAGGATATGCCGGACTCTCATTCGGGAGACCCGGGTTCGATCCCCGGTAAAGTGTGAGATTTTTTCCTGTCGGGGGCAAAAAGAAAATCCTAACCTGCACAGTTCATGGCGACTGCACTAGCCAGGCGGCCTTTATTCCTCAGGCTCAAAGACCCCTCTGCCATACACCGCAAGGTACTATATTGGCAGTAAATGACAGTTATATATATATATATATATATATATATATATATATATATATATATATATATATATATATATATATATATATATATATATATATGGGGTGAGCATGAAAGAAAGGATGAGACAGATAAGATAGAAAGTGAAATAGAGTAAGGGAGAGAAAGAAACAGAGAGAAATAGAGACAAAGAGAGGCTCGCTAAATCAATCAGGTGCCATCTACATACTACAAGTTGGCTGCAATGGATTTCCAACACTCTCTTTCTCTCCCCCTCTCTATTCATTCCCATCCTCTCTAGAACCTCTGGATATGATTGCCTTTGTTTCCATGAAATACAACCATTGTTCAGGTTTCTGTTCCATTGATTATATATAACTCACTAAAACTGACTGTCAATGTGGAGATGGCACCTGGTAATGAATATCTGCATAAATGGTTAGAGGATTTTTTAATCTTTGCAGGTAATTTTTAATAAATGTCCACTTGCTTTGAACTCAAGCAAAGCCATAGACTTGCTACTATTTCTAATACACTGGACTGAATTTTGCCTGTGGATTAACTTTCCCTCCCGCACCATCACGCGAACTCACTGACTTCTGAGGTAGTACAGGTAAATTAAATTAGGGAGCATTTAGAAGCAATGGAGAAGTTTCTGAAAAATGCTGTGAATACCTTGGACTTAGCCGTCTCCGAGGCGAAAAAGTTATGGACGTGGATCGTGATCCTGCACACCCGAGTTCAAAACACAACTGAGCGCGGTTTGGCAGCAGACCGCATTTTCATTGGTTTCTTTTATGAAATGGTATGGGTGCCGGTCGTTCAGACAGCAATGGCAAACTACTGAACGTAAACTTGCCAAGAGATAACAACAGCAAAAAATGCTGGTGTTGACTGCAATATCCTGTAATTGATAGACAACTAACTTTTAACCTTGGACTGCCAGAGAAACTGACCACTGCCGAGGAGAGGTTATATACAACAATAAGAAAGAGACACACAGCGCTGAGCACATGATAAGAAGAGAGGCACGGGAGAACAATGTGACAATTGGAAATATCAGTGGAAAAAGAGACAGAGGTAGACCAAGAGAAATTATGATGGATGGACAGATAGTGGTATGGAGGAATATCATCAGCAGAGTTGATCCAGAACACCAAGGACTAAGATTTCTGGAGAGACGTGAATGCCTAAGTTAGTTGGCAGGACACATGATGATGATGACAGATATTTCAGCCACAAACAGCAGACAACTGAAGATATACATTGTGATGATGCTGTGTTGTGTACGTTTCTCTTTCTCCACATATTCAATTGGTACTGCATGCCTTTGTGGTTCTGGACAATTCTGAAAATTAGAATAAACAGTATCAGAACACAAATGAGTAAATTAGAATAAACAGTACCAGCACACAAATGAGAAAATTAGAATAAACAGTATCAGAACACAAATGAGTAAATTAGAATAAACAGTACCAGCATGGAATGCTTTTACATCTGTCCTGTACAGTAAACTGCATGTTCAGAACAATGGCTACTGGCGGTTGCTGAATTGACTGTTTTGCCCTTTCGGTTCACAGGTGCATTTTTCGGGAGACTCCTGGGAGTCGGCGCTGAAGCTGCGGAGTTTGTGCTTTGTGCGACACTTTCGGCGGGTCGTCCTGCGGTAAGAAACCGAGCCATGTGAGAAAACCCGGGTGAATGAGGTTTTTCTGGTGACTGCCGAGTCCATCAACGATGAACTGTGGTATTCGTGGATGGATTTTGGGTTGACATTCTGACGGTGGCATTATGCAGCGTACCTGTGTGGGCTGTTGGATTGCCAAGACTCCTGCCTATTCCACTTTTCACATTGGACAGTGAGGAGCATTTTGTGTGCTATTCACTGGCACAAGAACGGAGCATAATGGGGACGACCCGTTGCCGTGAAGTTGGAACCTCGACTAACTAACTAACTAACTAACTAACTAACTAACTAACTAACTAACTAACTAACTAACCATTACCAGCACACAAATGAGAAAATTAGAATAAACAGTATCAGAACACAAATGAGTAAATTAGAATAAACAGTATCAGAACACAAATGAGTAAATTAGAATAAACAGTATCAGAACACAAATGAGAAAATTAGAATAAACAGTATCAGAACATAAATGAGTAAATTAGAATAAACAGTATCAGAACACAAATGAGTAAATTAGAATAAACAGTATCAGAACACAAATGAGTAAATTAGAATAAACAGTATCAGAACACAAATGAGTAAATTAGAATAAACAGTATCAGAACACAAATGAGTAAATTAGAATAAACAGTATCAGAACACAAATGAGAAAATTAGAATAAACAGTATCAGAACACAAATGAGTAAATTAGAATAAACAGTATCAGAACACAAATGAGTAAATTAGAATAAACAGTATCAGAACACAAATGAGTAAATTAGAATAAACAGTATCAGAACACAAATGAGTAAATTAGAATAAACAGTATCAGAACACAAATGAGTAAATTAGAATAAACAGTATCAGAACACAAATGAGTAAATTAGAATAAACAGTATCAGAACACAAATGAGTAAATTAGAATTAACAGTATCAGAACACAAATGAGTAAATTAGAATAAACAGTATCAGAACACAAATGAGTAAATTAGAATAAACAGTATCAGAACACAAATGAGTAAATTAGAATAAACAGTATCAGAACACAAATGAGTAAATTAGAATAAACAGTATCAGAACACAAATGAGTAAATTAGAATAAACAGTATCAGAACACAAATGAGTAAATTAGAATAAACAGTATCAGAACACAAATGAGAAAATTAGAATAAACAGTATCAGAACACAAATGAGTAAATTAGAATAAACAGTATCAGAACACAAATGAGTAAATTAGAATAAACAGTATCAGAACACAAATGAGTAAATTAGAATAAACAGTATCAGAACACAAATGAGTAAATTAGAATAAACAGTATCAGAACACAAATGAGTAAATTAGAATAAACAGTATCAGAACACAAATGAGTAAATTAGAATAAACAGTATCAGAACACAAATGAGTAAATTAGAATAAACAGTATCAGAACACAAATGAGAAAATTAGAATAAACAGTATCAGAACACAAATGAGTAAATTAGAATAAACAGTATCAGAACACAAATGAGTAAATTAGAATAAACAGTATCAGAACACAAATGAGTAAATTAGAATAAACAGTATCAGAACACAAATGAGTAAATTAGAATAAACAGTATGTAAACAGTATCAGAACACAAATGAGTAAATTAGAATAAACAGTATCAGAACACAAATGAGTAAATTAGAATAAACAGTAGTAGAGTAGTAGACACCTTTCAGTCTTGACAGACTAAAGTATGTGAGTGGAATGTGGCCACTATTCCATCACAATGTCTGGGCAGAGCTTCAGAGATCATGTGATGCCCAAACGACATGACCCCTCTCTCGGCCTAGTCTTGTGTATTCCAGAGGAATGGGTAACCAATACGTCTGGCACAAGGTAGGCTGCAGACGCTGGCGGCTCAGCGTCAATCCACCGAGACCTCACCACCAAGAGCCGGTGGCGAGTTATGGCCAGACCCTGACACCCAAGGGATCCGGCTTAGAGACGTTCAGCCATGTCCCACAGATGAGGGCCTAGAATAAACAGTATCAGAACACAAATGAGTAAACAGTAAAGGGCTCAGTTCCACAGCATGAGATGTACTCCGTACATGGTGCTAGCCCCACAGTTTTAGAGCCAGCGACACTCGATGGGTCATGTGATCAATATCCCACCTGCCATTTTTATTTTCTGGAAGATTCCCTGGTACCTATTTTAGGTTGGGACAACCTGGAAGAACAGGTGGATTTTTTTTAAATCTCCGCCACATTGAGGGTTTGAACAAATGACTATTGGGCTGGCAGGCAAGAGTGTTAACCACAGCACTGTAAAGGCTCCCTTATTAAGATGTAACCGGGTCATACCACAACAAGCAATGATGTACAGATTAAACAGAACCAGAAGAAGAGGCCGACCATGTAAACAATCGACAGAGGGAATTACAGAATCAACGGGAATCTCGATATATGAAGGGCACTCTTCCGTTGTTTATGCTTCACTTTGACACCGCAAGGTACAAGAGGAACCACATGAGATGCGTTGAGACATACAGATTGACTGATGGATTAAGCGTACACCGGTACTTCATTGTCAACATACTCCCACCCAATGCCTAGAGGAATTAAGCGAGGATTAACCATAATGAAGCCTGCCAGAGACTAAGTGTTTTAAACACTACAAGATTGCAAGAGATCACAGTAATTAACCACAATGGTCAGCTTTGTATAGGCAGCTTGCTAGCATCCTAAGAATGAGTGTGTCTCTTATCTGCCAGAATGGAAGCAAGTCATTTCCAGTTCATAATTCCACCCTTTCATACAAGTGTGAGTAACTCAATGCTACCGTTGGACAACACTATAAGAAAGAATCATTGTGATAACAATAACAACAAAGGCAACAATAACAGCTTCACAAAAAATAGTAGACAATAATGACAAAGGCTACAAAAAAACAATGACAATGGATTGCCAGGGATAGACAACTAGCAACTTATTGCTGTATCAATGACAACTGTAACAATAACAATATTATAAAACTGGACTGGCAAAAGTAGACTAACTGCTATAATAACAATAACAATGACAACAATAACAACATTGTTGACATAGAATCTACAAGTACACTTACATAAACTTGGGTATGACATGCCTCAGGGTCACCCAATGACCTTGCCCTCAGCAGCTGTGTAGTTTCATCATCAGAAGAGCTACTGACATCATCGTTAATAGATGTGATAGGTTGATATTTTCTGGAAGACAATTCATACATTGAATTAATGGTAAAACGGTTACATTGTATTTGATATACAAATGTTTCCCAATATAGTTATGCAGGTAGAAAAAGCCCACTTCTTGGTGAAGCGATTAAGCTACCTGACTCACGACTACGAAGGTCATGGATTTGTTTTTTTTAATCATTCAGTTCACAAGTACAATTTTTTTCAGTCTCATGGGGGTCATCTCTAGAGCTGTGAAGTTTGTGCTATATGTGATGCCTTTGGCAGGCTGTTCTATAGAGCTGAGTCAAGTTAAGAACAGACATCACTGCACTCAGGACATTCCCATACGTACTCCCTCATTCAACAGCCAGCGAAGAGTCACACTACCAATCGTTCCCATCACTATCTGAGTAAAAGTTCTCCTGGTCTTCCCTCTCAATTTTAAGATTCTTCCAGAACCCCTGCCAATCCACAGCATTCTCATTCTTTTGCTCTATAGAAAAAAGACCTGGCCATATGGGACTAAACCTTGGTGAAATGAGGTCAATTTGCTTGTCTTTAACCCCTTTTCCGTGGTTGGTACCGCCAAAAGAGTGTGAACTGATGCTTGCACCTGGCCGTCTTGACAGACGATTGTTGGTTAGTGCTTCTAACAAGGCATAATAACTACAACCCATGGCAGGGACCAGCGATGAGTTATACCTCTTTATAGCATAAAGCATAAACTGAATTGTAGAGACCATGTGTTGCCCATGCAGCACGATCCCACTTTCGGCCTGCCTAGTTTACTCCAGCGAAAAGGTAACACCAATGCATCTGAAACAAATACATCTAACAGCATTTCATATAAACATCAAAGTTAAAGACAAAAATTAAAGGTGCTAGATTTTATCCCATCAGACATTCTTCTCTCTCTCTCTCTCTGTCTCTCTCTCTCTCTCTCTCTCTCTATCTCTGTGTGAGTGTCCAGTGTCTGAGAGCATCAAGCAAACCACAACTTCCACAGCTATGACCACCAGGGATCACTTCCGGTCCCCAACATAGCGGATAGGCATTTCAACCGTTAAGCCTATGAAGTGTTTATGCTTCTGGCTACGGTTTGCAGCTGCATTTTCCTCATGTTGGACTGGTAGTGCATGGTTCTGTTGCCCTGCTACTGAGTTGAGTGTGTGGCGTGACACTAAGCTGTGAATTTTGTTTGGAATGTTTTTACGTCTGTCCGCAGTTGTTGTAGCGTGAACTGCATGATCAGAACAATGGCGGTCGGCCTGTCGCTTTGAATTGACTGGATCGCTTTTTCGGTTCACAAGTGCATTTTTCTCGGAGACAACTGGGGGTCTCGCTGGAGCTACGGTGTTCGTGCTTTGTGCGATGCTTTCAGTGGGCCGCCCTGCCAAAAGGTACTAAGCCATGTGGGATATATCTAGGGGCAGTGAAGTCGATCCTCTCGACTTTTAATGCAATGTGTGGCTGCTGGTTTTCTAGTGACTACCACTTCCATCGACGATGAACTGTATTTTCCATGGAGGACTTTTGTGTTGGCATTCTGACGGCGGCATTATGCACAGTGTATCTGTGCGGACTGTTGGTTTGTCGAGACTCCTGTCTATTCCACTTTTCACATAGGGCAGTGAGGTGCATTTCATGTGATATTCACTGGCACAGGAACTGAGCATAATGGGGACGACCTGTTGCCATGAAGTTGGAACCACAACTAACTAACTGTGCTCATGGTCTGAACAATGCAGTCTGAAAACAAACCCACAACTTTCTCTACTTTTAGTATTGTATTTATCATACCAACAATATTCTTTCCGTTCAAGTGCAAACCTCTAGGTTATAATACAATTGGAAATCCACTTCTTCTAATTCTATAAGTACACATCATTACCATTACCTTTAAAGTTATTAATATTTCTTTTTGTACCATTTCATTGTACAGTTATGTAACTTTACTCATAGCTGTCGTCTCCATTTCACATGTCTGCTTATAATAATAAAACTATGATTTATAATTAATATCATGCCACTGCCATTGATCTATTCTTAACTGATTAACTCCATATTGAATATTGACATCATTGAATTCTGCAGCCGATGGCTTGACTTGATCTATTGTCAGACCGTTGGCTTTTTTTCAGAAATACTCAACACCCAAAAAACTGTTATATACAGGCTTTACTGATCCTAGTCCTAGTAACGAACAAAATATCCTTACTTATAGTACTTATACTTATAGTGGTTAATTTATTATTGCGATTAATAAATTAATAAACTAAAAACTGTGAACTGTGATTAAACAATTTCAATTACAAATACAAATAAATTTCAAAAATGATTACCCGTCCTCAGTACGATGCATTTTGAATTATTTCAGTATTTACACAACCACGGCTATCTCAAGAAGAGCATTATTTCACCAGTAAGACAAATAAAAATATAATTTGGGACAGCGACAAGGCAACAATCGTTAAATCCACCTGCATTCCTGTCACTTCCATGGCCCGAATCTTATCGAAATGTTAATCGGCCTCCACTATCACTATCCCCCACCAGATAACCCCCGGGTTAAAGGTCAAATGTCACAGCTGTAATGAGAAAGTCACGTTGGATTGAATCACTATACATGCATACAACAGAGCAGCTGTATAGCCCTAATTGCCTCTTACTGGCGTTAAACTTTAAACTTAACTCTTTGTGCCCAAGCCCCACCTCGTTAATTCAAAAGGCATTGTTAATTACTAGTGTAATTAACGTGAATATGTTTTAGTAAACGTAAACTAGGTGGATTCTAAGAAGTTGTATTAGCATAAGTGCTTGACCGTGCTAGAAAGATATGCACCCAGGACACACTGACAGAGGAATTTGAAACTCTGAAGAATGTCTTAAACCTGAATGGGTACTCCACAGGATTTATAAAGCGCCATTTCCAACAGCCCAAACCCAAAGCAGACGTAACTACAGTCCCTAAACTCAAGGTATTCATCCAGCTAACCTTTCGAGGGGATGACGTAATGCAACGTCTACAAGACCGGCTTACTACAGCAGTAGGTCGAACATTCTGTGCGGCAACTCCAGTCATTAGATGTAAAACCGTACCCATTCCTACACCAACAGTCAAAGAGCCTGTTCCTCTGTACGCCACAAACAATTGTATTTACCAATTCACATGTAGATGCCAGGCCGTTTACATTGGTCGAACGGAGAGACAGCTTAACAAACGGGTGTCAGAACACATACCTCAATGGGTCAACAAGATACAACACACAGGAGTGGCTAGCCGCGAGGAGCCGACACACCGGAAGCTCCCGGCGTCTTCAATCGGTAGGCACATTGTCGACAGTGGCCATTTCGTGGACAGAGACACTGCATTTCGCGTGTTGTTTAACACACACAATACTCGCTTGTTAAAATTTGCAGAAGCAATTATGATCTATCAACGCAAGCCAGAATTGTGTAAACAGAAAGACATGTTAGTATTGTTAGTCAGCTTAAAATTACCGTGGTAGATAAGTGACATTACTGTGCGAAATTGTGTATATTTCAACTTGAAGGATTTATCTAGTTAATTTCACGTAAGTTGTGTGATTTCTGCAGTATGTACCTGACGAGATGCAGCGAAATATGCCAGCAATAAATCGTGCAATCTATTGTTTGTGTCTTCGTTATTCAAATTCACTACGGGAAAACATTGTTTTGTATTAGCATAAGTTCAAACCAATGTAACCCTTAGTAAAGTTAAGTTTATACAGAAGCCACAAACAAAATCTTGCGGATTTATTGTCTGGCTATTGGATCAACACCTTGTGTCACATATATGGAAAGACAGAAGATCGAGTGGTTCGGCAATCTCGTTAGAATGCAACACCATCAGCTACCAACACTGATATTGCATAAAAGAAAATCTGATACGAGAGGAAGAGGACGCCCAAGAAGAAAACGGAGTAACACCAAAGACATTGTACAATCACATGGAATGACACCATCCAGTATTATCCATCTGGGACTGGAACGTCGACTATTCCTCTCCAGAACGATTGACGGTAAAAGTGGAAGATTATGATTTATTGGCTGGTTGGTGACTCCTCTGTTAGGTTTATGTTAACTCAAGTCCGAGTTTTTGGAGTTCAGGTCGATTGAACTCTGAAAAAGGCTGGCGTTTATTGGAGTGAGGTTGGTTTAGAGACTTTCCTCAGCGGGGACTGTGTTGTGAAGCGCTCCTTCCTCTGTCTAGCTAAGAAACCAATGGGATATGATGTATGATACTGAAACTGTGGAGAGGCATATTCGGATATAGCCTTCATTGCTATCAGCATTTACAAGTTCCTTGCTCTCCGACAAGCATGATCATGCCACTCCATACATCCACTTCTCCAGCACTGTTTAAACTCATGAGCAGACATTGCATGCCTGCCTACCTACCTACCTGCCTGTCTGCTTACGTATCTATGGCCCTCCTGGCGGCCCTTATCTGTATGTCTCACTACCTAACTATGACCTACTTATCTGTCACCCTGCCTATAGGATAGGTCTACCTATCTGCCTGTCTACTTATGTGTCTCACTACTTATCTGTTTACCTACATACCTGTCTACTTACCTACCTATCTGTATGTCTACCTATCTGCCTGTCAACCTACCTATATGTCTTTCTACCTACCTACCTATTTGTCTGTCTACTTACCTACCCGCCTTTCTATTTCATAACTTTTTCTCTGCATCTCTGCACTCACGCACACATATACACATACTCACATGTACATGCATGCATATGCACATACTCACGCACATATAAACACATACACATACTCATCCAATCACAGATAGACGGACAGACAGACATGCATACGGAACACACCTCACAGCTCATTATAGTTTATATTGCCATTGGCACGTATCAACCACCACGCATAGAGATGAAGTAAGAATCTGATCGATATCTGATCAATATAATCAACTGAGAGGCCATTCATATGGTGGAAGTAAAAATATAATAAAATAAGAAAAGACACTAACAATAGATGAGAAAAAAACAAATATATAAAAATAATAACCAAAGGTAGATTACAGTAATAGAAAATAAGCCAAGAAAACAAGACCACTAAACATCAGTCAATCCGATAAGACATATCAACATTAATAATAAAGCCAACTGTAAATGGAACAACGATAGGAATAATAACTAAAGACAATAAAACAGCGAGAAACATAGGACAAAAGATATTAGGATTAGGGATGACTAAGAAAGGGCAATAATGAGTCATCAAAATCAATATAACTAAAATATTAAAAATAAAATAAATAAAGCCATTGTAATGAGAGGTATAACCAGTAGTAAAGGAACAAGCATCGAGGATGTCTGTCGTCGGAGAGGGAAGGAATGAAGGACAAAGGCAAAGAGGAAGGAACCTGCTCAGTTATGCATCAGTTGAATTCGTTTAAGCACAAAGGACCAGGAAATGATTAAACCGCAATATGAACCACCTAAGCTATAACCAAGGCTTCAAATCGGAACAGATCGGATGGTCAATATCTGAATTCATATCTCTTACTGCCGAGTGATTCATGTGTAATTTAGAAATGTTCATTGGAAGTCGGCGACAATTATCAGTCGTTGTTTAGATTGTCTTGATTGCAGACAATGAACAGGACCTGCAAAATTTAGTAGATGCGATTGTGACACACAGTGAACAACTAGGGTTAGAATTAAATTGTAAAAAGGCACAGATTATGGTCGTCACTAGGAAGGACGAAATACCACAATGTAATATACAAGTAAATGGGAATATTCTTCAACAAGTGAGCAGGTACAATTATCTCGGAACAGTAATAACATCTGATGGGAGATGCCTTGAAGAGATTAGAACAAGAATCGCCATGGCAAAAGTAGCCTTTAGCAAGATGAAAAACATATTGACCAATAAAAAGATGTCAATTGAAACGAGAAAGAGAGTGTTGAGATGCTACATTGAGCCTGTACTTTTGTATGGATGTGAAGCGTGGACAATGAGCAGTCAGGCTGAAAAACATCTGATGGCTGTAGAGATGTGGTTTCTGAGGAAAATGCAAAGAATACCATGGACAGCCAGAAAGACCAATGAACAAGTCCTTCAAGAAACAAATGAAGATCGTAAATTGATTAGAGAAATTAGACGTAGACAGTCAAAATTTTTTGGACATGTTATGAGAAGAAATGGATTGGAGAATTTGGTGACAACTGGTAAGATCGAGGGGAACAGGCCAAGGGGAAGACCTAGAAGCAAGTACCTGGATGGCTTGGCCTTGTGGCATAGTCGAGACAGAAACACGGAGCTGATCCACGACTCTGGTGATCGGGTGAGATGGCAGAACATGACCGCCCACGCTTACCGGCATGGCACATGATGGATGGATGGATGTTTAGAAAAACGGATGATCTATCTAATAATTTCGACAGTCCCAGTCAGCAATGATCCCACTCTGTCCTAGTGTCAGAAGTGTGGGTACCCCGGCCAAGTTATGTACTATCACTGGCGAGCAACTCCAATTTGTCAGAAATTTACTCGGGATAAAATATATATGGCTGAGCTAAAGATTAAGCTCCTGGATACTCAAGAACACAGCTGATACTGTCTCGTTACTATGGATAATTAGCTGGTCTTGGTATCCCCAAGGAGTGGGAAAGCAAAGATTAGATGCTTAGATTTGTGTATGCTCATGGACTACCAGACAGTGCAAGTTTTTCCCCCTGACAAAACTCCCCTCTCTGGTGTGTACATTTAATCCCCCATCTAGGTGCACACACGTGTATGCACACATGGAAAATAACAGATAACTATGAGTTAAAACAAACTACCACTTCTTCAATATCTTTCAAGATCAAAACTTAAAACAACATGATGTTGAATGGTATGATGATATTGGGTAATGTTCTTCTTCTTCTTCTTCTTCTTCTTCTTCTTCTTCTTCTTCTTCTTCTTCTTCTTCTTCTTCTTCTTCTTCTTCTTCTTCTTCTTCTTCTTCTTCTTCTTCTTCTTCTTCTTCTTCTTCTTCTTCTTCTTCTTCTTCTTCTTCTTCTTCTTCTTCTTCTTCTTCTTCTTCTTCTTCTTCTTCTTCTGCTTTCATCCAGAGAGAGTTTTTTTTTTTGTTTTTCGGACGTGATTACGTTGTACCTGTTTACAGCAGAGCTGCGTTCTTGCGCCGTGAGGCCGATACATCCTACCTCTGCGGGCATTTGTTGACCAGGTTAACCTTTGATTCTTATCTCTACGTTTAGTTCAATTCACATATTTGTGTGGTTGTAAGTTCGTTCCCTTGGGCCAGTAGTATCTTCATTCACACCCTCCTCGGGTGAATGACTCAATTCAGGCTGGTCCATTTCACACTTCATTCAGTCTGCACGGTCGGCCATAAATATGATCCTGACACGTCGCAGTTTTCTGGCATTTCTATTCAGCCCAATACTTCACACCTTCTCCGGTGCAGACTGAATTATCTTCCAGCCTATCCGTCATAAATTATTCCTGAGCGACTGGCCAACAGACCTGTGACCGTGGGCCGTCTTCTTGCGTAATCACTCACCATAGCTTGATAGACGCTGAGAAGCGTGAGTTAATCTTTATGCCTCTAATTTGTTCATCTTGATTATAGACCGAGAGTGTAGGTCAGCATGGCCAAATGGATAGGAGCGCGTGTTCTTAAACATCCGATGTGCTGATACCAAGATAAAGGGTTCAACTCCTACACCGAACAGTTGGACTAAAATGTTGAACTATCGTCCTTGACTTGATGACGTTAATTACAAGTACCTCTGAAGTCGGAGTTGGTTCGCCTGATGGCGAAGGACACTGTTAATAAGTAAAAGCTAATCGACACGCAAAATTCAGTCCCGCTACTATTAGAAATAGTGTTATGGACTACGCTTGAGTTCAAAGCGAGAGGGCGCAAAAACAAAACGAGAGTTATTTTGGGATGGTATCGTGACGTCATGTGACACCCAGGCATCGTGACTAATGAGCGCACAATAATAATATTAATAACTGAGATTAGATGCTTTTGACCTGCGGAAATAATTGTGAGAGATATAATTAGAAATGAGGAATTAGAAGAAAACTAGGTCTGAAACCAGTCAGATGTTTATTAAAGAACAACAAATTAAATAGTTTGTTCATCTCACACCCCCCCCCCACCCCCCCCCCACCCCCCCCCAAAAATGCCCTGGTACCATTTGCAACAAAAAAAAAAAAATAGAATTATAAAAAAAAGTTTTTAAATGTCGAGAGGATTGACTTCATTACACCGGGTTTTATCCCATATGGCTCGGTCTCTTTCCTCAAGCTAGCCTGCCGAAAGCGTTGCACAAAGCAGGAATTTTGTAGCTCCAGAGATGACCCCCCAGGAGTCTCCGAGGAAAATGTAGGCCTACTTGTGAACTGGAAGACGTAGCCTGGATTCGAACCTAGAACCTTCGGAGGGCGAAGCAAACGGCTTGACCACTTCGCCACGGAGACTCCCAAACTGAAGAACCATAATGGATACAGAGCAAGGGGAAGACTACGTGAAGTTGGAATAATGGTGTCAAAAACAGCCTTAGAGAAATGAATGCCAACTTACAAAGAGCATTAGAAAGAACGCATAACAGACCTTTACCCCCCTCCCATACTTCACAGATGCAAATGGGGGAAGCAAAGAAGTCAAAGCAATTTAATAACATTTATGTTTTCCGTCTCGGTTTCTTTTTCCCTCCGCCACTTCTTTGTCTTCTGTTACTTCTTCTTCGGCCCTTTATCTCCTAATTGAGCTTATGCCCTCAATCAAGTCATCTTAAACCGTCCTATCTTTTCTATCACCTGCATCTTCCTCCAAGTCTTCCCCATTTTCATTCATCTCTAATTATCATATCCGCGTGTTTTAAGCCTTCCCTTATTTTGTTTGCCTTGCGCGTTCCAGACAGTTACTTTAACCACGCTATCTCCCTTTAGTCATTGGGATTGAGACTGACAACGAAATCCACCTAGAACCTTAGAATGAGATTTCCAACGCAGGCCTAATACCAACCAGTCCGGATGTGCTGTACTAGTTACTCCGCTTGTGTTAACAAGGCCCTTAAGGAAAGCAAACGTTAGGCCACCAAACAAAAGCGGTCATCCCAACAAATTCCATTTAACACAGTGACCAGGAACCCCACAGTGCGGCCCTTGTCCTTACACAAATAAAAGAATGGCAACAAAGTAACCTACAATGAATGTAGAAAGAGATGGCTAAGGAGGTTTGGTCTTGGGGCTAGCTGCTCCGTCCCTAGGAAACTGATTGCACAACCCAACCAAGCATCAACAATTGAGATTAGGCCTATGTTGGTCATGTTTTCTCCACAGGTTTTCTATATTTCATTGCCAGCAGACTCTAACCTATTGCCCGAGAGTATCACAGCCTGGGATTCTGAGATTAGTAGAAAAACAAAATATTTTTTTTTAATTTTAATTTTTCCTTCATTTTTCTTATTTTTTAAATTTTTTTATTCTTCTCATCCCGTTCGTATGCCTTAATGTTGCCACAGAAAGGTCTTCTCTGTGATTATATGTTGTGTTTTGTGTATGTATTTGTTTGCTGACAAAGTCTAATGGCAGTAACGCCCTGTATTTTTCGTAATTCTGTTCTGTAAAGTTTGGAGAGAACAATAATGGAGGGGTAATTGCCTGGGAAGAGAGGAAGAAGAACCCCAAAGAGAAGATGGGTGCAGGATGTGGCGGGTGATCTCCCGATGGGTGTATTAGACGTTGGACATCTTGCTTATGATCGAGAGATTTTCCGGAAGGTAGTTATGGGAGCGAGGATCTGCAAAGGACATGCTACTGAGTGTAGAAAAAAGGGACATAAACATTCATATTGTTTTAAGGGAGATTACTAAGATTTGAGAAACAAAAATCATATACTTAGTTGTAATATTAATTACTAACTTAAAATCTCTTCTTAATATTTTAGAATTTGAATAGTAAAATTATAATCTCAGATGTCATATGCTCAATAATAAATCTGTTAGATTTTTTATAGAACAATGTTTCAGTTTTTATTTAATTACTTTTTAAAATCTACTTTTGTGTTTAACGTTTAATATAAAAATTCTAAATGCATACTTTCAATGTAAGTCGTCGAATTCAATGTTGATAATTCCCCTATGTGAGGAAAAACATTTTTTTACTGGCCTTCTAGGGCCACACAAAAATTTAAAGGAGATTAACCACACACCTCCCAAACTTTGATAACATTAAGAATGAAAATAGAAGACTGAATATTCACCATCAATCCATCATGTGCCATGCGATAAGCGTGGGCGGTCATGTTTTGCCATGTCACTCGATCACCAGAGTCGTGGATCAGCTCCGTGTTTCTGTCTCCACCATTCGACGTGGCCAAGCCATCCCGGTATTTATTTCTCGGTCTTCCCCTTGTTCTCTTCCCTTCGATCTTGCCAGTCGTCACCAAGTTCTCCAAGTCATTTCTTCTCATAACGTGACCAAAAATAGGTGACTGTCTACGTCTAATGTCTCCAATCAGTTTACGATCTTCATTTGTTTCTTGTAGGACTTGGTCATAGGTTTTTCTGTGAATGAAACGTGCATTACTTTGAGTTATTATATACTAGCTGACCCCGCCCGGCTTCGCCCAGGCCCTGGCGGGGATCTGTCTGTCTGTCTGTCTGTCTGTCTGTCTGTCTGTCTGTCTGTCTGTCTGTCTGTCTGCCTGTCTGTCTGTCTGTCTGTCTGTCTGTCTGTCTGTCTGTCTGTCTGTCTGTCTGTCTGTCTGTCTGTCTGTCTGACCCGGCCCAGCTTCGCCCAGCTACTGGTGGGGAGCATCTAATTTAATTCATATAAGTAGTCATATAAGATCCCGTTCCCGACTATCTGTCTGTCTGTCTGTCTGTCTGTCTGTCTGTCTGTCTGTCCCGTTATGTCTGTCTGTCTGTCTGTCTGTCTGACCCGGCCCGGCTTCACCCAGTCCCTGGTGGGGAGCATCTCATTTAATTCATATAAGTAGTCATATAAGCTCCCGTTCCCGACTGTCTGTCTGTCTGTCTGTCTGTCTGTCTGTCTGTCTGTCTGTGTGCGTGTGTGTGTGTGTGTGTGTGTGTGTGTGTGTTTTGATTTTAAACCCCCCCCCCCCCCCCCAAAAAAAAAAAAAAAAAAAAAAAAAACGACCGCAGTGTAGTAATGACACTGACTGCCTTTAAAGTTTTAGAATTTTGTTGACAAAAGTTAAGAAAGGTAAGAATGATGTTGCACGACTTTTATAACTTTAAAATGTTTTGGCCCTCTTAACTACCGAAAATAGTAGATATGGCTCTCTACTTGAAAGCTTGGGAACCACTGATCTACATCCAGTAAAACCAGAATATAGTAAGAAATATGTATAGCAGCATACGTAAAATGTGCATAGAAATATGCATAGAAACATAATTTAAACGTATGCACAACATGATAGTCCTACTCGTTAGTAAGAATGAAATAGTAATACAACTATAGTATAGTTGTTAGTATAGTTATAGGGTTTCTGATCATGATTTTTAAATTGATCATTTACTAATGAGATCGTAGAAA
Organism: Cepaea hortensis; assembly: GCA_963921405.1. NCBI lineage: Eukaryota > Metazoa > Mollusca > Gastropoda > Stylommatophora > Helicidae > Cepaea > Cepaea hortensis. Next base: position 84,607,789 of record OY992893.1, read on the forward strand.
AACTAAGAAGTATAAACGGACTGACCCAAACGGCTTTCGACCCGGCAATGTTAATTAATGGACTACGAGATAGATCAGCGATTCAAAAAATAGGCACAATGAACGTTTGTGGTTTCAATAGTAAAGAAGAAGAGCTTATAGAAACAATGGAGGAGAGGAATATTGGACTGATGGGAATCGCGGACACCAGAACAAAGGGGAAAGGATGCAAGGAGCTCCACCGCAGCTACACGTTTGTTTACTCTGGAGTAGAACAGCAAGAAAGGGCAAGACACGGTGTGGGAATAGTCATTGAACCACGGCTTGCAAGAGGAATACTAGAAATAAAATATATATATCAGAAAGAATCATAACAGTGAGAATAAAAGAACAAACAATTACAACATATGTACAAATATACGCACCATGTAATACAAACAATAATGAGCAAGAATGTGAGGACTTCTACGAAGACATACATGACGTGCTAAATAAAATAGATAAGCAGGACAACATCATAGTTATGGGAGACTTTAATGCAAGACTAGGACATAACAGAGTGGGCATAGAAAAACACCTGGGAGCATTTGGAGATCAGCAAAATGAAAGGAATGATAACGGAAGTAGACTGATAGAGCTTTGCAGCCAACACGACCTCTATATAACAAACACATTCTATAAACATAAAGATTCGCAAGTATACACCTGGTATAAATGGAACAATCTAGATACTAAAAGCCAAATTGATTTTATATTAACAAGAAATAACAGAAAGAGAAATATATTAGATGCAAGAGCAGTGCCCAATTTCAGTATAAACACAGATCATAAAGCAGTCGTTGCCACAATAAGAACAATCAGAAGAAGAAAACAAAGAGCAGGAAAATACATGCCATGCGAATCAGTAAACTTAAAAAACCTTAAAGACGAGGCAGTAAGGGAAAACTATGAGAAAGAACTAACTGAACTCTTTGAAAAATTACCTACGGAAAGAAAAACAGTGGAAGAAGAATGGAAGATGTTCAAATCAAGCATTTTAAATACTGCAAAAATAACATGCGGAACCACGAAAAAACGCAAAACACGGATAAAGAAAATAACAAGTTGGTGGAACGCAGAAGTAAAGAAAGCGGTAAAAGAAAAAAAGGAAAAATATAAAAAGTGGTTGAAGAGCAAACAGGAATGTGATTATAGAGAATACAGAATAGCGAGAAGACATGTGAGTAGAATAGTAAAGAGGGAAAAACAAAAAGACTGGGAAGAGTATGGAGAAACCCTAAATAAAAACTACAAGGAGGCAACCAGAAACTTCTACAAAAAATAAGTGCAATGCGAACCAGAGGAGAACCCTTTGACCCAACTGAAATAATTAACAGCGAAAATGGAGAACCAATAAGTGAACAAAAACAGATCCTAATAAGATGGAAGCAGTACTTCGAACAAATTCTCAACATCCCATCAGATGTCACAGGAATTCAAGAGACCTACACAGATGTCACCGAAGAACTAGAACCAGACATACTAAAAGAAGAAATTATAGAAGCCATCAGATTAGCCCCATTGAACAAATCACCAGGACAGGATGAAATACCAAATGAACTAATTAAAGCAGCAAGAGAAGTAGGAACAGCTTGGCTACATAGACTATTCAACCATGTTTGGGTAAAACAACAGACACCACGAGACTGGGGAAACGCCATAATTATCCCAATTTGGAAAAACAAAGGCAGCAAAAGAGATTGCACACAATACAGAGGCATTTCACTGTTGAATCATACTGGGAAAATATTTTGCAAAATTCTTGAAAAAAGATTACGAACTACTTTAGAACCCCAGCTAAGCGAAACGCAGCTTGGATTTAGGAAAAACAAAGGATGCACAGACGCCATTTTTGCTCTTAGACAACTTATAGAAAAATCAATCGAATTCAATGAAACACTCTACTTAGCCTTTGTCGACCAAGAAAAGGCATTTGATAGGGTAGATAGAAACAAGCTGTGGGAAATCCTTAAACAATATGGAGTGAGTACACATCTAACAAACCTATGTAGAAGTTTATACAACAACAGTGAATGCATAGTGAGAGCAACTGGAGGACACTCAGAACCCTTCACCATAAGATCTGGAGTACGACAAGGTTGTGTCCTGTCCCCTCTCTTGTTCATAACATATATAGACAACATATGTAAAGAAACCAGCCAAGCAGGGACAGCAAGAATACCGCATGACGAGAACACAGAAGAAGAACCATCTGCAAATCTAACCATTAGAGAACTCCTGTTTGCGGACGACCAAGCACTAATAGCAAAATCAGAAGCTGAATTACAAGACCACATGAATAGTCTAAACGAAATGTGTAGGGAACATAACATGAAAATTAGCACAAGCAAAACAGAGGTAATGACTATAACTAAAGAAGAACAAACAGCAACAATTCACCTAAACGAACATCCCTTGCAACAAGTAAAGAGCTTCAAGTACCTAGGAAGTATAATATCATCAAATGGCAGATCAGAAGACGAGATCGAAAATAGGTGCAATAAGGCAAATCAACTCATTGGACAAATGGCACCAATACTAAAGAACAAACATGTATCAATAACTACTAAGAAAGCACTTTACAACACAATCTTCCTACCAACTCTGTGCTACCAATGCCAAACCTGGACAATGACAGAAAAAGAGAAAAGAAAAATCACAACAACAGAAATGAGGTTCCTGAGAAGAATACTCAACGTATCAAGAAGAGATAAGATCAGAAATGAAGAAATCAGGACTAAAGTGGGGGTTAAAGCTGCTCTAGATTTTATTAGAAAGCAGCAAGTCAAATGGTTTGGCCATGCAAGTAGGTTACCAGTCAACAGCATACCACAACAAGCAATGCTGTACAGACCAGATGGAAACAGAGGAAGAGGCCGACCACGTAAACGTTGGACGGAGGGAATAACAGAATCCATGGGAATGTCGATATACGAAGCCCATAACCGGGCACTCTCACGAAGTTTATACTTCACCTCGACACCGCAAGGTACAAGAGGAACATGATGAGATGAGACTAATGAGATCACCACAGATAGATAGGCCGTGAAAAACCAAATCTAACGGTACCTCAATGATGTGTATATCTCAATTCTAAGTGGAGTTATTCAAATTTGAGTGTCATGACCTTTCACTAAAATTTTCTTTAAAAATCCGCTCACTGAGTTGATTTTGGCGCGGCCTAATCAGTGTTGGGGCCCAAATTGTCAAAAATTAACATTTTTTAAGAATATCTATTTAGTTATTAAACAAACATCCTAGCAACCATACTTCGCTGCGATCGGTGTTTCGAGGCCTAACTGCTCATGTCAACTATTTTTTTATATGACGTATGGTGACCTAATTAGCAAGTAAAAGGGTTCCAAATGTTGCTGTATGTAGCCGAGGCGCGGTGTTGGGGTGAGCGCCCAACATTGCTTAAATACCTCAATGGCTCGTGAATACATAACCTATGCAGCAAAAGTCCAACTCCTGGCCTTCACGCGGCGGACCTGTTTAAACTAACAGGAGAAGGGGCGACGGCGAATCTCTGGCGCCGGAAAATAACCAGTATGCTCTAGATGTGTATGCACGTACATGCATGCGCAGACAGGTGTGTGCGCGCGTACACATCTACACTCGAGTGAGACCACAGTCTGCTCTAGCAAAGAAAGGTGCTGAAGTCGGAGGCAACCAGCCAAGAGGCGCACCACAGAAATCAGGATGCCACGCAATCACGCAAAATGGAATATGTCGACTACTGCTAATCGTTATGGTGCTCGCCCTGCTTTGGACCCCCAGGCAGGTGCAGTGCCGGGCCCTATGTCTCGAAAGGGTCCAACCCCAACTACTGGAGGTCCTTCTCAGATGTCCTGTGGAGCCAGGGGACATGAGAATAGGATGACTGGCCTTACCAAACGAAGACTTAAAATAATGCACTGGAATGCGGAGGGAGTCAGCAACAAAAAAAAATAGAATTAGAAAAAATCTTGGACCAAGAAAAAGTAAGCATATGTTGCCTGCAAGAAACTCACCTCAATGAAAATATAGCCTTCAAAATCAGAGGCTACCAGTGTTACCGATCTGACCGAAAGGACAGGCGAAAAGGTGGGATACTGACCCTTGTAAAAAATAACATCATGGCTTCCCAAATCGAAGTCTACATGGAAGGGGCTGAGTATCAGACACTTAAACTTAAGACAGGTAATACAGACCTACATCTGATCAATTACTACTGTCCAAGTGACCGCCCACAGGCACTGGACACACTACCACTAAAAGAAAAAATGATTGTGTGTGGTGATTTCAACAGCCACTCGCAGAGTTGGGGCTATGATCACATGGACCAGAGAGGAGAGAGACTGGAAGACTGGCAGGATGAGAATAGATTCATCTTGATTAACAAGCCGTCCGACCCACATACTTTCTACTCGAGATCATGGCACTCTACAACTACACCTGACCTGGCTTTTCATTCACCAGACCTGGAGTGGAACATTACACGAATTGTTGGGAAACAACTTGGTGGCAGTGACCATCGGCCAGTCTTTCTAACCGTAGAAAATGAGCTTCTAAGTGAAAGCAGCACCCTCTCGAGGTGGAACTACAAGAAAGCAGACTGGGCAATGTACAAGCATCGCACCAGCATACTGGTTAGAAACCTGAACACTGAGAAAGACATAAATAAAGTAGTTGAAGAGTTTGGGAAATGCATGCTACAGGCAGCGCGAGAAACAGTACCAAGAGGAGCCCGTAAACAATATAAACCCTACTGGAGTAGTGAACTGGAACAGTTGCATAATGATGTGGAAGTGTGTAGAAAGCAAGCAGAGGCCACACCCAGCCAAGAGCACCACAATAAATTCCAGCACGCAAAAGCCAAATTTCAAAGGGCCAAGCTGCAGGCTAGACGGAAAAGCTGGCAGGAGAAAACAGAGTCTCTGAACTTTGAAAGAGACACAAGGAAATTGTGGAAGTTAATAAAACAGCTTAATGACGAGGGCACAGGGAGAAACTCAAAAATTGCGCTACATAAAGATGGAAAAATCTTAACAAGAAAGCAAGCAGCTGACCATTTTGCGGACTCATTCGCACAAGATAACAATATCAAAATTAGTCCAGAGAAACAACAAGAGATTCGAGAGTGTCATCAACCGATGTCACAGGCATTCCGGGATAACTTCTCTCGCACCACACAAAAAGACTTGTTAGTCGTACGAGAGGAATTGATTACACATTTTATTGCCACTGGCTCTTTGCATCACATCAATGTACAACAAACAGTCGCTAACAAATCACACAAGAATAAATGCACAGAATTGCCTATCACTAGTCGTTTCCTAACCCTACTGCTAATTTATCTACTCGGCTAACGAAATAAGCATCGACGCTAAGCGATGCGTTCACTACGAAGTCTGTGTCCCGTCTCATCATTCCTCCCGTGCTGTTTACACAGTACGCGGGAGGACTTGGGGCGCACTACGGCTTTTGCGTGCGGTATCATTCAGCACGCTAGAGTAGTGGCCTCTCTTGAGTTTCAGTTTAGTTCTCCGTGCCTATCACGTTGTCGTGATTATGCCGTGACCAGAGTGCTTACTCTCTGGTTGACACCTCCGTGTCCCATGAGAGAACTATTTAATAGTTCCCCTTCTTATTTATTCCCTACACCTACCCTGCCCTCATGTAGGGGCACTGGGTTACCTCTATTCTACTTGAGGTAGACCACTCTTTCAGGGTGGTCTTCATTCCTATATAACTGAGTCTTTGACACACACCCTCCCCTCCTGTGTTGCGTTACAAACTTTGACTCATGGTTGTGACGCAAGAGGTTTATAAAAAATTAGTGTATCTAATTTTTGTCAAAGACTACTGATAACTTGGTTCTGGGTCCCTCAATAGACTTCTACTGACTATTGTCACAGTGTAGTATCACTTTACATGGCTACTGGTAATCGCCACAAACTTGTCTGGTTGGCGTGAGCCCTCTTCTCAATCGCAATATTATATTAATTAGAGGTTTGTCTGAACCGGACCATTGTCTTATAAGACCTACCCTCAAATAGTAAATTAACTCACTACCCATACAAAGTTGACTTTTTTAGGGTCAACACATGAATTGCTTCATGTCCCCCATATAATATTAAACAACCCTTGCACAAGCTGTGTGCGACAGGCTTTACCTATCTCGCTTCCGCGTGTAAAGTTATCTTCCACTGTTAAGTTAGTGTTTCGTTGTCTATTGTGTCCCCTGACCCGGAGTTATATCCCTTTGTTCTAAAAAATGTATGTGCTTTACATGTGTGTTTTCCTGGTTGTTTGCGTGTTTGAATCTACCTAATAATATAATTTAACTTCTAACATGTGTGTCTGTCTATCCATATGTATGTAAGTTAGTTTTCAAGTGCCATAATTCGGTTAAATGTGGCCACAAACAAGTGTATAACACTAATTCGTGACTACGTTTCCGTCCTATGAGACTTAAAATACTTTCTCTAAGGTTTACTCTAAACTACACACAATACATTTGAGACAGCACATTTCAACATTGAAAGCAAACGCTTGACGCAGACAAATAATAAAATAAATAAAAAAGAGCGGCAGAAAAAATCCGCTGGCTGCCTTCACTCTCCATTGTATATTTACCGTTTTCTCTCACTTTCACACTTCTGTCACACATCTTTTATTCTCACAATTATTTAAAAACCTTGAAGTGACACTGTACAAGTTTGGCTCATTTTGAAAAGAGTTGAGCTTAATGATTGTGCGTAACTTACTGCACGAGTCATGTATTTACAAAATATTTACATGGATGAAATAGGGTTGATAGTTTGTACCCTGATATTATTAAACACTATATTCTATTGAATTACTAATACTAATTCTCTAACTATCTATATTCTATTTTGTTGTACAGAAGTACCCTAATTTAAGGGAAGTAATCTAACTATCTACAAAAATGAAAATGATGTGAGATGAGTTATGTATCTTTATGACATGGGTGATGTGAAATGTAACAAAAATTCTAAATAATGTTTTTAATGTTTAAATGAAAAAATATAATGGATATTTTTAATCTACATGGTATAAATGATGTATGTTCATGTGTATAATCCTTTTATCCTATAAAGTATAACCTAATTTTAGTCCTAAATGATGAGGTTGTTAAAGTGTTCATAAAGATGGAATGAAATAAAATGCAATTAAATGACTACATGGTGTTATTTCTATCTTAAGCTTTTTATACTAATTTTTAATTCGCTGTTATTAAGTTTAAAGTACTATCCTAATCTACTTTTATGCTAAGTAAGTGGGTAAATTAATGATTTATGTAAACTACAAAAAAAATCTATTATATTCCCTAAATCTAATCTAACTATAATTTACCACTATCTTAAAACCGTTATATTACATATCACAATAAATATATATATACATGGTATTTATTTACCTCAGGTTAGTGGTTGCCATAACGTATAGAAATTGCTTTCGTTGGCATAGTTTATATATACACACTTATCCTGGGTATGCTAACTACACTACACAGTCATACTTGTGTCTTGTGGGTATTCTTCCACTCGTTGAGTCCGCTGGTGTTGTAGCCAAGTATCTTCGTGTCTGTTATTTTACAATGTTCTGACACTGTTCTTATGTGATTAACACAGGTGATTCACCGGAACACAAATGGAGCATAGTAAGTAACGAGCTGTCTATGTACACACGGTGATTCCCTTGTTCTTGGCGCACAGTTCTTATTCTGCTGTCTACGGACACATGGTAGTTCACTGTTCTTAGCACACAGTCCTGATCCTGATGTCTATGTATTCAATAGTATATTCTACACAGGATATTTTAAGTGTACTAAATTAACATTTCTTACACTACCTATTCATGTGGAATATCAGGTATTTCTACCTCAGATGGTCGACTAAGGGTATCAGCAAGAATGTTGTCCCTACCCTTAATATGCTCTATACTAAAAGTATAATTCTGTAATATTAATGACCATCTGTAGATGCGGTCATTGCGATGTACCCCACTTTGTATGACCGTGATTGGGGAGTTGTCAGTCTGGACTACGAAGTGATTACCCGCCAGAAATCGATGCAACTTCCTCACCGAATAGATGACGCTTAGGGCTTCCAACTCTGATATGGAATATCTGGACTCAGCCGGTGTGATCTTGCGGCTCACGTAGCAAATCGGATGGAAGATGCCATCATAAAACTGGCCTAGTACTGCAGCGATGGAAATCCTGCTGGCATCTGTCCTAAGATAATAAACGAGCCTAGGATTAGGCAACCGGAGGATTGGTACATTACTAAATAGGATTTTCAATTTTGACAATGCAGAAATTAATAATGCATCTTTGATATCTAATTTTACTGATGCTTTTAAAACATTTGAAAATACACTTGTAATTTCAGCTAAGTTCGGTATGAACTTGCTATAATAATTTACTAAACCCAAAAGGCTCCTGACCTGCTTCTTTGTTGTTGGCATGGTCAGGTTCATAATTTTGGTAATAATTCTATTGTCAGTTTTCAGTTGTCCTTGTGAAATGACATGACCCAAAAAATCAATTTCTTGTAGGCCCAATTCGACTTTGGTCGGTTTGACAGTGAGACCGAAGAGTCGCAACCTATCGAAGACATGTCTGAGTTTCAGTAAGTGTGTTGTCCAGTCCTCTGTATGGACACAAATATCATCTATATATGTCACCGTATTCGTCACTCCATGTAGTAAATCTCTAGTTAAGCGTACGAAAGTGGCAGGAGCATTACGAAGTCCGAAAGGAAGAAATCGCCACTCGTAAAGACCTAGAGGTGTTGAGAATGCAGTAAGATGGATAGATTGAGTCTTCATAGGGACCTGCCAATATCCCTTAGTAAGGTCTAATTTAGAGAAGATTGTGGAGGTGGACATATCCAGAATAAGATCTTCGCAGGAAGGAATTGGTTCTGCGTCGATCTTAGTGACATTGTTGAGTTTTCTATAGTCCACACAAAGACGAATCGTGGAGTCTTTTTTCTTGACCAGGACGATTGGAAAGGAGTACTCAGATGTAGATTTTTGAATGATTCCACTAGCTTCTAAATTAAGAATTTCCTTATTTAGACTTTCTCTATAGCTAAGTGGGATAGAGTACGGCCTGCATTTGATAGGCTTCGAGTCCGAAAGAAGGATGGAGTGCTCGATCCTGTCCGTCCTACCTGGAATGTCGGAAAATATGTCCTTATATTCAGTCACTAATTCTATTATCTGTCGTCGTTGCTCTTCTGTCAGTTCCGTTTCTAATCGTATACAATCTAATGTAGCGGTCTTGTCTACAATTGGACCAGGTAGTTCCATCCCGTCGTCGTCTACCTGATTCAGTACGGTTGTGGTGCTAAGTGCGTTTTCTGTAAACTCACTAAGTGTATGCATCTCGTCGGCTTTGCCAGTCTCGCTAACTAGTGTAGTTGCGTTGTGTACGTCTGTCGTCTCATCCATAGGTGTGGGTGCATTGTGTTCGTCTGTCTCTACTTCTGTCTCTTGTCGTGAAAAGTAGGGTTTCAACATGTTGATATGAAATATCTTTAAGTGTCCGTTTATCGATATTTCATAATCGACATCCGAAATTTTTCGTACCACTTTGAATGGCCCTTGCCATGAGGTCAATAATAGATTCTGTTTGTCTGGCAGTAAAAGCAGTATGTCTTGATCTGGTTCAAGATTAATAGTTCTAGCACCTTTGTTGGGGCTGTGATGTTTGAGGATATCTGCACTGTTCACTGGAGTTAGTCCCTTTTCCTCCTCCCAGGCGGATATTTCTTCATCTGTGCAGTGCCTTAGCTGGGGTAGACACCCAAGAATTAAATCAGTGCAAGGGTTGTCTAGTATTGCACATGTAAAGGTACCAGAAAGGAACGGGGTGTTTATACGGGCTCTTGCCAGAGGATAGGTTTCTATATTACCAGAAAAAGTACGGCATTTTACAGAGTCACCAGTATAATCATTTGGATTAACAAGTTCCTTTTTAACACCAATAATAGAGCTCCCACTGTCAAGCAAACATCGGCATGGCTTCTCATTGACCATTGCAGAGTGAAACAATAGATTGCCTCTGGAGGCTACAGCTGCATTTGCATTCTCCAAGGAGGATGTTACAATATGTCCACATGTAAGTTTGCCGCCTGCATGAAATTGGTGACATTGCTCACAACTGTCAAAGCTTAATATATCGTTTACACAACAAACATCTTCAGATTGGTTCAACGGTAATTCATTCTCGACATCACACTCAGTCTCACTACCACTCTCAGAGGATGTATCAATCAAAATTGCATTGTAGGCCTTCATTCTTTGGCGGCCTAGGCACTTATTGGAATAGTGCCCGTAGCTTGAACAGAAGAAGCATTTGACTGCACGCCTGTATGCAGTTCTTTTGTTTTGTTGTTTCTTAATGACCATCTCAAGATGTGTCGGATAGTTTGGTGATTTATCACACATAGAATAAGTATCATGAAAAAGTTGGCAATAGACACATTTCGACACTTTTTTATCTTTCTTGTCGACTCTATGAAATGGTTTTTTATTGCTCTGATAGCTTTTAGGTTGGTCCTTAACAAAAGAGACTATTTCAGAGTCGCTATTTGATGTCTTAAAAATATTTCTATTTGAGGAAAAATATGCAGAGCCTTTCTTTTCAAATTGTTCTATGGTCTCGATGTCTGACTGCTGCAGGAATTTAGCGAACGGAGATGGTATTGTGGATATGACTTTATCCATGGCTATTAAATTTTTAAGTTTTTCAAAATCATTTCCTATTTTTGATGCACTAAGCCATCTATTTAGTACGCTTTGGACATTTGAGACATAATCGATAAAGGTCTCGCTTGGCTTTGGTTTCAAATTGGAAAACTGTACTTGATACCCAGGGGCATCAAGTAAGAAATGTTGCATTATCCTATCGTGGATGTACTGATAGTTAGATCTAAGATCAGTTGGTATTGATTCTATCACTTTAAGGGGCTCCCCACTCAGGTTCTTCATGTAGATCATGGCCCACATATCGATTGGTACTTGGTGGTATTTCAGTTGATATTCGACATTTTCTGTCCAGGCTGATATGGAATCTTCTTTACAAAATGGCTTAATAATGTTTTTGTATTTATTAAATTTATTTTCTTCTTGTTGACTTTTTAGTTTTGTAGCGGAGATCTCTAAGTGTGAATCTACATCCATACCTTTCATCTTTAACTGTGTCTCTGATTCCACTTGTATTTGTTTTTCTTTTACTCTTGCCATTTCATCTATCTCTCTTTGCTTTAATTCTCTCTCCTGATCTAATTGTTTTTGTTTAATCTCCTTATCTTGTTCTAATTGTTTTTGCTTAATCTCTTTATCTTGTTCTAATTGCTTTTGTTTTGTTATCTCAGCTAGTTCTACAATCTCCTTTTGATGTTGTCTTTCTCGTGCACGTTCATCTCTCTCAGCATCTTTTGCTTCCCTAAATTTTTGATCAGCATATTGCTCTAAGTCCTTTCCTGTGTATTCTAATTCCTTGCCTACTTTTATGAAATCAGCCAAAGTTGCCATGTTGTTGGGTAATTAGATAAAGTTGATCGCCACTCAAATATTTACTCACTTATTTATATTAGATATGTTAGGTTTTAAAATCCCTGAGTACAAAAATTATACTCTTAGATTACAACCTGAAAAACAGATCACAAAAAATATGCTAATACATCACACGCTGAAAAAGAGATGCATTATTAATCATATTGCATGCAAAATCATTTGGGTATACTCATCTTAACATTCCAGATCAATCATGTACACTCGTTTGGCACCTCAAGTCCAATCGTCTGGCAATACCACATACAGCTTGCGTTATGCTTATGACCAGCTGTTGTTCTCCCTGGTTATCAAGAGCATCAACAATTAACCACTTGTACACGATATATAATTTTAGACAATTTTGTACAATTACATGCCCCAGGACAATACAATGTGGTTTAATTAATAATAAATGTCACTGTCCTGTCTTCGTTCTAACGTCTTCTGCCTTCCCTAACTCTATCTGTCTAATTTATGAAAGTGTTGTGCAGACTGCGTCTTATTTGCAAAGCAAAAGTAGTGCCATCGCGACGGTAAGAAATAGAAAAAGTATATAAATAATTAAATAAATGCTTTGAAATAAATATAAAGGTAATAATAATGTTCAAATAAATAAATATATTCAATAAATAACTAATATAAACAAATAATATTTGATATAAGCCAACGATTCAGGCGAGCAGCCGCTTTGCGATTTGTAAACAATCAGTCGCTGATTGCAAATGGCGTAACGTAGCTGTTTGTCAGTCGCGATACGTCACCGGCGCAGCGCTATTTTTAGATTGGAAAAATCGATATTGTGGTCGGTTCATTTTTGTGTATCGCTCCGCCGTGAATCATATTTGACAAATACTAGTAAATAAATAAGTAATTGTAGAAATAAATGATACAAAACTATAATAATAATACTTACAAATCAGAAGAAAACATGTTCATAAGCACAAAACAATTCAATAAGCATAAATAAACATAACTTGGTCACGATGGGCACAGCTCGCACTTTGTTCTGTCTGCACACGCCATTATCACTAACATAAATTAAACCCTGTGATTATCTAGCCGTAATTCTATTTTAGAGCCGTGGGTGAGTGTTTTAGCTTGAACAATTGTCCAAGCTACACTTCTGACACCACTTTATCCTAGCCTGTCATCAACCGATGTCACAGGCATTCCGGGATAACTTCTCTCGCACCACACAAAAAGACTTGTTAGTCGTACGAGAGGAATTGATTACACATTTTTTTGCCACTGGCTCTTTGCATCACATCAATGTACAACAAACAGTCGCTAACAAATCACACAAGAATAAATGCACAGAATTGCCTATCACTAGTCGTTTCCTAACCCTACTGCTAATCCATCTACTCGGCTAACGAAATAAGCATCGACGCTAAGCGATGCGTTCACTACGAAGTATGTGTCCCGTCTCATCATTCCTCCCGTGCTGTTTACACAGTACGCGGGAGGACTTGGGGCGCACTACGGCTTTTGCGTGCGGTATCATTCAGCACGCTAGAGTAGTGGCCTCTCTTGAGTTTCAGTTTAGTTCTCCGTGTCTATCACGTTGTCGTGATTATGCCGTGACCAGAGTGCTTACTCTCTGGTTGACACCTCCGTGTCCCATGAGAGAACTATTTAATAGTTCCCCTTCTTATTTATTCCCTACACCTACCCTGCCCTCATGTAGGGGCACTGGGTTACCTCTATTCTACTTGAGGTAGACCACTCTTTCAGGGTGGTCTTCATTCCTATATAACTGAGTCTTTGACATAGAGAAACGACAACATACAGGACAGAAGGAAATAGTACATGAGGTTCTGGAGGCACCCATCACAATCAGCGAACTGGAGCTAGCCATATCAAAACTGAAAATGAGAAAGTCACCAGGAGCTAATGGTATCTCCAATGAAATGATCAGGAACCTAGGAACAGAGGCCAAAACAAAGCTGTTGCAGATCTTCAATAACAGCTGGACCTTAGGCAGTGTTCCACAAGCCTGGAGAGAAGCAATCATGATACCCCTCCTAAAATCAGGGAAAGATGGTTCCATTGCCTCCAGCTACAGACCAATTAGCCTCACCAGCTGTCTCTGCAAAACACTGGAGCGAATCATCAATCACAGACTGCAGTTGTACATTGAAAGTAAAAACATCCTTGTGCCACAGCAGGCTGGCTTTAGGCAGTGCTACTCTACGGAAGATCAGACAACCTACCTCTCTCAAGAAATTGAGGATGCATTCCAAGAGAAGAAGCTGGTGCTTGCAGCATGGATAGATCTGAAGAAAGCCTTTGACAAAGTCTGGAAAGAAGGTCTGATGAAGAAACTGAGAAACTGCAAAGTCAATGGAAGAATGTACAAATGGGTGAAAGCATACTTGCACAACAGAAGATCCCGAGTACAGATAGACGGACTCAAGAGCAAGAAAGTACTACTGCGTCACGGTGTCCCCCAGGACGGAGTCTTGTCCCCCACACTTTTTCTAATCTTCATCAATGATCTTGTTGCTCACCTACCGCATGGAATTAAAGCGGCAATGTACGCCGATGACCTGGTTCTATGGAGCACAAATGAATATGCATCAGTGGCCACCAGATTGCTACAAAGAGCTGTAGATACATTTGCTGCATGGGCAAATAGATGGTGTGTCAGCATAAACACTGACAAGTGCAGCACCACCCTATTTACCCTTTCTCCAAAACAAAAGGCAGGGATCATCCAGATAAATGGAACACCCCTAAGAGATGATAAAGAACCAACATACCTTGGAGTAACATTTGATGGCAGGCTGACATGGAGAAAGCACATCAACAAATCAGTAGCTAAAGCCAGAAGGAAAATAGCCATTCTGAGAAAGCTAAGTGGAACTACATGGGGAGCCAGTACGAAAATACTTAGCAAAGTTTACCAACAGAGCATACGACCACACCTGGAATATGGGTCAACTGCGTGGTGTTCAGCATCAAAAACCACACTACAAGAGCTGGACAAGGTGCAAAATCAAGCACTTAGAGACACCACAGGAGGGATGAGATCAACCCCTATAGTGGAAATGGAGAAGATGGGAAAGACACAGGCACTGAGTGAGCGCAGAGATACGAAAACGCTAATACAAGCAGAAAAGTTCCTCAGCTTGCCAGGCCACCCTATGAAGAACAGATTTGAAAACCTAGCTATGGGGCGGTTGAAAAGAAGTAGTTTTATCCACCAGGCCAAACGACTCTGCAGAGAAACCACTGATCTGCCCACAGTTGGTATCCCCCTAACAACTATTCCAGAGCGAACTCCATGGAAAGATGAGCATAGACTATCGTTAAAAATCCAGACAAAAGTGAGAGGAATATTTGACAAGGAAGAACAGAACAGTGTGCTGCGCAGAACAGCCACTCTCAGCTTCCTTGATGAAGAATACCCACAGGACCTCTGGATCCGAGTCTACACAGATGGGTCAGCACAAAATGCTGTTAGAAATGGAGGAGCGGGAGTGTACATAGAATACGCAAATAATACTAGGGACACAGCCAGAGTACCGACAGGAAAGTACTGCCATAACTATGATGCCGAAATTGAGGCAATCAAGATAGCAACAGAGAAATTACTAAATAACAGCAATGGTACACAACCTGTGGTGCTACTGACAGCTGCAAAATCAGTACTCGAGGCGCTCCTCTCTGGGAAATTGCCAGTACTAAGGACACTACTTTCTGAACTTGGCAGTCAGCATAAAGTCACCATACAGTGGATACCATCCCACTGTGGAGTACCCGGAAACGACAGAGGTGATCAATTGGCTAAGGAAGGAGCCAAAGAAGAACAGCCTGATGTGCCCGTTACATACCACCAAAAGAAAAGAATGATCAAATCAGTCAGAAAGCCACCAAAACCTGCTCAAGATGACTACCACGTTATGGACAGACCAGAACAAGTCATTATTCTGCGCCTCAGAACAGGACACAATAGATTACGCAACCACATGTATACAAAATTCAAGATTGGTGAAACAGCCATATGCACATGTGGATTGGCGTCGCAGACAGCAGAGCACATACTCCAAGACTGCCCAAAATATAACATATCTAGGCAAACCTTCTGGCCTAGAGAGACAACAGTGGAAGATAAACTCTATGGACCACTGTGTGAACTGAAAAAGACAGTTCAATTCATGCAAGAGACGACATTGCAGATATAGACATATTTCAAGCGAACGAAAGAAGAAGAAGAAGCAAGTAAAAATGGCCGCTAATTAAATATTAATTCATTAATTACTCCGTGCATTCTTAATTTTAGCTTTAAATAATTTTGAGATGTATATGGTTTTATGCGGAATGGTGTTACGGATCTAATGGGCATTTTGCTGTTTTGATAGTATGTGTTTTGGCCTAATTAGCAATTTAAAATAGTCGCTAATTAATTACTACTTCATAAATTAGGCTGCGTCTTCTAAAATTTAGCTTTAAAAAATTTTGAGATGTATATGGTTTTATGCGTAATGGTGTTACGGATCTAATGGTTCCTTTGCTGTTTTGATAGTATGTGTTGTGGCCTAATTAGCAATTTAAAACGACCGCTAATTAATTACTAATTCATAAATTAGGCGGCGTCTTCTAAATTTTAGCTTGACAAAATTTTGAGATGTATATGGTTTTATGTGGAATGCTGTTTTGATAGTATGTGTTTACAGAGAAATGAGAATGTAATAGCTCTCATTGCAAGAACATACGTTGTACAACGAAATGAATGTCCGACAAGGTATAGACTCGTGGCTTAGCTGAATAGTAACTCGTACATATTTCCATAAGAAATTCTTTACAGAAGAAAATAAGACATCGATAAATGACTTATACATTTACATGGTTCATACCCGATTTTTCGACTGGACACTTCTAATGCTAATGCCAAAGCCTCATCTATTTATACTCATTCTTAATTACCATTATCTATTGGGTTAACTTTGATTCTTCTTCTTCTTGTTCTTCTTTCTTTCTTTCTTCTGCGTTCATCCGGAGAGAGTTTTTTTTGGTTTTAGGACGTGATTACGTTGTGCCTGTTTACAGCAGAGCTGCGTTCTTGCGCCGTGAGGCCGATACATTCGACTTCTGCGGGCATTTGTTGACCAGGTTAACTTTTGATTCTTATCTCTACATTTATTTCAATTCACATATTTGTGTGGTTGTAAGTTCGTTCCCTTGGGCCAGGAGCATCTTCATTCACACCCGCCTCGGGTGAATGACTCAATTCACGCTGGTCCATTTCACACTTCATTCAGTCTGCACGGTCGGCCATAAATATGATCCTGACACTTCGCAGTTTTCTGGTATTTATTATTCAGCCCAATACTTCACACCTTCTCCGGTGCAGACTGAATTATCTCCCAGCCTATGCGTCATAAATTATTCCTGAGCGACTGGCCAACAGACCTGTGACCGTGGGCCGTCTTCTTGCGTAATCACGCACCATAGCTTGATAGACGCTGAGAAGCGCGAATTAATCTTTATTCCTCTAATTTGTCCATCTTGATTATAGACCGAGAGTGTAGGTCAGCATGGCCAAATGGATAGGAGCGCCTGTTCTTAAACATCCGATGTGCTGATACCAAGATAAAGGGTTAAACCCATACACCGGACAGTTGGACTAAAATGTTGACCTATCGTCCTTGACTTGGTGACGTTAATTACAAGTACCTCTGAAGTCGGAGTGGGTTCGCCTGATGGCAAGGGACACTGTTAATAGGTAAAAGCTAATCGAAACACAAAATTCAGTCCAGCTACTATTAGAAATAGTGTTATGGACTACGCTTTAGTTCGAAGCGAGCGAGCGGGAAAAAAAACGAGAGTTAATTTGGGATGGTATCGTGGCTTCATGTGACACCCAGTCATCGTGACTAATGAGCGCACAATAATAATATTAATATTAATAACTGAGATTAGATGCTTTTGGGCTGCGGGAGTAATTGTGAGAGATATAATTAGAAATGAGGAATTAGAAGAAGACTAGGTCTGAAACCAGTCAGATTTTTTTTTTAAATTAAAGAACGACAAATTAAATGGTTTGGAAATCGAAAAAGAAAAAAATGGCCCTGCTACCATTTACGATAAATAAAAAGTCACACTGGATATTTTTAATAAAGTTCTTAAAAGTCGAGAGGATTGACTTCATTACCCTAGTTTTATTCCATACGGCTCGGCCTCTTTCCTCAGGCTAGCCTACCAAAAGCGTTGCACAAAGCAGGAACTCTGTAGCTCCAGAGATGACCCCCAGGAGTCTCCGAGGAAAATGTACTTGTGAACTGAAAGACGTAGCTCGGATTCGACCCTACAACCTTCGGAGAGCGAGGCAGACGACTTGACCACTTCGCCACGGAGCTCTCAAACTGAAGAACCATAATGGATACAGAGCAAGGGGAAGACTATGTAAAGTTGGAATCAAGGTGTCAAAAACAGCCTTAGAGAAATGAATACGAACTTACAAAGAGCATTAGAAAGAACGCATAAAAGATCTTTACCCCCCTCTCATACTTCACAGATGCAAATGGGGGAAGCAAAGAAGTCAAAGCAATTTAATAACATTTATATTTTCCGTCTCGATTTCTTTTTCCCTCCGCCACTTCTTTGTCTTCTGTTACTTCTTCCTCTGCTCTTTATCTCCTAATTGAGCTTATGTCCTCAATCAAGTCATCTTAAACCGTCCTATCTTTTCTATCACCTGCATCTTCCTCCAAGTCTTCCCCATTTTCATTCATCTCTAATTATCATATCCGCGTGTTTTAAGCCTTCCCCTATTTTGTTTACCATGCGCGTTCCAGACAGTTACTTTAACCACGCTATCTCCCTTTAGTCATTGGGATTGAGACTGACAACGAAATCCACCTAGAACCTTAGAAGGAGATTACCAACGCAGGCCTAATACCAACCAGTCCGGATGTGCTGTGCTAGTTACTCCGCTTGTGTTACTAAGGCCCTTAAGGAAAGCAAACGATAGGCCACCAAACAAAGGCGGTCATCCCAACAAACCCCAGTTAACACAGTGACCAGGAACCCCACAGGGCGGCCCTTGTCATACATTGGCACCTTGCCGTCTTGACAGACGATAGTTTGTGCTTTAAAAAGGCATAATAACTTTTAACTATGGCGGTAGCGAGTGTGACTGATAAGGCCAATTTGCGCTGTAAATGTCCGTTCACAGTGGGTGCATCTGAACACGTGGTCATTTCCACCATCATGCACCATCTTACGTCTCAAACGCTTGGTGTGTGACTTTTCTGCAATAATTTTCTCCTTTGACTTTATTCCATTTCTGATATTTGCCCTCCATGCAACACGTTCAGCGGCGACTTGCTCCCAATGTGCATTATCAATGCCTGTATCAATCATGTCCCGCTTACACACATCTTTGTATCGTAGTAGAGGCCGACCCTGAGATCTCTTACCCATCTGTAATTCACCAAACAAAATATCCTTTGGTATTCTACCATCATCCATCCTCCTAAGATGTCCTATCCATCTAAGTCTACGAAGACTGAGCATGGAATAAACTGTCACACAACCTGATCTTTCCAATACTTCAGTATTTGTGATTTTGTCTTGCCACTTAATACCAAGAATTCTTCGCAGACACCGCATATGAAAGCTGTTTAAATTGTTCTCTTGGTGTGAGTAAGTTGTCCAGGTTTCACTGCCATAGAGAAGAGTACTAAGGACACAGGCTTGATAGACAAGGACTTTTGTTTTGGCAGTAAGCTTCCTGTTCTCCCAGACTCTTTTTCTTAACCTGTTCATTGTTGTTGCTGCCTTACCAATCCGGATGTTGATTTCCTGATCTAGGGATAATTTGCTATTTACCACTGATCCTAAATATGTAAAATGGTCTACTATCTCTAGTTCGGCGTCGTCAATAAAGATTGATGGTACCCCATGTGCACCTTGTGACATAATCTGTGTCTTCTTTTTGCTAATTGTTAAACCAAATTCAGAACAAGCATTGGAGAATGCAGATAGTAGACATTGCAATTCTTCCTCAGAGTGGGTCGTAACTGCAGCATCATCTGCAAAAAGCAACTCTCTGATCAGTACCCTCCTAATTTTGGTCTTAGCCTTCAATCTCTGAGCATTGTAGAGGCCGCCATCTGAGCGTGAGTGAATGTATATACCACCATCCTGATCACGAAATGCATATTTCAGTAGAAGTGAAAAGTATATTCCAAAGAGGGTGGGAGCTAGTACACAACCTTGCTTAACTCCACTCTTGATTTCAAATTCTTCAGAAGTTGCACCATCAAACTTGATTATACCCTTCATGCCTGTGTGGAACGATTCCACAATGGACAGAAGAGTTGGTGGGCAGCCAATCTTCTTTAGTGCCTTGAACAGACCCTCACGACTGACCAAATCAAATGCCTTTGTGAGGTCGATGAAGGCAATAAACAGTGGTTGATTCTGTTCACGGCATTTTTCTTGCATTTGTCGCAATGAGAATATCATATCAGTGGTAGACCGGTTCTTATCGAAAGCCACACTGTGATTCGGGGTAGAATTGATCTCCTAGGACTTGAAGTCTGCGCAGAACAATTCTGGCAAATACTTTTCCAACAATACACAGAAGTGAGATACCCCTATAGTTGTTGCAGTCGCTCCGATCGCCCTTGTTCTTGTACAGTGTTATGATGCTTGAATCTTTGAAATCCTGTGGGACTTGTCCTTCACGCCAGCATAGCTCTATTAGCTGGTGGATCTGTATAGTGAGTGTGTCTTGCCCACTCCTGATAACCTCTATTGGAATCCCATCCTTACCTGGAGCCTTGCCAGATGCAAGTTCATTTATAGTACACTTAACTTCTGTTTTGGTGGGAAGTGTTTCCAGGTGGTCAAGAGTTGGTAGAGCCTCTATGGCGTTGAGGGCATCATCCGCTAGTTTGGTCTCACTTGAGTAAAGCTCCAAATAGTGCTCTACCCATCTGTCCATCTGCCGTTTTTTGTCAGTGATGATTTCTCCAGTCAAGGTTTTCAATGGTGCACTTCTTTTGATCACTGGACCACAGGCTTTCTTTATTCCTTCATACATGCTTCTTTTGTCTCCCTTATCACTTGCGATTTGAATGGACTCACATAACTTGATCCAATAATTATTTGCACACTGCCTGGCAGCCTTTTGCACATCCTTCCTAGCTTGCCTTAGCTCACTCAGAGTGTTACGCGTTGGTCTTTCCTTGTTTCTTAAGAGAGCTTTCTTCTTCTTATCAATCAAGGGCTGCAGAGTCTCGCTGTTGGCCGCAAACCAGTCCTGCCTCTTATGATCCACAGTGCCGTAAACCCCTACGGCAGTTTTATAAAGATTTTCCTTAATTTGACCCCACTTTTCATTTACTGTACAATTTTCTGGTGTATCAGTGAAAGCGTCTTCAAGTTGCTGTTGAAACTGAAAGCACTTTTAAGGATCATGAGTGTTAATAATATTAATCCTGGGGCTAGATTTGTGTTTAGCTGTGTAGATTCTCTTTGGTCTCAGTCTAACCCTTGCAACAACCAAAGAATGATCCGTATCACAGTCAGCACTGTGGTAACTACGAGTCAATGATATATGGTTCAGATGTTGTCTCCGTGTGATGATGAAGTCCAGCTGGTGCCAATGGCCGGATCTTGGATGTTTCCATGTGACCTTATGCATCTCTTTTGTTTAAAAAAAAAGAGTTTGTAATACATAGGTCATTAATGGTGCAACGCTCCAGCAGCCTTTGCCCATTTTCATTCATGCGACCGATATTGTATTTTCCAAGGCACACTGGCCATGAACTCGAGTCCTTGCCCACACGAGCATTGAAATCACCGAGCATATAAATGCAGTCAGATTTTGGAACTGCCTTGATCACGGAGTCTAACTCCCCATAGAACAAATCCTTCACATCATCAGAGGAATCGAGTGTCGGTGCATATGCAGTAATAATGGTGGCAAACCCACAAGAGGTTGCCAAGCGCAGGGACAATGGTCTTTCATTTCCTCCTGCTGGAATTTCAATCATTCCCAGTAGCGAATTCTTCACTGCAAAGCCCACACCGTGTTGCCTTTTTTCTGCCTGCCCTCTACCCTTCCAGAAAAAGGTGTAGTTGTTTTCCCTGAGTGACCCTTCCTCAGCGAGGCGAGTCTCCTGCAGGCCAGCAATATCAATGTTAAGACGATTGAGTTCGCCATCAATCACAGCCGTTTTTCTCACATCGTCAATATTGGTCAAGTCGGTGGAAAATCCTGGACACATGGTTCTCACGTTCCAGGTTGCAAGCCGTAGCTTGAGGTTTCTATTTTTATTTTTGTTTGTACCTGGTGCATTGGTTTTACAGCCTGCGATTCAGATTTTGTCCTAGCCCCAAGCACCCATTGAAACAGGCAGGCTGTGGCGGATCAGCACCCAATTGGCTGGGGGCTGCCCAGCTTGAGGCGGGCGGTAGCTGATCAGTGACACCTATAGGTGTCTCCCACCGTCAGAGGCAACGCGTGGCGCCCCATGTCTACGCCAACTGACAAGG
Organism: Cepaea hortensis; assembly: GCA_963921405.1. NCBI lineage: Eukaryota > Metazoa > Mollusca > Gastropoda > Stylommatophora > Helicidae > Cepaea > Cepaea hortensis. The sequence continues at coordinate 84,629,896 of OY992893.1, forward strand.
ACTTATAACCCGTAACAGTTGCCTCTCGCTTTGATTCCGAGACCAGTTAAGACCAGGGATGGAATTATTGCCTCTCCATAGCACAAAGCCTGGGCTAAAATATAGAGATCATGTGTTGCCCATGCAGCATGATCCCTCTCTCGGCCTGCCTAGTTCACTCCAGAGGAAAGGTAACACCCCTACATCTGGAACAAGACAAGCTGCAGAAGCTGCCGGATCAGCAAAGCAATGCTCTAACTGTCCGCCTGTCGGTGCTTCGATCCTAGACCAGTCGCCAACCAAGGCTTAGGGCCTGGTCTGCCCTGCCATGACAATTTTGTCTTTAGCTTGCATTTCCTCGCACCAGGGTAAGGCTTGTACCCTCCCAATTGCGCTCTTCCGCCGGAAGCCGTTGGCACAATGTGGGGTGTTGGGTTTGGTAAGCGCCGCCCAACGTTCGGCGCTAACAGAAACCAGGTAGTACCGTCTACTGTTATACGGTAGCTCAGTCATATCTGACTAAGACCTGACTGTACGGCCCTTGTCCTTACACAAATAAAAGAATGGCAACCAAGTAACTTACAATCAATGCAGAAAGAGGTGGCTAAGGAGGCTTGGTCTTGGGGCTAGCTGCTCCATCCCTAGGAAACTGATTGCACAACCCAACCAAGCATCAACAATTGAGATTAGGCCTATGTTGGTCATGTTTTCTCCACAGGTTTTCTATATTTCATTGCCAGCAGACTCTAACCTATTGCCCGAGAGTATTACAGCCTGGGATTCTGAGATTAGTAGAAAAACAAAATATTTTTTTTTTTTAATTTTCATTTTTCCTTAATTGTTATTACTTTTTATTTTTATTCTTCTCGTCCCGTTCGTATGCCTTAATGTAGCCACCGAAGGGTCTTCTCTGTGATTATATGTTGTGTTTTGTGTATGTATTTGTTTGCTGATAAAGTCTAATGGCAGTAACGTCCTGTATTTTTCGTAATTCTGTTCTGTAAAGTTTGGAGAGAACAACAATGGAGGGGTATACTATATGCCTGGAAAGAGAGGAAGAAGAACCCCAAAGAGAAGATGGGTGCAGGATGTGTCGGGTGATCTCCCGATGGGTGTATTAGACGTGGGACATCTTGCTTATGATCGAGAGGTTTTCCGGAAGGTAGTTATGAGAGCGAGGTTCTGCAAAGGACATGCTACTGAATGAAGAATGAAGGGACATAAACATCCACTATTATTTTAAGGGAGATTACTAAGATTTGAGAAACAAAAATCATATACTTAGTTATAATATTAATTACTAACTTGAAATCTCCTCTTAATCTTTTCGAATTTGAATAGTAACATTATAATCTCAGATATTATATGCTCAATAATAAATCTGTTAGATTCTTTGTAGAACAATGTTTCAGTCTTATTTAATTACCTTTTAAAATCTACTTTTGAGTTTAACGTTTAATATAAAAATTCTAAATGCATAATTTCAATGTACAGTTGGGGAACTGCGACTATTAGTTTCCCTCTGTAGGGAAAAACATTTTTTTACTGGCCTTCTAGGGCCACACACACATCCCAAACTTTGATAACATTAAGAATGTAAATAGAAGACTGATGAAATTCACCATCCATCCATCATGTGCCATGCCGATAAGCGTGGGCGGTCATGTTTTGCCATCTCACTCGATCACCAGAGTCGTGGATCAGCTCCGTGTTTCTGTCTCCACCATGCGACGTGGCCAAGCCATCCCGGTATTTACCTCTCGGTCTTCCCCTTGTTCTCTTCCCTTCGATCTTGCCAGTCGTCACTAAGTTCTACAAGTCATTTCTTCTCATAACTTGACCAAAAATAGGTGACAGTCTACGTCTAATGTCTCCAGTCAGTTTACGATCTTCATTTGTTTATTGTAGGACTTAGTCATAGGTTTTTCTGTGAATGAAACGTGCATTACTTTGAGTTATTATATATTGTTTACATTGCCCAGAGGGAAGAGTTATTTTTCCATTCTAGTTACTTATTACAGCTGCGACAGATTTGGCAGTAGATCGCATTGCGCTAGGTTTTAACGAATTGGTATGTGAGCCAGTTGTTCAGAAAGCAATTTGCAAATAACTGAACGTAAACTTGCCAAGACATCAACAACAGCAATAAAAATGTTGGTGTTAACAGCGATTTCCTATAAATAGGATATGCAACAACAACAAAAGTTATTATTTTAACGCTGACACACATTTCATAGATAGATAGATAGATAGATAGATAGATAGATAGATAGATAGATAGATAGATAGATAGATAGATAGATAGATAGATAGATAGATAGATAGATAGATAGATAGATAGATAGATAGATAGATAGATAGATAGATAGATAGATAGATAGATAGATAGATAGATAGATAGATAGATAGATAGATAGATAGATAGATAGATAGATAGATAGATAGATAGATAGATAGATAGATAGATAGATAGATAGATAGATAGATAGATAGATAGATAGATAGATAGATAGATAGATTAGATAGATTAGATAGATTAGATCGATAGATCGATAGATCGATAGACGGATAGGACAGACAGACAGACAGACAGACAGACAGATAGATAGATAGATAGATAGATAGATAGATAGATAGATAGATAGATAGATAGATAGATAGATAGATAGATAGATAGATAGATAGATAGATAGATAGATAGATAGATAGATAGAAAGACAGATAGATAGATAGACAGACAGACAGACAGATAGATAGATAGATAGATAGATAGATAGATAGATAGATAGATAGATAGATAGATAGATAGATAGATAGATATATAGATAGATAGATAGATAGATAGATAGATAGATAGATAGATAGATAGATAGGTTCCAAATGTTGCTGTATGTAGCCGGGGCGCAGTGTTGGGGTGAGCGCCCAATATTGCTTAAATACCCCAATGGCTCGTGAATACATAACCTATGCAGCAAAAGTCCAACTCCTGGCCTTCACGTGGCGGAACTGTTTCTACTAACAAGAGAAGGGGCGACGGCGAGTTTCTGGCGCCGAAAAATAACCAGTGTGCTCTAGATGTGTATACACATACATGCATGTGCAGACACGTGTGTGCGTGTGTACACATCTAAACTCAAGTGAGACCACAGTCTGCTCTAGCAAAGGAAAGGTGCTGAAGACGGAGGCACCCAACCAGGTGGCGCACCACAGAAATCGTCCACTTTGGACCCCCAGGCAGGTGCAGCGCCGGGCCCTATGTCTCGAAAGGGTCCAACCCCAACTATTGGAGGTCCTTCTCAAATGTCCTGTGGAGCCAGGGGATATGAGAATATAACGGCTGGCCATACTAAACAAAGACTTAAAATAATGCACTGGAATGCGGAGGGAGTCAGCAAAAAAAAAAAAAAAATGGAATTAGAAAACATCCTGGACCAAGAAAAAGTAAGCATATGTTGCGTGCAAGAAACTCACCTCAACGGAAATATAGCCTTCAAAATCAGAGGCTACCAGTGTTACCGATCTGACCGAAAGGACAGGCGAAAAGGTGGGATGCTTACCCTTGTAAAAAATAACATCACTGCTTCCCAAATCTAAGTCTACATGGAAGGAGCTGACTATCAGACACTTAAACTTAAGACAGGCTATACAGACCTACATCTGATCAATTACTACTGTCCAAGTGACCGCCCACAGGTACTGGACACACTACCATTAACAGAAAAAATGATTGTGTGTGGCGATTTCAACAGCCACTCGCAGAGTTGGGGCTATGATCACATGGACCCTAGAGGAGAGAGACTGGAAGACTGGCAGGATGAGAATAGATTCATCATGGTTAACAAGCCGTCCTACCCACATACTTTCTACTCGAGATCATGGCACACTACAACTACACCTGACCTGGCTTTTCATTCACCAGACCTGGAGTGGAACATTACACGAATTGTTGGGAAACAACTTGGTGGCAGTGACCATCGGCCAGTTTTTCTAACTGTAGAAAATGAGCTTGTAAGTGAAAGCAGCACCCTCTCGAGGTGGAACTACAAGAAAGCAGACTGGGCAATGTACAAGAATCGCACCAGCATGCGGGTTAGAAACCTGAACACTGAGAAAGACATAAATAAAGTAGTTGAAGAGTGTGGGAAATGCATACTACAGACAGCGCGAGAAACAGTACCAAGAGGAGCCAGTAAACAATATAAACCCTACTGGAGAAGTGAACTGGAACAGTTGCATAATGATGTGGAAGTGTGTAGAAAGCAAGCAGAGGCCACACCCAGCCAAGAGCACCGCAATAAATTCCGGCACGCAAAAGCCAAATTTCAAAGGGCCAAGCTGCAGGCTAGACGGAAAAGCTGGCAGGAAAAAACAGAGTCTCTGAACTTTGAAAGAGACACAAGGAAATTGTGGAAGCTAATAAAACAACTTAACGATGAGGGCACAGGGAGAAACTCAAAAATTGCTATGGAAACATCTTAACAAGAAAGCAAGCAGCTGACCATTTTGCGGACTCATTCGCACAAGATAACAATATCAAAATTAGTCCAGAGAAACAACAAGAGATTCGAGAGAAATGGCAACATACAGGACAGAAGGAAATAGTACATGAGGTTCTGGAAGCACCCATCACAATCAGCGAACTAGAGCTAGCCATATCAAAACTGAAAATGAGAAAGTCACCAGGAGCTGATGGTATCTCCAATGAAATTATCAGGAACCTAGGAACAGAGGCCAAAGCAAAGCTGTTGCAGATCTTCAATAACAGTTGGACCTTAGGCAGTGTTCCACAAGCCTGGAGAGAAGCAATCATGATACCCCTCCTAAAATCAGGGAAAGATAGTTCCATTGCCGCTAGCTACAGACCAGTTAGCCTCACCAGCTGTCTCTGCAAAACACTGGAGCGCATCATCAATCACAGACTGCAGTGGTACATTGAAAGTAAAAACATTCTTGTGCCACAGCAGGCTGGCTTTAGGCAGTGCTACTCTACGGAAGATCAGACAACCTACCTCTCTCAAGAAATTGAGGATGCATTCCAAGAGAAAAAGCTGGTGCTTCGCGGCATGGATAGATGTGAAGAAAGCCTTTGACAAAGTCTGGAAAGAAGTTCTGATGAATAAACTGAGAAACTGCAAAAGTCAATGGAAGAATGTACAAATGGGTGAAAGCATACTTGCACAACAGAAGAGCCCGAGTACAGATAGACGGACTAAAGAGCAAGAAAGTACTACTGCGTCACGGTGTTCCCCAGGGTGGAGTCTTGTCCCCCACACTTTTTCTAATCTTCATCAATGATCTCGTTGCTAATCTACCGCATGGAATTAAAGCATGTACGCCGATGACCTGATTCTATGGAGCACAAATGAACATGCATCAGTGGCCACCAGATTGCTACAAAGAGCTGTAGATACATTTGTTGCATGGGCAAATAGATGGTTTTTCAGCATAAACACTGACAAGTGCAGCACCACCCTATTTACACTCTCTCCAAAACAAAAGGCAGGGACCATCCAGATAAATGGAACACCCCTAAGAGAAGATAAAGAACCAACATACCTTGGAGTAACATTTGATGGCAGGCTAACATGGAGAAGGCCCATCAACAAAGCAGTAGCAAAAGCCAAAAGGAAAATAGCCATCCTGAGAAAGCTAAGTGGAACCACATGGGGAGCCAGTGGGAAAATACTTAGCAAAGTTTATCAACAGAGCATACGACCACACCTGGAAAAGGGTCAACTGCGTGGTGTTCGGCATCAAAAACCACACTACAAGAGCTGGACAAAGTGCAAAATCAAGCACTTAGAGTCACCACAGGAGGGATGAGATCAACCCCTATAGTGGAAATGGAGAAGATGGGGAGGACACAAGCACTGAGTGAGCGCAGAGATACGAAAACGCTAATACAAGCAGAAAAGTTCCTCAGCTTGCCAGGCCACCCTATGAAGAACAGATTTGAAAACCTAGCTATGGGGCGGTTGAAAAGAAGTAGTTTTATCCACCAGGCCAAACGACTCTGCAGAGAAACCATCGATCTGCCCACAGTTGGTACCCCCTTACAACTATTCCAGAGCGAACTGCATGGAAAGATAAACATAGACTATCATTACAAATCCAGACACAAGTGAGAGGAAGATTTGACAAGGAAGAACAGAACAGTGTGCAGCTCAGAACAGCCACTCTCAGCTTCCTTGATGAAGAATACCCACAAGACCTCTGGATCCGAGTCTACACAGATGGGTCAGCACAAAATGCTGTTCGAAATGGAGGAGCGGGAGTGTAATAGAATACCCAAATAATACTAGGGGCACAGCTAGAGTACCGACAGGAAAGTACTGCCATTGGATGGTGAATCCTCTGTTAGGGTGATGTTAACTCATGTCCGAGTTTTTGGAGTTCAGGTCGTTTGAGCTCTGAAAAAGGCTGGCATGTATTGGAGTGAGGTTGGTTTAGAGACTTTCCTCAGCGGGGACTGTGTTGTGAAGCGCTCCTTCCTCTCTCTAGCTAAAAACCAATGGGATATGTGTGATACTGAAACTGAGGAGAGGCACATTCGGATACAGCCTTCATTGCTATCAGCATTTACAAGTTTATTGCTCTCCGATAAGCGGGATCATGCCACCCCATAAATCCACTTCTCCAGCACTCATGAGCAGACATTACATGCCTGTCTGTCTACCTACCTGCCTGTCTGCCTACCTATTTATGGCCCTGCCTGTCTGCCCACCTGGTGGGCCCTTATCTGTATGTCTCACTACCTATGACCTACTTATATATCGCCCTGCCTATCTGTCTACCTATCTACCTGTCTTCTTATGTGTCTCACTACTTATCTGTTTACCTACTTACCTGTCTACTTACCTACCTATCTGTATGTCTACCTCTCTGTATGTCTACCTATCTGCCTGTCAACCCACCTATATCTCTTCATTCCTACCTGCCCATCTGTGTGTGTATTTATCTACCCACCTTTCTATTTCACATCTTTTTTTCTGCGTCTCTGCACGCAGGCACATATATACACCCACTCACATGTACATAAATGCATATACTCACGCACATATAAACACATATACACATACTCATTCAACCACAGAGAGACACACAGACATGCATACGGAAAACACCTCACAGCTCATTATAGTTTATATTGCCATTGACACGTATTAACCACTAAGTATAGAGGTGACGTAAGAATCTGATCGATATCTGATCAATATAATCAGCAAAGAGGCCATTCCTACGGAGGAGTTAAAATATAATAAAATAAGAAAAGACACCAACAATAGGGGATAAAAAAAATACATAATAATCAACGGTAGATTAAAGTAATAGAAAATAAGCCAAGAAAACAAGACCACTAAACATCAGCCAATTCGATAAGACATATTAACATTAATAATAAAGCCAACAGTAAACGGAACAACGATAGGAATAATAACTAAAGACAATAAAACAGCGAGAAACATAGGACAAAAATTATTAGGATTAGGGATAACTAAGAAAGAGCAATAAGGAGTAATAAAGAACAATATAACTAAAATATTAAAAATACAATTTTAAAAAGCCATTGTAGTGAAAGGTATATCCTGTAGTAAAGGAACAAGCATCGAGGATGCATGTCGTCGGAGAAGGAAGGAATGAAGGACAAAGGCAAAGAGGAAGGAATTTTGCCAGTCATGCATCAGTGGAAATCGTTAGTTAGTTAGTTAGTTAGTTGGTTAGTCGACAGATTATCCTCATTTCACATCGAACCATTCAGTCCATAAGTGCTCGGATCCCCTCCTCAGCAAATCCCGCAGCGTGTAGCGGCTCACGACACCAGTTTTGTGTTGGTTAATCAATCTTCTTTGGCTTCCTGCGTAGTGTTCTTGTTTGGCAACACCTCTTTTAATTTGCTATTCTCTCAGTCTGACCATGGTTGTAGAATCACAATCCTCGCTTGGTTCTCGCAACAGTCTTACTTCTCGTAGAGCATTCAGAATGTCAGCCTGGTCCATAGCGCATCCGCCCTCCACAGTAGCATTACCTGCGAGCTTGTCAGCCCGCTCATTTCCTTGTACTCCCGCATACCCTGGCACGAAGATGAAACTAATCTTTGCCAGCCGAGACCGCTCCAGAGACAGCAACCACTCTCTTCGGATCCACCCCATCTCTATCCTCTTGAGCATACCCATTGAGTGGAAATCGTGTAATGCACTGTCACAGCCTCACATTAAGGGCGGTACCAACATAAACGTAAGAGATACTGGCGAAGGGAGAGAACTCCAGCTAAAGGGAAAGAACCGAGTCACTCGAAGGCTCGAATAATCCAGAGCCTTCTCGAAGGACCGGTCAGTGTATCCACAGCCCCGTGGACACTGATGGGGCCCGCCGATTGCGGGGTCCACGAGAAACTCAGAGAGAGTTACCACCCATGTCGGATTGCGACACGTGTGGAAGGACAGACACGGACTGGACATCGAGGAAGCAACAGGGCTTACCTTAAGGGGACTTGATAGTAGACCCAATTGTATTTAGGGGTCCTATACATATGTTTAGATAGCTGCTAGAGTTATTGTGTTAATCATGTTCATTGTAAACTCCTGTGATACGCAACGTGCTGATTGCTGGCTTGTGAAAATTCGCTTCGCCAGCGTACTGTAATATACATGTAAATAAATGATGCTAGATTGTATCTGAACGGAGTTTGTTGCCTGTATGAGCCCGAGTTTCAATCCCCTAGAGATCTAGGACGGTGACAGGCTATTTGGGGGCAAGCGCCGGTTTTGGCAATCATAAGCAGTACTTTTCAGAACAGCTCTTGGGTTTTGCCAAGTAAAAAAAAAATATATATATATATCAACTTTAACACATGACAAAGTTAGAAACTTTGCAGCTATCTGTGAATAAACTTTTATAGTCCCTCTACAAAAATATTTCAAATGATGATAATGTTTATGAAATTTGACATGACTGTGACAATTACAATGACAGTTTGAGGCAAATTGAGGCAGAAGAGAAACAGTTGCAAGCAGAAAGATAAGAGAAAAAGATGCAAATTGAGGCTGAAGAGAAAAAGATGCGGATGCAAATGGAAGCTGAAGAAAAGAAAATACAACTGCAGGCTCAAGAGAAGAAGATGCTGATGGAGCTTGAGGCTGCGACCAAGCAAGCCCAATTAAATGCAGAGACACAGATAAAACTAAAACAAATGGAAATTGACTCCAACGTAGAAATGTCAGTAAACAAAATTAAAAGCAAAGAAGATGAACAAAAATACAACAAATATAAAGGCCTTGTCAAAGCATTTTGTTCAGGAGATTCTATAAGCGCATACTTAGAGAACTTCGAGTGTTTGATGACGTACCATAAGGTCGAAAAAGTCGATTGGTCATTTATTCTGATGAGAAATTTAGCTTTAGAGCCCTTAAAAGTGATAGAGACAGTTCCACAAGACATGAGGAAAGATTATGATTATTTAAAGCAGAGAATACTCCAACATTTTTCACTAGATACAGCAGGCTATCAACTACAGTTCTCAAAATTAGCACCATCACCTAACCAAACTTTCATAGACTACGTGTCTACAGTTCAAGATATTTGTACAAAATGGATAACCTCAGCGAAAACAAATAACAACCATGATAAACTGAAAGAGCTAATTATAATTGATAAAATTATTAGCACAATACCAACACCTTTTTCTAAATTTTTGAGACAAATGGATTGTAAAACCATCCAAGAAATAGAAAATAAAGGGAGCGCATATTTTACAGCGAACCGCGATATTTTTCAGCTAAACTTGAGCCAAAATGAAACAGCAGCGGTTACAAACACAAAATATTCGAAACCAAATGAAAATAGGTTCAAACAACGCTCTAAGTTCACAAAACCAGTCATGTGCCAGTATTGTCACCTGACGCACGAACAATTCGCGATGTGTGACAAATCACCAAATTATCCACATCATCTCCAAAAGGTAGTGGAAAAACAAAGGAACAAAAGGAACGCATATCAGAGAGCGGTTAAATGTTTTGTTTTTTTTTGTTCGAGCTATGGGCATTTTTCATCAGTTTGTGATGGGAGAAAGATGATGAAGCAGGCCAATGCCGCATTAATAGACACATCCTCAGATGAAGAAATTGAACAACAGAACGAATGTGACATCCAGAATGAAAGTGCGAGTGAGTCAGGTAATGCAGTAGACATCATTAATACCATCACTGATAACAAACGTAACACCTGTAGAAAATTTCAGCTTGATACAACTTTGTTATGTGGCCACACAATCCCAGTTTCTAACGAAATGGCCAACGCAGCCTTAACACCAACAGGCAAGTTAAATTATTCAACAGGTTTTGTTAACAACAATGTACATTAATACGAGATTCCGGAGCGACTCTTTGTGGAATTAAGAGAACATTAGTTAACGACAAAGACTACACACACAAATACGTAACGTGTCGCACATTCGCAGGCACGATCGAAAGATACCCCCTTGCACTGGCCGAAATTCGGACACCTTTTATATCAGGACAAGTGCTATGTGCAGTACTAGAAAATCCTGCCTCTGAAATCATCCTTGGGAATCTTCCCAACATAAGATCTTGCTCTGAAAAGGAAATCAGAGAATGGGAACAGAAAAACTGTATCTAAAAACCAAACAGCGATTCCAAAGTGAAAAACCACGCGTGCTTGTCTCAAACTGCCAAAAGCACAAGGGAGACAACCGATGACGTAATTCGAAATGAATTCACAGAGGTGCAGAATACAGGGGCGGTTGAATCTTTCAATGATACCATCAGATTAACACCTCGAACTGAGGACGCCATCGATCCACAAAGTACTGAGCCTGTAAATGTGCAACAACACACACAACACACTAACATAGTAACAAGACAAACAACACACAAAACCCACACTGACCAACTTCAGGAAGCACTACAAATCATTTCACCTAATATTACCACCACCGAGTTGATAGAAGAACAAAAAGCAGATCCAACTCTTTCACAATATTTTCGGCTAGTAGGATTAAAGCCAAAATTAACTAAAAACGCTTCTTGGACATTTAGACTGAATAACAATGTTCTAACAAGATTATATACCAGAGATCAAACCACGATACAGCAAGTGGTTCTACCTCAGTCGCATCGTGAGAAAGTGCTACATATAGCCCATGACTCACCTTTCGGAGGTCATATGGGTTAAGAAAAAACCAGGGCCAGAGTCCTGAGCCAATTTTATTGGCCTAAATTTTGCCGAGACATAAAAACCCATTGTAAATCATGTTATACCTGTCAGAAACTAATCAAAAAGGGGAAAAACCCTACGGCAGAAATTCAATCAACCACAACTGCCTCGAGACCATTTCAAATCGTGGCGGTTGATTTAGTAGGTCCTTTGAACCACATCTCAAACAAAGGAAATAGATATATTTTTACACTTGTTGATTTATGTTCAAGATGGACAGAAATGATTCCATTAAAATCTATCTCCTCTAAGGATGTGACGGACGTATTATTACAGATATTCTCCCGTTTTGGCTTTCCGGAGAAGATAATATCAGATAGAGGAACGCAATTCATATCTAATGCCACCCAATCGGTAACTAAGTTACTAGGCATAAAACAATGTTTTACAAGTCCCTTTCGACCGGCCGCGAACGGAATTTGCGAAAAAATTAAATGGGGACCTAAAACATATGTTATCCAAAGTGACAGCTGAAAATCCAGCCGATTGGGATATACTTCTCCCAACGGTGCTGTTCGCATACAGAGAAGTCCCACAATCAAGTACGGGGTTCTCTCCGTTTGAATTGATATATGGAGCGAACCCAAGAGGACCTCTCACTATTTACAAAGATATAATATCACAACCCGTAAACACCCAATTACCAGTTTCCACCTATGATTTGGTCACTGATACCAGAGACAAAATCATTAGGTCCTGTATACTGGCCAGAACATCATTACAGGAGAAAGGTTTTAGGTACAGGCAGTACGCCAACAAAGGGGCAAGAACGATTGTATTACAACCAAATCAAGATATTTTACTATTACTACCTGACAAGAGAGATTTACTATCAACCTCTTGGCAGGGACCATTTAAAGTTGTGAGAAGGATTTCGGAAGTTGATTACGAAATTTCTTTGAATGGAAAGTTAAAAATATTCCATGTAAATATGTTAAAACCATACTATTCTTGAAATGACAGTGACACGAACAAGCAGACGCAGATAACAGATGACAATAACCAAACGGACAAGAATGACAACAGAAACGAAACGACAATTACCCAACTGAATGACACCTCGACAAACGAAGAATCGTTAACGACTCATTCTTGGGACAACGAAGACGACGAAAACATATTCACAGTACCGACAATATGGGATAACGACAAGTACGACCAAGTTAACGACACATTGACAACTATTAGTCTCGACGACGACGACAATGACATTGAAGACAATTTACAAACAGTAGCATCAGTAATAAATCAGACGGACGTAGACAATACTGAAATTCCAGTACCAATTATGAACGACGACAGCACTATGAAGGACATACAAATCTGTGACACAACAGCAGCGACAAGACATTTTGTCTCTTCTGAACGACTATAGAACTATCTTCTCAAACAAACCTGGACGGACTGACAAAATAACACATTCAATTGTGTTGACGGATCTGACACCGATCAAATGTAGACCATATTCGATTCCTTTGCATTATAGAGCAAATTTAGATAAAGAAATTTTGGACTTAGAGAAAAATAGAATAATACAGAAATCTGTGTCCCAGTATTCTTCGCCAATTGTCCTGGTTAAAAAGAAGGACCAAACCATTCGTTTGTGCATAGACTATAGAAAATTAAATACCATAACCACGACAGATGCTGAGCCAATGAACAGCTGTGAAGACCTCATCTTGAATATGTCTCAATCATCCTTATTTTCTAAGCTTGATTTAGCTAAAGGTTACTGGCAAGTGCCACTAGAACCCTCTTCAAGGCATATAACAGCATTCGCTACACCCCTTGGGCTGTACGAATGGAGATATCTTCCGTTTGGTCTCAAGAACGCTCCCGCCACATTTGTCAGGTTAACCAGACTTCTATTGCACGGCATCAAGGACGTGCAATCTTATATTGATGATATATGTATCCATTCTTCAGACATGACTTCTCACTTACGTACACTCCAACAAGTCTTTAACCAAATCTTTCTTTTTGGACTTACTATCAAACCTTCCACGGTTGAAATAGGGCTTAAACAGATAGACTTCCTAGGTCATAGGATTTCCGAAGGCAAACTGTTGACAGATGATAAAATCGTATCAAAAATTCTCAACCTAGAAGTTCCAACTACAAAGAAACAGGTTAGAAGCCTATTAGGTCTCATAAACTATTATGCCAAGTTTATACCAAACTGGGCAGAACTCACATCAGTTTTTTCTAATCTGTTGACAAAAGATCATCCAGAAAAATTTTGTAAGAGTATCCGCTTAGAGGATGCAATGTGCAAATTGAAATCCATTTTTTCTAACCCACCAGTATTAAGATTACCAAACATAGATATACCTTTTATTCTGACCACAGATTCGAGTGCTATCGCAATTGGAGGATGCCTGATGCAAGAATATCAGGGCTTGAGACATCCGATACTCTACGTCAGCCGCAAGCTGAAAAAGGCAGAGATCCATTACTCCACAGTTGAGCTGGAGGCATTAAGTCTACTTTTTTGTATGCGTCGATTATCTAAGTTCCTCTTAGGTTCGTATTTTGTTGTTTTAACCGATAATTCGCCGCTGCTGGTACTTAAGCAAGGTGTTCCAAAGAACCATCGGTTGGAAAGATGGTGTCTTCTTCTTCAAGATTTCGACTTTGAAATCCGCCATATCAAGGGCACTGATAACATTATTGCTGACTTTTTATCACGGCAAACTAATGCACCAGCAGACGATCACTAGGCACATTAATTATTCGCCATACAATAAGCTGTGATATTTTAGTCTGTTGCATAGAACAGTGTACCTCTACACCTACTAGAGAACTTTCATTCAGAAGTAACAACGCCCAAGTGAATAGGTTACGTATAACACCCACGAACATGACACTTTGAGAACCCTATATAACCAATTGCCAAGGGGTTAAAAACAATCCGAGCGATATATAAGATCTGTGAAATGATTTCAACCAGTGAACTGACAGTCATCTGTAAAGATTAAGAACACTGCATACTCGCTATGGATAAGAAACTTCTCAAACAGCCGGAATAGAACTACGTCGATTACAACATGCAAGTGACAGCTATATTAACTGTTAACATTGATGGCACGACACACGGACAACAGGAGGAAAACACACACATCGTCGTTGGATTTAGTTAGTTCATCATCATCATCATCAAGTGCCGTGCCGGCTGGCGTAGGCGTTCATGGCTCTCCATAGATCTCGGTCTTTGGTTTTCTGGATCAACTCTGCTGCTGATATTCCTCCATGCCACCGTCTCAATCCATCCAGCATCACTTCTCTTGGTCTACCTCTGCCTCTCTTCCCCTCGATCTTTCCAGTTGTTACGATGTTCTCCAATGCCTCTCTTCTCATCACATGACCGAGGAAAGCTGTTTGTCTCTGTCTTATTGTTGTATATAATGTTCTAGTTTCGTTAGCCTGTTTCAGGCAGTCGTCGTTAGTTACTCTGGCAGTCCAAGGAATTCGCAACATTCGTCTCAGGAACCACATCTCTGTTGCTTCTAATTTCTTCTTAATTTGTTCATTTACATTCCAAGATTCACTGCCATACAGCAAAACTGGTTCTACATAGCATTTCAGCACTCTCTTTCTTACATTCAGTGATAGTGACTTATTGCATAAGATACTCTTCATTTTCTGAAATGCGGCTTTTGCCTGCCCTATTCTGCTCCTAATCTCTGTTGTACATCTTCCATCTGATGTTATAAATGCCCCTAAGTATCTAAAATTATCCACTTGGTTAAGGATTTTCCCTTCTATTTCTATGTCACATTTTGGTGTCACCATTTTCTTTGATATTACCATTGTTACTGTTTTCTTGATATTCAAGGAGAGTCCTTTCCTTGCACTCTCTGTTACTACAACGTCTAATAATTGTTGTAGGTCTGTTGAATTATCCGCCACCAATACTGTGTCATCTGCATAGCGTATATTATTTATATTATAACCTCCAACTAGTATTCCTGGCATCTCTTTGATCTCTCTCATTATTACTTCGCTATACAGGGAGAAAAGATCTGGTGACAAGACACTCCCTTGTCGTACTCCTAGCTTTATCTGTTCGTAACTACCCTCTTTATTTCCCATTTTAATTGCTGCTACTTGGTTCCAGTAAATATTCTTTATTATTCTTAAATCTTTTCCATCAGTGTTGATATCTTCCAACATTTTAATCAGTTCATCATGTTTTACTTTATCAAATGCCTTAGTATAATCTATGAAGCACAAATATATGTCTCTCTGTTTCTCTATTGACCTTTCTATTAGTGTCCGTAATGTATAAATTGCATTGTTTGTGCCCTTTCCTTCCACGAATCCATACTGTTCTTCACTAATTTCCATTTTTATTTTCTTTTTGGTTCTTCTCATTATGATTCTGAGTAGAAGCTTAGTGATATGGTTTATAAGGTTAATTGTACGAAAATCTTCACAATCAATTGCTCCTGGTCTTTTTGGTATAGCTATAAATACAGATTTCAGCATATCACTGGGTAAATATCCACTGCTGTAAATATCATTCAACATTTTGGTTAATATATCTACTCCAAATTCTCCCAATACTTCTAATTCTTCTATTGTGATTTCATCTGGCCCAGCTGTTTTTCCTTTCTTCATACGTTTCATAGCGTCAGCGACTTCTTCTTTCAGAATAGGTGGACCTTCTAAGTTACTATCTTCTGTTAATTCTTCCCTTTCTCCTTCATATAATTCTCTTATATACTCATTCCACCTCTTCATTATAGCATCTTCCTCTAATATTATCTTTCCTGTTTTTGATATCCAACACCCTGTATTTATTCTTATTTTTCTTCCTGTAAGCTCACTAATTTGTCTGTGCATATTTTTAGTTAATTAGTTAATTAATTTACTATTAGTTAATATGTATTTAATTATGTATTTAAAATATGTCAACCTATAACTTGTATATTTTCTACCATAAGATTGCAAGTGTCATTAGGAAGAAGAATGCCAGACATGTATGGTTAAATGACATCAATAACATCCAAAAGGAAGAGCATTATAGAAATGAATGTAAAGAGGCTACAAAAATAGTCAGACAGCAGAAGCGAGAATATATGAGTAATATAATCAAAGATATGGAAACTAATCACCAGAAAAATGAATCCAAAAAATTTTTTAAAGAACTGAAGTCAATGAAACGAGGGCACCAACAAAACACATATGGTTTAAAAGACAAAAATGGGAATATGATAAATACCAATGAGGAAATGTACAACACATGGAAAGAATATTTTATTAAATTACTAAATTGTGAAGCTCCAAGTAACATTTTCTCACAAGAAGAGGTTCTAACATGCGAACCACAAATTGAAGAACCTACATTTGAAGAAATCCTATATGTAATCACACGACTTAAAAACAATAAGGCAACTGGGAATGATGGAATTGCTGCTGAATTTATAAAGGCAGGTGGCCATGCATTACATCTAAAGCTATACGAACTAATAATAAAAATCTGGAGGACAGAAGAATTACCCCATGACTGGAAAGAGTCATTATTGATACCTATCTTTAAGAAAGGAGACAAGTTCCAATGTGGAAATTATAGAGGAATATCACTACTGTCCACAAGCTATAAGATACTATCCGCAGTATTACTAAATAGACTAAAACCATATTCAGAAGACATATTAGGTGACTACCAGGCGGGTTTTAGACTAAACAGATCAACAATAGATCAGATATTTATCTTACGACAAATAGCCGAGAAACATTGGGAATATAAAAGAGATCTCCATAACATTTTTGTGGATTTTAAAAAGGCTTATGATAGTGTCCATAGGAATAGTCTATGGAATGCTATGCAGGAATTTGGAATACCAAGGAAGTTAATCAACATGACCAGACTATGCATGGAAGATACTTATAATATAGTAACATATAAAGGCAGGAAATAAGACCCCTTCCAAATAACATCTGGCTTGAAACAGGGTGATGCACTATCGCCGCTACTCTTCAATCTGGCTCTAGAGAAAGTTGTAAGGAAGGTAAAGGAGGAATATGATATTGGAGGAACATCCAAGCTGCTTGGTTATGCAGATGATATAGATATTATTGGGCAAAGTGAACAAAAGACATTGGAAATATTGACTCACTTAAAGGAAAAAGCCCAACAGATGGGGCTGGTTATCAACCAAGATAAGACAGAATATATGGTAATTTCAAGAGACGGAATGGCTAGAAACTCTGGCCACATACAAATAGATAATATGACCATTAAAAGAACGGAAACATACAAATACCTGGGTACTATCTTCAACTGCTCCAACATCATAAGGGAAGAAATACAAACTAGAATCAACTCTGGAAATAAGATATACTATGCACTACAACATCTACTAAAATCAAAGGCGTTATCTCGTAACACCAAAATCACAATATACAAAACACTGATCAGACCAGTTGTGCTGTATGGCTCTGAAACCTGGAGTACAACGAAAGGAGACGAAGCCTTGTTACAAACCTTTGAGAACAAAATTTTAAGACGCATCTTTGGACCCATTAGGGATACACAAAGTGGAGAGTGGAAAAGAAGAAGTAACAAAGACATTTATGATCTGTTTAAGTCCCCGCTAATCACTGGTATCATGAAGGCTAATAGACTACAATGGCTGGGGCATATAGAAAGAATGGAAGATAATAGGGAAACAAAACTCGCTTACACTCAGGAAATACATGACCGTAGACCCCGAGGTAGACCAAGAAGGCGGTGGAGAGATAATACATGTACAGACCTACAAGCACTTGGAATCAACGACTGGCAAGAGAAGGTCCACCAGAGAGACGAATGGAGACGGATTGTATTTGCAGCAAAGAACCTCAATGGCTCGGAACGCTGAAGAAGAAGAAGAAGATTGCAAGTATTTCCACTCATAGGTGAAATATTTTTCCTATACAATTTTTTCTATGTAAGTTATAAACCATTTTTTCATTACAAAGTACAAAAAGTACTTGTTACCTTAAAGGGACCATATCGCCTAATTCATTTTTCTAAGGGCAATAAGACTTACCTCAACTTGATTTATATATTTTAACAAAATACTATTTTGTATGAAAAATGTGTGGATAACAGAGTGAATGAATTAAATGAGAGAGCAATATACTGAGCGGACAAATTGTACGCAAAACGTATTTATTTTAATTTGTCTGCGTCTTTCATGTAAAATTTATTACCTGTCTAATTGTTGATACATGTTTAGTATTGAATACATTACATCTAAGCGCCACTGTTTGGAATGCCCCGATCATGCATTACACACATTGGGGTAATTCATGACAAAGGATATCCCAACTCGTGACGCTTGGAGATAAACCACACAGTGAGCACACACTTTATACAAACTCAAAACTGAACACTAACAATTAAAATACAGTCACTTTATTAGAAACAGCAACATATTATAACAAAGCGCACACAGAGAGGACTAACTGACTCTGTTGGTTGAATATAAATGGAGTTTTATTTCATATTGATGACCACTACAAGAATCTTATTACAATTCCAAACTCAGGGTGACTTCTCTCTTCTAGTCCTAGATGTTTACTGACTGCCCTAACAACAAACTACGTCACGACTTGAGCATCTTTCTCCTCATCCCATCCTGATGCTCAAGCGTGCTGTAGCTTTGCACACCTAACTAATACATTCTGCTACACCTTCCTGTGTTTTGAAAAGACTTTTTCCCTTCAAAAAGTCTTTACTCCTAATCCCTCTATACCCTCTCTTTGCTTTCACAACCCCTCTAATCTTCCCCCAAACCAACAATCTATTCGTAACTCTTTCCCCTGCCATATAGTAAACCACTATACATTCTTGTTCGTTCTTGGTTCCTTTACAAAATATATACATCATAAGAACAGCTCGTATAAATCATTATCGTACATTTGACATTATGAAATTCCTCACTCTTTCACAACACAGGATAGACAGAAAACAATGTAGTTAGAAAAAGTAAAGAAGGGGTGCGCACCCAGTTTGTGAAAAGTACAAGAAGTATAATAGTATAATGAATGAATAGTCAACACAATCCCATTTACCTCTCTTTCCCACGAAAAAACTTTTGTAGAAAGTTTTTTCTAAAATATATCTTATGAAATACATATCCGTTTACTATAAATTAAGTTGTTCTAAGTTTTCTCAACATATATATATTCAACATTTATATTGCCATCCACAACCTTGTCTATATTTCTGATATCTCATCTCCAACCACGAACCAATGTTCATATTCCATGAACATTTTAAATTAATTAACGCTGATTTTTCACAGCTCCTATATCTTTTCTCCTCACATCCCATGATATGCTTCCTTGTCTACCTATATATACCTCAGCTTATATGCTGCCATTCACAGTCCCCCCCCCCCTTTCTTCTTTTTTTTTCTATATACCCAACCTTATATCTTCACATAATGCTGACTTTAATGCAGCTCCTACTTTACTTTCTCATAGCCATCCCCGACCTATGTTTCTAATACTTCATATCCATAAGAACCTCTTCATGCCGATTATTACAGCAACTTAATATTCACAAAGAGAATGTGTCTCTCTATTAGCCCTCAGTAGTTTTATTAACTCTTTTCTGAACGAAGGGTCTTAAATAAAGCCTCATGTATTTTCTTTATTCTAGCCAACACCATAATTATTTAAAAATTAAACTTACTGAACTAAATTTGTAACATCTTTACTAACAAGGTAACTTAACACACAAACAACTTAGCTAAATAAAATCAAAACAGGACATCATACCCCCCAAATAGTTTTTTATACATATTTATGTTTCCCCTCATATTAACTAAAGATGTCAACTCATTCAAAGAAAAACACATTTTAAAATAATATAACATGCATTCTATCAAATCAGAAGAAAATATTCTAGTATTACCTAACACTACTGGTCTCTTTTACGGACCAATAGTGTGTACGCAAAAGTCTAAGAACACAATAACCCTATTCTAAAATCAAATAATAACAATCATTTTACAGGACCAAATCAAGCAAAAAAAAAACATATTATATATGAGGCATTAAAAGCTCAAATTCAATAAAAACAACTGTCTTCTCGCTAAAGAGAAGGTTTTCAAAAAAAATATAATTCACTTAGAATTAACTACGTAAAGTGACCCAGCAACCTTGGCCTCCTATACGAACCAATGTAACACATATCTATTCACACAAGTCATTCCATTATTTTTATAACCGAGAAAACACCACAACTCACTGCCAAGTATATATATCTGTTACCTACAGACCAATTCCTAACTTAAAACAATATCTGTTCTCTCAATAAAAGTCATTAACCAACAATGACCGTACTATCTTCCAATAGAACTTGTGGTTCGGCACACCAATTGTTTCCCTTTCATTTGTAGCAACTTCTTAATCACTACCATTAATCACTGTATTTCTAGCACCAAAAAACTTGTCTATTTACTATAGAGTACATCTACCTGCTGTACTATTGACTAAGAAAACTCAAGAAGTTGAAACATATGCTTCACTCGAATTTACATCTATATTAGTTATCTTAATACCTAACTACTCCTCAAAACCATTTATGAAAAGTATCAATAGAAGCCTTTTCCATTTCCACTGTCTCATATACTTCATCAAGTATCTCTTTCCTTTTTAAATCATGAAACTTATTTCTTGCTATCTGCAATATTTTCTATCCATTTACTTCCTACGTTTCCACTTCTTCAATAACTCCAAGTTTCTTTGAATAAGTGCTATCTCTACACCAATATCTTCTTCTTCGTATAACTTATTAGTTTCTTCCATACTACTATTTGATTCTGACTTTTCATCCATTTCCTCTTCTTCATCTGTATGTCTCTCGCTAGCAGCCGCTAATTTCTTCCGTTCAATATCCCATCTAATTTGTCTATCATTATTTCTTAAGGACCTTTCTAGTAGAAGCATATCTTCACCGCTTGTTGAATAATCTCTGATTCTTCTCTGTCTTTTTACTTCTTTCTCTCTTTGTTTATCCATTCTTCTTTTCGTTGCTTGTCTAGTATTCTTAAATGGAGCACCTATTTCCTCTTCCATAGACTCTATACTATCATAATGATCATCCTCATTTACATTTTCTTCTTCTATCGTTTTCGGCATTGTCTGCTCTTGAGTATCATTGCACACTGGAGTTGTTATTAACTGATCTTGTACTGGATCTTTTCTAAAAGCTGGGGTTATTGTAGCTCCTCTGACGACTTGTTCATCTAAGTATCCGGTGTCTGAATAATAATTATTATTATAATTATTATTTCCCTTCTCATCCTCATCTCTTCTTAAGTGTTCGACGTGTGCCCTTGCCACATGTCCCGTGATCTGGTTCTTGATACTATACGATACATTTCCTAGCTTTTCCAAAACGTAATAACCTGGGACCCAACGAGCATCAAACTTAGAGTTCCTCCTATGCTTCTTGTAATAAACTCTATCACCCTCTTTAAACTCCTGTAATTTTGTATTCACGTGTTTGTACTTTTTCTGCCTTTCTCTAGCTTTAATTATATTATTCTTTAATCTTACATGTGCTTTATGCATTTCTTGTATGATAGTCTCTTGAAAGTCTTCCCCCATATATTTCCGTCTTGGTTTTAACAGATTATCTATAGGTAGTGTTGGTTCTCTCCCGTTTATTAAATAGAATGGTGAAAACCCCGTGCTCTCATTTTGATTTGTGCGTATAGCGCTAAGCGCAGGTCCTAGGAATAAATCCCAATCTTTTTCATGTTCATCAACAATCTTTGCTATAATATCGTATAATGTCCTATGTTGTCGTTCGTTCTTAGCATTTGAAGAAGGTCTGTAGTATGAGGTCTTTATATGTTTTATATTTAAATCTTTTAATAACTTTTCGAATTTCTTATTCACAAATTCTTTACCATTATCCGTGAGTACAATCTGTGGACAACTAAATCTTGGTACGAACTCCTGTAAAAAAATATTAATGACAGTATCTGCGCTCTTATCTGGGATTGCATAAACTTCCGGCCAAAGACTATAGACGTCTACCATATGAATTAAATACACGTTCCCTTATAATGTTCTAGGGTGAGGACCCGATATATCTAAACTAATTTTTTGCATTGGAAACTGAGGAATATCTGTATCTTGTAAGGGACACTTAATTGTTTTCATATTCCTTAATCTGCATCTTTCACACGTATCTACATATTTACAAGCAGATTTAAATAAGTTCGGCGAATAATATTTACTCGTAAGTGCTTTCACTAATTTATCACGACCGAGATGACCATTCTCATCATGATATGCTTTTAAAACTTCATCTTCCAAATGTTTTGGAATATATTTCCTTAGCTGTTCGTTCCTTTCACTCATATAATATAACTGTTCATCCTCTTGCAAAGCTAAATAATTCTTCTTATATTTATTCTCCTCCGTTTCTTTTAATTTCTGTTTTATTTGTAAGACTTTTGGATCTAATTCTTGTTCTTCTTTCATATTAAATTGTGCTAAATGTGGGTCTTCTGCTCTAGGTTCAGACTCTTGATCCGATGGTAAACTCTCAAAATTTTCTCTGTTTATTATGGCAGAATCTAATATATTAACTTGCCAGTTTCGGTCGTCTATCTCCGGTTCACCCTCATCTTCTGTGTCTCCTGATGACTGTGGATACGGGATCCTAGACAATAAATCAGCACATGTGTTAATCCTACCTGGTATGTATTCAATTCTTGTATTGTATCCCTGTAGATTCAATGCCCACGTCTGTATTTTCCTGTTCTGCACTGGAGCTTCTAACAGAGATTTTAAAGGCATGTGGTCAGTTCTAATAACAAAATTTGCGTTATGTAAATAGTAGTTAAGTTTCTGTAGAGCATAATGAATAGCATACGCCTCTTTCTCGATAGTCGACCATTTGCGCTGAGACCTGCTAAGTTTATGAGACAAGAAATAGATTGGCCTTTCATTTTTAACCCCTGGTATTCCAGATTCTTTTCCTTCATATGGTTGAACCAAACAGGCTCCTATAGCATTATCGGAAGCATCTGTATATAGTACTAGCTGTTTATTCAAATCTGGATGCGTCAATAGTGGTACCACTGTTAAGCTGTTTTTTAAAAACTCGAACGCTTTTTGACACTCATCATCCCACTTAAATCTAGCGTATTTTCCAGTTAAATTAGTAATAGGTTCTGCTTTCTTTGAGAACACTGGAATGAACCGCCTATAATACCCACAGGTTCCAATAAATGCACGCACTTCTTTTAGGTTTGTTGGAGGAGGTAACTCTTTAATAACCTTTATCTTGTCTTTGTCTGGTTTAATTCCGTCTCTATTAATAATATACCCCAAATATTTTGTTTCTGTTTTTAAAAACTCGCATTTACTAAGCTTCAATTTAACATCATGTACTCTTAATCTGTCGAATACTAATCTTACATGTTTTAAGTGATCATCCACATCCCCTGCTGTATAGATTAGAATGTCGTCTATGTATGCCAATGCAAACTTTTGCATACCCTCTAATACCTCATTTATTAACAGCATGTAGTAATGGCATTCGTAAAAATTCGTAAGAACCCATATGAGTACAGAAAGCACTTTTCTTTTGAGCATCTTCCGACATCGGAATACACCAGAATCCTGATCTTGCGTCTAGTGTTGTAAAAAATGTAGAGCCATTAAGCAACCCCAAAATATCATCAATCACCGGCAATGGGTACGCTACATTCTTGGTGATTTTGTTCAACGCCCTGTAGTCACAACAGAATCGATGTGAACCGTCAGGTTTTGTCACAATTACAATCGAAGATGACCATTCTGACTTCGATCTTGTTATTATTCCTGCTTTCAACATATCTTCTATTGCCTTTTCAACAATTTCTCTATTCCTTAAGGGAGTTCTATACGGTTTTAAACTAATTGGTGGATGATTTCCCGTATCTATTTCCATTGTAACTGTTTTTGTCCTTCCCAATTCTAAATCATTAATTGCGAATACATCCTGATTTTCTTTTATAAGTTGTTCTAATACTTCCTTATTTTCTGGTGGAGCCTTTAACTGTGTCAACAATTCTTGTTCCCTTGTCATTTTGTCTAAGGAATGTATTTGGGCTATATTTCTTCTGAATGGATGGATCAATTCATCCTTCTGCACTTTCCCTTTTCTTCCGCGTCTGCGTCTGTTATTAATTCTTTCAGTAGGAGTTTCTGAATAGTTTGTTCCCGGCATTTTTACCCTATCTGTTACTAATATGTCACTAATGTTATGTTCTAGTTTGGCTATTACACATCTTCTGTATAGTCTAATTTCTCTACCTGTGTTGTTGATAATCATCACTGGAAAGGTTAAGTGTTTATCTAATGATATTATTCCATCCGGGACTTCTAGACCAGGCTCATCAATTACTTACTTTTGCATTTCAGTGATTCTAACTGTGTGTCCTGCCACATAGTATGGGTTTCTCTTTACCTTTGCTTGTATCAAATTAACCGACTGTGGTTTTAACGTCGTAGACATTTTAACTCTAACTAGTGCTGATATATGCATGTCTTCTTCCATATCTACATATACGTCCTTGAATTTTAATTTGTGTAAATCAAAGAAAAGTCTTCTTCCATTTTTTATTAAAAAATCTCTTCCTACACGCATATTTCTATTTAAATCTTTCACTACATGAAAAAGATGTCTTACGTTGATCCCTCCTAATTTAAAATTGATCATTGTTTGTCCAATTACTTGTAAATTCTGTCCTGTAACAGAGTGAAGATTATTATGACTCTTAAATATTCTACAATTTCTCATTATTTTATATAAAAAACTTTCTTTAATTACACTAACCTGAGCTCCTGAATCAATTAATGTACGAACTCTATATTTTCCTATTTCTATTATACATGAGCTAGGATCTGTTTTATTTTCCGTAAACTGTTTGATTTCATCTAGTTGAAAGTATTCTCTACTCGTTCTACTATACCTGTTATTAACATATTCTTTAAATCTTGGGACCTTGTTATTTTCCCTCCTACTACAGGTCCTATTTAATAGGTAGGGCGCCGGTTTTCCTGCGTTCTTGTACCTGTAAAATTTCTGTGTCTATCTTCAACATTCCTATTCAACCTGCTATTGCCATTTCTACTTTGTGTATTCGACTGGACACGCCTGTTACCACAAAAGCGAAACCCGTGTCCGCGTTGACCACAAAACCAACAGACTATATTTGTGCTATTTGTGTTTCCTACTGTCTCACTTGTAGGATATCTCCTTTGTCTACTTCCATCATAAGCATTTCTATTACTACCTTGTAACGTCTGTATACTTCCTCTCCTATTCCATCCGAACCTTGTTTGTCATATCTCCATAGGCTTTTCAATCCTGTCTTCTCGACTAGTTCCTATTTCTCGTCCTGTTCTCAATCTAAATCTACGTCTCAAATTTTCTTCCTGTACCGCAATATCTACAGCTTGTGATAACCTCTCGGGGTTTTCTCTCATCAACTTAAACTTCAGTCCATCGGATTTTATGCCATCTACAAAAATCCCGACTAACATCCTCTCCACCTCTTCTCCTCGTACATTCTGTCCTAAGAATGCCTCTTCAGCCAAGTTAATCAACCTATCGCTGAACAATTGTACCGTCTCTCCAGTGTTTTGTTTAGACTGTCTTAACACCGAAAATGCATGTTGTGGGTCCGTTATTTCCGCGTACTTATGGGCCAGGTCGTCTTTGAACTGTTCCCATGTCTCATCTACTCTAGCCTCTAATTTTCTTCTGATATGATCTGAAACCGGTTCTGTTGCTGCTTGATAAGCAAGTTTCATTTTCTCTTCATCTGATGCTGACACCAAATATGCATATTTCTCTATGGAAGTTACCTACTTCTTAAAATCTCTTGCTTGTCCGCTAAACTTAACAATTTCAGTTGCCATTCCTTGTTGTTTCATGACTGTGTTAAGTCTATCTATCACCGTTCCTACCCCCGTCAAAACTTGTGCCAATGAATCTTGTTCTGTCATACTGAAATACTTCTGTATACCCTAATAAAATCAACTTTACATTTGTAACCAGCTAATTTAAAGATATGATCGTATTTACTTCACACAATAAGAATTGTTCAAGCAGTCAATGGTATCTAAAATGATATTTAAGGTTTACTAATTACCATTAGCTCTGCTCCCGATCCAAGACAGACGGATTCCTCTATGTTCGCTGAAAGTTTTCTTGTCAGGTAGAACTCAAACGATAGGAGTCTGTGTTAGTTGAAATGCTCCTCCAACCGATCACGTACTTCAGGGAGTTTCCTCTTCGAACGCTTCAGTAACTTCAGCCCCTGGTCGGGCCCGTACCAGATTTCTGGCTTCTTTTCACCCCGAATAGGGCACATCAAAGCGACGACTTGAAAAACCAGAGTAGCGCAGTAAAGCGATTTAACTTTGGGTCCCCTCTTCAGCAGGTCGGCAGCCCAGTCCGCCCAATCACCTCCGAGGGTTCCCTAACAACATCGCCTGTGTTGAAAGCCTTCTCATTTCTTCTTATTTTTCAAATGAGCGATTGACTTGTTTGACTTATTCAAGGTCACGCTTCAACGGCCTTCAGTTCGCTCCAGGCAATCTTGATGCAGAGTAGATATTATTCTCTCAGTATAACGTCTCCACTGGACTATATTTGCCTTCAAGTATCTTCTTCTTGAGCCTCTTGTTTCGCAGGAGCCCGAGAAAACGTGCTGGTTGTTCCTATTCTTTTGCTCAGTAGGATGGTGACAATCGCACGCACCGCAACCCGTTATGGCAAGCCGGTTTTCATACCTCTCCTGACAACAACCGCCTGTACAGCTAGGATTCTTGATAGCAGGTCCGTACAGCGAGGTTCACTGAAGAATACTTACAGACAACCACCCCTAGCCGGGCTTTTGGCTGCTGTAACTCTCACAGACGACGTAGTGGCCATTTATTAAACTCGTTTTACGTTCAATATGAGTGTAGAACTGTGCCGTAATCCTGTCTTCGGGCAATTGATACGAGCAGCACAAAGATCTTCAAAATTTTGGAGCTACTTCGACGTGTTACTTCGATGTGTCGATGTAGACAGTGTTTTGAGATTCCGCAACAACCCAACTAGGAATCCTGGTTCGTGGGCATCATTTCGTCCTTTATAACAAAGCGCACACAGAGAGGACTAACTGACTCTGTTGGTTGAATATAAATGGAGTTTTATTTCATATTGATGACCACTACAAGAATCTTATTACAATTCCAAACTCAGGGTGACTTCTCTCTTCTAGTCCTAGATGTTTACTGACTGCCCTAACAACAAACTACGTCACGACTTGAGCATCTTTCTCCTCATCCCATCCTGATGCTCAAGCGTGCTGTAGCTTTGCACGCCTAACTAATACATTCTGCTACAATATCTGTCAATACACGAACAAGCCAACAGGAACACATAGTCAGATGTGATAAAACAACAGCATAACTACATATTCAGCATTATACAACATACGGAAGTAAAAATGTATTGAAATACACACACAAGACTAGATTTGCAGGTGTACTTAAATAGCCAAGACATTTGTCTTGTTAGAACTCTCTTACACAGAGTTTTAATATCTTGGTATCATATAGATACTTGAGAAGGGCGCGGTTGTAAAAACAACTGGGAAACGTCACGGAACTTCGGTCAGATAAGCATGTTTAAGAACATAGAAGAGAGAAACCTCTTCAGCAATCATCTTAAAGTGGTGTATGGGAGAATACATGAGTTGGTGATGCAGATATGTAAGTTGCCAAGTTACTATCCACCAAACTACAAACACCGACTTTATGTGATCCTGTGACAGAATTAGTACAGAACTAATTACCATATAAGAACCCATCAAAGCAGGGGGGAGGGGGACTCCTGTCACAGCCTCACATTAAGGGCGGTACCAACATAAACGTAAGAGATACTGGCGAAGGGAGAGAACTCCAGCTAAAGGGAAAGAACCGAGTCACTCGAAGGCTCGAATAATCCAGAGCCTTCTCGAAGGACCGGTCAGTGTGTCCACAGCCCCGTGGACACTGATGAGGCCCGCCGATTGCGGGGTCCACGAGAAACTCAGAGAGAGTTGCCACCCGTGTCGGATTGCGACACGTGTGGAAGGACAGACACGGACTGGACATCGAGGAAGCAACAGGGCTTACCTTAAGGGGACTTGATAGTAGACCCAATTGTATTTAGGGGTCCTATACATATGTTTAGATAGCTGCTAGAGTTATTGTGTTAATCATGTTCATTGTAAACTCCTGTGATACGCAACGTGCTGATTGCTGGCTTGTGAAAACTCGCTTCGCCAGCGTACTGTAATATACATGTAAATAAATGATGCTAGATTGTATCTGAACGGAGTTTGTTGCCTGTATGAGCCCGAGTTTCAATCCCCTAGAGATCTAGGACGGTGACAGCACAAAGGATCAGGAAATGATTAAACCACACTATGAACCACCTGAATTATAACCAAGGTTTTAAATCGGAACGGATCGGATCGCTATCAAACAAGTCGCCTGAACAAATCAAGAAGCCTGATACGGGAGAAAATGTCACGTTGAAAGTCCAACAACAAGAAACACGCGGTAACCAAGATGTGCAGCGTGGGAGCCGACAACAAGAAGAAGAACGTGGAGAGCCTACCTGCTAGCTGCATCAAAGAGCCTGATACTACAGCTATTACTGAAGCTACCACGATGGAGAAGTTCGACAGCCCAACACAGTCAAGAGTCAAAACAACAGAGACGAAGGAGGAGAAAGACACCAGAGCCAGGAACACCGACTCAAAAACAATCCGATGGGTTGTCAAGCGGAATCAAGTGGAGCTGACAGATGAAGAAATCCTGAAGCAGCTACGAGAAGAGAATCTTCACATCCGATTCTTGAAGGCGGAGCGACTCCTCACCTACTCCAAGATACCTACAACCTTGGCAGTGGTGACATCGGAGGATGCCGACCACAGTATCAATCAGCAAGAAAATACAACAGCCGGAGAGATTCATCCCAAGAGTCAATCAATGTTCAAGATGCCAGAGGGCCGGCCACAGCAGAGCAACATGTCGCAGTAAGACGGAAATCTGTCGATACTGCGCCGATCACCACGCCTTCAAGGAGTGTCCGCTGGCCAAGCTGGACACGGACTTCCGAGCACCCAACAACAAAAGAAAGTGCGCCAACTGCCTGGGCAAACATGGAGCAAGATACCTGGGCTGTTCGTACCTGCAAAGACACAGAGACGTCTTAAAGATCGCCATCACCACAAAGACACCATACAACGAAACAATGCGGAGGAGCGAGACAGCAACATGCATCTCACAAGCAGAGAAAGAGCACCTGCAAAGCCAGATTGAGGAGTTAAAGAAGCAAGTCAAGCTACTGCAAACATCGGCTCCAACCAGCGACAATGGGAAACTTCTTGCCGAAATAAAGGAGATCCAGCGGGACATCAAACAAGAGGTGGAGAATATGAGACAGATGACAAAGATAAATGAAGAGATTCTGCGAGACATCAAAGCGGTAAGAGAAATGCTAACAACTGAAAGGGAGCCAACCCAAATCAAACCAGCACAAGAAACAGAAAAGCACACAGAGAAACCGCAAGATGTCATCCTAACAAGAGACCGAGCCGGAACTGCAAGACAAAGCCAGCAGCCCAGCCACGACAATATCCCGCCAGACATCCGAAGAAAACCGAGACGAGAACCCTGATGACGACATGGAGAGGCCCGGGTGGCCTACCTTGGAGGAGCTACGAGAGTCGGCAAGGATTGAGAAACTAAGGCACCAGGAATTCAAAAGGTGCTGGATTGAAAGAGAAAAGAAGAAACCCAAGAAACCCAGGAGACAGGTAGAATACCCAGATAGAAGTACTGAATATGAGGATGGACCCGGCTACACGTACTATATAGAAGACGGAGAGATGCTCCCGTGGATGACCGCAGAGGAAAAAATCGAATGGCAACAGAAGCTCAAACTCGAAGAAGAAAAAAGGCACAAGGAGGAAACTGGAAACGTCGAAAAGCTCCTACAGAAAATACACAAAAAAGGAGACAAAAGGACCAAATAAAAAGTCCTTATAAGGACTGCAGCCAGTCAAGCCAGACGAGCCAGGAGCCTACACCAACAAAGAAAACTACAAGAACAGACCAGCACAAAGGATAGCCGCCGACCGACCCCCCAGCTGATGTCACGGACACAAACCAACATAATCAGTCCGAGATAGGACTCACAAGACAAGAATTAGGGTGAATGAACCCACAAAAACCACAGACCTCAACAATAACCACAGCTGAAAAACGCAGATTGAACGAAGCCGGATTTGGAAATTTTGTTTTGAAAATTGTAATTGGAATTGGACCTTTATTTCTTCGGTTTCAGTTTCTTCTTCCTCCTCCTCCTCCTCCTCCTCCACCTCCTCCTCCTCCTTCTCCTCCTCCTCCTCCTCCTCCTCCTCTTCTTCTTCTTCTTCTTCTTCTTCTTCTTCTTCTTCTTCTTCTTCTTCTTCTTCTTCTGCCCTTTATATCCTAATGGGGCGTAGACCCTCAACCTAGTCATGCTAAACCGTCCTATTTTTTCTTATCACATGCATCTCCCTCTAAGTCCTCCCCATATTCAATCGTCTCTAATTCTCTTCTCCGTGTGTTGCCTTCCCCTATTTTGTTTGCCTTGCGCGTTCCAGACAGTTACTTTAACCACGCTATCTCCCTCTGGTCATTGGGATTGAGACTGACAACGAAATCCACCTAGAACCTTAGATTACCAACGCAGGCCTAATACCAACCAGTCCGGATGTGCTGTGCTAGTTACTCCGCTTGTGTTACTAAGGCCCTTAAGGAAAGCAAACGATAGGCCACCAAACAAAGGCGGTCATCCCAACAAACCCCATTTAACACAGTGACCAGGAACCCCACAGGGCGGCCCTTGTCTTTACACAAATAAAAGAATGGCAACAAAGTAACCTACAATGAATGTAGAAAGAGGTGGCTAAGGAGGTTTGGTCTTGGGGCTAGCTGCTCCGTCCCTAGGAAACTGATTGCACAACCCAACCAAGCATGAACAATTGAGATTAGGCCTATGTTGGTCATGTTTTCTCCACAGGTTTTCTGTATTTCATTGCCACCTATTGCCCAGAGTATCACAGCCTGAGATAAGTAGAAAAAAAAATTATTAATTTTTAACTTTTCATTTTTTCTTCAGTATTCTTATTTTTTTTTAATTTTTATTCTTCTCGTCCCGTTCGTATGCCTTAATGTAGCCACCGAAAGGTCTTCTCTGTGATTATATGTTGTGTTTTGTGTATGTATTTGTTTGCTGATAAAGTCTAATGGCAGTAATGTCCTGTATTTTTCGTAATTCTGTTCTGTAAAGTTTGGAGAGAACAATAATGGAGGGGTATATGCCTGGGAAGAGAGGAAGAAGAACCCCAAAGAGAAGATGGGTGCAGGATGTGGCGGGTGATCTCCCGATGCGTGTATTAGACGTTTGACATCTTGCTTATGATCGAGAGATTTTCCGGAAGGTAGTTATGAGAGCGAGGATCTGCAAAGGACATGCTACTGAGTGTAGAAAAAAGGGACATAAACATTCATATTGTTTTAAGGGAGATTACTAAGATTTGAGAAACAAAAATCATATACTTAGTTGTAATATTAATTACTAACTTAAAATCTCTTCTTAATATTTTAGAATTTGAATAGTAAAATTATAATCTCAGATATCATATGCTCAATAATAAATCTGTTAGATTTTGTATAGAACAATGTTTCAGTTTTTATTTAATTACCTTTTAAAATCTACTTTTGTGTTTAACGTTTAATATAAAAATTCTAAATGCATACTTTCAATGTAATTTTTCGAATTCGTCGTCGATAATTCCCCTCTGTTGGGAAAAACATTTTTTTACTGGCCTTCTAGGGCCACACAAAAATTTAAAGGAGATTAACCACACACCTCCCAAACTTTGATAACATTAAGAATGAAAATAGAAGACTGAATATTCACCATCAATCCATCATTTGCCATGCGATAAGCGTGGGCGGTCATGTTTTGCCATGTCACTCGATCACCAGAGTCGTGGATCAGCTCCGTGTTTCTGTCTCCACCATTCGACGTGGCCAAGCCATCCCGGTATTTATTTCTCGGTCTTCCCCTTGTTCTCTTCCCTTCGATCTTGCCAGTCGTCACCAAGTTCTCCAAGTCATTTCTTCTCATAACGTGACCAAAAATAGGTGACTGTCTACGTCTAATGTCTCCAATCAGTTTATGATCTTCATTTGTTTCTTGTAGGACTTGGTCATAGGTTTTTCTGTGAATGAAACGTGCATTACTTTGAGTTATTATATACTAGCTGACCCCGCCCGGCTTCGCCCAGGCCCTGGCGGGGATCTGTCTGTCTGTCTGTCTGTCTGTCTGTCTGCTTGCCTGTCTGTCTGTCTGTCTGTCTGTCTGTCTGTCTGTCTGTCTGTCTGCTTGTCTGTCTGTCTGTCTGTCTGTCTGTCTGTCTGTCTGTCTGTCTGACCCGGCCCAGCTTCGCCCAGCTACTGGTGGGGAGCATCTAATTTAATTCATATAAGTAGTCATATAAGATCCCGTTCCCGACTATCTGTCTGTCTGTCTGTCTGTCTGTCTGTCTGTCTGTCTGTCTGTCTGTCCCGTTATGTCTGTCTGTCTGTCTGTCTGTCTGTCTGACCCGGCCCGGCTTCACCCAGTCCCTGGTGGGGAGCATCTCATTTAATTCATATAAGTAGTCATATAAGCTCCCGTTCCCGACTGTCTGTCTGTCTGTCTGTCTGTCTGTCTGTCTGTCTGTCTGTCTGTCTGTCTGTCTGTGTGTGTGTGTGTGTGTGTGTGTGTGTGTGTGTGTTTTGATTTTAACCCCCCCCCCCCCCCCCCCCAAAAAAAAAAAAAAAAAAAAAAACGACCGCAGTGTAGTAATAACACTGACTGCCTTTAAAGTTTTAGAATTTTGTTGACAAAAGTTAAGAAAGGTAAGAATGATGTTGCACGACTTTTATAACTTTAAAATGTTTTGGCCCGCTTAACTACCGAAAATAGTAGATATGGCTCTCTACTTGAAAAGCTTGGGAACCACTGATCTACATCCAGTAAAACCAGAATATAGTAAGAAATATGTATAGCAGCATACGTAAAATGTGCATAGAAATATGCATAGAAACATAATTTAAACGTATGCACAACATGATAGTCCTACTCGTTAGTAAGAATGAAATAGTAATACAACTATAGTATAGTTGTTAGTATAGTTATAGGGTTTCTGATCATGATTTTTAAATTGATCATTTACTAATGAGATCGTAGAAAAACTAAGAAGTATAAACGGACTGACCCAAACGGCTTTCGACCCGGCAATGTTAATGGACTACGAAATAGATCAGCGATTCAAAAAATAGGCACAATGAACGTTTGTGGTTTCAATAGTAAAGAAGAAGAGCTTATAGAAACAATGGAGGAGAGGAATATTGGACTGATGGGAATAGCGGACACCAGAACAAAGGGGAAAGGATGCAAGGAGCTCCACCGCAGCTACACGTTTGTTTACTCTGGAGTAGAACAGCAAGAAAGGGCAAGACACGGTGTGGGAATAGTCATTGAACCACGGCTTGCAAGAGGAATACTAGACATAAAATATATATATCAGAAAGAATCATAACAGTGAGAATAAAAGAACAAACAATAATGAGCAAGAATGTGAGGACTTCTACGAAGACATACATGACGTGCTAAATAAAATAGATAAGCAGGACAACATCATAGTTATGGGAGACTTTAATGCAAGACTAGGACATAACAGAGTGGGCATAGAAAAACACCTGGGAGCATTTGGAGATCAGCAAAATGAAAGGAATGATAACGGAAGTAGACTGATAGAGCTTTGCAGCCAACACGACCTCTATATAACAAACACATTCTATAAACATAAAGAT
The DNA here is from genome assembly GCA_963921405.1 of Cepaea hortensis. Lineage (NCBI taxonomy): Eukaryota > Metazoa > Mollusca > Gastropoda > Stylommatophora > Helicidae > Cepaea > Cepaea hortensis. Next base: position 84,664,072 of record OY992893.1, read on the forward strand.
TCGCAAGTATACACCTGGTATAAATGGAACAATCTAGATACTAAAAGCCAAATTGATTTTATATTAACAAGAAATAACAGAAAGAGAAATATATTAGATGCAAGAGCAGTGCCCAATTTCAGTATAAACACAGATCATAAAGCAGTCGTTGCCACAATAAGAACAATCAGAAGAAGAAAACAAAGAGCAGGAAAATACATTCCATGCGAATCAGTAAACTTAAAAAACCTTAAAGACGAGGCAGTAAGGGAAAACTATGAGAAAGAACTAACTGAACTCTTTGAAAAATTACCTACGGAAAGAAAAACAGTGGAAGAAGAATGGAAGATGTTCAAATCAAGCATTTTAAATACTGCAAAAATAACATGCGGAACCACGAAAAAACGCAAAACACGGATAAAGAAAATAACAAGTTGGTGGAACGCAGAAGTAAAGAAAGCGGTAAAAGAAAAAAAGGAAAAATATAAAAAGTGGTTGAAGAGCAAACAGGAATGTGATTATAGAGAATACAGAATAGCGAGAAGACATGTGAGTAGAATAGTAAAGAGGGAAAAACAAAAAGACTGGGAAGAGTATGGAGAAACCCTAAATAAAAACTACAAGGAGGCAACCAGAAACTTCTACAAAAAATAAGTGCAATGCGAACCAGAGGAGAACCCTTTGACCCAACTGAAATAATTAACAGCGAAAATGGAGAACCAATAAGTGAACAAAAACAGATCCTAATAAGATGGAAGCAGTACTTCGAACAAATTCTCAACATCCCATCAGATGTCACAGGAATTCAAGAGACCTACACAGATGTCACCGAAGAACTAGAACCAGACATACTAAAAGAAGAAATTATAGAAGCCATCAGATTAGCCCCATTGAACAAATCACCAGGACAGGATGAAATACCAAATGAACTAATTAAAGCAGCAAGAGAAGTAGGAACAGCTTGGCTACATAGACTATTCAACCATGTTTGGGTAAAACAACAGACACCACGAGACTGGGGAAACGCCATAATTATCCCAATTTGGAAAAACAAAGGCAGCAAAAGAGATTGCACACAATACAGAGGCATTTCACTGTTGAATCATACTGGGAAAATATTTTGCAAAATTCTTGAAAAAAGATTACGAACTACTTTAGAACCCCAGCTAAGCGAAACGCAGCTTGGATTTAGGAAAAACAAAGGATGCACAGACGCCATTTTTGCTCTTAGACAACTTATAGAAAAATCAATCGAATTCAATGAAACACTCTACTTAGCCTTTGTCGACCAAGAAAAGGCATTTGATAGGGTAGATAGAAACAAGCTGTGGGAAATCCTTAAACAATATGGAGTGAGTACACATCTAACAAACCTATGTAGAAGTTTATACAACAACAGTGAATGCATAGTGAGAGCAACTGGAGGACACTCAGAACCCTTCACCATAAGATCTGGAGTACGACAAGGTTGTGTCCTGTCCCCTCTCTTGTTCATAACATATATAGACAACATATGTAAAGAAACCAGCCAAGCAGGGACAGCAAGAATACCGCATGACGAGAACACAGAAGAAGAACCATCTGCAAATCTAACCATTAGAGAACTCCTGTTTGCGGACGACCAAGCACTAATAGCAAAATCAGAAGCTGAATTACAAGACCACATGAATAGTCTAAACGAAATGTGTAGGGAACATAACATGAAAATTAGCACAAGCAAAACAGAGGTAATGACTATAACTAAAGAAGAACAAACAGCAACAATTCACCTAAACGAACATCCCTTGAAACAAGTAAAGAGCTTCAAGTACCTAGGAAGTATAATATCATCAAATGGCAGATCAGAAGACGAGATCGAAAATAGGTGCAATAAGGCAAATCAACTCATTGGACAAATGGCACCAATACTAAAGAACAAACATGTATCAATAACTACTAAGAAAGCACTTTACAACACAATCTTCCTACCAACTCTGTGCTACCAATGCCAAACCTGGACAATGACAGAAAAAGAGAAAAGAAAAATCACAACAACAGAAATGAGGTTCCTGAGAAGAATACTCAACGTATCAAGAAGAGATAAGATCAGAAATGAAGAAATCAGGACTAAAGTGGGGGTTAAAGCTGCTCTAGATTTTATTAGAAAGCAGCAAGTCAAATGGTTTGGCCATGCAAGTAGGTTACCAGTCAACAGCATACCACAACAAGCAATGCTGTACAGACCAGATGGAAACAGAGGAAGAGGCCGACCACGTAAACGTTGGACGGAGGGAATAACAGAATCCATGGGAATGTCGATATACGAAGCCCATAACCGGGCACTCTCACGAAGTTTATACTTCACCTCGACACCGCAAGGTACAAGAGGAACATGATGAGATGAGACTAATGAGATCACCACAGATAGATAGGCCGTGAAAAACCAAATCTAACGGTACCTCAATGATGTGTATATCTCAATTCTAAGTGGAGTTATTCAAATTTGAGTGTCATGACCTTTCACTAAAATTTTCTTTAAAAATCCGCTCACTGAGTTGATTTTGGCGCGGCCTAATCAGTGTTGGGGCCCAAATTGTCAAAAATTAACATTTTTTAAGAATATCTATTTAGTTATTAAACAAACATCCTAGCAACCATACTTCGCTGCGATCGGTGTTTCGAGGCCTAACTGCTCATGTCAACTATTTTTTTATATGACGTATGGTGACCTAATTAGCAAGTAAAAGGGTTCCAAATGTTGCTGTATGTAGCCGAGGCGCGGTGTTGGGGTGAGCGCCCAACATTGCTTAAATACCTCAATGGCTCGTGAATACATAACCTATGCAGCAAAAGTCCAACTCCTGGCCTTCACGCGGCGGACCTGTTTAAACTAACAGGAGAAGGGGCGACGGCGAATCTCTGGCGCCGGAAAATAACCAGTATGCTCTAGATGTGTATGCACGTACATGCATGCGCAGACAGGTGTGTGCGCGCTACACATCTACACTCGAGTGAGACCACAGTCTGCTCTAGCAAAGAAAGGTGCTGAAGTCGGAGGCAACCAGCCAAGAGGCGCACCACAGAAATCAGGATGCCACGCAATCACGCAAAATGGAATATGTCGACTACTGCTAATCGTTATGGTGCTCGCCCTGCTTTGGACCCCCAGGCAGGTGCAGTGCCGGGCCCTATGTCTCGAAAGGGTCCAACCCCAACTACTGGAGGTCCTTCTCAGATGTCCTGTGGAGCCAGGGGACATGAGAATAGGATGACTGGCCTTACCAAACGAAGACTTAAAATAATGCACTGGAATGCGGAGGGAGTCAGCAACAAAAAAAAAATAGAATTAGAAAAAATCTTGGACCAAGAAAAAGTAAGCATATGTTGCCTGCAAGAAACTCACCTCAATGAAAATATAGCCTTCAAAATCAGAGGCTACCAGTGTTACCGATCTGACCGAAAGGACAGGCGAAAAGGTGGGATACTGACCCTTGTAAAAAATAACATCATGGCTTCCCAAATCGAAGTCTACATGGAAGGGGCTGAGTATCAGACACTTAAACTTAAGACAGGTAATACAGACCTACATCTGATCAATTACTACTGTCCAAGTGACCGCCCACAGGCACTGGACACACTACCACTAAAAGAAAAAATGATTGTGTGTGGTGATTTCAACAGCCACTCGCAGAGTTGGGGCTATGATCACATGGACCAGAGAGGAGAGAGACTGGAAGACTGGCAGGATGAGAATAGATTCATCTTGATTAACAAGCCGTCCGACCCACATACTTTCTACTCGAGATCATGGCACTCTACAACTACACCTGACCTGGCTTTTCATTCACCAGACCTGGAGTGGAACATTACACGAATTGTTGGGAAACAACTTGGTGGCAGTGACCATCGGCCAGTCTTTCTAACCGTAGAAAATGAGCTTCTAAGTGAAAGCAGCACCCTCTCGAGGTGGAACTACAAGAAAGCAGACTGGGCAATGTACAAGCATCGCACCAGCATACTGGTTAGAAACCTGAACACTGAGAAAGACATAAATAAAGTAGTTGAAGAGTTTGGGAAATGCATGCTACAGGCAGCGCGAGAAACAGTACCAAGAGGAGCCCGTAAACAATATAAACCCTACTGGAGTAGTGAACTGGAACAGTTGCATAATGATGTGGAAGTGTGTAGAAAGCAAGCAGAGGCCACACCCAGCCAAGAGCACCACAATAAATTCCAGCACGCAAAAGCAAAATTTCAAAGGGCCAAGCTGCAGGCTAGACGGAAAAGCTGGCAGGAGAAAACAGAGTCTCTGAACTTTGAAAGAGACACAAGGAAATTGTGGAAGTTAATAAAACAGCTTAATGACGAGGGCACAGGGAGAAACTCAAAAATTGCGCTACATAAAGATGGAAAAATCTTAACAAGAAAGCAAGCAGCTGACCATTTTGCGGACTCATTCGCACAAGATAACAATATCAAAATTAGTCCAGAGAAACAACAAGAGATTCGAGAGTGTCATCAACCGATGTCACAGGCATTCCGGGATAACTTCTCTCGCACCACACAAAAAGACTTGTTAGTCGTACGAGAGGAATTGATTACACATTTTATTGCCACTGGCTCTTTGCATCACATCAATGTACAACAAACAGTCGCTAACAAATCACACAAGAATAAATGCACAGAATTGCCTATCACTAGTCGTTTCCTAACCCTACTGCTAATTTATCTACTCGGCTAACGAAATAAGCATCGACGCTAAGCGATGCGTTCACTACGAAGTCTGTGTCCCGTCTCATCATTCCTCCCGTGCTGTTTACACAGTACGCGGGAGGACTTGGGGCGCACTACGGCTTTTGCGTGCGGTATCATTCAGCACGCTAGAGTAGTGGCCTCTCTTGAGTTTCAGTTTAGTTCTCCGTGCCTATCACGTTGTCGTGATTATGCCGTGACCAGAGTGCTTACTCTCTGGTTGACACCTCCGTGTCCCATGAGAGAACTATTTAATAGTTCCCCTTCTTATTTATTCCCTACACCTACCCTGCCCTCATGTAGGGGCACTGGGTTACCTCTATTCTACTTGAGGTAGACCACTCTTTCAGGGTGGTCTTCATTCCTATATAACTGAGTCTTTGACACACACCCTCCCCTCCTGTGTTGCGTTACAAACTTTGACTCATGGTTGTGACGCAAGAGGTTTATAAAAAATTAGTGTATCTAATTTTTGTCAAAGACTACTGATAACTTGGTTCTGGGTCCCTCAATAGACTTCTACTGACTATTGTCACAGTGTAGTATCACTTTACATGGCTACTGGTAATCGCCACAAACTTGTCTGGTTGGCGTGAGCCCTCTTCTCAATCGCAATATTATATTAATTAGAGGTTTGTCTGAACCGGACCATTGTCTTATAAGACCTACCCTCAAATAGTAAATTAACTCACTACCCATACAAAGTTGACTTTTTTAGGGTCAACACATGAATTACTTCATGTCCCCCATATAATATTAAACAACCCTTGCACAAGCTGTGTGCGACAGGCTTTACCTATCTCGCTTCCGCGTGTAAAGTTATCTTCCACTGTTAAGTTAGTGTTTCGTTGTCTATTGTGTCCCCTGACCCGGAGTTATATCCCTTTGTTCTAAAAAATGTATGTGCTTTACATGTGTGTTTTCCTGGTTGTTTGCGTGTTTGAATCTACCTAATAATATAATTTAACTTCTAACATGTGTGTCTGTCTATCCATATGTATGTAAGTTAGTTTTCAAGTGCCATAATTCGGTTAAATGTGGCCACAAACAAGTGTATAACACTAATTCGTGACTACGTTTCCGTCCTATGAGACTTAAAATACTTTCTCTAAGGTTTACTCTAAACTACACACAATACATTTGAGACAGCACATTTCAACATTGAAAGCAAACGCTTGACGCAGACAAATAATAAAATAAATAAAAAAGAGCGGCAGAAAAAATCCGCTGGCTGCCTTCACTCTCCATTGTATATTTACCGTTTTCTCTCACTTTCACACTTCTGTCACACATCTTTTATTCTCACAATTATTTAAAAACCTTGAAGTGACACTGTACAAGTTTGGCTCATTTTGAAAAGAGTTGAGCTTAATGACTGTGCGTAACTTACTGCACGAGTCATGTATTTACAAAATATTTACATGGATGAAATAGGGTTGATAGTTTGTACCCTGATATTATTAAACACTATATTCTATTGAATTACTAATACTAATTCTCTAACTATCTATATTCTATTTTGTTGTACAGAAGTACCCTAATTTAAGGGAAGTAATCTAACTATCTACAAAAATGAAAATGATGTGAGATGAGTTATGTATCTTTATGACATGGGTAATGTGAAATGTAACAAAAATTCTAAATAATGTTTTTAATGTTTAAATGAAAAAATATAATGGATATTTTTAATCTACATGGTATAAATGATGTATGTTCATGTGTATAATCCTTTTATCCTATAAAGTATAACCTAATTTTAGTCCTAAATGATGAGGTTGTTAAAGTGTTCATAAAGATGGAATGAAATAAAATGCAATTAAATGACTACATGGTGTTATTTCTATCTTAAGCTTTTTATACTAATTTTTAATTCGCTGTTATTAAGTTTAAAGTACTATCCTAATCTACTTTTATGCTAAGTAAGTGGGTAAATTAATGATTTATGTAAACTACAAAAAAAATCTATTATATTCCCTAAATCTAATCTAACTATAATTTACCACTATCTTAAAACCGTTATATTACATATCACAATAAATATATATATACATGGTATTTATTTACCTCAGGTTAGTGGTTGCCATAACGTATAGAAATTGCTTTCGTTGGCATAGTTTATATATACACACTTATCCTGGGTATGCTAACTACACTACACAGTCATACTTGTGTCTTGTGGGTATTCTTCCACTCGTTGAGTCCGCTGGTGTTGTAGCCAAGTATCTTCGTGTCTGTTATTTTACAATGTTCTGACACTGTTCTTATGTGATTAACACAGGTGATTCACCGGAACACAAATGGAGCATAGTAAGTAACGAGCTGTCTATGTACACACGGTGATTCCCTTGTTCTTGGCGCACAGTTCTTATTCTGCTGTCTACGGACACATGGTAGTTCACTGTTCTTAGCACACAGTCCTGATCCTGATGTCTATGTATTCAATAGTATATTCTACACAGGATATTTTAAGTGTACTAAATTAACATTTCTTACACTACCTATTCATGTGGAATATCAGGTATTTCTACCTCAGATGGTCGACTAAGGGTATCAGCAAGAATGTTGTCCCTACCCTTAATATGCTCTATACTAAAAGTATAATTCTGTAATATTAATGACCATCTGTAGATGCGGTCATTGCGATGTACCCCACTTTGTATGACCGTGATTGGGGAGTTGTCAGTCTGGACTACGAAGTGATTACCCGCCAGAAATCGATGCAACTTCCTCACCGAATAGATGACGCTTAGGGCTTCCAACTCTGATATGGAATATCTGGACTCAGCCGGTGTGATCTTGCGGCTCACGTAGCAAATCGGATGGAAGATGCCATCATAAAACTGGCCTAGTACTGCAGCGATGGAAATCCTGCTGGCATCTGTCCTAAGATAATAAACGAGCCTAGGATTAGGCAACCGGAGGATTGGTACATTACTAAATAGGATTTTCAATTTTGACAATGCAGAAATTAATAATGCATCTTTGATATCTAATTTTACTGATGCTTTTAAAACATTTGAAAATACACTTGTAATTTCAGCTAAGTTCGGTATGAACTTGCTATAATAATTTACTAAACCCAAAAGGCTCCTGACCTGCTTCTTTGTTGTTGGCATGGTCAGGTTCATAATTTTGGTAATAATTCTATTGTCAGTTTTCAGTTGTCCTTGTGAAATGACATGACCCAAAAAATCAATTTCTTGTAGGCCCAATTCGACTTTGGTCGGTTTGACAGTGAGACCGAAGAGTCGCAACCTATCGAAGACATGTCTGAGTTTCAGTAAGTGTGTTGTCCAGTCCTCTGTATGGACACAAATATCATCTATATATGTCACCGTATTCGTCACTCCATGTAGTAAATCTCTAGTTAAGCGTACGAAAGTGGCAGGAGCATTACGAAGTCCGAAAGGAAGAAATCGCCACTCGTAAAGACCTAGAGGTGTTGAGAATGCAGTAAGATGGATAGATTGAGTCTGCATAGGGACCTGCCAATATCCCTTAGTAAGGTCTAATTTAGAGAAGATTGTGGAGGTGGACATATCCAGAATAAGATCTTCGCAGGAAGGAATTGGTTCTGCGTCGATCTTAGTGACATTGTTGAGTTTTCTATAGTCCACACAAAGACGAATCGTGGAGTCTTTTTTCTTGACCAGGACGATTGGAAAGGAGTACTCAGATGTAGATTTTTGAATGATTCCACTAGCTTCTAAATTAAGAATTTCCTTATTTAGACTTTCTCTATAGCTAAGTGGGATAGAGTACGGCCTGCATTTGATAGGCTTCGAGTCCGAAAGAAGGATGGAGTGCTCGATCCTGTCCGTCCTACCTGGAATGTCGGAAAATATGTCCTTATATTCAGTCACTAATTCTATTATCTGTCGTCGTTGCTCTTCTGTCAGTTCCGTTTCTAATCGTATACAATCTAATGTAGCGGTCTTGTCTACAATTGGACCAGGTAGTTCCATCCCGTCGTCGTCTACCTGATTCAGTACGGTTGTGGTGCTAAGTGCGTTTTCTGTAAACTCACTAAGTGTATGCATCTCGTCGGCTTTGCCAGTCTCGCTAACTAGTGTAGTTGCGTTGTGTACGTCTGTCGTCTCATCCATAGGTGTGGGTGCATTGTGTTCGTCTGTCTCTACTTCTGTCTCTTGTCGTGAAAAGTAGGGTTTCAACATGTTGATATGAAATATCTTTAAGTGTCCGTTTATCGATATTTCATAATCGACATCCGAAATTTTTCGTACCACTTTGAATGGCCCTTGCCATGAGGTCAATAATAGATTCTGTTTGTCTGGCAGTAAAAGCAGTATGTCTTGATCTGGTTCAAGATTAATAGTTCTAGCACCTTTGTTGGGGCTGTGATGTTTGAGGATATCTGCACTGTTCACTGGAGTTAGTCCCTTTTCCTCCTCCCAGGCGGATATTTCTTCATCTGTGCAGTGCCTTAGCTGGGGTAGACACCCAAGAATTAAATCAGTGCAAGGGTTGTCTAGTATTGCACATGTAAAGGTACCAGAAAGGAACGGGGTGTTTATACGGGCTCTTGCCAGAGGATAGGTTTCTATATTACCAGAAAAAGTACGGCATTTTACAGAGTCACCAGTATAATCATTTGGATTAACAAGTTCCTTTTTAACACCAATAATAGAGCTCCCACTGTCAAGCAAACATCGGCATGGCTTCTCATTGACCATTGCAGAGTGAAACAATAGATTGCCTCTGGAGGCTACAGCTGCATTTGCATTCTCCAAGGAGGATGTTACAATATGTCCACATGTAAGTTTGCCGCCTGCATGAAATTGGTGACATTGCTCACAACTGTCAAAGCTTAATATATCGTTTACACAACAAACATCTTCAGATTGGTTCAACGGTAATTCATTCTCGACATCACACTCAGTCTCACTACCACTCTCAGAGGATGTATCACTCAAAATTGCATTGTAGGCCTTCATTCTTTGGCGGCCTAGGCACTTATTGGAATAGTGCCCGTAGCTTGAACAGAAGAAGCATTTGACTGCACGCCTGTATGCAGTTCTTTTGTTTTGTTGTTTCTTAATGACCATCTCAAGATGTGTCGGATAGTTTGGTGATTTATCACACATAGAATAAGTATCATGAAAAAGTTGGCAATAGACACATTTCGACACTTTTTTATCTTTCTTGTCGACTCTATGAAATGGTTTTTTATTGCTCTGATAGCTTTTAGGTTGGTCCTTAACAAAAGAGACTATTTCAGAGTCGCTATTTGATGTCTTAAAAATATTTCTATTTGAGGAAAAATATGCAGAGCCTTTCTTTTCAAATTGTTCTATGGTCTCGATGTCTGACTGCTGCAGGAATTTAGCGAACGGAGATGGTATTGTGGATATGACTTTATCCATGGCTATTAAATTTTTAAGTTTTTCAAAATCATTTCCTATTTTTGATGCACTAAGCCATCTATTTAGTACGCTTTGGACATTTGAGACATAATCGATAAAGGTCTCGCTTGGCTTTGGTTTCAAATTGGAAAACTGTACTTGATACCCAGGGGCATCAAGTAAGAAATGTTGCATTATCCTATCGTGGATGTACTGATAGTTAGATCTAAGATCAGTTGGTATTGATTCTATCACTTTAAGGGGCTCCCCACTCAGGTTCTTCATGTAGATCATGGCCCACATATCGATTGGTACTTGGTGGTATTTCAGTTGATATTCGACATTTTCTGTCCAGGCTGATATGGAATCTTCTTTACAAAATGGCTTAATAATGTTTTTGTATTTATTAAATTTATTTTCTTCTTGTTGACTTTTTAGTTTTGTAGCGGAGATCTCTAAGTGTGAATCTACATCCATACCTTTCATCTTTAACTGTGTCTCTGATTCCACTTGTATTTGTTTTTCTTTTACTCTTGCCATTTCATCTATCTCTCTTTGCTTTAATTCTCTCTCCTGATCTAATTGTTTTTGTTTAATCTCCTTATCTTGTTCTAATTGTTTTTGCTTAATCTCTTTATCTTGTTCTAATTGCTTTTGTTTTGTTATCTCAGCTAGTTCTACAATCTCCTTTTGATGTTGTCTTTCTCGTGCACGTTCATCTCTCTCAGCATCTTTTGCTTCCCTAAATTTTTGATCAGCATATTGCTCTAAGTCCTTTCCTGTGTATTCTAATTCCTTGCCTGCTTTTATGAAATCAGCCAAAGTTGCCATGTTGTTGGGTAATTAGATAAAGTTGATCGCCACTCAAATATTTACTCACTTATTTATATTAGATATGTTAGGTTTTAAAATCCCTGAGTACAAAAATTATACTCTTAGATTACAACCTGAAAAACAGATCACAAAAAATATGCTAATACATCACACGCTGAAAAAGAGATGCATTATTAATCATATTGCATGCAAAATCATTTGGGTATACTCATCTTAACATTCCAGATCAATCATGTACACTCGTTTGGCACCTCAAGTCCAATCGTCTGGCAATACCACATACAGCTTGCGTTATGCTTATGACCAGCTGTTGTTCTCCCTGGTTATCAAGAGCATCAACAATTAACCACTTGTACACGATAATTTTAGACAATTTTGTACAATTACATGCCCCAGGACAATACAATGTGGTTTAATTAATAATAAATGTCACTGTCCTGTCTTCGTTCTAACGTCTTCTGCCTTCCCTAACTCTATCTGTCTAATTTATGAAAGTGTTGTGCAGACTGCGTCTTATTTGCAAAGCAAAAGTAGTGCCATCGCGACGGTAAGAAATAGAAAAAGTATATAAATAATTAAATAAATGCTTTGAAATAAATATAAAGGTAATAATAATGTTCAAATAAATAAATATATTCAATAAATAACTAATATAAACAAATAATATTTGATATAAGCCAACGATTCAGGCGAGCAGCCGCTTTGCGATTTGTAAACAATCAGTCGCTGATTGCAAATGGCGTAACGTAGCTGTTTGTCAGTCGCGATACGTCACCGGCGCAGCGCTATTTTTAGATTGGAAAAATCGATATTGTTGTCGGTTCATTTTTGTGTATCGCTCCGCCGTGAATCATATTTGACAAATACTAGTAAATAAATAAGTAATTGTAGAAATAAATGATACAAAACTATAATAATAATACTTACAAATCAGAAGAAAACATGTTCATAAGCACAAAACAATTCAATAAGCATAAATAAACATAACTTGGTCACGATGGGCACAGCTCGCACTTTGTTCTGTCTGCACACGCCATTATCACTAACATAAATTAAACCCTGTGATTATCTAGCCGTAATTCTATTTTAGAGCCGTGGGTGAGTGTTTTAGCTTGAACAATTGTCCAAGCTACACTTCTGACACCACTTTATCCTAGCCTGTCATCAACCGATGTCACAGGCATTCCGGGATAACTTCTCTCGCACCACACAAAAAGACTTGTTAGTCGTACGAGAGGAATTGATTACACATTTTATTGCCACTGGCTCTTTGCATCACATCAATGTACAACAAACAGTCGCTAACAAATCACACAAGAATAAATGCACAAAATTGCCTATCACTAGTCGTTTCCTAACCCTACTGCTAATCCATCTACTCGGCTAACGAAATCAGCATCGACGCTAAGCGATGCGTTCACTACGAAGTATGTGTCCCGTCTCATCATTCCTCCCGTGCTGTTTACACAGTACGCGGGAGGACTTGGGGCGCACTACGGCTTTTGCGTGCGGTATCATTCAGCACGCTAGAGTAGTGGCCTCTCTTGAGTTTCAGTTTAGTTCTCCGTGTCTATCACGTTGTCGTGATTATGCCGTGACCAGAGTGCTTACTCTCTGGTTGACACCTCCGTGTCCCATGAGAGAACTATTTAATAGTTCCCCTTCTTATTTATTCCCTACACCTACCCTGCCCTCATGTAGGGGCACTGGGTTACCTCTATTCTACTTGAGGTAGACCACTCTTTCAGGGTGGTCTTCATTCCTATATAACTGAGTCTTTGACATAGAGAAACGACAACATACAGGACAGAAGGAAATAGTACATGAGGTTCTGGAGGCACCCATCACAATCAGCGAACTGGAGCTAGCCATATCAAAACTGAAAATGAGAAAGTCACCAGGAGCTAATGGTATCTCCAATGAAATGATCAGGAACCTAGGAACAGAGGCCAAAACAAAGCTGTTGCAGATCTTCAATAACAGCTGGACCTTAGGCAGTGTTCCACAAGCCTGGAGAGAAGCAATCATGATACCCCTCCTAAAATCAGGGAAAGATGGTTCCATTGCCTCCAGCTACAGACCAATTAGCCTCACCAGCTGTCTCTGCAAAACACTGGAGCGAATCATCAATCACAGACTGCAGTTGTACATTGAAAGTAAAAACATCCTTGTGCCACAGCAGGCTGGCTTTAGGCAGTGCTACTCTACGGAAGATCAGACAACCTACCTCTCTCAAGAAATTGAGGATGCATTCCAAGAGAAGAAGCTGGTGCTTGCAGCATGGATAGATCTGAAGAAAGCCTTTGACAAAGTCTGGAAAGAAGGTCTGATGAAGAAACTGAGAAACTGCAAAGTCAATGGAAGAATGTACAAATGGGTGAAAGCATACTTGCACAACAGAAGAGCCCGAGTACAGATAGACGGACTCAAGAGCAAGAAAGTACTACTGCGTCACGGTGTCCCCCAGGACGGAGTCTTGTCCCCCACACTTTTTCTAATCTTCATCAATGATCTTGTTGCTCACCTACCGCATGGAATTAAAGCGGCAATGTACGCCGATGACCTGGTTCTATGGAGCACAAATGAATATGCATCAGTGGCCACCAGATTGCTACAAAGAGCTGTAGATACATTTGCTGCATGGGCAAATAGATGGTGTGTCAGCATAAACACTGACAAGTGCAGCACCACCCTATTTACCCTTTCTCCAAAACAAAAGGCAGGGATCATCCAGATAAATGGAACACCCCTAAGAGATGATAAAGAACCAACATACCTTGGAGTAACATTTGATGGCAGGCTGACATGGAGAAAGCACATCAACAAATCAGTAGCTAAAGCCAGAAGGGAAATAGCCATTCTGAGAAAGCTAAGTGGAACTACATGGGGAGCCAGTACGAAAATACTTAGCAAAGTTTACCAACAGAGCATACGACCACACCTGGAATATGGGTCAACTGCGTGGTGTTCAGCATCAAAAACCACACTACAAGAGCTGGACAAGGTGCAAAATCAAGCACTTAGAGACACCACAGGAGGGATGAGATCAACCCCTATAGTGGAAATGGAGAAGATGGGAAAGACACAGGCACTGAGTGAGCGCAGAGATACGAAAACGCTAATACAAGCAGAAAAGTTCCTCAGCTTGCCAGGCCACCCTATGAAGAACAGATTTGAAAACCTAGCTATGGGGCGGTTGAAAAGAAGTAGTTTTATCCACCAGGCCAAACGACTCTGCAGAGAAACCACTGATCTGCCCACAGTTGGTATCCCCCTAACAACTATTCCAGAGCGAACTCCATGGAAAGATGAGCATAGACTATCGTTAAAAATCCAGACAAAAGTGAGAGGAATATTTGACAAGGAAGAACAGAACAGTGTGCTGCGCAGAACAGCCACTCTCAGCTTCCTTGATGAAGAATACCCACAGGACCTCTGGATCCGAGTCTACACAGATGGGTCAGCACAAAATGCTGTTCGAAATGGAGGAGCGGGAGTGTACATAGAATACCCAAATAATACTAGGGACACAGCCAGAGTACCGACAGGAAAGTACTGCCATAACTATGATGCCGAAATTGAGGCAATCAAGATAGCAACAGAGAAATTACTAAATAACAGCAATGGTACACAACCTGTGGTGCTACTGACAGCTGCAAAATCAGTACTCGAGGCGCTCCTCTCTGGGAAATTGCCAGTACTAAGGACACTACTTTCTGAACTTGGCAGTCAGCATAAAGTCACCATACAGTGGATACCATCCCACTGTGGAGTACCCGGAAACGACAGAGGTGATCAATTGGCTAAGGAAGGAGCCAAAGAAGAACAGCCTGATGTGCCCGTCACATACCACCAAAAGAAAAGAATGATCAAATCAGTCAGAAAGCCACCAAAACCTGCTCAAGATGACTACCACGTTATGGACAGACCAGAACAAGTCATTATTCTGCGCCTCAGAACAGGACACAATAGATTACGCAACCACATGTATACAAAATTCAAGATTGGTGAAACAGCCATATGCACATGTGGATTGGCGTCGCAGACAGCAGAGCACATACTCCAAGACTGCCCAAAATATAACATATCTAGGCAAACCTTCTGGCCTAGAGAGACAACAGTGGAAGATAAACTCTATGGACCACTGTGTGAACTGAAAAAGACAGTTCAATTCATGCAAGAGACGACATTGCAGATATAGACATATTTCAAGCGAACGAAAGAAGAAGAAGCAAGTAAAAATGGCCGCTAATTAAATATTAATTCATTAATTACTCCGTGCATTCTTAATTTTAGCTTTAAATAATTTTGAGATGTATATGGTTTTATGCGGAATGGTGTTACGGATCTAATGGGCATTTTGCTGTTTTGATAGTATGTGTTTTGGCCTAATTAGCAATTTAAAATAGTCGCTAATTAATTACTACTTCATAAATTAGGCTGCGTCTTCTAAAATTTAGCTTTAAAAAATTTTGAGATGTATATGGTTTTATGCGTAATGGTGTTACGGATCTAATGGTTCCTTTGCTGTTTTGATAGTATGTGTTGTGGCCTAATTAGCAATTTAAAACGGCCGCTAATTAATTACTAATTCATAAATTAGGCGGCGTCTTCTAAATTTTAGCTTGACAAAATTTTGAGATGTATATGGTTTTATGTGGAATGCTGTTTTCATAGTATG
This sequence comes from Cepaea hortensis, assembly GCA_963921405.1. NCBI lineage: Eukaryota > Metazoa > Mollusca > Gastropoda > Stylommatophora > Helicidae > Cepaea > Cepaea hortensis. The sequence continues at coordinate 84,679,660 of OY992893.1, forward strand.
TGTTTACAGAGAAATGAGAATGTAATAGCTCTCATTGCAAGAACATACGTTGTACAACGAAATGAATGTCCGACAAGGTATAGACTCGTGGCTTAGCTGAATAGTAACTCGTACATATTTCCATAAGAAATTCTTTACAGAAGAAAATAAGACATCGATAAATGACTTATACATTTACATGGTTCATACCCGATTTTTCGACTGGACACTTCTAATGCTAATGCCAAAGCCTCATCTATTTATACTCATTCTTAATTACCATTATCTATTGGGTTAACTTTGATTCTTCTTCTTCTTGTTCTTCTTTCTTTCTTTCTTCTGCGTTCATCCGGAGAGAGTTTTTTTTTGGTTTTCGGACGTGATTACGTTGTGCCTGTTTACAGCAGAGCTGCGTTCTTGCGCCGTGAGGCCGATACATTCGACTTCTGCGGGCATTTGTTGACCAGGTTAACTTTTGATTCTTATCTCTACATTTATTTCAATTCACATATTTGTGTGGTTGTAAGTTCGTTCCCTTGGGCCAGGAGCATCTTCATTCACACCCGCCTCGGGTGAATGACTCAATTCACGCTGGTCCATTTCACACTTCATTCAGTCTGCACGGTCGGCCATAAATATGATCCTGACACTTCGCAGTTTTCTGGTATTTATTATTCAGCCCAATACTTCACACCTTCTCCGGTGCAGACTGAATTATCTCCCAGCCTATGCGTCATAAATTATTCCTGAGCGACTGGCCAACAGACCTGTGACCGTGGGCCGTCTTCTTGCGTAATCACGCACCATAGCTTGATAGACGCTGAGAAGCGCGAATTAATCTTTATTCCTCTAATTTGTCCATCTTGATTATAGACCGAGAGTGTAGGTCAGCATGGCCAAATGGATAGGAGCGCGATGTGCTGATACCAAGATAAAGGGTTAAACCCATACACCGGACAGTTGGACTAAAATGTTGACCTATCGTCCTTGACTTGGTGACGTTAATTACAAGTACCTCTGAAGTCGGAGTGGGTTCGCCTGATGGCAAGGGACACTGTTAATAGGTAAAAGCTAATCGAAACACAAAATTCAGTCCAGCTACTATTAGAAATAGTGTTATGGACTACGCTTTAGTTCGAAGCGAGCGAGCGGGAAAAAAAACGAGAGTTAATTTGGGATGGTATCGTGGCTTCATGTGACACCCAGTCATCGTGACTAATGAGCGCACAATAATAATATTAATATTAATAACTGAGATTAGATGCTTTTGGGCTGCGGGAGTAATTGTGAGAGATATAATTAGAAATGAGGAATTAGAAGAAGACTAGGTCTGAAACCAGTCAGATTTTTTTTTTAAATTAAAGAACGACAAATTAAATGGTTTGGAAATCGAAAAAGAAAAAAATGGCCCTGCTACCATTTACGATAAATAAAAAGTCACACTGGATATTTTTAATAAAGTCCTTAAAAGTCGAGAGGATTGACTTCATTACCCTAGTTTTATTCCATACGGCTCGGCCTCTTTCCTCAGGCTAGCCTACCAAAAGCGTTGCACAAAGCAGGAACTCTGTAGCTCCAGAGATGACCCCCAGGAGTCTCCGAGGAAAATGTACTTGTGAACTGAAAGACGTAGCTCGGATTCGACCCTACAACCTTCGGAGAGCGAGGCAGACGACTTGACCACTTCGCCACGGAGCTCTCAAACTGAAGAACCATAATGGATACAGAGCAAGGGGAAGACTATGTAAAGTTGGAATCAAGGTGTCAAAAACAGCCTTAGAGAAATGAATACGAACTTACAAAGAGCATTAGAAAGAACGCATAAAAGATCTTTACCCCCCTCTCATACTTCACAGATGCAAATGGGGGAAGCAAAGAAGTCAAAGCAATTTAATAACATTTATATTTTCCGTCTCGATTTCTTTTTCCCTCCGCCACTTCTTTGTCTTCTGTTACTTCTTCCTCTGCTCTTTATCTCCTAATTGAGCTTATGTCCTCAATCAAGTCATCTTAAACCGTCCTATCTTTTCTATCACCTGCATCTTCCTCCAAGTCTTCCCCATTTTCATTCATCTCTAATTATCATATCCGCGTGTTTTAAGCCTTCCCCTATTTTGTTTACCATGCGCGTTCCAGACAGTTACTTTAACCACGCTATCTCCCTTTAGTCATTGGGATTGAGACTGACAACGAAATCCACCTAGAACCTTAGAAGGAGATTACCAACGCAGGCCTAATACCAACCAGTCCGGATGTGCTGTGCTAGTTACTCCGCTTGTGTTACTAAGGCCCTTAAGGAAAGCAAACGATAGGCCACCAAACAAAGGCGGTCATCCCAACAAACCCCAGTTAACACAGTGACCAGGAACCCCACAGGGCGGCCCTTGTCATACATTGGCACCTTGCCGTCTTGACAGACGATAGTTTGTGCTTTAAAAAGGCATAATAACTTTTAACTATGGCGGTAGCGAGTGTGACTGATAAGGCCAATTTGCGCTGTAAATGTCCGTTCACAGTGGGTGCATCTGAACACGTGGTCATTTCCACCATCATGCACCATCTTACGTCTCAAACGCTTGGTGTGTGACTTTTCTGCAATAATTTTCTCCTTTGACTTTATTCCATTTCTGATATTTGCCCTCCATGCAACACGTTCAGCGGCGACTTGCTCCCAATGTGCATTATCAATGCCTGTATCAATCATGTCCCGCTTACACACATCTTTGTATCGTAGTAGAGGCCGACCCTGAGATCTCTTACCCATCTGTAATTCACCAAACAAAATATCCTTTGGTATTCTACCATCATCCATCCTCCTAAGATGTCCTATCCATCTAAGTCTACGAAGACTGAGCATGGAATAAACTGTCACACAACCTGATCTTTCCAATACTTCAGTATTTGTGATTTTGTCTTGCCACTTAATACCAAGAATTCTTCGCAGACACCGCATATGAAAGCTGTTTAAATTGTTCTCTTGGTGTGAGTAAGTTGTCCAGGTTTCACTGCCATAGAGAAGAGTACTAAGGACACAGGCTTGATAGACAAGGACTTTTGTTTTGGCAGTAAGCTTCCTGTTCTCCCAGACTCTTTTTCTTAACCTGTTCATTGTTGTTGCTGCCTTACCAATCCGGATGTTGATTTCCTGATCTAGGGATAATTTGCTATTTACCACTGATCCTAAATATGTAAAATGGTCTACTATCTCTAGTTCGGCGTCGTCAATAAAGATTGATGGCACCCCATGTGCACCTTGTGACATAATCTGTGTCTTCTTTTTGCTAATTGTTAAACCAAATTCAGAACAAGCATTGGAGAATGCAGATAGTAGACATTGCAATTCTTCCTCAGAGTGGGTCGTAACTGCAGCATCATCTGCAAAAAGCAACTCTCTGATCAGTACCCTCCTAATTTTGGTCTTAGCCTTCAATCTCTGAGCATTGTAGAGGCCGCCATCTGAGCGTGAGTGAATGTATATACCACCATCCTGATCACGAAATGCATATTTCAGTAGAAGTGAAAAGTATATTCCAAAGAGGGTGGGAGCTAGTACACAACCTTGCTTAACTCCACTCTTGATTTCAAATTCTTCAGAAGTTGCACCATCAAACTTGATTATACCCTTCATGCCTGTGTGGAACGATTCCACAATGGACAGAAGAGTTGGTGGGCAGCCAATCTTCTTTAGTGCCTTGAACAGACCCTCACGACTGACCAAATCAAATGCCTTTGTGAGGTCGATGAAGGCAATAAACAGTGGTTGATTCTGTTCACGGCATTTTTCTTGCATTTGTCGCAATGAGAATATCATATCAGTGGTAGACCGGTTCTTATCGAAAGCCACACTGTGATTCGGGGTAGAATTGATCTCCTAGGACTTGAAGTCTGCGCAGAACAATTCTGGCAAATACTTTTCCAACAATACACAGAAGTGAGATACCCCTATAGTTGTTGCAGTCGCTCCGATCGCCCTTGTTCTTGTACAGTGTTATGATGCTTGAATCTTTGAAATCCGGTGGGACTTGTCCTTCACGCCAGCATAGCTCTATTAGCTGGTGGATCTGTATAGTGAGTGTGTCTTGCCCACTCCTGATAACCTCTATTGGAATCCCATCCTTACCTGGAGCCTTGCCAGATGCAAGTTCATTTATAGCACACTTAACTTCTGTTTTGGTGGGAAGTGTTTCCAGGTGGTCAAGAGTTGGTAGAGCCTCTATGGCGTTGAGGGCATCATCCGCTAGTTTGGTCTCACTTGAGTAAAGCTCCAAATAGTGCTCTACCCATCTGTCCATCTGCCGTTTTTTGTCAGTGATGATTTCTCCAGTCAAGGTTTTCAATGGTGCACTTCTTTTGATCACTGGACCACAGGCTTTCTTTATTCCTTCATACATGCTTCTTTTGTCTCCCTTATCACTTGCGATTTGAATGGACTCACATAACTTGATCCAATAATTATTTGCACACTGCCTGGCAGCCTTTTGCACATCCTTCCTAGCTTGCCTTAGCTCACTCAGAGTGTTACGCGTTGGTCTTTCCTTGTTTCTTAAGAGAGCTTTCTTCTTCTTATCAATCAAGGGCTGCAGAGTCTCGCTGTTGGCCGCAAACCAGTCCTGCCTCTTATGATCCACAGTGCCGTAAACCCCTACGGCAGTTTTATAAAGATTTTCCTTAATTTGACCCCACTTTTCATTTACTGTACAATTTTCTGGTGTATCAGTGAAAGCGTCTTCAAGTTGCTGTTGAAACTGAAAGCACTTTTAAGGATCATGAGTGTTAATAATATTAATCCTGGGGCTAGATTTGTGTTTAGCTGTGTAGATTCTCTTTGGTCTCAGTCTAACCCTTGCAACAACCAAAGAATGATCCGTATCACAGTCAGCACTGTGGTAACTACGAGTCAATGATATATGGTTCAGATGTTGTCTCCGTGTGATGATGAAGTCCAGCTGGTGCCAATGGCCGGATCTTGGATGTTTCCATGTGACCTTATGCATCTCTTTTGTTTAAAAAAAAAGAGTTTGTAATACATAGGTCATTAATGGTGCAACGCTCCAGCAGCCTTTGCCCATTTTCATTCATGCGACCGATATTGTATTTTCCAAGGCACACTGGCCATGAACTCGAGTCCTTGCCCACACGAGCATTGAAATCACCGAGCATATAAATGCAGTCAGATTTTGGAACTGCCTTGATCACGGAGTCTAACTCCCCATAGAACAAATCCTTCACATCATCAGAGGAATCGAGTGTCGGTGCATATGCAGTAATAATGGTGGCAAACCCACAAGAGGTTGCCAAGCGCAGGGACAATGGTCTTTCATTTCCTCCTGCTGGAATTTCAATCATTCCCAGTAGCGAATTCTTCACTGCAAAGCCCACACCGTGTTGCCTTTTTTCTGCCTGCCCTCTACCCTTCCAGAAAAAGGTGTAGTTGTTTTCCCTGAGTGACCCTTCCTCAGCGAGGCGAGTCTCCTGCAGGCCAGCAATATCAATGTTAAGACGATTGAGTTCGGCATCAATCACAGCCGTTTTTCTCACATCGTCAATATTGGTCAAGTCGGTGGAAAATCCTGGACACATGGTTCTCACGTTCCAGGTTGCAAGCCGTAGCTTGAGGTTTCTATTTTTATTTTTGTTTGTACCTGGTGCATTGGTTTTACAGCCTGCGATTCAGATTTTGTCCTAGCCCCAAGCACCCATTGAAACAGGCAGGCTGTGGCGGATCAGCACCCAATTGGCTGGGGGCTGCCCAGCTTGAGGTAGCTGATCAGTGACACCTATAGGTGTCTCCCACCGTCAGAGGCAACGCGTGGCGCCCCATGTCTACGCCAACTGACAAGGACTTATAACCCGTAACAGTTGCCTCTCGCTTTGATTCCGAGACCAGTTAAGACCAGGGATGGAATTATTGCCTCTCCATAGCACAAAGCCTGGGCTAAAATATAGAGATCATGTGTTGCCCATGCAGCATGATCCCTCTCTCGGCCTGCCTAGTTCACTCCAGAGGAAAGGTAACACCCCTACATCTGGAACAAGACAAGCTGCAGAAGCTGCCGGATCAGCAAAGCAATGCTCTAACTGTCCGCCTGTCGGTGCTTCGATCCTAGACCAGTCGCCAACCAAGGCTTAGGGCCTGGTCTGCCCTGCCATGACAATTTTGTCTTTAGCTTGCATTTCCTCGCACCAGGGTAAGGCTTGTACCCTCCCAATTGCGCTCTTCCGCCGGAAGCCGTTGGCACAATGTGGGGTGTTGGGTTTGGTAAGCGCCGCCCAACGTTCGGCGCTAACAGAAACCAGGTAGTACCGTCTACTGTTATACGGTAGCTCAGTCATATCTGACTAAGACCTGACTGTACGGCCCTTGTCCTTACACAAATAAAAGAATGGCAACCAAGTAACCTACAATGAATGTAGAAAGAGATGGCTAAGGAGGTTTGGTCTTGGGGCTAGCTGCTCCGTCCCTAGGAAACTGATTGCACAACCCAACCAAGCATGAACAATTGAGATTAGGCCTATGTTGGTCATGTTTTCTCCACAGGTTTTCTATATTTCATTGCCAGCAGACTCTAACCTATTGCCCGAGAGTATCACAGCCTGGGATTCTGAGATTAGTAGAAAAACAAAATATTTTTTTTTTTAATTTTCATTTTTCCTTAATTGTTATTACTTTTTATTTTTATTCATCTCGTCCCGTTCGTATGCCTTAATGTAGCCACCGAAGGGTCTTCTCTGTGATTATATGTTGTGTTTTGTGTATGTATTTGTTTGCTGATAAAGTCTAATGGCAGTAACGTCCTGTATTTTTCGTAATTCTGTTCTGTAAAGTTTGGAGAGAACAACAATGGAGGGGTATACTATATGCCTGGAAAGAGAAGAACCCCAAAGAGAAGATGGGTGCAGGATGTGGCGGGTGATCTCCCGATGGGTGTATTAGACGTGGGACATCTTGCTTATGATCGAGAGGTTTTCCGGAAGGTAGTTATGAGAGCGAGGTTCTGCAAAGGACATGCTACTGAATGAAGAATGAAGGGACATAAACATCCACTATTATTTTAAGGGAGATTACTAAGATTTGAGAAACAAAAATCATATACTTAGTTATAATATTAATTACTAACTTGAAATCTCCTCTTAATCTTTTCGAATTTGAATAGTAACATTATAATCTCAGATATTATATGCTCAATAATAAATCTGTTAGATTCTTTGTAGAACAATGTTTCAGTCTTATTTAATTACCTTTTAAAATCTACTTTTGAGTTTAACGTTTAATATAAAAATTCTAAATGCATAATTTCAATGTACAGTTGGGGAACTGCGACTATTAGTTTCCCTCTGTAGGGAAAAACATTTTTTTACTGGCCTTCTAGGGCCACACACACATCCCAAACTTTGATAACATTAAGAATGTAAATAGAAGACTGATGACATTCACCATCCATCCATCATGTGCCATGCCGATAAGCGTGGGCGGTCATGTTTTGCCATCTCACTCGATCACCAGAGTCGTGGATCAGCTCCGTGTTTCTGTCTCCACCATGCGACGTGGCCAAGCCATCCCGGTATTTACCTCTCGGTCTTCCCCTTGTTCTCTTCCCTTCGATCTTGCCAGTCGTCACTAAGTTCTACAAGTCATTTCTTCTCATAACTTGACCAAAAATAGGTGACAGTCTACGTCTAATGTCTCCAGTCAGTTTACGATCTTCATTTGTTTATTGTAGGACTTAGTCATAGGTTTTTCTGTGAATGAAACGTGCATTACTTTGAGTTATTATATATTGTTTACATTGCCCAGAGGGAAGAGTTATTTTTCCATTCTAGTTACTTATTACAGCTGCGACAGATTTGGCAGTAGATCGCATTGCGCTAGGTTTTAACGAATTGGTATGTGAGCCAGTTGTTCAGAAAGCAATTTGCAAATAACTGAACGTAAACTTGCCAAGACATCAACAACAGCAATAAAAATGTTGGTGTTAACAGCGATTTCCTATAAATAGGATATGCAACAACAACAAAAGTTATTATTTTAACGCTGACACACATTTCATAGATAGATAGATAGATAGATAGATAGATAGATAGATAGATAGATAGATAGCTAGCTAGCTAGATAGATAGATAGATAGATAGATAGATAGATAGATAGATAGATAGATAGATAGATAGATAGATAGATAGATAGATAGATAGATAGATAGATAGATAGATTAGATAGATTAGATAGATTAGATCGATAGATCGATAGATCGATAGACGGATAGGACAGACAGACAGACAGACAGACAGACAGACAGATAGATAGATAGATAGATAGATAGATAGATAGATAGATAGATAGATAGATAGATAGATAGATAGATAGATAGATAGATAGATAGATAGATAGATAGATAGATAGATAGACAGATAGATAGATAGACAGACAGACAGATAGATAGATAGATAGATAGATAGATAGATAGATAGATAGATAGATAGATAGATAGATAGATAGATAGATAGATAGATAGATAGATAGATAGATAGATAGATAGATAGATAGATAGATAGATAGACAGATAGATAGATAGATAGATAGATAGATAGATAGATAGATAGATAGATAGATAGATAGATAGATAGATAGATAGATAGATAGATAGATAAATAGATAGAAAGATAGATAGATAGATAGGTTCCAAATGTTGCTGTATGTAGCCGGGGCGCAGTGTTGGGGTGAGCGCCCAATATTGCTTAAATACCCCAATGGCTCGTGAATACATAACCTATGCAGCAAAAGTCCAACTCCTGGCCTTCACGTGGCGGAACTGTTTCTACTAACAAGAGAAGGGGCGACGGCGAGTTTCTGGCGCCGAAAAATAACCAGTGTGCTCTAGATGTGTATACACATACATGCATGTGCAGACACGTGTGTGCGTGTGTACACATCTAAACTCAAGTGAGACCACAGTCTGCTCTAGCAAAGGAAAAGTGCTGAAGACGGAGGCACCCAACCAGGTGGCGCACCACAGAAATCGTCCACTTTGGACCCCCAGGCAGGTGCAGCGCCGGGCCCTATGTCTCGAAAGGGTCCAACCCCAACTATTGGAGGTCCTTCTCAAATGTCCTGTGGAGCCAGGGGATATGAGAATATAACGGCTGGCCATACTAAACAAAGACTTAAAATAATGCACTGGAATGCGGAGGGAGTCAGCAAAAAAAAAAAAAAAAAAATGGAATTAGAAAACATCCTGGACCAAGAAAAAGTAAGCATATGTTGCGTGCAAGAAACTCACCTCAACGAAAATATAGCCTTCAAAATCAGAGGCTACCAGTGTTACCGATCTGACCGAAAGGACAGGCGAAAAGGTGGGATGCTTACCCTTGTAAAAAATAACATCACTGCTTCCCAAATCTAAGTCTACATGGAAGGAGCTGACTATCAGACACTTAAACTTAAGACAGGCTATACAGACCTACATCTGATCAATTACTACTGTCCAAGTGACCGCCCACAGGTACTGGACACACTACCATTAACAGAAAAAATGATTGTGTGTGGCGATTTCAACAGCCACTCGCAGAGTTGGGGCTATGATCACATGGACCCTAGAGGAGAGAGACTGGAAGACTGGCAGGATGAGAATAGATTCATCTTGGTTAACAAGCCGTCCTACCCACATACTTTCTACTCGAGATCATGGCACACTACAACTACACCTGACCTGGCTTTTCATTCACCAGACCTGGAGTGGAACATTACACGAATTGTTGGGAAACAACTTGGTGGCAGTGACCATCGGCCAGTTTTTCTAACTGTAGAAAATGAGCTTGTAAGTGAAAGCAGCACCCTCTCGAGGTGGAACTACAAGAAAGCAGACTGGGCAATGTACAAGAATCGCACCAGCATGCGGGTTAGAAACCTGAACATTGAGAAAGACATAAATAAAGTAGTTGAAGAGTGTGGGAAATGCATACTACAGACAGCGCGAGAAACAGTACCAAGAGGAGCCAGTAAACAATATAAACCCTACTGGAGAAGTGAACTGGAACAGTTGCATAATGATGTGGAAGTGTGTAGAAAGCAAGCAGAGGCCACACCCAGCCAAGAGCACCGCAATAAATTCCGGCACGCAAAAGCCAAATTTCAAAGGGCCAAGCTGCAGGCTAGACGGAAAAGCTGGCAGGAAAAAACAGAGTCTCTGAACTTTGAAAGAGACACAAGGAAATTGTGGAAGCTAATAAAACAACTTAACGATGAGGGCACAGGGAGAAACTCAAAAATTGCTATGGAAACATCTTAACAAGAAAGCAAGCAGCTGACCATTTTGCGGACTCATTCGCACAAGATAACAATATCAAAATTAGTCCAGAGAAACAACAAGAGATTCGAGAGAAATGGCAACATACAGGACAGAAGGAAATAGTACATGAGGTTCTGGAAGCACCCATCACAATCAGCGAACTAGAGCTAGCCATATCAAAACTGAAAATGAGAAAGTCACCAGGAGCTGATGGTATCTCCAATGAAATGATCAGGAACCTAGGAACAGAGGCCAAAGCAAAGCTGTTGCAGATCTTCAATAACAGTTGGACCTTAGGCAGTGTTCCACAAGCCTGGAGAGAAGCAATCATGATACCCCTCCTAAAATCAGGGAAAGATAGTTCCATTGCCGCTAGCTACAGACCAGTTAGCCTCACCAGCTGTCTCTGCAAAACACTGGAGCGCATCATCAATCACAGACTGCAGTGGTACATTGAAAGTAAAAACATTCTTGTGCCACAGCAGGCTGGCTTTAGGCAGTGCTACTCTACGGAAGATCAGACAACCTACCTCTCTCAAGAAATTGAGGATGCATTCCAAGAGAAAAAGCTGGTGCTTCGCGGCATGGATAGATGTGAAGAAAGCCTTTGACAAAGTCTGGAAAGAAGTTCTGATGAATAAACTGAGAAACTGCAAAAGTCAATGGAAGAATGTACAAATGGGTGAAAGCATACTTGCACAACAGAAGAGCCCGAGTACAGATAGACGGACTAAAGAGCAAGAAAGTACTACTGCGTCACGGTGTTCCCCAGGGTGGAGTCTTGTCCCCCACACTTTTTCTAATCTTCATCAATGATCTCGTTGCTAATCTACCGCATGGAATTAAAGCATGTACGCCGATGACCTGGTTCTATGGAGCACAAATGAACATGCATCAGTGGCCACCAGATTGCTACAAAGAGCTGTAGATACATTTGTTGCATGGGCAAATAGATGGTTTTTCAGCATAAACACTGACAAGTGCAGCACCACCTTATTTACACTCTCTCCAAAACAAAAGGCAGGGACCATCCAGATAAATGGAACACCCCTAAGAGAAGATAAAGAACCAACATACCTTGGAGTAACATTTGATGGCAGGCTAACATGGAGAAGGCCCATCAACAAAGCAGTAGCAAAAGCCAAAAGGAAAATAGCCATCCTGAGAAAGCTAAGTGGAACCACATGGGGAGCCAGTGGGAAAATACTTAGCAAAGTTTATCAACAGAGCATACGACCACACCTGGAAAAGGGTCAACTGCGTGGTGTTCGGCATCAAAAACCACACTACAAGAGCTGGACAAAGTGCAAAATCAAGCACTTAGAGTCACCACAGGAGGGATGAGATCAACCCCTATAGTGGAAATGGAGAAGATGGGGAGGACACAAGCACTGAGTGAGCGCAGAGATACGAAAACGCTAATACAAGCAGAAAAGTTCCTCAGCTTGCCAGGCCACCCTATGAAGAACAGATTTGAAAACCTAGCTATGGGGCGGTTGAAAAGAAGTAGTTTTATCCACCAGGCCAAACGACTCTGCAGAGAAACCATCGATCTGCCCACAGTTGGTACCCCCTTACAACTATTCCAGAGCGAACTGCATGGAAAGATAAACATAGACTATCATTACAAATCCAGACACAAGTGAGAGGAAGATTTGACAAGGAAGAACAGAACAGTGTGCAGCTCAGAACAGCCACTCTCAGCTTCCTTGATGAAGAATACCCACAAGACCTCTGGATCCGAGTCTACACAGATGGGTCAGCACAAAATGCTGTTCGAAATGGAGGAGCGGGAGTGTAATAGAATACCCAAATAATACTAGGGGCACAGCTAGAGTACCGACAGGAAAGTACTGCCATTGGATGGTGAATCCTCTGTTAGGGTGATGTTAACTCATGTCCGAGTTTTTGGAGTTCAGGTCGTTTGAGCTCTGAAAAAGGCTGGCATGTATTGGAGTGAGGTTGGTTTAGAGACTTTCCTCAGCGGGGACTGTGTTGTGAAGCGCTCCTTCCTCTCTCTAGCTAAAAACCAATGGGATATGTGTGATACTGAAACTGAGGAGAGGCACATTCGGATACAGCCTTCATTGCTATCAGCATTTACAAGTTTATTGCTCTCCGATAAGCGGGATCATGCCACCCCATAAATCCACTTCTCCAGCACTCATGAGCAGACATTACATGCCTGTCTGTCTACCTACCTGCCTGTCTGCCTACCTATTTATGGCCCTGCCTGTCTGCCCACCTGGTGGGCCCTTATCTGTATGTCTCACTACCTATGACCTACTTATATATCGCCCTGCCTATCTGTCTACCTATCTACCTGTCTTCTTATGTGTCTCACTACTTATCTGTTTACCTACTTACCTGTCTACTTACCTACCTATCTGTATGTCTACCTCTATGTATGTCTACCTATCTGCCTGTCAACCCACCTATATCTCTTCATTCCTACCTGCCCATCTGTGTGTGTATTTATCTACCCACCTTTCTATTTCACATCTTTTTTTCTGCGTCTCTGCACGCAGGCACATATATACACCCACTCACATGTACATAAATGCATATACTCACGCACATATAAACACATATACACATACTCATTCAACCACAGAGAGACACACAGACATGCATACGGAAAACACCTCACAGCTCATTATAGTTTATATTGCCATTGACACGTATTATCGATATCTGATCAATATAATCAGCAAAGAGGCCATTCCTACGGAGGAGTTAAAATATAATAAAATAAGAAAAGACACCAACAATAGGGGATAAAAAAAATACATAATAATCAACGGTAGATTAAAGTAATAGAAAATAAGCCAAGAAAACAAGACCACTAAACATCAGCCAATTCGATAAGACATATTAACATTAATAATAAAGCCAACAGTAAACGGAACAACGATAGGAATAATAACTAAAGACAATAAAACAGCGAGAAACATAGGACAAAAATTATTAGGATTAGGGATAACTAAGAAAGAGCAATAAGGAGTAATAAAGAACAATATAACTAAAATATTAAAAATACAATTTTAAAAAGCCATTGTAGTGAAAGGTATATCCTGTAGTAAAGGAACAAGCATCGAGGATGCATGTCGTCGGAGAAGGAAGGAATGAAGGACAAAGGCAAAGAGGAAGGAATTTTGCCAGTCATGCATCAGTGGAAATCGTTAGTTAGTTAGTTAGTTAGTTGGTTAGTCGACAGATTATCATCATTTCACATCGAACCATTCAGTCCATAAGTGCTCGGATCCCCTCCTCAGCAAATCCCGCAGCGTGTAGCGGCTCACGACACCAGTTTTGTGTTGGTTAATCAATCTTCTTTGGCTTCCTGCGTAGTGTTCTTGTTTGGCAACACCTCTTTTAATTTGCTGTTCTCTCAGTCTGACCATGGTTGTAGAATCACAATCCTCGCTTGGTTCTCGCAACAGTCTTACTTCTCGTAGAGCATTCAGAATGTCAGCCTGGTCCATAGCGCATCCGCCCTCCACAGTAGCATTACCTGCGAGCTTGTCAGCCCGCTCATTTCCTTGTACTCCCGCATACCCTGGCACGAAGATGAAACTAATCTTTGCCAGCCGAGACCGCTCCAGAGACAGCAACCACTCTCTTCGGATCCACCCCATCTCTATCCTCTTGAGCATACCCATTGAGTGGAAATCGTGTAATGCACTGTCACAGCCTCACATTAAGGGCGGTACCAACATAAACGTAAGAGATACTGGCGAAGGGAGAGAACTTCAGCTAAAGGGAAAGAACCGAGTCACTCGAAGGCTCGAATAATCCAGAGCCTTCTCGAAGGACCGGTCAGTGTATCCACAGCCCCGTGGACACTGATGGGGCCCGCCGATTGCGGGATCCACGAGAAACTCAGAGAGAGTTACCACCCATGTCGGATTGCGACACGTGTGGAAGGACAGACACGGACTGGACATCGAGGAAGCAACAGGGCTTACCTTAAGGGGACTTGATAGTAGACCCAATTGTATTTAGGGGTCCTATACATATGTTTAGATAGCTGCTAGAGTTATTGTGTTAATCATGTTCATTGTAAACTCCTGTGATACGCAACGTGCTGATTGCTGGCTTGTGAAAATTCGCTTCGCCAGCGTACTGTAATATACATGTAAATAAATGATGCTAGATTGTATCTGAACGGAGTTTGTTGCCTGTATGAGCCCGAGTTTCAATCCCCTAGAGATCTAGGACGGTGACAGGCTATTTGGGGGCAAGCGCCGGTTTTGGCAATCATAAGCAGTACTTTTCAGAACAGCTCTTGGGTTTTGCCAAGTAAAAAAAAAATATATATATATATCAACTTTAACACATGACAAAGTTAGAAACTTTGCAGCTATCTGTGAATAAACTTTTATAGTCCCTCTACAAAAATATTTCAAATGATGATAATGTTTATGAAATTTGACATGACTGTGACAATTACAATGACAGTTACTAATTTTTTTTGATTCCAACATCAGATTGTTCCGCGAAATATCGTGTATGTAACCTGTACTCCAGCAGTGGCGAGAAAACAAGTCTACAGTCGAGAGTTCTGGGAAAATAAGATGAGTTTCATTTATGCTCATTACATCCCTAAGCGATACTCACCCTCATCCATTGATGTAACATTTTTCTATGTATTGATTTTTATGTATATGCTAATTTTATATCCAAGTAAATCTACTCATATAAAGTTGAAGGTAAACATTAAGAGGGATAACCAACTTTTGTACACCCTAACTAATTTCAAAGGGATTTAATTTCAAGAAAGTAAATAATAACTAAATTACAAGATGTCAACATTAGAACAGTGCATTGAATTAGGTATTAGGTTAGGATATATTGAGGAAAAACTTTCAGAATGGGCACAAAAGACACATGCAGAAAATATTGCACGAGAAGAAAGAGCAACGGAAAGAGAAGAGAAAAAGATGCAAGCAGAAAGAGAAGAGAAGAAGATGCAGATGCAAATTGAGGCAGAAGAGAAAAAGATGCAGAGGCAAATTGAGGCAGAAGAGAAAAAGTTGCAAGCAGAAAGATAAGAGAAAAAGATGCAAATTGAGGCTGAAGAGAAAAAGATGCGGATGCAAATGGAAGCTGAAGAAAAGAAAATACAACTGCAGGCTCAAGAGAAGAAGATGCTGATGGAGCTTGAGGCTGCGACCAAGCAAGCCCAATTAAATGCAGAGACACAGATAAAACTAAAACAAATGGAAATTGACTCCAACGTAGAAATGTCAGTAAACAAAATTAAAAGCAAAGAAGATGAACAAAAATACAACAAATATAAAGGCCTTGTCAAAGCATTTTGTTCAGGAGATTCTATAAGCGCATACTTAGAGAACTTCGAGTGTTTGATGACGTACCATAAGGTCGAAAAAGTCGACTGGTCATTTATTCTGATGAGAAATTTAGCATTAGAGCCCTTAAAAGTGATAGAGACAGTTCCACAAGACATGAGGAAAGATTATGATTATTTAAAGCAGAGAATACTCCAACATTTTTCACTAGATACAGCAGGCTATCAACTACAGTTCTCAAAATTAGCACCATCACCTAACCAAACTTTCATAGACTACGTGTCTACAGTTCAAGATATTTGTACAAAATGGATAACCTCAGCGAAAACAAATAACAACCATGATAAACTGAAAGAGCTAATTATAATTGATAAAATTATTAGCACAATACCAACACCTTTTTCTAAATTTTTGAGACAAATGGATTGTAAAACCATCCAAGAAATAGAAAATAAAGGGAGCGCATATTTTACAGCGAACCGCGATATTTTTCAGCTAAACTTGAGCCAAAATGAAACAGCAGCGGTTACAAACACAAAATATTCGAAACCAAATGAAAATAGGTTCAAACAACGCTCTAAGTTCACAAAACCAGTCATGTGCCAGTATTGTCACCTGACGCACGAACAATTCGCGATGTGTGACAAATCACCAAATTATCCACATCATCTCCAAAAGGTAGTGGAAAAACAAAGGAACAAAAGGAACGCATATCAGAGAGCGGTTAAATGTTGTTGTTTTTTTGTTCGAGCTATGGGCATTTTTCATCAGTTTGTGATGGGAGAAAGATGATGAAGCAGGCCAATGCCGCATTAATAGACACATCCTCAGATGAAGAAATTGAACAACAGAACGAATGTGACATCCAGAATGAAAGTGCGAGTGAGTCAGGTAATGCAGTAGACATCATTAATACCATCACTGATAACAAACGTAACACCTGTAGAAAATTTCAGCTTGATACAACTTTGTTATGTGGCCACACAATCCCAGTTTCTAACGAAATGGCCAACGCAGCCTTAACACCAACAGGCAAGTTAAATTATTCAACAGGTTTTGTTAACAACAATGTACATTAATACGAGATTCCGGAGCGACTCTTTGTGGAATTAAGAGAACATTAGTTAACGACAAAGACTACACACACAAATACGTAACGTGTCGCACATTCGCAGGCATGATCGAAAGATACCCCCTTGCACTGGCCGAAATTCGGACACCTTTTATATCAGGACAAGTGCTATGTGCAGTACTAGAAAATCCTGCCGCTGAAATCATCCTTGGGAATCTTCCCAACATAAGATCTTGCTCTGAAAAGGAAATCAGAGAATGGGAACAGAAAAACTGTATCTAAAAACCAAACAGCGATTCCAAAGTGAAAAACCACGCGTGCTTGTCTCAAACTGCCAAAAGCACAAGGGAGACAACCGATGACGTAATTCGAAATGAATTCACAGAGGTGCAGAATACAGGGGCGGTTGAATCTTTCAATGATACCATCAGATTAACACCTCGAACTGAGGACGCCATCGATCCACAAAGTACTGAGCCTGTAAATGTGCAACAACACACACAACACACTAACATAGTAACAAGACAAACAACACACAAAACCCACACTGACCAACTTCAGAAAGCACTACAAATCATTTCACCTAATATTACCACCACCGAGTTGATAGAAGAACAAAAAGCAGATCCAACTCTTTCACAATATTTTCGGCTAGTAGGATTAAAGCCAAAATTAACTAAAAACGCTTCTTGGACATTTAGACTGAATAACAATGTTCTAACAAGATTATATACCAGAGATCAAACCACGATACAGCAAGTGGTTCTACCTCAGTCACATCGTGAGAAAGTGCTACATATAGCCCATGACTCACCTTTCGGAGGTCATATGGGTTAAGAAAAAACCAGGGCCAGAGTCCTGAGCCAATTTTATTGGCCTAAATTTTGCCGAGACATAAAAACCCATTGTAAATCATGTTATACCTGTCAGAAACTAATCAAAAAGGGGAAAAACCCTACGGCAGAAATTCAATCAACCACAACTGCCTCGAGACCATTTCAAATCGTGGCGGTTGATTTAGTAGGTCCTTTGAACCACATCTCAAACAAAGGAAATAGATATATTTTTACACTTGTTGATTTATGTTCAAGATGGGCAGAAATGATTCCATTAAAATCTATCTCCTCTAAGGATGTGACGGACGTATTATTACAGATATTCTCCCGTTTTGGCTTTCCGGAGAAGATAATATCAGATAGAGGAACGCAATTCATATCTAATGCCACCCCACCGGTAACTAAGTTACTAGGCATAAAACAATGTTTTACAAGTCCCTATCGACCGGCCGCGAACGGAATTTGCGAAAAAATTAAATGGGGACCTAAAACATATGTTATCCAAAGTGACAGCTGAAAATCCAGCCGATTGGGATATACTTCTCCCAACGGTGCTGTTCGCATACATAGAAGTCCCACAATCAAGTACGGGGTTTTCTCCGTTTGAATTGATATATGGAGCGAACCCAAGAGGACCTCTCACTATTTACAAAGATATAATATCACAACCCGTAAACACCCAATTACCAGTTTCCACCTATGATTTGGTCACTGATACCAGAGACAAAATCATTAGGTCCTGTATACTGGCCAGAACATCATTACAGGAGAAAGGTTTTAGGTACAGGCAGTACGCCAACAAAGGGGCAAGAACGATTGTATTACAACCAAATCAAGATATTTTACTATTACTACCTGACAAGAGAGATTTACTATCAACCTCTTGGCAGTGACCATTTAAAGTTGTGAGAAGGATTTCGGAAGTTGATTACGAAATTTCTTTGAATGGAAAGTTAAAAATATTCCATGTAAATATGTTAAAACCATACTATTCTAGAAATGACAGTGACACGAACAAGCAGACGCAGATAACAGATGACAATAATCAAACGGACAAGAATGACAACAGAAACGAAACGACAATTACCCAACTGAATGACACCTCGACAAACGAAGCATCGTTAACGACTCATTCTTGGGACAACGAAGACGACGAAAACATATTCACAGTACCGACAATATGGGATAACGACAAGTACGACCAAGTTAACGACACATTGACAACTATTAGTCTCGACGACGACGACAATGACATTGAAGACAATTTACAAACAGTAGCATCAGTAATAAATCAGACGGACGTAGACAATACTGAAATTCCAGTACCAATTATGAACGACGACAGCACTATGAAGGACATACAAATCTGTGACACAACAGCAGCGACAAGACATTTTGTCTCTTCTGAACGACTATAGAACTATCTTCTCAAACAAACCTGGACGGACTGACAAAATAACACATTCAATTGTGTTGACGGATCTGACACCGATCAAATGTAGACCATATTCGATTCCTTTGCATTATAGAGCAAATTTAGATAAAGAAATTTTGGACTTAGAGAAAAATAGAATAATACAGAAATCTGTGTCCCAGTATTCTTCGCCAATTGTCCTGGTTAAAAAGAAGGACCAAACCATTCGTTTGTGCATAGACTATAGAAAATTAAATACCATAACCACGACAGATGCTGAGCCAATGAACAGCTGTGAAGACCTCATCTTGAATATGTCTCAATCATCCTTATTTTCTAAGCTTGATTTAGCTAAAGGTTACTGGCAAGTGCCACTAGAACCCTCTTCAAGGCATATAACAGCATTCGCTACACCCCCTTGGGCTGTACGAATGGAGATATCTTCCGTTTGGTCTCAAGAACGCTCCCGCCACATTTGTCAGGTTAACCAGACTTCTATTGCACGGCATCAAGGACGTGCAATCTTATATTGATGATATATGTATCCATTCTTCAGACATGACTTCTCACTTACGTACACTCCAACAAGTCTTTAACCAAATCTTTCTTTTTGGACTTACTATCAAACCTTCCAAGGTTGAAATAGGCTATAAACAGATAGACTTCCTAGGTCATAGGATTTCCGAAGGCAAACTGTTGACAGATGATAAAATCGTATCAAAAATTCTCAACCTAGAAGTTCCAACTACAAAGAAACAGGTTAGAAGCCTATTAGGTCTCATAAACTATTATGCCAAGTTTATACCAAACTGGGCAGAACTCACATCAGTTTTTTCTAATCTGTTGACAAAAGATCATCCAGAAAAATTTTGTAAGAGTATCCGCTTAGAGGATGCAATGTGCAAATTGAAATCCATTTTTTCTAACCCACCAGTATTAAGATTACCAAACATAGATATACCTTTTATTCTGACCACAGATTCGAGTGCTATCGCAATTGGAGGATGCCTGATGCAAGAATATCAGGGCTTGAGACATCCGATACTCTACGTCAGCCGCAAGCTGAAAAAGGCAGAGATCCATTACTCCACAGTTGAGCTGGAGGCATTAAGTCTACTTTTTTGTATGCGTCGATTATCTAAGTTCCTCTTAGGTTCGCATTTTGTTGTTTTAACCGATAATTCGCCGCTGCTGGTACTTAAGCAAGGTGTTCCAAAGAACCATCGGTTGGAAAGATGGTGTCTTCTTCTTCAAGATTTCAACTTTGAAATCCGCCATATCAAGGGCACTGATAACATTATTGCTGACTTTTTATCACGGCAAACTAATGCACCAGCAGACGATCACTAGGCACATTAATTATTCGCCATACAATAAGCTGTGATATTTTAGTCTGTTGCATAGAACAGTGTACCTCTACACCTACTAGAGAACTTTCATTCAGAAGTAACAACGCCCAAGTGAATAGGTTACGTATAACACCCACGAACATGACACTTTGAGAACCCTATATAACCAATTGCCAAGGGGTTAAAAACAATCCGAGCGATATATAAGATCTGTGAAATGATTTCAACCAGTGAACTGACAGTCATCTGTAAAGATTAAGAACACTGCATACTCGCTATGGATAAGAAACTTCTCAAACAGCCGGAATAGAACTACGTCGATTACAACATGCAAGTGACAGCTATATTAACTGTTAACATTGATGGCACGACACACGGACAACAGGAGGAAAACACACACATCGTCGTTGGATTTAGTTAGTTCATCATCATCATCATCAAGTGCCGTGCCGGCTGGCGTAGGCGTTCATGGCTCTCCATAGATCTCGGTCTTTGGTTTTCTGGATCAACTCTGCTGCTGATATTCCTCCATGCCACCGTCTCAATCCATCCAGCATCACTTCTCTTGGTCTACCTCTGCCTCTCTTCCCCTCGATCTTTCCAGTTGTTACGATGTTCTCCGATGCCTCTCTTCTCATCACATGACCGAGGAAAGCTGTTTGTCTCTGTCTTATTGTTGTATATAATGTTCTAGTTTCGTTAGCCTGTTTCAGGCAGTCGTCGTTAGTTACTCTGGCAGTCCAAGGAATTCGCAACATTCGTCTCAGGAACCACATCTCTGTTGCTTCTAATTTCTTCTTAATTTGTTCATTTACATTCCAAGATTCACTGCCATACAGCAAAACTGGTTCTACATAGCATTTCAGCACTCTCTTTCTTACATTCAGTGATAGTGACTTATTGCATAAGATACTCTTCATTTTCTGAAATGCGACTTTTGCCTGCCCTATTCTGCTCCTAATCTCTGTTGTACATCTTCCATCTGATGTTATAAATGCCCCTAAGTATCTAAAATTATCCACTTGGTTAAGGATTTTCCTTTCTATTTCTATGTCACATTTTGGTGTCACCATTTTCTTTGATATTACCATTGTTACTGTTTTCTTGATATTCAAGGAGAGTCCTTTCCTTGCACTCTCTGTTACTACAACGTCTAATAATTGTTGTAGGTCTGTTGAATTATCCGCCACCAATACTGTGTCATCTGCATAGCGTATATTATTTATATTATAACCTCCAACTAGTATTCCTGGCATCTCTTTGATCTCTCTCATTATTACTTCGCTATACAGGGAGAAAAGATCTGGTGACAAGACACTCCCTTGTCGTACTCCTAGCTTTATCTGTTCGTAACTACCCTCTTTATTTCCCATTTTAATTGCTGCTACTTGGTTCCAGTAAATATTCTTTATTATTCTTAAATCTTTTCCATCAGTGTTGATATCTTCCAACATTTTAATCAGTTCATCATGTTTTACTTTATCAAATGCCTTAGTATAATCTATGAAGCACAAATATATGTCTCTCTGTTTCTCTATTGACCTTTCTATTAGTGTCCGTAATGTATAAATTGCATTGTTTGTGCCCTTTCCTTCCACGAATCCATACTGTTCTTCACTAATTTCCATTTTTATTTTCTTTTTGGTTCTTCTCATTATGATTCTGAGTAGAAGCTTAGTGATATGGTTTATAAGGTTAATTGTACGAAAATCTTCACAATCAATTGCTCCTGGTCTTTTTGGTATAGCTATAAATACAGATTTCAGCATATCACTGGGTAAATATCCACTGCTGTAAATATCATTCAACATTTTGGTTAATATATCTACTCCAAATTCTCCCAATACTTCTAATTCTTCTATTGTGATTTCATCTGGCCCAGCTGTTTTTCCTTTCTTCATACGTTTCATAGCGTCAGCGACTTCTTCTTTCAGAATAGGTGGACCTTCTAAGTTACTATCTTCTGTTAATTCTTCCCTTTCTCCATCATATAATTCTCTTATATACTCATTCCACCTCTTCATTATAGCATCTTCCTCTAATATTATCTTTCCTGTTTTTGATATCCAACACCCTGTATTTATTCTTATTTTTCTTCCTGTAAGCTCACTAATTTGTCTGTGCATATTTTTAGTTAATTAGTTAATTAATTTACTATTAGTTAATATGTATTTAATTATGTATATAAAATATGTCAACCTATAACTTGTATATTTTCTACCATAAGATTACAAGTGTCATTAGGAAGAAGAATGCCAGACATGTATGGTTAAATGACATCAATAACATCCAAAAGGAAGAGCATTATAGAAATGAATGTAAAGAGGCTACAAAAATAGTCAGACAGCAGAAGCAAGAATATATGAGTAATATAATCAAAGATATGGAAACTAATCACCAGAAAAATGAATCCAGAAAATTTTTTAAAGAACTGAAGTCAATGAAACGAGGGCACCAACAAAACACATATGGTTTAAAAGACAAAAATGGGAATATGATAAATACCAATGAGGAAATGTGCAACACATGGAAAGAATATTTTATTAAATTACTAAATTGTGAAGCTCCAAGTAACATTTTCTCACAAGAAGAGGTTCTAACATGCGAACCACAAATTGAAGAACCTACATTTGAAGAAATCCTATATGTAATCACACGACTTAAAAACAATAAGGCAACTGGGAATGATGGAATTGCTGCTGAATTTATAAAGGCAGGTGGCCATGCATTACATCTAAAGCTATACGAACTAATAATAAAAATCTGGAGGACAGAAGAATTACCCCATGACTGGAAAGACTCATTATTGATACCTATCTTTAAGAAAGGAGACAAGTTCCAATGTGGAAATTATAGAGGAATATCAATACTGTCCACAAGCTATAAGATACTATCCGCAGTATTACTAAATAGACTAAAACCATATTCAGAAGACATATTAGGTGACTACCAGGCGGGTTTTAGACTAAACAGATCAACAATAGATCAGATATTTATCTTACGACAAATAGCCGAGAAACATTGGGAATATAAAAGAGATCTCCATAACATTTTTGTGGATTTTAAAAAGGCTTATGATAGTGTCCATAGGAATAGTCTATGGAATGCTATGCAGGAATTTGGAATACCAAGGAAGTTAATCAACATGACCAGACTATGCATGGACGATACTTATAATATAGTAACATATAAAGGCAGGAAATCAGACCCCTTCCAAATAACATCTGGCTTGAAACAGGGTGATGCACTATCGCCGCTACTCTTCAATCTGGCTCTAGAGAAAGTTGTAAGGAAGGTAAAGGAGGAATATGATATTGGAGGAACATCCAAGCTGCTTGGTTATGCAGATGATATAGATATTATTGGGCAAAGTGAACAAAAGACATTGGAAATATTGACTCACTTAAAGGAAAAAGCCCAACAGATGGGGCTGGTTATCAACCAAGATAAGACAGAATATATGGTAATTTCAAGAGACGGAATGGCTAGAAACTCTGGCCACATACAAATAGATAATATGACCATTAAAAGAACGGAAACATACAAATACCTGGGTACTATCTTCAACTGCTCCAACATCATAAGGGAAGAAATACAAACTAGAATCAACTCTGGAAATAAGATATACTATGCACTACAACATCTACTAAAATCAAAGGCGCTATCTCGTAACACCAAAATCACAATATACAAAACACTGATCAGACCAGTTGTGCTGTATGGCTCTGAAACCTGGAGTACAACGAAAGGAGACGAAGCCTTGTTACAAACCTTTGAGAACAAAATTTTAAGACGCATCTTTGGACCCATTAGGGATACACAAAGTGGAGAGTGGAAAAGAAGAAGTAACAAAGACATTTATGATCTGTTTAAGTCTCCGCTAATCACTGGTATCATGAAGGCTAATAGACTACAATGGCTGGGGCATATAGAAAGAATGGAAGATAATAGGGAAACAAAACTCGCTTACACTCAGGAAATACATGACCGTAGACCCCGAGGTAGACCAAGAAGGCGGTGGAGAGATAATACATGTACAGACCTACAAGCACTTGGAATCAACGACTGGCAAGAGAAGGTCCACCAGAGAGACGAATGGAGACGGATTGTATTTGCAGCAAAGAACCTCAATGGCTCGGAACGCTGAAGAAGAAGAAGAAGATTGCAAGTATTTCCACTCATAGGTGAAATATTTTTCCTATACAATTTTTTCTATGTAAGTTATAAACCATATTTTCATTACACGTACAAAAAGTACTTGTTACCTTAAAGGGAACATATCGCCTAATTCATTTTTCTAAGGGCAATAAGACTTACCTTAACTTGATTTATATATTTTAACAAAATACTATTTTGTATGAAAGATGTATGGATGACAGAGTAAATGAATTAAATGAGAGAGCAATATACTGAGCGGACAAATTGTACGCAAAACGTAGTTATTTTAATTTGTCTGCGTCTTTCATGTAAAATGTATTACCTGTCTAATTGTTGATACATGTTTAGTATTGAATACATTACATCTAAGCGCCACTGTTTGGAATGCCCCGACCATGCATTACACACATTGGGGTAATTCATGACAAAGGATATCCCAACTCGTGACGCTTGGAGATAAACCACACAGTGAGCACACACTTTATACAAACTCAAAACTGAACATTAACAATTAAAATACAGTCACTTTATTAGAAACAGCAACATATTATAACAAAGCGCACACAGAGAGGACTAACTGACTCTGTTGGTTGAATATAAATGGAGTTTTATTTCATATTGATGACCACTACAAGAATCTTATTACTATTCCAAACTCAGGGTGACTTCTCTCTTCTAGTCCTAGATGTTTACTGACTGCCCTAACAACAAACTACGTCACGACTTGAGCATCTTTCTCCTCATCCCATCCTGATGCTCAAGCGTGCTGTAGCTTTGCACACCTAACTAATACATTCTGCTACACCTTCCTATGTTTTGAAAAGACTTTTTCCCTTCAAAAAGTCTTTACTCCTAATCCCTCTATACCCTCTCTTTGCTTTCACAACCCCTCTAATCTTCCCCCAAACCAACAATCTATTCGTAACTCTTTCCCCTGCCATATAGTAAACCACTATACATTCTTGTTCGTTCTTGGTTCCTTTACAAAATATATACATCATAAGAACAGCTCGTATAAATCATTATCGTACATTTGACATTATGAAATTCCTCACTCTTTCACAACACAGGATAGACAGAAAACAATGTAGTTAGAAAAAGTAAAGAAGGGGTGCGCACCCAGTTTGTGAAAAGTACAAGAAGTATAATAGTATAATGAATGAATAGTCAACACAATCCCATTTACCTCTCTTTCCCACGAAAAAAACTTTTGTAGAAAGTTTTTTCTAAAATATATCTTATGAAATACATATCCGTTTACTATAAATTAAGTTGTTCTAAGTTTTCTCAACATATATATATTCAACATTTATATTGCCATCCACAACCTTGTCTATATTTCTGATATCTCATCTCCAACCACGAACCAATGTTCATATTCCATGAACATTTTAAATTAATTAACGTTGATTTTTCACAGCTCCTATATCTTGCCTCCTCACATCCCATGATATGCTTCCTTGTCTACCTATATATACCTCAGCTTATATGCTGCCATTCACAGTCTCCCCCCCCCCCCCCTTTCTTCTTTTTTATTTCTATATACCCAACCTTATATCTTCACATAATGCTGACTTTAATGCAGCTCCTACTTTACTTTCTCATAGCCATCCCCGACCTATGTTTCTAATACTTCATATCCATAAGAACCTCTTCATGCCGATTATTACAGCAACTTAATATTCACAAAGAGAATGTGTCTCTCTATTAGCCCTCAGTAGTTTTATTAACTCTTTTCTGAACGAAGGGTCTTAAATAAAGCCTCATGTATTTTCTTTATTCTAGCCAACACCATAATTATTTAAAAATTAAACTTACTTAACTAAATTTGTAACATCTTTACTAACAAGGTAACTTAACACACAAACAACTTAGCTAAATAAAATCAAAACAGGACATCATACCCCCCAAATAGTTTTTTATACATATTTATGTTTCCCCTCATATTAACTAAAGATGTCAACTCATTCAAAGAAAAACACATTTTAAAATAATATAACATGCATTCTATCAAATCAGAAGAAAATATTCTAGTATTACCTAACACTACTGGTCTCTTTTACGGACCAATAGTGTGTACGCAAAAGTCTAAGAACACAATAACCCTATTCTAAAATCAAATAATAACAATCATTTTACAGGACCAAATCAAGCAAAAAAAAAACATTATATATGAGGCATTAAAAGCTCAAATTCAATAAAAACAACTGTCTTCTCGCTAAAGAGAAGGTTTTCCAAAAAAAATATAATTCACTTAGAATTAACTACGTAAAGTGACCCAGCAACCTTGGCCTCCTATACGAACCAATGTAACACATATCTATTCACACCAGTCATTCCATTATTTTTATAACCGAGAAAACACCACAACTCACTGCCAAGTATATATATCTGTTACCTACAGACCAATTCCTAACTTAAAACAATATCTGTTCTCTCAATAAAAGTCATTAACCAACAATGACCGTACTATCTTCCAATAGAACTTGTGGTTCGGCACACCAATTGTTTCCCTTTCATTTGTAGCAACTTCTTAATCACTACCATTAATCACTGTATTTCTAGCACCAAAAAACTTGTCTATTTACTATAGAGTACATCTACCTGCTGTACTATTGACTAAGAAAACTCAAGAAGTTGAAACATATGCTTCACTCGAATTTACATCTATATTAGTTATCTTAATACCTAACTACTCCTCAAAACCATTTATGAAAAGTATCAATAGAAGCCTTTTCCATTTCCACTGTCTCATATACTTCATCAAGTATCTCTTTCCTTTTTAAATCATGAAACTTATTTCTTGCTATCTGCAGTATTTTCTATCCATTTACTTCCTACGTTTCCACTTCTTCAATAACTCCAAGTTTCTTTGAATAAGTGCTATCTCTACACCAATATCTTCTTCTTCGTATAACTTATTAGTTTCTTCCATACTACTATTTGATTCTGACTTTTCATCCATTTCCTCTTCTTCATCTGTATGTCTCTCGCTAGCAGCCGCTAATTTCTTCCGTTCAATATCCCATCTAATTTGTCTATCATTATTTCTTAAGGACCTTTCTAGTAGAGGCATATCTTCACCGCTTGTTGAATAATCTCTGATTCTTCTCTGTCTTTTTACTTCTTTCTCTCTTTGTTTATCCATTCTTCTTTTCGTTGCTTGTCTAGTATTCTTAAATGGAGCACCTATTTCCTCTTCCATAGACTCTATACTATCATAATGATCATCCTCATTTACATTTTCTTCTTCTATCGTTTTCGGCATTGTCTGCTCTTGAGTATCATCGCACACTGGAGTTGTTATTAACTGATCTTGTACTGGATCTTTTCTAAAGCTGGGGTTATTGTAGCTCCTCTGACGACTTGTTCATCTAAGTATCCGGTGTCTGAATAATAATTATTATTATAATTATTATTTTCCTTCTCATCCTCATCTCTTCTTAAGTGTTCGACATGTGCCCTTGCCACATGTCCCGTGATCTGGTTCTTGATACTATACGATACATTTCCTAGCTTTTCCAAAACGTAATAACCTGGGACCCAACGAGCATCAAACTTAGAGTTCCTCCTATGCTTCTTGTAATAAACTCTATCACCCACTTTAAACTCCTGTAATTTTGTATTCACGTGTTTGTACTTTTTCTGCCTTTCTCTAGCTTTAATTATATTATTCTTTAATCTTACATGTGCTTTATGCATTTCTTGTATGATAGTCTCTTGAAAGTCTTCCCCCATATATTTCCGTCTTGGTTTTAACAGATTATCTATAGGTAGTATTGGTTCTCTCCCGTTTATTAAATAGAATGGTGAAAACCCCGTGCTCTCATTTTGATTTGTGCGTATAGCGCTAAGCGCAGGTCCTAGGAATAAATCCCAATCTTTTTCATGTTCATCAACAATCTTTGCTATAATATCGTATAATGTCCTATGTTGTCGTTCGTTCTTAGCATTTGAAGAAGGTCTGTAGTATGAGGTCTTTATATGTTTTATATTTAAATCTTTTAATAACTTTTCGAATTTCTTATTCACAAATTCTTTACCATTATCCGTGAGTACAATCTGTGGACAACTAAATCTTGGTACGAACTCCTGTAAAAAAATATTAATGACAGTATCTGCGCTCTTATCTGGGATTGCATAAACTTCCGGCCAAAGACTATAGACGTCTACCATATGAATTAAATACACGTTCCCTTATAATGTTCTAGGGTGAGGACCCGATATATCTAAACTAATTTTTTGCATTGGAAACTGAGAAATATCTGTATCTTGTAAGGGACACTTAATTGTTTTCATATTCCTTAATCTGCATCTTTCACACGAATCTACATATTTACAAGCAGATTTAAATAAGTTCGGCGAATAATATTTACTCGTAAGTGCTTTCACTAATTTATCACGACCGAGATGACCATTCTCATCATGATATGCTTTTAAAACTTCATCTTCCAAATGTTTTGGAATATATTTCCTTAGCTGTTCGTTCCTTTCACTCATATAATATAACTGTTCATCCTCTTGCAAAGCTAAATAATTCTTCTTATATTTATTCTCCTCCGTTTCTTTTAATTTCTGTTTTATTTGTAAGACTTTTGGATCTAATTCTTGTTCTTCTTTCATATTAAATTGTGCTAAATGTGGGTCTTCTGCTCTAGGTTCAGACTCTTGATCCGATGGTAAACTCTCAAAATTTTCTCTGTTTATTATGGCAGAATCTAATATATTAACTTGCCAGTTTCGGTCGTCTATCTCCGGTTCACCCTCATCTTCTGTGTCTCCTGATGACTGTGGATACGGGATCCTAGACAATAAATCAGCACATGTGTTAATCCTACCTGGTATGTATTCAATTCTTGTATTGTATCCCTGTAGATTCAATGCCCACGTCTGTATTTTCCTGTTCTGCACTGGAGCTTCTAACAGAGATTTTAAAGGCATGTGGTCAGTTCTAATAACAAAATTTGCGTTATGTAAATAGTAGTTAAGTTTCTGTAGAGCATAATGAATAGCATACGCCTCTTTCTCGATAGTCGACCATTTGCGCTGAGACCTGCTAAGTTTATGAGACAAGAAATAGATTGGCCTTTCATTTTTAACCCCTGGTATTCCAGATTCTTTTCCTTCATATGGTTGAACCAAACAGGCTCCTATAGCATTATCGGAAGCATCTGTATATAGTACTAGCTGTTTATTCAAATCTGGATGCGTCAATAGTGGTACCACTGTTAAGCTGTTTTTTAAAAACTCGAACGCTTTTTGACACTCATCATCCCACTTAAATCTAGCGTATTTTCCAGTTAAATTAGTAATAGGTTCTGCTATCTTTGAGAACCCTGGAATGAACCGCCTATAATACCCACAGGTTCCAATAAACGCACGCACTTCTTTTACGTTAGTTGGAGGAGGTAACTCTTTAATAACCTTTATCTTGTCTTGGTCTGGTTTAATTCCGTCTCTATTAATAATATACCCCAAATATT
Organism: Cepaea hortensis; assembly: GCA_963921405.1. NCBI lineage: Eukaryota > Metazoa > Mollusca > Gastropoda > Stylommatophora > Helicidae > Cepaea > Cepaea hortensis. Next base: position 84,709,546 of record OY992893.1, read on the forward strand.
TTGTTTCTGTTTTTAAAAACTCGCATTTACTAAGCTTCAATTTAACATCATGTACTCTTAATCTGTCGAATACTAATCTTACATGTTTTAAGTGATCATCCACATCCCCTGCTGTATAGATTAGAATGTCGTCTATGTATGCCAATGCAAACTTTTGCATACCCTCTAATACCTCATTTATTAACAGCATGTAGTAATGGCATTCGTAAAAATTCGTAAGAACCCATATGAGTACAGAAAGCACTTTTCTTTTGAGCATCTTCCGACATCGGAATACACCAGAATCCTGATCTTGCGTCTAGTGTTGTAAAAAATGTAGAGCCATTAAGCAACCCCAAAATATCATCAATCACCGGCAATGGGTACGCTACATTCTTGGTGATTTTGTTCAACGCCCTGTAGTCACAACAGAATCGATGTGAACCGTCAGGTTTTGTCACAATTACAATCGAAGATGACCATTCTGACTTCGATCTTGTTATTATTCCTGCTTTCAACATATCTTCTATTGCCTTTTCAACAATTTCTCTATTCCTTAAGGGAGTTCTATACGGTTTTAAACTAATTGGTGGATGATTTCCCGTATCTATTTCCATTGTAACTGTTTTTGTCCTTCCCAATTCTAAATCATTAATTGCGAATACATCCTGATTTTCTTTTATAAGTTGTTCTAATACTTCCTTATTTTCTGGTGGAGCCTTTAACTGTGTCAACAATTCTTGTTCCCTTGTCATTTTGTCTAATGAATGTATTTGGGATATATTTCTTCTGAATGGATGGATCAATTCATCCTTCTGCACGTTCCCTTTTCTTCCGCGTCTGCGTCTGTTATTAATTCTTTCAGTAGGAGTTTCTGAATAGTTTGTTCCCGGCATTTTTACCCTATCTGTTACTAATATGTCACAAATGTTATGTTCTAGTTTGGCTATTACACATCTTCTGTATAGTCTAATTTCTCTACCTGTGTTGTTGATAATCATCACTGGAAAGGTTAAGTGTTTATCTAATGATATTATTCCATCCGTGACTTCTAGACCAGGCTCATCAATTACTTCCTTTTGCAATTCAGTGATTCTAACTGTGTGTCCTGCCACATAGTATGGGTTTCTCTTTACCTTTGCTTGTATCAAATTAACCGACTGTGGTTTTAACGTCGTAGACATTTTAACTCTAACTAGTGCTGATATATGCATGTCTTCTTCCATATCTACATATACGTCCTTGAATTTTAATTTGTGTAAATCAAAGAAAAGTCTTCTTCCATTTTTTATTAAAAAATCTCTTCCTACACGCATATTTCTATTTAAATCTTTCACTACATGAAAAAGATGTCTTACGTTGATCCCTCCTAATTTAAAATTGATCATTGTTTGTCCAATTACTTGTAAATTCTGTCCTGTAACAGAGTAAAGATTATTATGACTCTTAAATATTCTACAATTTCTCATTATTTTATATAAAAAACTTTCTTTAATTACACTAACCTGAGCTCCTGAATCAATTAATGTACGAACTCTATATTTTCCTATTTCTATTATACATGAGCTAGGATCTGTTTTATTTTCCGTAAACTGTTTGATTTCATCTAGTTGAAAGTATTCTCTACTCGTTCTACTATACCTGTTATTAACATATTCTTTAAATCTTGGGACCTTGTTATTTTCCCTCCTACTACAGGTCCTATTTAATAGGTAGGGCGCCGGTTTTCCTGCGTTATTGTACCTGTAAAATTTCTGTGTCTATCTTCAACATTCCTATTCAACCTGCTATTGCCATTTCTACTTTGTGTATTCGACTGGACACGCCTGTTACCACAAAAGCGAAACCCGTGTCCGCGTTGACCACAAAACCAACAGACTATATTTGTGCTATTTGTGTTTCCTACTGTCTCACTTGTAGGATATCTCCTTTGTCTACTTCCATCATAAGCATTTCTATTACTACCTTGTAACGTCTGTATACTTCCTCTACTATTCCATCCGAACCTTGTTTGTCATATCTCCATAGGCTTTTCAATCCTGTCTTCTCGACTAGTTCCTATTTCTCGTCCTGTTCTCAATCTAAATCTACGTCTCAAATTTTCTTCCTGTACCGCAATATCTACAGCTTGTGATAACCTCTCGGGGTTTTCTCTCATCAACTTAAACTTCAGTCCATCGGATTTTATGCCATCTACAAAAATCCCGACTAACATCCTCTCCACCTCTTCTCCTCGTACATTCTGTCCTAAGAATGCCTCTTCAGCCAAGTTAATCAACCTATCGCTGAACAATTGTACCGTCTCTCCAGTGTTTTGTTTAGACTGTCTTAACACCGAAAATGCATTTTGTGGGTCCGTTATTTCCGCGTACTTATGGGCCAGGTCGTCTTTGAACTGTTCCCATGTCTCATCTACTCTAGCCTCTAATTTTCTTCTGATATGATCTGAAACCGGTTCTGTTGCTGCTTGATAAGCAAGTTTCATTTTCTCTTCATCTGATGCTGACACCAAATATGCATATTTCTCTATGGAAGTTACCTACTTCTTAAAATCTCTTGCTTGTCCGCTAAACTTAACAATTTCAGTTGCCATTCCTTGTTGTTTCATGACTGTGTTAAGTCTATCTATCACCGTTCCTACCCCCGTCAAAACTTGTGCCAATTAATCTTGTTCTGTCATACTGAAATACTTCTGTATACCCTAATAAAATCAACTTTACATTTGTAACCAGCTAATTTAAAGATATGATCGTATTTACTTTACACAATAAGAATTGTTCAAGCAGTCAATGGTATCTAAAATGATATTTAAGGTTTACTAATTACCATTAGCTCTGCTCCCGATCCAAGACAGACGGATTCCTCTATGTTCTCTGAAAGTTTTCTTGTCAGGTAGAACTCAAACGATAGGAGTCTGTGTTAGTTGAAATGCTCCTCCAACCGATCACGTACTTCAGGGAGTTTCCTCTTCGAACGCTTCAGTAACTTCAGCCCCTGGTCGGGCCCGTACCAGATTTCTGGCTTCTTTTCACCCCGAATAGGGCACATCAAAGCGACGACTTGAAAAACCAGAGTAGCTCAGTAAAGCGATTTAACTTTGGGTCCCCTCTTCAGCAGGTCGGCAGCCCAGTCCGCCCAACCACCTCAGAGGGTTCCCTAACAACATCGCCTGTGTTGAAAGCCTTCTCATTTCTTCTTATTTTTCAAATGAGCGATTGACTTGTTTGACTTATTCAAGGTCACGCTTCAACGGCCTTCAGTTCGCTCCAGGCAATCTTGATGCAGAGTAGATATTATTCTCTCAGTATAACGTCTCCACTGGACTATATTTGCCTTCAAGTATCTTCTTCTTGAGCCTCTTGTTTCGCAGGAGCCCGAGAAAACGTGCTGGTTGTTCCTATTCTTTTGCTCAGTAGGATGGTGACAATCGCACGCACCGCAACCCGTTATGGCAAGCCGGTTTTCATACCTCTCCTGACAACAACCGCCTGTACAGCTAGGATTCTTGATAGCAGGTCCGTACAGCGAGGTTCACTGAAGAATACTTACAGACAACCACCCCTAGCCGGGCTTTTGGCTGCTGTAACTCTCACAGACGACGTAGTGGCCATTTATTAAACTCGTTTTACGTTCAATATGAGTGTAGAACTGTGCCGTAATCCTGTCTTCGGGCAATTGATACGAGCAGCACAAAGATCTTCAAAATTTTGGAGCTACTTCGACGTGTTACTTCGATGTGTCGATGTAGACAGTGTTTTGAGATTCCGCAACAACCCAACTAGGAATCCTGGTTCGTGGGCATAATTTCGTCCTTTATAACAAAGCGCACACAGAGAGGACTAACTGACTCTGTTGGTTGAATATAAATGGAGTTTTATTTCATATTGATGACCACTACAAGAATCTTATTACAATTCCAAACTCAGGGTGACTTTTCTCTTCTAGTCCTAGATGTTTACTGACTGCCCTAACAACAAACTACGTCACGACTTGAGCATCTTTCTCCTCATCCCATCCTGATGCTCAAGCGTGCTGTAGCTTTGCACACCTAACTAATACATTCTGCTACAATATCTGTCAATACACGAACAAGCCAACAGGAACACATAGTCAGATGTGATAAAACAACAGCATAACTACATATTCAGCATTATACAACATACGGAAGTAAAAATGTATTGAAATACACACACAAGACGAGATTTGCAGGTGTACTTAAATAGCCAAGACATTTGTCTTGTTAGAACTCTCTTACACAGAGTTTTAATATCTTGGTATCATATGGATACTTGAGAAGGGCGCGGTTGTAAAAACAACTGGGAAACGTCACGGAACTTCGGTCAGATAAGCATGTTTAAGAACATAGAAGAGAGAAACCTCTTCAGCAATCATCTTAAAGTGGTGTATGGGAGAATACATGAGTTGGTGATGCAGATATGTAAGTTGCCAAGTTACTATCCACCAAACTACAAACACCGACTTTATGTGATCCTGTGACAGAATTAGTACAGAACTAATTACCATATAAGAACCCATCAAAGCAGGGGGGAGGGGGACTCCTGTCACTGCCTCACATTAAGGGCGGTACCAACATAAACGTAAGAGATACTGGCGAAGGGAGAGAACTCCAGCTAAAGGGAAAGAACCGAGTCACTCGAAGGCTCGAATAATCCAGAGCCTTCTCGAAGGAACGGTCAGTGTGTCCACAGCCCCGTGGACACTGATGAGGCCCGCCGATTGCGGGGTCCACGAGAAACTCAGAGAGAGTTGCCACCCGTGTCGGATTGCGACACGTGTGGAAGGACAGACACGGACTGGACATCGAGGAAGCAACAGGGCTTACCTTAAGGGGACTTGATAGTAGACCCAATTGTATTTAGGGGTCCTATACATATGTTTAGATAGCTGCTAGAGTTATTGTGTTAATCATGTTCATTGTAAACTCCTGTGATACGCAACGTGCTGATTGCTGGCTTGTGAAAACTCGCTTCGCCAGCGTACTGTAATATACATGTAAATAAATGATGCTAGATTGTATCTGAACGGAGTTTGTTGCCTGTATGAGCCCGAGTTTCAATCCCCTAGAGATCTAGGACGGTGACAGCACAAAGGATCAGGAAATGATTAAACCACACTATGAACCACCTGAATTATAACCAAGGTTTTAAATCGGAACGGATCGGATCGCTATCAAACAAGTCGCCTGAACAAATCAAGAAGCCTGATACGGGAGAAAATGTCACGTTGAAAGTCCAACAACAAGAAACACGCGGTAACCAAGATGTGCAGCGTGGGAGCCGACAACAAGAAGAAGAACGTGGAGAGCCTACCTGCTAGCTGCATCAAAGAGCCTGATACTACAGCTATTACTGAAGCTACCACGATGGAGAAGTTCGACAGCCCAACACAGTCAAGAGTCAAAACAACAGAGACGAAGGAGGAGAAAGACACCAGAGCCAGGAACACCGACTCAAAAACAATCCGATGGGTTGTCAAGCGGAATCAAGTGGAGCTGACAGATGAAGAAATCCTGAAGCAGCTACGAGAAGAGAATCTTCACATCCGATTCTTGAAGGCGGAGCGACTCCTCACCTACTCCAAGATACCTACAACCTTGGCAGTGGTGACATCGGAGGATGCCGACCACAGTATCAATCAGCAAGAAAATACAACAGCCGGAGAGATTCATCCCAAGAGTCAATCAATGTTCAAGATGCCAGAGGGCCGGCCACAGCAGAGCAACATGTCGCAGTAAGACGGAAATCTGTCGATACGGCGCCGATCACCACGCCTTCAAGGAGTGTCCGCTGGCCAAGCTGGACACGGACTTCCGAGCACCCAACAACAAAAGAAAGTGCGCCAACTGCCTGGGCAAACATGGAGCAAGATACCTGGGCTGTTCGTACCTGCAAAGACACAGAGACGTCTTAAAGATCGCCATCACCACAAAGACACCATACAACGAAACAATGCGGAGGAGCGAGACAGCAACATGCATCTCACAAGCAGAGAAAGAGCACCTGCAAAGCCAGATTGAGGAGTTAAAGAAGCAAGTCAAGCTACTGCAAACATCGGCTCCAACCAGCGACAATGGGAAACTTCTTGCCGAAATAAAGGAGATCCAGCGGGACATCAAACAAGAGGTGGAGAATATGAGACAGATGACAAAGATAAATGAAGAGATTCTGCGAGACATCAAAGCGGTAAGAGAAATGCTAACAACTGAAAGGGAGCCAACCCAAATCAAACCAGCACAAGAAACAGAAAAGCACACAGAGAAACCGCAAGATGTCATCCTAACAAGAGACCGAGCCGGAACTGCAAGACAAAGCCAGCAGCCCAGCCACGACAATATCCCGCCAGACATCCGAAGAAAACCGAGACGAGAACCCTGATGACGACATGGAGAGGCCCGGGTGGCCTACCTTGGAGGAGCTACGAGAGTCGGCAAGGATTGAGAAACTAAGGCACCAGGAATTCAAAAGGTGCTGGATTGAAAGAGAAAAGAAGAAACCCAAGAAACTCAGGAGACAGGTAGAATACCCAGATAGAAGTACTGAATATGAGGATGGACCCGGCTACACGTACTATATAGAAGACGGAGAGATGCTCCCGTGGATGACCGCAGAGGAAAAAATCGAATGGCAACAGAAGCTCAAACTCGAAGAAGAAAAAAGGCACAAGGAGGAAACTGGAAACGTCGAAAAGCTCCTACAGAAAATACACAAAAAAGGAGACAAAAGGACCAAATAAAAAGTCCTTATAAAGACTGCAGCCAGTCAAGCCAGACGAGCCAGGAGCCTACACCAACAAAGAAAACCACAAGAACAGACCAGCACAAAGGATAGCCGCCGACCGACCCCCCAGCTGATGTCACGGACACAAACCAACATAATCAGTCCGAGATAGGACTCACAAGACAAGAATTAGGGTGAATGAACCCACAAAAACCACAGACCTCAACAATAACCACAGCTGAAAAACGCAGATTGAACGAAGCCGGATTTGGAAATTTTGTTTTGAAAATTGTAATTGGAATTGGACCTTTATTTCTTCGGTTTCAGTTTCTTCTTCCTCCTCCTCCTCCTCCTCCTCCTCCTCCTCCTCCTCCTCCTCCTCCTCCTCCTCCTCCTCTTCTTCTTCTTCTTCTTCTTCTTCTTCTTCTTCTTCTTCTTCTGCCCTTTATATCCTAATGGGGCGTAGACCCTCAACCTAGTCATGCTAAACCGTCCTATTTTTTCTTATCACATGCATCTCCCTCTAAGTCCTCCCCATATTCAATCGTCTCTAATTCTCTTCTCCGTGTGTTGCCTTCCCCTATTTTGTTTGCCTTGCGCGTTCCAGACAGTTACTTTAACCACGCTATCTCCCTCTGGTCATTGGGATTGAGACTGACAACGAAATCCACCTAGAACCTTAGATTACCAACGCAGGCCTAATACCAACCAGTCCGGATGTGCTGTGCTAGTTACTCCGCTTGTGTTACTAAGGCCCTTAAGGAAAGCAAACGATAGGCCACCAAACAAAGGCGGTCATCCCAACAAACCCCATTTAACACAGTGACCAGGAACCCCACAGGGCGGCCCTTGTCTTTACACAAATAAAAGAATGGCAACAAAGTAACCTACAATGAATGTAGAAAGAGGTGGCTAAGGAGGTTTGGTCTTGGGGCTAGCTGCTCCGTCCCTAGGAAACTGATTGCACAACCCAACCAAGCATGAACAATTGAGATTAGGCCTATGTTGGTCATGTTTTCTCCACAGGTTTTCTGTATTTCATTGCCACCTATTGCCCAGAGTATCACAGCCTGAGATAAGTAGAAAAAAACAATTATTAATTTTTAACTTTTCATTTTTTCTTCAGTATTCTTATTTTTTTTTAATTTTTATTCTTCTCGTCCCGTTCGTATGCCTTAATGTAGCCACCGAAAGGTCTTCTCTGTGATTATATGTTGTGTTTTGTGTATGTATTTGTTTGCTGATAAAGTCTAATGGCAGTAACGTCCTGTATTTTTCGTAATTCTGTTCTGTAAAGTTTGGAGAGAACAATAATGGAGGGGTATATGCCTGGGAAGAGAGGAAGAAGAACCCCAAAGAGAAGATGGGTGCAGGATGTGGCGGGTGATCTCCCGATGCGTGTATTAGACGTTGGACATCTTTCTTATGATCGAGAGATTTTCCGGAAGGTAGTTATGAGAGCGAGGATCTGCAAAGGACATGCTACTGAGTGTAGAAAAAAGGGACATAAACATTCATATTGTTTTAAGGGAGATTACTAAGATTTGAGAAACAAAAATCATATACTTAGTTGTAATATTAATTACTAACTTAAAATCTCTTCTTAATATTTTAGAATTTGAATAGTAAAATTATAATCTCAGATGTCATATGCTCAATAATAAATCTGTTAGATTTTTTATAGAACAATGTTTCAGTTTTTATTTAATTACATTTTAAAATCTACTTTTGTGTTTAACGTTTAATATAAAAATACTAAATGCATACTTTCAATGTAAGTCTTCGATTTCGTCGTCGATAATTCCCCTCTGTTGGGAAAAACATTTTTTTACTGGCCTTCTAGGGCCACACAAAAATTTAAAGGAGATTAACCACACACCTCCCAAACTTTGATAACATTAAGAATGAAAATAGAAGACTGAATATTCACCATCAATCCATCATTTGCCATGCGATAAGCGTGGGCGGTCATGTTTTGCCATGTCACTCGATCACCAGAGTCGTGGATCAGCTCCGTGTTTCTGTCTCCACCATTCGACGTGGCCAAGCCATCCCGGTATTTATTTCTCGGTCTTCCCCTTGTTCTCTTCCCTTCGATCTTGCCAGTCGTCACCAAGTTCTCCAAGTCATTTCTTCTCATAACGTGACCAAAAATAGGTGACTGTCTACGTCTAATGTCTCCAATCAGTTTACGATCTTCATTTGTTTCTTGTAGGACTTGGTCATAGGTTTTTCTGTGAATGAAACGTGCATTACTTTGAGTTATTATATACTAGCTGACCCCGCCCGGCTTCGCCCAGGCCCTGGCGGGGATCTGTCTGTCTGTCTGTCTGTCTGTCTGCCTGTCTGTCTGTCTGTCTGTCTGTCTGTCTGTCTGTCTGTCTGCTTGTCTGTCTGTCTGTCTGTCTGTCTGTCTGTCTGTCTGTCTGACCCGGCCCAGCTTCGCCCAGCTACTGGTGGGGAGCATCTAATTTAATTCATATAAGTAGTCATATAAGATCCCGTTCCCGACTATCTGTCTGTCTGTCTGTCTGTCTGTCTGTCTGTCTGTCTGTCTGTCTGTCTGTCTGTCTGTCTGTCTGTCTGTCTGTCTGTCTGTCCCGTTATGTCTGTCTGTCTGTCTGTCTGTCTGTCTGACCCGGCCCGGCTTCACCCAGTCCCTGCTGGGGAGCATCTCATTTAATTCATATAAGTAGTCATATAAGCTCCCGTTCCCGACTGTCTGTCTGTCTGTCTGTCTGTCTGTCTGTCTGTCTGTCTGTCTGTCTGTCTGTCTGTCTGTCTGTCTGTGTGTGTGTGTGTGTGTGTGTGTTTTGATTTTAAACCCCCCCCCCCCCCCAAAAAAAAAAAAAAAAAAACGACCGCAGTGTAGTAATGACACTGACTGCCTTTAAAGTTTTAGAATTTTGTTGACAAAAGTTAAGAAAGGTAAGAATGATGTTGCACGACTTTTATAACTTTAAAATGTTTTGGCCCGCTTAACTACCGAAAATAGTAGATATGGCTCTCTACTTGAAAAGCTTGGGAACCACTGATCTACATCCAGTAAAACCAGAATATAGTAAGAAATATGTATAGCAGCATACGTAAAATGTGCATAGAAATATGCATAGAAACATAATTTAAACGTATGCACAACATGATAGTCCTACTCGTTAGTAAGAATGAAATAGTAATACAACTATAGTATAGTTGTTAGTATAGTTATAGGGTTTCTGATCATGATTTTTAAATTGATCATTTACTAATGAGATCGTAGAAAAACTAAGAAGTATAAACGGACTGACCCAAACGGCTTTCGACCCGGCAATGTTAATGGACTACGAGATAGATCAGCGATTCAAAAAATAGGCACAATGAACGTTTGTGGTTTCAATAGTAAAGAAGAAGAGCTTATAGAAACAATGGAGGAGATGAATATTGGACTGATGGGAATAGCGGACACCAGAACAAAGGGGAAAGGATGCAAGGAGCTCCACCGCAGCTACACGTTTGTTTACTCTGGAGTAGAACAGCAAGAAAGGGCAAGACACGGTGTGGGAATAGTCATTGAACCACGGCTTGCAAGAGGAATACTAGACATAAAATATATATATATCAGAAAGAATCATAACAGTGAGAATAAAAGAACAAACAATTACAACATATGTACAAATATACGCACCATGTAATACAAACAATAATGAGCAAGAATGTGAGGACTTCTACGAAGACATACATGACGTGCTAAATAAAATAGATAAGCAGGACAACATCATAGTTATGGGAGACTTTAATGCAAGACTAGGACATAACAGAGTGGGCATAGAAAAACACCTGGGAGCATTTGGAGATCAGCAAAATGAAAGGAATGATAACGGAAGTAGACTGATAGAGCTTTGCAGCCAACACGACCTCTATATAACAAACACATTCTATAAACATAAAGATTCGCAAGTATACACCTGGTATAAATGGAACAATCTAGATACTAAAAGCCAAATTGATTTTATATTAACAAGAAATAACAGAAAGAGAAATATATTAGATGCAAGAGCAGTGCCCAATTTCAGTATAAACACAGATCATAAAGCAGTCGTTGCCACAATAAGAACAATCAGAAGAAGAAAACAAAGAGCAGGAAAATACATTCCATGCGAATCAGTAAACTTAAAAAACCTTAAAGACGAGGCAGTAAGGGAAAACTATGAGAAAGAACTAACTGAACTCTTTGAAAAATTACCTACGGAAAGAAAAACAGTGGAAGAAGAATGGAAGATGTTCAAATCAAGCATTTTAAATACTGCAAAAATAACATGCGGAACCACGAAAAAACGCAAAACACGGATAAAGAAAATAACAAGTTGGTGGAACGCAGAAGTAAAGAAAGCGGTAAAAGAAAAAAAGGAAAAATATAAAAAGTGGTTGAAGAGCAAACAGGAATGTGATTATAGAGAATACAGAATAGCGAGAAGACATGTGAGTAGAATAGTAAAGAGGGAAAAACAAAAAGACTGGGAAGAGTATGGAGAAACCCTAAATAAAAACTACAAGGAGGCAACCAGAAACTTCTACAAAAAATAAGTGCAATGCGAACCAGAGGAGAACCCTTTGACCCAACTGAAATAATTAACAGCGAAAATGGAGAACCAATAAGTGAACAAAAACAGATCCTAATAAGATGGAAGCAGTACTTCGAACAAATTCTCAACATCCCATCAGATGTCACAGGAATTCAAGAGACCTACACAGATGTCACCGAAGAACTAGAACCAGACATACTAAAAGAAGAAATTATAGAAGCCATCAGATTAGCCCCATTGAACAAATCACCAGGACAGGATGAAATACCAAATGAACTAATTAAAGCAGCAAGAGAAGTAGGAACAGCTTGGCTACATAGACTATTCAACCATGTTTGGGTAGAACAACAGACACCACGAGACTGGGGAAACGCCATAATTATCCCAATTAGGAAAAACAAAGGCAGCAAAAGAGATTGCACACAATAAAGAGGCATTTCACTGTTGAATCATACTGGGAAAATATTTTGCAAAATTCTTGAAAAAAGATTACGAACTACTTTAGAACCCCAGCTAAGCGAAACGCAGCTTGGATTTAGGAAAAACAAAGGATGCACAGACGCCATTTTTGCGCTTAGACAACTTATAGAAAAATCAATCGAATTCAATGAAACACTCTACTTAGCCTTTGTCGACCAAGAAAAGGCATTTGATAGGGTAGATAGAAACAAGCTGTGGGAAATCCTTAAACAATATGGAGTGAGTACACATCTAACAAACCTATGTAGAAGTTTATACAACAACAGTGAATGCATAGTGAGAGCAACTGGAGGACACTCAGAACCCTTCACCATAAGATCTGGAGTACGACAAGGTTGTGTCCTGTCCCCTCTCTTGTTCATAACATATATAGACAACATATGTAAAGAAACCAGCCAAGCAGGGACAGCAAGAATACCGCATGACGAGAACACAGAAGAAGAACCATCTGCAAATCTAACCATTAGAGAACTCCTGTTTGCGGACGACCAAGCACTAATAGCAAAATCAGAAGCTGAATTACAAGACCACATGAATAGTCTAAACGAAATGTGTAGGGAACATAACATGAAAATTAGCACAAGCAAAACAGAGGTAATGACTATAACTAAAGAAGAACAAACAGCAACAATTCACCTAAACGAACATCCCTTGAAACAAGTAAAGAGCTTCAAGTACCTAGGAAGTATAATATCATCAAATGGCAGATCAGAAGACGAGATCGAAAATAGGTGCAATAAGGCAAATCAACTCATTGGACAAATGGCACCAATACTAAAGAACAAACATGTATCAATAACTATTAAGAAAGCACTTTACAACACAATCTTCCTACCAACTCTGTGCTACCAATGCCAAACCTGGACAATGACAGAAAAAGACAAAAGAAAAATCACAACAACAGAAATGAGGTTCCTGAGAAGAATACTCAACGTATCAAGAAGAGATAAGATCAGAAATGAAGAAATCAGGACTAAAGTGGGGGTTAAAGCTGCTCTAGATTTTATTAGAAAGCAGCAAGTCAAATGGTTTGGCCATGCAAGTAGGTTACCAGTCAACAGCATACCACAACAAGCAATGCTGTACAGACCAGATGGAAACAGAGGAAGAGGCCGACCACGTAAACGTTGGACGGAGGGAATAACAGAATCCATGGGAATGTCGATATACGAAGCCCATAACCGGGCACTCTCACGAAGTTTATACTTCACCTCGACACCGCAAGGTACAAGAGGAACATGATGAGATGAGACTAATGAGATCACCACGATAGATAGGCCGTGAAAAACCAAATCTAACGGTACCTCAATGATGTGTATATCTCAATTCTAAGTGGAGTTATTCAAATTTGAGTGTCATGACCTTTCACTAAAATTTTCTTTAAAAATCCGCTCACTGAGTTGATTTTGGCGCGGCCTAATCAGTGTTGGGGCCCAAATTGTCAAAAATTAACATTTTTTTAAGAATATCTATTTAGTTTTTAAACAAACATCCTAGCAACCATACTTCGCTGCGATCGGTGTTTCGAGGCCTAACTGCTCATGTCAACTATTTTTTTATATGACGTATGGTGACCTAATTAGCAAGTAAGAGGGTTCCAAATGTTGCTGTATGTAGTCGAGGCGCGGTGTTGGGGTGAGCGCCCAACATTGCTTAAATACCTCAATGGCTCGTGAATACATAACCTATGCAGCAAAAGTCCAACTCCTGGCCTTCACGCGGCGGACCTGTTTAAACTAACAGGAAAAGGGGCGACGGCGAATCTCTGGCGCCGGAAAATAACCAGTATGCTCTAGATGTGTATGCACGTACATGCATGCGCAGACAGGTGTGTGCGCGCGTACACATCTACACTCGAGTGAGACCACAGTCTGCTCTAGCAAAGAAAGGTGCTGAAGTCGGAGGCAACCAGCCAAGAGGCGCACCACAGAAATCAGGATGCCACGCAATCACGCAAAATGGAATATGTCGACTACTGCTAATCGTTATGGTGCTCGCCCTGCTTTGGACCCCCAGGCAGGTGCAGTGCCGGGCCCTATGTCTCGAAAGGGTCCAACCCCAACTACTGGAGGTCCTTCTCAGATGTCCTGTGGAGCCAGGGGACATGAGAATAGGATGACTGGCCTTACCAAACGAAGACTTAAAATAATGCACTGGAATGCGGAGGGAGTCAGCAACAAAAAAATAGAATTAGAAAAAATCTTGGACCAAGAAAAAGTAAGCATATGTTGCCTGCAAGAAACTCACCTCAATGAAAATATAGCCTTCAAAATCAGAGGCTACCAGTGTTACCGATCTGACCGAAAGGACAGGCGAAAAGGTGGGATACTGACCCTTGTAAAAAATAACATCATGGCTTCCCAAATCGAAGTCTACATGGAAGGGGCTGAGTATCAGACACTTAAACTTAGGACAGGTAATACAGACCTACATCTGATCAATTACTACTGTCCAAGTGACCGCCCACAGGCACTGGACACACTACCACTAAAAGAAAAAAATGATTGTGTGTGGTGATTTCAACAGCCACTCGCAGAGTTGGGGCTATGATCACATTGACCAGAGAGGAGAGAGACTGGAAGACTGGCAGGATGAGAATAGATTCATCTTGATTAACAAGCCGTCCGACCCACATACTTTCTACTCGAGATCATGGCACTCTACAACTACACCTGACCTGGCTTTTCATTCACCAGACCTGGAGTGGAACATTACACGAATTGTTGGGAAACAACTTGGTGGCAGTGACCATCGGCCAGTCTTTCTAACCGTAGAAAATGAGCTTCTAAGTGAAAGCAGCACCCTCTCGAGGTGGAACTACAAGAAAGCAGACTGGGCAATGTACAAGCATCGCACCAGCATACTGGTTAGAAACCTGAACACTGAGAAAGACATAAATAAAGTAGTTGAAGAGTTTGGGAAATGCATGCTACAGGCAGCGCGAGAAACAGTACCAAGAGGAGCCCGTAAACAATATAAACCCTACTGGAGTAGTGAACTGGAACAGTTGCATAATGATGTGGAAGTGTGTAGAAAGCAAGCAGAGGCCACACCCAGCCAAGAGCACCACAATAAATTCCAGCACGCAAAAGCAAAATTTCAAAGGGCCAAGCTGCAGGCTAGACGGAAAAGCTGGCAGGAGAAAACAGAGTCTCTGAACTTTGAAAGAGACACAAGGAAATTGTGGAAGTTAATAAAACAGCTTAATGACGAGGGCACAGGGAGAAACTCAAAAATTGCGCTACATAAAGATGGAAAAATCTTAACTAGAAAGCAAGCAGCTGACCATTTTGCGGACTCATTCGCACAAGATAACAATATCAAAATTAGTCCAGAGAAACAACAAGAGATTCGAGAGTGTCATCAACCGATGTCACAGGCATTCCGGGATAACTTCTCTCGCACCACACAAAAAGACTTGTTAGTCGTACGAGAGGAATTGATTACACATTTTATTGCCACTGGCTCTTTGCATCACATCAATGTACAACAAACAGTCGCTAACAAATTACACAAGAATAAGTGCACAGAATTGCCTATCACTAGTCGTTTCCTAACCCTACTGCTAATCTATCTACTCGGCTAACGAAATAAGCATCGACGCTAAGCGATGCGTTCACTACGAAGTATGTGTCCCGTCTCATCATTCCTCCCGTGCTGTTTACACAGTACGCGGGAGGACTTGGGGCGCACTACGGCTTTTGCGTGCGGTATCATTCAGCACGCTAGAGTAGTGGCCTCTCTTGAGTTTCAGTTTAGTTCTCCGTGTCTATCACGTTGTCGTGATTATGCCGTGACCAGAGTGCTTACTCTCTGGTTGACACCTCCGTGTCCCATGAGAGAACTATTTAATAGTTCCCCTTCTTATTTATTCCCTACACCTACCCTGTCCTCATGTAGGGGCGCTGGGTTACCTCTATTCAACTTGAGGTAGACCACTCTTTCAGGGTGGTCTTCATTCCTATATAACTGAGTCTTTGACACACACCCTCCCCTCCTGTGTTGCGTTACAAACTTTGACTCATGGTTGTGACGCAAGAGGTTTATAAAAAATTAGTGTATCTAATTTTTGTCAAAGACTACTGATAACTTGGTTCTGGGTCCCTCAATAGACTTCTACTGACTATTGTCACAGTGTAGTATCACTTTACTTGGCTACTGGTAATCGCCACAAACTTGTCTGGTTGGCGTGAGCCCTCTTCTCAATCGCAATATTATATTAATTAGAGGTTTGTCTGAACCGGACCATTGTCTTATAAGACCTGCCCTCAAATAGTAAATTAACTCACTACCCATACAAAGTTGACTTTTTTAGGGTCAACACATGAATTGCTTCATGTCCCCCATATAATACTAAACAACCCTTGCACAAGCTGTGTGCGACAGGCTTTACCTATCACGCTTCAGCGTGTAAAGTTATCTTCCACTATTAAGTTAGTGTTTCGTTGTCTATTGTGTCCCCTGACCCGGAGTTATATCCCTTTGTTCTAAAAAATGTATGTGCTTTACATGTGTGTTTTCCTGGTTGTTTGCGTGTTTGAATCTACCTAATAATATAATTTAACTTCTAACATGTGTGTCTGTCTATCCATATGTATGTAAGTTAGTTTTCAAGTGCCATAATTCGGTTAAATGTGGCCACAAACAAGTGTATAACACTAATTCGTGACTACGTTTCCGTCCTATGAGACTTAAAATACTTTCTCTAAGGTTTACTCTAAACTACACACAATACATTTGAGACAGCACATTTCAACATTGAAAGCAAACGCTTCACGCAGACAAATAATAAAAAGTCGCGCTGAGCGGCAGAAAAAATCCGCTGGCTGCCTTCACTCTCCATTGTATATTTACCGTTTTCTCTCACTTTCACACTTCTGTCACAGATCGTTTATTCTCACAATTATTTAAAAACCTTGAAGTGACACTGTACAAGTTTGGCTCATTTTGAAAAGAGTTGAGCTTAATGACTGTGCGTAACTTACTGCACGAGTCATGTATTTACAAAATATTTACATGGATGAAATAGGGTTGATAGTTTGTACCCTGATATTATTAAACACTATATTCTATTGAAATACTAATACTAATTCTCTAACTATCTATATTCTATTTTGTTGTACAGAAGTACCCTAATTTAAGGGAAGTAATCTAACTATCTACAAAAATGAAAATGATGTGAAATGAGTTATGTATCTTTATGACATGGGTAATGTGAAATGTAACAAAAATTCTAAATAATGTTTTTAATGTTTAAATTAAAAAATATAATGGATATTTTTAATCTACATGGTATAAATGATGTATGTTCATGTGTATAATCCTTTTATCCTATAAAGTATAACCTAATTTTAGTCCTAAATGATGAGGTTGTTAAAGTGTTCATAAAGATGGAATGAAATAAAATGCAATTAAATGACTACATGGTGTTATTTCTATCTTAAGCTTTTTATACTAATTTTTAATTCGCTGTTATTAAGTTTAAAGTACTATCCTAATCTACTTTTATGCTATGTAAGTGGGTAAATTAATGATTTATGTAAACTACAAAAAAAATCTATTATATTCCCTAAATCTAATCTAACTATAATTTACCACTATCTTAAAACCGTTATATTACATATCACAATAAATATATATATACATGGTATTTATTTACCTCAGGTCAGTGGTTGCCATAACGTATAGAAATTGCTTTCGTTGGCATAGTTTATATATACACACTTATCCTGGGTATGCTAACTACACTACACAGTCATACTTGTGTCTTGTGGGTATTCTTCCACTCGTTGAGTCCGCTGGTGTTGTAGCCAAGTATCTTCGTGTCTGTTATTTTACAATGTTCTGACACTGTTCTTATGTGATTAACACAGGTGATTCACCGGAACACAAATGGAGCATAGTAAGTAACGAGCTGTCTATGTACACACGGTGATTTCCTTGTTCTTGGCGCACAGTTCTTATTCTGCTGTCTACGGACACATGGTAGTTCACTGTTCTTAGCACACAGTCCTGATCCTGATGTCTATGTATTCAATAGTATATTCTACACAGGATATTTTAAGTGTACTAAATTAACATTTCTTACACTACCTATTCATGTGGAATATCAGGTATTTCTACCTCAGATGGTCGACTAAGGGTATCAGCAAGAATGTTGTCCCTACCCTTAATATGCTCTATACTAAAAGTATAATTCTGTAATATTAATGACCATCTGTAGATGCGGTCATTGCGATGTACCCCACTTTGTATGACCGTGATTGGGGAGTTGTCAGTCTGGACTACGAAGTGATTACCCGCCAGAAATCGATGCAACTTCCTCACCGAATAGATGACGCTTAGGGCTTCCAACTGTGATATGGAATATCTGGACTCAGCCGGTGTGATCTTGCGGCTCACGTAGCAAATCGGATGGAAGATGCCATCATAAAACTGGCCTAGTACTGCAGCGATGGAAATCCTGCTGGCATCTATCCTAAGATAATAAACGAGCCTAGGATTAGGCAACCGGAGGATTGGTACATTACTAAATAGGATTTTCAATTTTGACAATGCAGAAATTAATAATGCATCTTTGATATCTAATTTTACTGATGCTTTTAAAACATTTGAAAATACACTTGTAATTTCAGCTAAGTTCGGTATGAACTTGCTATAATAATTTACTAAACCCAAAAGGCTCCTGACCTGCTTCTTTGTTGTTGGCATGGTCAGGTTCATAATTTTGGTAATAATTCTATTGTCAGTTTTCAGTTGTCCTTGTGAAATGACATGACCCAAAAAATCAATTTCTTGTAGGCCCAATTCGACTTTGCTTGGTTTGACAGTGAGACCGAAGAGTCGCAACCTATCGAAGACATGTCTGAGTTTCAGTAAGTGTGTTGTCCAGTCCTCTGTATGGACACAAATATCATCTATATATGTCACCGTATTCGTCACTTCATGTAGTAAATCTCTAGTTAAGCGTACGAAAGTGGCAGGAGCATTACGAAGTCCGAAAGGAAGAAATCGCCACTCGTAAAGACCTAGAGGTGTTGAGAATGCAGTAAGATGGATAGATTGAGTCTGCATAGGGACCTGCCAATATCCCTTAGTAAGGTCTAATTTAGAGAAGATTTTGGAGGTGGACATATCCAGAATAAGATCTTCGCAGGAAGGAATTGGTTCTGCGTCGATCTTAGTGACATTGTTGAGTTTTCTATAGTCCACACAAAGACGAATCGTGGAGTCTTTTTTCTTGACCAGGACGATTGGAAAGGAGTACTCAGATGTAGATTTTTGAATGATTCCACTAGCTTCTAAATTAAGAATTTCCTTATTTAGACTTTCTCTATAGCTAAGTGGGATAGAGTACGGCCTGCATTTGATAGGCTTCGAGTCCGAAAGAAGGATGGAGTGCTCGATCCTGTCCGTCCTACCTGGAATGTCGGAAAATATGTCCTTATATTCAGTCACTAATTCTATTATCTGTCGTCGTTGCTCTTCTGTCAGTTCCGTTTCTAATCGTATACAATCTAATGTAGCGGTCTTGTCTACAATTGGACCAGGTAGTTCCATCCCGTCGTCGTCTACCTGATTCAGTACGGTTGTGGTGCTAAGTGCGTTTTCTGTAAACTCACTAAGTGTATACATCTCGTCGGCTTTGCCAGTCTCTCTAACTAGTGTAGTTGCGTTGTGTACGTCTGTCGTCTCATCCATAGGTGTGGGTGCACTGTGTTCGTCTGTCTCTACTTCTGTCTCTTGTCGTAAAAAGTAGGGTTTCAACATGTTGATATGAAATATCTTTAAGTGTCCGTTTATCGATATTTCATAATCGACATCCGAAATTTTTCGTACCACTTTGAATGGCCCTTGCCATGAGGTCAATAATAGATTCTGTTTGTCTGGCAGTAAAAGCAGTATGTCTTGATCTGGTTCAAGATTAATAGTTCTAGCACCTTTGTTTGGGGCTGTGATGTTTGAGGATATCTGCACTGTTCACTGGAGTTAGTCCCTTTTCCTCCTCCCAGGCGAATATTTCTTCATCTGTGCAGTGCCTTAGCTGGAGTAGACACCCAAGAATTAAATCAGTGCAAGGGTTGTCTAGTATTGCACATGTAAAGGTACCAGAAAGGAACGGGGTGTTTATACGGGCTCTTGCCAGAGGATAGGTTTCTATATTACCAGAAAAAGTACGGCATTTTACAGAGTCACCAGTATAATCATTTGGATTAACAAGTTCCTTTTTAACACCAATAATAGAGCTCCCACTGTCAAGCAAACATCGGCATGGCTTCTCATTGACCATTGCAGAGTGAAACAATAGATTGCCTCTGGAGGCTACAGCTGCATTTGCATTCTCCAAGGAGGATGTTACAATATGTCCACATGTAAGTTTGCCGTCTGCATGAAATTGGTGACATTGCTCACAACTGTCAAAGCTTAATATCGTTTACACAACAAACATCTTCATATTGGTTCAACGGTAATTCATTCTCGACATCACACTCAGTCTCACTACCGCTCTCAGAGGATGTATCAATCAAAATTGCATTGTAGGCCTTCATTCTTTGGCGGCCTAGGCACTTATTGGAATAGTGCCCGTAGCTTGAACAGAAGAAGCATTTGACTGCACGCGTGTATGCAGTTCTTTTGTTTTGTTGTTTCTTAATGACCATCTCAAGATGTGTCGGATAGTTTGGTGATTTATCACACATAGAATAAGTATCATGAAAAAGTTGGCAATAGACACATTTCGACACTTTTTTTTATCTTTCTTGTCGACTCTATGAAATGGTTTTTTATTGCTCTGATAGCTTTTAGGTTGGTCCTTAACAAAAGAGACTATTTCAGAGTCGCTATTTGATGTCTTACAAATATCTCTATTTGAGGAAAAATATGCAGAGCCTTTCTTTTCAAATTGTTCTATGGTCTCGATGTCTGACTGCTGCAGGAATTTAGCGAACGGAGATGGTATTGTGGATATCACTTTATCCATGGCTATTAAATTTTTAAGTTTTTCAAAATCCTTTCCTATTTTTGATGCACTAAGCCATCTATTTAGTACGCTTTGGACATTTGAGACATAATCGATAAAGGTCTCGCTTGGCTTTGGTTTCAAATTGGAAAACTGTACTTGATACCCAGGGGCATCAAGTAAGAAATGTTGCATTATCCTATCGTGGATGTACTGATAGTTAGATCTAAGATCAGTTGGTATTGATTCTATCACTTTAAGGGGCTCCCCACTCAGGTTCTTCATGTAGATCATGGCCCACATATCGATTGGTACTTGGTGGTATTTCAGTTGATATTCGACATTTTCTGTCCAGGCTGATATGGAATCTTCTTTACAAAATGGCTTAATAATGTTTTTGTATTTATTAAATTTATTTTCTTCTTGTTGACTTTTTAGTTTTGTAACGGAGATCTCTAAGTGTGAATCTACATCCATACCTTTCATCTTTAACTGTGTCTCTGATTCCACTTGTATTTGTTTTTCTTTTACTCTTGCCATTTCATCTATCTCTCTTTGCTTTAATTCTCTCTCCTGATCTAATTGTTTTTGTTTAATCTCCTTATCTTGTTCTAATTGTTTTTGCTTAATCTCTTTATCTTGTTCTAATTGCTTTTGTTTTGTTATCTCAGCTAGTTCTACAATCTCCTTTTGATGTTGTCTTTCTCGTGCACGTTCATCTCTCTCAGCATCTTTTGCTTCCCTAAATTTTTGATCAGCATATTGCTCTAAGTCCTTTCCTGTGTATTCTAATTCCTTGCCTGCTTTTATGAAATCAGCCAAAGTTGCCATGTTGTTGGGTAATTAGATAAAGTTGATCGCCACTCAAATATTTACTCACCTATTTATATTAGATATGTTAGGTTTTTAAATCCCTGAGTACAAAAATTATACTCTTAGATTACAACCTGAAAAACAGATCACAAAAAATATGCTAATACATCACATGCTGAAAAAGAGATGCATTATTAATCATATTGCATGCAAAATCATTTGGGTATACTCATCTTAACATTCCAGATCAATCATGTACACTCGTTTGGCACCTCAAGTCCAATCGTCTGGCAATACCACATACAGCTTGCGTTATGCTTATGACCAGCTGTTGTTCTCCCTGGTTATCAAGAGCATCAACAATTAACCACTTGTACACGATATATAATTTTAGACAATTTTGTACAATTACATGCCCCAGGACAATACAATGTGGTTTAATTAATAATAAATGTCACTGTCCTGTCTTCGTTCTAACGTCTTCTGCCTTCCCTAACTCTAGCTGTCTAATTTATGAAAGTGTTGTGCAGACTGCGTCTTATTTGCAAAGCAAAAGTAGTGCCATCGCGACGGTAAGAAATAGAAAAAGTATATAAATAATTAAATAAATGCTTTGAAATAAATATAAAGGTAATAATAATGTTCAAATAAATAAATATATTCAATAAATAACTAATATAAACAAATAATATTTGATATAAGCCAACGATTCAGGCGAGCAGCCGCTTTGCGATTTGTAAACAATCAGTCGCTGATTGCAAATGGCGTAACGTAGCTGTTTGTCAATCGCGATACGTCACCGGCGCAGCGCTATTTTTAGATTGGAAAAATCGATATTGTTGTCGGCTCATTTTTGTGTATCGCTCCGCCGTGAATCATATTTGACAAATACTAGTAAATAAATAAGTAATTGTAGAAATAATTGATACAAAACTATAATAATAATACTTACAAATCAGAAGAAAACATGTTCATAAGCACAAAACAATTCAATAAGCATAAATAAACATAACTTGGTCACGATGGGCACAGCTCGCACTTTGTTCTGTCTGCACACGCCATTATCACTAACATAAATTAAACCCTGTGATTATCTAGCCGTAATTCTATTTTAGAGCCGTGGGTGAGTGTTTTAGCTTGAACAATTGTCCAAGCTACACTTCTGACACCACTTTATCCTAGCCTGTCATCAACCGATGTCACAGGCATTCCGGGATAACTTCTCTCGCACCACACAAAAAGACTTGTTAGTCGAACGAGAGGAATTGATTACACATTTTATTGCCACTGGCTCTTTGCATCACATCAATGTACAACAAACAGTCGCTAACAAATCACACAAGAATAAATGCACAGAATTGCCTATCACTAGTCGTTTCCTAACCCTACTGCTAATCTATCTACTCGGCTAACGAAATAAGCATCGACGCTAAGCGATGCGTTCACTACGAAGTATGTGTCCCGTCTCATCATTCCTCCCGTGCTGTTTACACAGTACGCGGGAGGACTTGGGGCGCACTACGGCTTTTGCGTGCGGTATCATTCAGCACGCTAGAGTAGTGGCCTCTCTTGAGTTTCAGTTTAGTTCTCCGTGTCTATCACGTTGTCGTGATTATGCCGTGACCAGAGTGCTTACTCTCTGGTTGACACCTCCGTGTCCCATGAGAGAACTATTTAATAGTTCCCCTTCTTATTTATTCCCTACACCTACCCTGCCCTCATGTAGGGGCACTGGGTTAACTCTATTCTACTTGAGGTAGACCACTCTTTCAGGGTGGTCTTCATTCCTATATAACTGAGTCTTTGACATAGAGAAACGACAACATACAGTACAGAAGGAAATAGTACATGAGGTTCTGGAGGCACCCATCACAATCAGCGAACTGGAGCTAGCCATATCAAAACTGAAAATGAGAAAGTCACCAGGAGCTAATGGTATCTCCAATGAAATGATCAGGAACCTAGGAACAGAGGCCAAAACAAAGCTGTTGCAGATCTTCAATAACAGCTGGACCTTAGGCAGTGTTCCACAAGCCTGGAGAGAAGCAATCATGATACCCCTCCTAAAATCAGGGAAAGATGGTTCCATTGCCTCTAGCTACAGACCAATTAGCCTCACCAGCTGTCTCTGCAAAACACTGGAGCGCATCATCAATCACAGACTGCAGTGGTACATTGAAAGTAAAAACATCCTTGTGCCACAGCAGGCTGGCTTTAGGCAGTGCTACTCTACGGAAGATCAGACAACCTACCTCTCTCAAGAAATTGAGGATGCATTCCAAGAGAAGAAGCTGGTGCTTGCGGCATGGATAGATCTGAAGAAAGCCTTTGACAAAGTCTGGAAAGAAGGTCTGATGAAGAAACTGAGAAACTGCAAAGTCAATGGAAGAATGTACAAATGGGTGAAAGCATACTTGCACAACAGAAGAGCCCGAGTACAGATAGACGGACTCAAGAGCAAGAAAGTACTACTGCGTCACGGTGTCCCCCAGGGCGGAGTCTTGTCCCCCACACTTTTTCTAATCTTCATCAATGATCTTGTTGCTCACCTACCGCATGGAATTAAAGCGGCAATGTACGCCGATGACCTGGTTCTATGGAGCACAAATGAATATGCATCAGTGGCCACCAGATTGCTACAAAGAGCTGTAGATACATTTGCTGCATGGGCAAATAGATGGTGTGTCAGCATAAACACTGACAAGTGCAGCACCACCCTATTTACCCTTTCTCCAAAACAAAAGGCAGGGATCATCCAGATAAATGGAACACCCCTAAGAGATGATAAAGAACCAACATACCTTGGAGTAACATTTGATGGCAGGCTGACATGGAGAAAGCACATCAACAAATCAGTAGCTAAAGCCAGAAGGAAAATAGCCATTCTGAGAAAGCTAAGTGGAACCACATGGGGAGCCAGTACGAAAATACTTAGCAAAGTTTACCAACAGAGCATACGACCACACCTGGAATATGGGTCAACTGCGTGGTGTTCAGCATAAAAAACCACACTACAAGAGCTGGACAAGGTGCAAAATCAAGCACTTAGAGTCACCACAGGAGGGATGAGATCAACCCCTATAGTGGAAATGGAGAAGATGGGAAGGACACAGGCACTGAGTGAGCGCAGAGATACGAAAACGCTAATACAAGCAGAAAAGTTCCTCAGCTTGCCAGGCCACCCTATGAAGAACAGATTTGAAAACCTAGCTATGGGGCGGTTGAAAAGAAGTAGTTTTATCCACCAGGCCAAACGACTCTGCAGAGAAACCACTGATCTGCCCACAGTTGGTATCCCCCTAACAACTATTCCAGAGCGAACTCCATGGAAAGATGAGCATAGACTATCGTTAAAAATCCAGACAAAAGTGAGAGGAATATTTGACAAGGAAGAACAGAACAGTGTGCTGCGCAGAACAGCCACTCTCAGCTTCCTTGATGAAGAATACCCACAGGACCTCTGGATCCGAGTCTACACAGATGGGTCAGCACAAAATGCTGTTCGAAATGGAGGAGCGGGAGTGTACATAGAATACCCAAATAATACTAGGGACACAGCCAGAGTACCGACAGGAAAGTACTGCCATAACTATGATGCCGAAATTGAGGCAATCAAGATAGCAACAGAGAAATTACTAAATAACAGCAATGGTACACAACCTGTGGTGCTACTGACAGATGCAAAATCAGTACTCGAGGCGCTCCTCTCTGGGAAATTGCCAGTACTAAGGACACTACTTTCTGAACTTGGCAGTCAGCATAAAGTCACCATACAGTGGATACCATCCCACTGTGGAGTACCCGGAAACGACAGAGGTGATCAATTGGCTAAGGAAGGAGCCAAAGAAGAACAGCCTGATGTGCCCGTTACATACCACCAAAAGAAAAGAATGATCAAATCAGTCAGAAAGCCACCAAAACCTGCTCAAGATGACTACCACGTTATGGACAGACCAGAACAAGTCATTATTCTGCGCCTCAGAACAGGACACAATAGATTTCGCAACCACATGTATACAAAATTCAAGATTGGTGAAACAGCCATGTGCACATGTGGATTGGCGTCGCAGACAGCAGAGCACATACTCCAAGACTGCCCAAAATATAACATATCTAGGCAAACCTTCTGGCCTAGAGAGACAACAGTGGAAGATAAACTCTATGGACCACTGTGTGAACTGAAAAAGACAGTTCAATTCATGCAAGAGACGACATTGCAGATATAGACATATTTCAAGCGAACGAAAGAAGAAGAAGAAGCAAGTAAAAATGGCCGCTAATTAAATATTAATTCATTAATTACTCCGTGCATTCTTAATTTTAGCTTTAAATAATTTTGAGATGTATATGGTTTTATGCGGAATGGTGTTACGGATCTAATGGGCATTTTGCTGTTTTGATAGTATGTGTTTTGGCCTAATTAGCAATTTAAAACGGCCGCTAATTAATTACTAATTCATAAATTAGGCGGCGTCTTCTAAATTTTAGCTTGACAAAATTTTGAGATGTATATGGTTTTATGTGGAATGCTGTTTTGATAGTATGTGTTTACAGAGAAATGAGAATGTAATAGCTCTCATTGCAAGAACATACGTTGTACAACGAAATGAATGTCCGACAAGGTATAGACTCGTGGCTTAGCTGAATAGTAACTCGTACATATTTCCATAAGAAATTCTTTACAGAAGAAAATAAGACATCGATAAATGACTTATACATTTACATGGTTCATACCCGATTTTTCGACTGGACACTTCTAATGCTAATGCCAAAAAGCCTCATCTATTTATACTCATTCTTAATTACCATTATCTATTGGGTTAACTTTGATTCTTCTTCTTCTTGTTCTTCTTTCTTTCTTTCTTCTGCGTTCATCCGGAGAGAGTTTTTTTTTGGTTTTCGGACGTGATTACGTTGTGCCTGTTTACAGCAGAGCTGCGTTCTTGCGCCGTGAGGCCGATACATTCGACTTCTGCGGGCATTTGTTGACCAGGTTAACCTTTGATTCTTATCTCTACGTTTAGTTCAATTCACATATTTGTGTGGTTGTAAGTTCGTTCCCTTGGGCCAGGAGCATCTTCATTCACACCCGCCTCGGGTGAATGACTCAATTCACGCTGGTCCATTTCACACTTCATTCAGTCTGCACGGTCGGCCATAAATATGATCCTGACACTTCGCAGATATCTGGTATTTATTATTCAGCCCAATACTTCACACCTTCTCCGGTGCAGACTGAATTATCTCCCAGCCTATGCGTCATAAATTATTCCTGAGCGACTGGCCAACAGACCTGTGACCGTGGGCCGTCTTCTTGCGTAATCACGCACCATAGCTTGATAGACGCTGAGAAGCGCGAGTTAATCTTTATTCCTCTAATTTGTCCATCTTGATTATAGACCGAGAGTGTAGGTCAGCATGGCCAAATGGATAGTAGCGCGTGTTCTTAAACATCCGATGTGCTGATACCAAGATAAAGGGTTAAACCCATACACCGGACAGTTGGACTAAAATGTTGACCTATCGTCCTTGACTTGGTGACGTTAATTACAAGTACCTCTGAAGTCGGAGTGGGTTCGCCTGATGGCAAGGGACACTGTTAATAGGTAAAAGCTAATCGAAACACAAAATTCAGTCCAGCTACTATTAGAAATAGTGTTATGGACTACGCTTGAGTTCGAAGCGAGCGAGCGGGAAAAAAAAACGAGAGTTAATTTGGGATGGTATCGTGGCGTCATGTGACACCCAGTCATCGTGACTAATGAGCGCACAATAATAATATTAATATTAATAACTGAGATTAGATGCTTTTGGGCTGCGGGAGTAATTGTGAGAGATATAATTAGAAATGAGGAATTAGAAGAAGACTAGGTCTGAAACCAGTCAGATTTTTTTTTAAAATTAAAGAACGACAAATTAAATGGTTTGGAAATCGAAAAAGAAAAAAATGGCCCTGCTACCATTTACGATAAATAAAAAGTCACACTGGATATTTTTAATAAAGTTCTTAAAAGTCGAGAGGATTGACTTCATTACCCTAGTTTTATCCCATACGGCTCGGCCTCTTTCCTCAGGCTAGCCTGCCAAAAGCGTTGCACAAAGCAGGAACTCTGTAGCTCCAGAGATGACCCCCAGGAGTCTCCGAGGAAAATGTACTTGTGAACTGAAAGGTGTAGCTCGGATTCGACCCTACAACCTTCGGAGAGCGAGGCAGACGACTTGACCTCTTCGCCACGGAGCTCTCAAACTGAAGAACCATAATGGATACAGAGCAAGGGGAAGACTATGTAAAGTTGGAATCAAGGTGTCAAAAACAGCCTTAGAGAAATGAATACGAACTTACAAAGAGCATTAGAAAGAACGCATAAAAGATCTTTACCCCCCCCCCCCCCTCTCATTCTTCACAGATGCAAATGGGGGAAGCAAAGAAGTCAAAGCAATTTAATAACATTTATGTTTTCCGTCTCGGTTTCTTTTTCCCTCCGCCACTTCTTTGTCTTCTGTTACTTCTTCTTCGGCCCTTTATCTCCTAATTGAGCTTATGCCCTCAATCAAGTCATCTTAAACCGTCCTATCTTTTCCTATCACCTGCATCTTCCTCCAAGTCTTCCCCATTTTCATTCATCTCTAATTATCATATCCGCGTGTTTTAAGCCTTCTCTTATTTTGTTTGCCTTGCGCGTTCCAGACAGTTACTTTAACCACGCTATCTCCCTTTAGTCATTGGGATTGAGACTGATGGCGAAATCCACCTAGAACCTTAGAATGAGATTTCCAACGCAGGCCTAATACCAACCAGTCCGGATGTGCTGTACTAGTTACTCCGCTTGTGTTAACAAGGCCCTTAAGGAAAGCAAACGTTAGGCCACCAAACAAAGGCGGTCATCCCAACAAACCCCAGTTAACACAGTGACCAGGAACCCCACAGGGCGGCCCTTGTCCTTACACAAATAAAAGAATGGCAACAAAGTAACCTACAATGAATGTAGAAAGAGGTGGCTAAGGAGGTTTGGTCTTGGGGCTAGCTGCTCCGTCCCTAGGAAACTGATTGCACAACCCAACCAAGCATGAACAATTGAGATTAGGCCTATGTTGGTCATGTTTTCTCCACAGGTTTTCGTATTTCATTGCCACCTATTGCCCAGAGTATCACAGCCTGAGATAAGTAGAAAAAAACAATTTTATTTTTTTTAACTTTTCATTTTTACTTCTTCTTCTTCTTCTTCTTCCAAATTTAACGTACATCTTCTTCTTCTTCAGCATTCCGAGCCATTGAGGTTCTTTGCTGCAAATACAATCCGTCTCCATTCGTCTCTCTGGTTGACCTTCTCTTGCCAGTCGTTGATTCCAAGTGCTTGTAGGTCTGTACATGTATTATCTCTCCACCGCCTTCTTGGTCTACCTCGGGGTCTACGGTCATTTATTTCCTGAGTGTAAGCATTCTTCAGCATTCTTATTTTTTTTTTATTGTTATTCTTCTCATCCTGTTCGTATGCCTTAATGTTGCCACAGAAAGGTCTTCTCTGTGATTATATGTTGTGTTTTGTGTATGTATTTGTTTGCTGATAAAGTCTAATGGCAGTAACGTCCTGTATTTTTCGTAATTCTGTTCTGTAAAGTTTGGAGAGAACAATAATGGAGGGGTATATGCCTGGGAAGAGAGGAAGAAGAACCCCAAAGAGAAGATGGGTGCAGGATGTGGCGGGTGATCTCCCGATGGGTGTATTAGACGTTGGACATCTTGCTTATGATCGAGAGGTTTTCCGGAAGGTTGTTATGGGAGCGAGGTTCTGCAAAGGACATGCTACTGAGTGAAGAATGAAGGGACATAAACATCCACAATTGTTTTAAGGGAGATTACTAAGATTTGATAAACAAACATCATATACTTAGTTGTAATATTAAGTCCTAACTTAAAATCTCTTCTTAATATTTTAGAATTTGAATAGTAAAATTATAACCTCAGACATCATATGCTCAATAATAAATCTGTTAGATTCTTTATAGAACAATGTTTCAGTATTTATTTAATTACTTTTTAAAATCTACTTTTGAGTTCAACTTTTAATATTAAAATTGTAAATTCATACTTTCAATGTAGTTTAATGTTTTGATGTTTATAATTCCCCTATGTGGGGAAAAACATTTTTTTACTGGCCTTCTAGGGCCACACAAAAATGTAAAGGAAATTAACCACACACATCCCAAACTTTGATAACATTAAGACTGAAAATAGAAGACTGAATATTCACCATCCATCCATCATGTGCCATGCCGATAAGCGTGGGCGGTCATGTTTTGCCATCTCACTCGATCACCAGAGTCGTGGATCTCATTTCTTCTCATAACTTGACCGAAAATAGGTGACTGTCTACGTCTAATGTCTCCAATCAGTTTACGATCTTCATTTGTTTCTTGTAGGACTTGGTCATAGGTATTTCTGTGAATGAAACTTTGAGTTATTATATATATATTTTTACATTGCCCAGAGGGAAGAGTTATTTTTCCATTCTAGTTACTCCTTACAGCTGCGACCGATTTGGCAGTAGATCGCATTGCGCTAGGTTTTAACGAACTGGTATGGGAGCCAGTTGTCAGAAAGCAATTTGCAAATAACTGAACGTAAAAGCTTGCCAAGACATCAACAACAGCAATAAAAATGCTGGTGTTAACAGCGATGTCCTATAAATAGGATCATCATCATCATCAAGTGCCGTGCCGGCTGGCATAGGCGTTCATGGCTCTCCACAGATCTCTGTCTTTGGTGTTCTGGATCAACTCTGCTGATGATATTCCTCCATGCCACCGTCTCAATCCGTCCAGCATCATTTCTCTTGGTCTGCCTCTGTCTCTCTTCCCCTCGATCTTTCCAGTTGTCACGATGTTCTCCAATGCTTCTCTTCTCATCACTTGACCAAAGAAAGCTGTTTGTCTCTTTCTTATTGTTGTATATAGTGTTCTAGTTTCATTAGCCTCTTTCAGGCAATCTTTATTAGTTACTCTGGCAGTCCAAGGAATTCGCAACATTCGTCTTAAAAACCACATCTCTGTTGCTTCTACGTTCTTCCTAATTTGTTCATTTACATTCCAAGATTCGCTGCCATACAGCAAAACTGGTTCTATGTAGCATTTTAGCACTCTTTTTCTTACATTCATTGATAGTGAACTTATTTCATAAGATACTCTTCGTTTTCTGAAATGCGGCTTTTGCTTGCCCTATTCTGCTCTTAATCTCTGTTGTACATCTTCCATCCGTTGTTATAAGTGCCTCTAGGTATTTAAAATTATCCACTTGGTTGAGAATTTTCCCTTCTATTTCTATGTCACATTTTGGTGTCCCCATTTTCTTTGATATCACCATTGTTACTGTTTTCTTGATATTCAAGGAGAGTCCTTTCTGTGCACTCTCTGATACTACAATGTCCAATAATTGTTGTAGGTCTGATGCATTATCCGCCACCAACACTGTGTCATCTGCATAGCGTATATTGTTTATATTATATCCTCCGATTAGTATTCCTGGCTTCTCTTTGATCTCTCTCATTATTACTTCGCTATATAGGGAGAAGAGATCGGGTGACAAGACACACCCCTGTCGCACTCCTAGCTTTATCTGTTCATAACTACCCTCTTTATTTCCCATTTTAATTGCTGCTACTTGGTTCCAGTATCAATCAATCAATCATGTGCCATGCCGGAAAGCGTGGGCGGTCATGATTCGCCATTTCACTCGATCACCAGAGTCGTGGATCAGCTCAGTGTTCCTGTCTCGTCCATGCCATGTGGCCAAGCCATCCAGGTATTTTCCTCTCGGTCTTCCTCTTGGTCTTAGAAGGCCCACCTATTCTAAAAGAAGAAGTCTTGGTTCCAGTATATATTCTTTATTATTCTTAAATCCTTCCCATCAATGTTGATATCTTCCAACATTTTAATCAGCTCATCATGCTTTACTTTATCAAATGCCTTAGTATAATCTATGAAGCATAAATATATGTCCCTCTTTTTCTCTATTGACCTTTCTCTTAGTGTTCGTAATATATATATTGCATTGTTTGTACCCTTTCCTTCCATAAAACCGTACTGTTCTTCACTAATTTCCATTTTTATTTTCTTTCTTGTTCTTCTCATTATAATTCTGAGTAGAAGCGTAGTGACATGATTTATGAGGTTAATTGTACGAAAATCTTCACATTCAATTGCTCCTGGTCTCTTTGGTATTGCTATAAATACAGATTTTACCATATCGCTCGGTAAATATCCACTGTTGTAAATATCATTTAGCATTTTTGTTAATATATCTACCCCAAATTCTCCCAATACTTCTAATTCTTCTACTGTGATTTCATCTGGCCCAGCTGTTTTTCCTTTCTTCATATGTTTCATAGCGTCAGCGACTTCTTCTTTTAGAATAGGTGGGCCTTCTAATTTACTTTCTTCTGTTAATTCTTCCCTTTCTCCATTATATAATTCTCTTATATACTCATTCCACCTCTTCATTATAGCACCTTCCTCCAATAATATCTTTCCTGTTTTTGATTTCAAACACCCTGTATTTATTCTTATTTTTCTTCCTGTGAGCTCACTGATTTGTCTGTGCATACTTTTTTGATCTTTAATGGAATTTAATTCAATTTGTTTGCATTGCTCGTTTAACCAACTTTCTTTTGCCTTCACACATTTATCTCTTATTTCTTTATTTATCTTAGCATACTCTTATTTGCCATTTTTATTCTGTTTCCTTTTGTCCATCAGCATTAAGATTTCTTCATTCATCCATTTTTTCTTAGCTTTTTGGCTTCTCTCCGGTAATATTTCTTTGCTAGTTTGATTAATGGAGTCCCTTAACATTTCCCATTGATCATTTATACTCTGTATTTTAGCTATTGCATTGCACATATTTTTCACAGTCACTCTGTATTGTTCTTGAATTTCTTTATCTACTTTCAGAACCTCTTTATGAAGTCTCAGGTTCTTAACCATTTTTTCCCCCTCTCTTTAATCTTACTTTTATTTGTCCACATAGTGGTACATGATCACTATTACCGTCAGCACCAGGCATTGTCTTTACATTAATTAATGCATTTCTAAATCTTTTATTAATAAGTATGTAGTCAATTTGGTTGCGTATTTTCATATCAGGGCTTTTCCATGTGTATAGTCGTCTTTTATGGTGTTTAAACCATGTGTTTCCAATTATCATTTCATTAATATTTGCCCATTCTATTAGTTTCTCTCCTCGTTCATTTCTTGTACCTAAACGGTAATTTCCCACTATATCCTCTATTTTTCCCTTTCCTACTTTTGCATTAAAATCTCCCAGTATTATTTTTTATTTCTTGTGATCCAATTTGAGCTATTGCCATTTCTATTTCATCGTAAAAGTGTTGTATTTCTTCTTCACTGCTGCTTGTTGTTGGTGCATATACTTGTATAATATTCATATTTATTGGTTTGCCTTTGATTTTGACCATTATAACTCTATCAGAAATACACCAGTATCCATTCATAGATTTGGCTGTTTTTTCATCAAATATTATTCCTACACCTTTTTCATGTGTGTCCCTTCCAGAATAAATTATTGTGTGTTTGTCGGTTATAATTTTGCCAGATCCCTTCCATCTCATCTCACTTATGCCTAGTATATTCATTTTCATGTTTTTCATTTCTCTTAAAACATTGTTTAACTTTCCTAGCTCATTTAATGTCCTAACATTCCATGTTCCTACTCTAAATTTATTTAGTTTAGTTATAGTATTAGTTTTGCCACCAGTAGCTGGATGATGTGAGGGTCTGTTCAAGGCACTAAAGAAGATTGGCTGCCCACCAACTCTTCTGTCCATTGTGGAATCGTTCCACACAGGCATGAAGGGTATAATCAAGTTTGATGGTGCAACTTCTGAAGAATTTGAAATCAAGAGTGGAGTTAAGCAAGGTTGTGTACTAGCTCCCACCCTCTTTGGAATATACTTTTCACTTCTACTGAAATATGCATTTCGTGATCAGGATGGTGGTATATACATTCACTCACGCTCAGATGGCGGCCTCTACAATGCTCAGAGATTGAAGGCCAAGACCAAAATTAGGAGGGTACTGATCAGAGAGTTGCTTTTTGCAGATGATGCTGCAGTTACGACCCACTCTGAGGAAGAATTGCAATGTCTACTATCTGCATTCTCCAATGCTTGTTCTGAATTTGGTTTAACAATTAGCAAAAAGAAGACACAGATTATGTCTCAAGGTACCATCAATCTTTATTGATGACGCCGAACTAGAGATAGTAGACCATTTTACATATCTAGGATCAGTGGTAAATAGCAAATTATCCCTAGATCAGGAAATCAACATCCGGATTGGTAAGGCAGCAACAACAATGAACAGGTTAAGAAAAAGAGTCTGGGAGAACAGGAAGCTTACTGCCAAAACAAAAGTCCTTGTCTATCAAGCCTGTGTCCTTAGTACTCTTCTCTATGGCAGTGAAACCTGGACAACTTACTCACACCAAGAGAACAATTTAAACAGCTTTCATATGCGGTGTCTGCGAAGAATTCTTGGTATTAAGTGGCAAGACAAAATCACAAATACTGAAGTATTGGAAAGATCAGGTTGTGTGACAGTTTATTCCATGCTCAGTCTTCGTAGACTTAGATGGATAGGACATCTTAGGAGGATGGATGATGGTAGAATACCAAAGGATATCTTTTTTGGTGAATTACAGATGGGTAAGAGATCTCAGGGTCGGCCTCTACTACGATACAAAGATGTGTGTAAGCGGGACATGATTGATACAGGCATTGATAATGCACATTGGGAGCAAGTCGCCGCTGAACGTGTTGCATGGAGGTTAAATATCAGAAATGGAATAAAGTCAAAGGAGAAAATTATTGCAGAAAAGTCACACACCAAGCGTTTGAGACGTAAGATGGTGCATGATGGTGGAAATGACCACGTGTTCACATGCACCCACTGTGAACGGACATTTGCAGCGCAAATTGGCCTTATCAGTCACACTCGCTACCGCCATAGTTAAAAGTTATTATGCCTTTTTAAAGCACAAACTATCGTCTGTCAAGACGGCAAGGTGCCAATGTGAGCTGGATGATGGTCTGGTGTCACCTGTAGCTCATGACTGTCCCTACCGGACGAGGATGTCCTAAGACAGCCATTAACGTCATTCACTATATCTGAAATGTGTGTCGCCATGAAATCTTGGGAAGATAATGTGGTGGTTTCCCCTTGACTTCCACATTCACATGGTGGTCTTTTAACTCTGCCTTTGACAGCCATTTCCGACTGTCAGGACAAGTGAGTGCCCTGCTCTGCTCAGCTGCAGAGTTGTCCACTTATTCCGGTGGATACTCAGTCCCCAGAGCTGTGTTAGCCACACCGTAGTGTGTTTCCATCATCTACCACGGGGAGGTGCAGTTGGGATTTTCCCTTCCTAAAGTTATGGTCTATGACCATAACTCTCCAGTACTTAAAGTTATTATTTTAACGCTGACACACATTTCATAGATAGACAGACAGATAGATAGATAGATAGCTAGAGATAGATAGATAGATGGATAGATAGACAGACACAGACAGATAGATTAGACAGATAGATAGATACCCGCCAGGTGCTGGTCGAAGCAGGACAGGGTCATCTAGTTTATTATATTCAAGTGAATGTAGCCTGCAACAGAAAGAATTAACAGTAACAGATTCAATGCCAAACAAAAGTACGTTTAGACCAAGCAACAATTGATGGCGGAAAATGGGAAGTTATCATATGACTTGAAAGTTGTTAATATGGTAGCAGACATGTTGTATTATATATCAAATTAAAGGGGGTTGTATAGGGAAAGCTACTGTACTAATATGATATTTTAACTTTTGTTTGGTTTACAAGTCCATGGCAGTTACGGGATGTTTGAAGAAGACTAATTATCATCCCATGTCACTTCTGTCTACGTCTAATTTCTCTAATCAATTTATGATTTTCATTTGTTTTTCTGTCTGTCCATGGAATTCTTTGCATTCTCCTCAGAAACCACATTTCTACAGCCGTCAGATGTTTTTCAGCTTGACTGCTCATTGTCCAAGTTTCACATCAATACAAAAGTACAGGCTCTATGTCACTTAATCAGTTAAGGCATATATATGCCACATGCATTAACCCATGGAGTCGCAGTAGCGCAGTGCAGTGGCTAGAATACTTGCCATTAAATCTGGTGGTCACATGTTCAAATCTCCCTTCAAGGAGGGTTGGTTATCATTGCTTATATAGATGTGTCAGCTGCATTTGAGGGGTGGTCATATGTTCAAATCTCCCTTCAAGGAGGGTTGGTTATCATTGCTTATATAGATGTGTCAGCTGCATTTGAGGGGTGGTCATATGTTCAAATCTCCCTTCAAGGAGGGTTGGTTATAATTGCTTATATAGATGTGTCAGCTGCATTTGAGGGGTGGTCATATGTTCAAATCTCCCTTCAAGGAGGGTTGGTTATCATTGCTTATATAGATGTGTAAGCTGCATTTGAGGGGTGGTCACATGTTCAAATCTCCCTTCAAGGAGGGTTGGTTATCATTGCTTATGTAGATGTGTAAGCTGCATTTGAGGGGGTGGTCACATGTTCAAATCTCCCTTCAAGGAGGGTTGGTTATCATTGCTTATATAGATGTGTAAGCTGCATTTGAGGAATATGAAAGACACTACAGTTCTGTAGTTACAATCACAAGTCGGTGATAAAAATTCCGCTGCAGCGCAAGCATGACAGGGGGATTCTGATCGTCAGAAGTGGTTCCTCCTTCCCAGAATGTTTCAGCCCTAAATCATCTTGACACTCTCTGCGGGCCCGCCCAGGTCACAACTCTTGGTGTCTTTTCCCTGCGGCACGTTTGAGACATTCGGTCTTTTGCGCTGTCCTTGTATGATCACATATTCTTAAACAACGTAAGGTTTTTTTCTTAATATACTTTCTATACATAATTGATTTATGCAGGCTTGATTTAACTTCTGTAAACCAGGATTCCAACTTTCAGTCTATCCACACAAACAGCTAGCAACTTAATGCCTCCACAATCACATGATGATGAACTTCACAATCATGATCATGCTGAACTCCACAATCATGATGATGATGGTGAACTACACAATCCTGGTGAGATTATGATGAACTACACAATCATGGATTGACACGAATGACATGAACACAGATAAAACAACATAAAATACACCAGAAATGAAAAAAAAAACATAAATGAACACACAAGAAGCAATCAAACTCATGTTCACAATTTTATTATCATAAGAACTTATGGCACAAACAGAAACAACATTAAATAAATAAAATGGCTTCTCAAGTCAAATTTTGATTGTAAATAATAAAACAACAAATCAAAAAACGGCCGTTCATAGTTCTGAAATAATCTTACTAACCTCAAAATATTACCAAGTTTCTGAAGAATTTAACATCTTTGAGAAACTACAATCATATCGATGACTAACAAAAAATATTCTCCAAGCGATGTTTCATTAGAAACACAATACACGGCAGCATTCTAAATGTATAACATTACAAACTATTTTATTCTGTAAACCACAGAGAAATATGTTAGTTTCAAAAAGGAGTAAAACTCATACAAAATTGTCAACAAAAGGTCAAATAAATGATATTAACTTACTACCAATCCTTGGGGCGGCTGGCCGAGTGGCTAGAATGCAGGGCTCTCCTTTTGGAGACTCAGGTTCGAATCCTCGGTACGGTGTGGAGCTTTTTCTGTCTGGGGCAAAAAGAAAACTCTAACCTGCACAGTTTGCGGCGACTGCTCTAGTCATGGCGGCCTTATTTCCTCAGTCTCAAATAGAAAGAGACTGAATAGAGAGAGAGAAATGGAGAGCGCTGCAACCTAGTCACAGTGAAGGTGGTACTTAGGTACTGGTCGGGAAGAAAGTCTACATCAACCTCACTCTGACAGATGCAAGATCCCAAATTCTACAATAAACACTCTACATACAGCTCTCCAAACTCCACTGTAAACATTTCAACTACAGCTTACATTGTTCCAGACTCCACAATAAACACGTCTGTATCATGATGTCACATGCTTAACACTCTTGACATCCTTAACAACAATATTCACAGGTTACAAGACAATGGTATGGTTATTGTAATTTCCAGTAAACTTTTAAGGTTTTCATTTGAAGCTCCCTCATATTTTCCTAATGCCACAAAACCCTACAAAGCTCTAAGTACCCTCTCACATATACTCAAAACTTGCTGACCTAAGCATGTACATTATTATTGAAACAAAAAATGAAAACGTAACATTTATAGAGGTAGATAGTAAAGATAGTGCTAATATTTAACAAAACTTGCATGAACATACTGTAACAAATACTAGCAAGAAGTCACACAATTAGTTCAAATGTCCATACAAGGCATCACACACAACAATAATATGAACAAAAGAGGCAGCTGCTCAAAATGCTGCAGAAATTACTTCTCAATGAAATGCTGTCTATAAATATTTCAGTGTCAAATACAACCAGAGTGGGAGTCTCCGTAGCGAAGAGGTTACACTGCCTGCCTTGCACTCCGAAGGTTGTTGGTTTGATTCCCGCCTATGCAGTTCGGTTCATGGGTGAAATGTTCTCGGAGACTCCTGAGGGTCATCGTTGGATTTACGGAGTTTGTGCTTTGTGCAACGCTTTCGGCAGGCCCCCCTGCAGAAAGAGACCAATCCATATGGGACAAAACACGCTGTAATGAAGTCAATCCGTTTGCTTTTTACAACCCTGTTTTATACAACCAAAGTGACAAATTGTGGGTTTATTTCTATGAAGGTCCCCTGAAAGTATCAGAGTGTGAGAAATACCACCAAGGTCTTATAACTCGACCAACAGAGTTGCTACATGACACCTTAAATGTCATGCTCAGCACGGTGGAATATTCCGCTATTATCCTGGTAAAGTTAGCCGCATATACTTAGAGGGCATCAACCCCAGCATTGTTTGGCTGTTTGTATTTCTTTGCAAGTTTCTGTTCAGTAGTTTGCCATCGCTTTCTGAATGACTGGCACTCACACCATTGCATGAAACCCATCGCAAGACGGTCTGCTTCCAAATAGTCCGCAGCTGTTACAAACGCGGTATGAGTGGTTGGGAACTGCAAACATAACCTCGTGGCCACTGTTATCACTTCTCATAGCCATACAATTCTATCTGCTACTATTCTCTCGTCACATCAAAATGCACAGACACAGCACACTCAACATACTTTATTTTGTTAGCAATAGAAAAACACTCAGTGTAGAGCAACCTCAAAAAACACAGAACCCCCTCTGGTGTGTCTCCACTTTGAAGAGGTAGAGAGACTTACATTTTTCATTGACCCCCATGACCCATGCCGACAGTAGCTCAGCACTGGTAGGGCCTCCCGAGATGGACAAGTCAAAGGATAGGAACCATAAACTGCTGCCTTGTAGATAGACTGG
Source organism: Cepaea hortensis (assembly GCA_963921405.1). Classification (NCBI taxonomy): domain Eukaryota; kingdom Metazoa; phylum Mollusca; class Gastropoda; order Stylommatophora; family Helicidae; genus Cepaea; species Cepaea hortensis. The sequence goes on from OY992893.1 coordinate 84,748,551, forward strand.
GGATAGTCAGAGGCTAGGGAAAGCAAATGTGAAAACAATGTTTGTCGAAGGTAGATGTATTGAGTTACAGACTTGGAGAAGCAGTGTAACACAAATTAACTAAATGATGTCACAACTACGGAAAATAGAGGATACTGTAGCAACAAGCCTTCATCAGTGAACAAAAACAGGAAAACAACATACAAACCACAGATATGATAATGATACTACAGTGACTACATTAAAGGATAATAAGCAAAATGGAAAAAAAAGGGTGTGCTACATATCTCAGAGGCTCTGAATATGAAATGTCACTTTGTTAGGTAAGTTGGTGTGTTTTTGCTATATGAGCACATCTGCAGAATCAACAACTTATTTTGTAAGGTGGTTGTTTGTGAGTCCTCCGCAAGACTGAATCTTAATTTTGAAGTATTAGTGACAAAGTCCCATGAGTCTTGAAAGGCCTAGCATCCATCAGAGCCAGATTGGCGTAGAGACCTTCCTCTCAACCCAGCATCCATCAGAGCCAGATTGGTGTAGAGACCATCCTCTCAACCCAGCATCCATCAGAGCCAGGTTGGTATAGAGACCATCCTCTCAACCCAGCATCCATCAGAGCCAGGTTGGTGTAGAGACCATCCTCTCAACCCAGCATCCATCAGAGCCAGGTTGGTATAGAGACCATCCTCTCAACCCAGCATCCATCAGAGCCAGGTTGGTGTAGAGACCATCCTCTCAACCCAGCATCCATCAGAGCCAGGTTGGTGTAGAGACCTTCCTCTCAACTCAGCATCCATCAGAGCCAGGTTGGTATAGAGACCATCCTCTCAACCCAGCATCCATCAGAGCCAGGTTGGTATAGAGACCATCCTCTCAACCCAGCATCCATCAGAGCCAGGTTGGTGTAGAGACCATCCTCTCAACCCAGCATCCATCAGAGCCAGATAGGTGTAGAGACCTTCCTCTCAACCCAGCATCCATCAGAGCCAGGTTGGTGTAGAGACCTTCCTCTCAACCCAGCATCCATCAGAGCCAGGTTGGTATAGAGACCTTCCTCTCAACCCAGCATCCATCAGAGCCAGGTTGGTATAGAGACCTTCCTCTCAACCCAGCACCACAGTATCAGCTCTGTGGGGGATGTGTTGTAGAGCTGTTCTCCCCCCCCCCCCCCCTTTCCATGTGACATTAGCGGCGTGCACAAAACCTGTACTGGAACATCACATCTGTAGGAAAGCATATCACAATGCAACCAGGTCGTTTCAGCACATAAAGATTGACTGAGATGAAGTCTGCATTGGCCACATTTCCTTCTCAGTTTTGAGCTATTTTATTTCATGATAAAAGATAGTAGTGGGTTTGTTTTTTCTCGCATGGTGGCTTTGAACTCAAGCGTAGTCCATACACGTGCTACTACTAGTGCACTGGACTGATTTTCGCACATAGATTAGGGTGTTCTATTACCAGTGTCCTTTGCCATCAGGTGAACCCACTCAGACTTCTGAGGTGCTTGTAATTAACGTCCCCAAATCAAGAACGAGAAGTCAAAAATACAGTCAAACTGACCCGTATAGTGATTGAACCAGCTACCTCGGCATCAGCACACCAGAAATTTAAGAGCGAGCGCTCTTATTCATTTATGGTTTTGCTACTTGAGTGTATCTGCAGTTCTCTCCAAATACCTCATTTATTAAAGTTATCTAAATAGTAAAATCCTGCAACCTTATATCTTTCTATAAGACCAGGGGGAAAATAGAAATCAGACGACATACTAGACATAGAGAAGAAATGAAAGCCACAGGCACACTATATTCAACCGACAGCATTTACATAAGCTGCAACTACAAAATGGCAGATAGGAATCAAAATTTTAGAAAACCAAATGAAATCCAATAACTTGTATTACAATGAGTCCTGTCATATTGCAACACGAAGAAGTTGACAGATTAACAACAGAAGTTGGAAGACTACCTCAGCCTGATTTAGACATCCAGTGTCTATAGAGCACTCTCACGATGTTTATACTTCACATCGACACCGCAAGGTACAAGAGGAACATGATAACATGAGATGAGATGAATGTCTATAGAACAAAGAGCAGATGAAGCCAAGATGTTTATAAGAGGTCATCACAGAACTACATCGGAAACAGAGATTCCAGGTTACCAGAAAAATTATGCATATTACCAACTTTATCGAAGTGAACAAGTAGCAATCTTCAAACAGGCTGAAATACCACTTGTTCAATAAACTAAGGATAGGAGATACTGAAGAATGCAACTGTGGAATTGGTTAAATGTCAGCTATACATGTCCTTTAATTTTCCAACATATGCAGAACAAAAACAATTATTTTGGCCTACACCCGTTCCATCTCAGGACAAAACACCTGTTCCATCTCAGGACAAAACACCCGCTCCATCTCAGGACAAACTGTACAGAGATGTAAAGAAGGCCAAGTTGACTGGCGATTTCTTCAAATACGTTCAGACTGACATCTGAATATGGATGACAACGACGAAGATGAAGAAGACGAAGAAGAAAGAAAGAAAGATAGAAAGAAAAACTCAAATGTGAAATGCCACATATATACATCAGTTGAAACTCTAAACTACCCCACATTTTTTCACCAAAATAACACCATTTTCTTGAAATCTGTGGGCTTTCCCCTTCCTTCAAATTTGAACACTTACAGATGGCTAAAACCTTTGCCACTATCTTTTTTTCTAGTTCATATCACTGCAACAATCAGATATGTTTTACTTTTAATTACTTGAAGAAAACAAATACATCTGTAAAAACAAAACAAAATAATATGAACAAAATAAACAAAAAACAAAGTATTAACAGCACTACTTAGTGTATCACCAAAAGAAATCACTGTTACAAAATGAAATATCAATTGCATATTCCCAATAATGTAACATTTATACAAGCTATTTACACATGACCTGGTTATACTACATAATAACCAGTTATCTAGACCTCACAATAACCAATAATACAGACATTCTAATATCTTGTGATTTAGACATCTTAACATCCTGTGATTTAGACTTCACAATAATCAATGATTTAGATATTCTAGCATTCTGTGAATTTGACATCACAATAACTAATGATTTAGACATTTTAGCATCCTGTGATTTAGACTTCACAGTAACAACTGATTTAGACATTCTAACATCCTGTGATTTAGACTACACAATAACCAACAATTTAGATATCCTAACATCCTGTGACTTCGACATCACAATAACTAATGTTTTAGACATTCTAACATCCTGTGATTTAGACTTCACAATAACCAGAAATGCAGACCTCCTAACATCCTGTGATTTAGACCTAACACCATGTGACCGAGATGTCACAATAACTAGTCATTTATACCTCCTAACATCCTATGATTTGGACCTCACAGTAGTCATTGAGATAAAATAATGTTTAACTTTAATATGAAAACACTTTTACAGCCAGTGAGTTTAATTGCATGACATCCAGCAGTTCAGATCTAATACAAAATAATGAACGCAAACATTTAAAAAGGGCACAAATACGTTTTAATTTATCAGGGGAAATTACTAGCTACTTCTAATTTATCCTTAAGTCATCTGGTGACCCCCCCCCCCCCCCCCCCTCTCTCTCTCTCTCTCTCTCTCTCTCTCTCACACACATTCAGTACTGCCAGGTCTCAGACAGGATTTTCTGGATCCATGACCACATTAGGCATTCATGATTTACCCACCAGCCTAAGAATGTTCTGTAACTACTTTTGGCTCTGAATTGATTTAACACCTACTTTCAAGTGGGGAAACCTAAACAAAAAACAAAAAAAACTCCATAATATTACAAGGACAAAAGCTGACCAAAATAATGCCTGATGCTATTATTCTTTAAAATCCAAAATAAATTAGAAAAACTGAAAACATAGTCACACCAACCTTGATAGAAGCTAGGTAAAGTCGTGGCAATGTATTATTATTATACTATATTAAGTAACACAGTTTTTGTTCTATGATTTACTTCTTGTAAATTAAAAAAACACAAGGTTTATGTTCTTCATTAACATGAAATAATATTTATCTTCTTTACTTAAAATAACCATACGCTTTGTCATTTTAAACAAACATAACATTTTTTATTCTTCACTTGCTATAAATAAATATAAAGTTAATGTTCTTTATGTTAAATAATATACAGTTTATGTTATGTTAAATAACAAAGTTTATGTTCTTTATGTTAAATACATAGTTTATGTTATGTTAAATACATAGTTTATGTTATGTTAAATAACAAAGTTACTGTTCTTTATGTTAAATAACATACAGTTTATGTTCTATATGTTAAATAACATAAGCTTATGTTCATATTAAATAACATACAGTTTATGTTATGTTAAATAACAAAGTTAATGTTCTTTCTCTTAAATAACATACAGTTTATGTTATGTCAAATAAAGTTAATGTTCTTTATGTTAAATAACATACAGTGTACGTCATGTTAAATGTTAATGTTCCTTATGTTAAATAACATACAGTTTATGTTCTATATATTAAATAACATACACTTTATGTTCCTTATGTTAAATAACATACAATTTATGTTCTATATGTTAAATAACATATAGTTTATGTTCATGTTAAATAACATACAGTCTATGTCATGTTAAATAAGAATGTTAATGTTCTTTATGTTAAATAACATAGTTTATGTTCTTTATATTAAATATTATACAGTTAATGCTATGTTAAACAATAAAAATAATGTTCTTTGTGTTAAATAACAAAATTTACATTTCTTCTTACCATTGTCCCCATTATACCATTCAACATCAGATTTATATTATGTACTCAAATTCAAATAGATATCTTCTTCTTCTGCGTTTTTTTTTCTGGATGTGATTGCGTTGTGCCCGTTTACAGCAGAGCTGCGTTCTTGCGCCGTTAGGCCGACACATCCGACTTCTGTGGGCATTTGTTGACTGGGTTAACCTTCCCGGGGGTTTCTTACAAATAGATATAAGGTGTATGTTCTCATCCGCATTAAATAAATAATAGTTATCTTCTTTACTTACAATAACCATGCAGTTTATAACTCAATTGAAAACAAATGTAACATTTGCATTCTTCACTTATTTTAAATAAATATATATTTTATGTTTTTAATGTTAAAATAACAAAGTTTATACTCATGATAAATAACAAAGTTTATGTTCTTTATGATATACAAACCTAAACGTATGTGATTTTCTTCTTTCCACTGTCCCTCTCATGCCTTTAAATATCAGGTTTATGCTATTTACTTATTTGAAATAAATATGTTTACATTCTTTACTTCCAATAAACAAAGTGTATGCTAATCTTTAAACTCCAAATGAATACAAGATTTATATTCCCCATTTCTCCAAACACATGTAATGTTATGTTCAGAGGCTAAAATGATGAAACTCGGCTGACTACAAGGAGAACTTTTGTGACGAGCCTAGTAGTGAATGTAATGAAGGTCGAGTCAGGTCCTGCCACAGACCATCTATCTGATGCGGGTGAAGAGATTCAACACAGACTTTGACTCCTGAAATCACAAGCAAGTACAGTACAGTGTTTCTACAGCAAGCAATATCACTAAATGTTTCTCAACAAGCAATATCAATCAATGTTTCTACAACAAGTAACATCAATCAGTGTTTCTACAGCAAACAATATCAATCAATGTTTCTACAAATAGCAATATCAATCAATGTTTCTACAACAAGCAATATCAATCAATGTTTTTACAAAAAAACAATATCAACCAATCAGATGCTGTCTCCACGATGAAGGTTGGCTGCTGTGGATCTCCAACACTGTCTCTTGCCGTGACTGTACATTCTGTCAGACTGCTGTTCATCCATCTCTTGATGTTATCTTACCACTAGTATTGTTGTCTACATCTTGCTGGCTTCTCTTCAACACCCCCCCCCCCCCCCCCAAAAAAAAAAAAAACCACAAGGTTTTTATAAGCGTGTTATGTCTCTTTGACCGTAGACCCCGAGGTAGACCAAGAAGGCGGTGGAGAGATAATACATGTACAGACCTACAAGCACTTGGAATCAACGACTGGCAAGAGAAGGTCCACCAGAGAGACGAATGGAGACAGATTGTATTTGCAGCAAAGAACCTCAATGGCTCGGAACGCTGAAGAAGAAGAAGAAGTAGTTATGTCTCTTAACATGGCCAAAATGTTTCACTGCCTCTGTTTTATTTTTTTCATCAACTCTCCTTTCATTCCTAGTTTATCTAGAACCCCTGTAATTTTGTTTCCATGAAGTACAACATATTCTTCTGTATATACAATCTTCAGGGCCTCTATTAAAATGTCTAATTGCTTGTTCATTGTCCAAGAAACAATATACTCTTTTATCATCATCATCATCATGTGCCATGCCGGTAAGCCTGGGCAGTCATGTTTTGCCATCTCAGTCGACCACCAGACGTGGATCAGCTCAGTGTTCTTGTGTCGACCATACATTGTGGCCAAGCCATCCAGGTATTTATTTCTCTGCCCTCCCCTAGTTCTCTTTCCCTCGATCTTGCCAGTTGTCACCAAGTTCTCCAATAATTTATTTCTTCTCATAACGTGACAAAAAAATTGTGACTGTCTACGTCTAATTTCTCTAATCAGTTTACGGTTTTCATTTGTTTCTTGTAGGACTTGGTCATTGGTTTTTCTGTCTGTCCATGGTATTCTTTGCATTTTCCTCATAAACCACATTTCCACAGCCATCAGATGTTTTTCAGCTTGTCTGCTCAATGTCCATGCTTCACACTCTCAGTAAATCATAATATAATTATATACATTTATGTCATGTCATACCCTTTATAATACTAAGGTTCTGAAGGGAAGCAGAATATGGAGTCCTATAACCAACCATGCATGCTGTCAGAGGCAACACAGGAGGGTTGGCAGAGAATGGAATCCTATAACCAACCATGCATGCTGTCAGAGGCAACACAGAAGGGTTGGCGTGAGACTGGCTACCCCTGCGGTAGAAGACTTCAGATGTAGAATCCAGTCATCAACATGTCTAGAAAGTGCTGGGCTTGAGTTGTTTAAGGACCTCTACTCCATTGGGAGATGAAAGCCAGCAGCAGCATGTCATCTTGATTCAGTTTTTACATGGTCTTTTAATGTGTTACTCCACTATTTTTGACTGTCTATAAACTTACTGTTTGGAAATAAATGTGGTGGTTTCCCCTTAACTTCCGCACAGAAAATTACATGCTGCAAAATTTCTACTCTAAGATTTCCAGCTGTCAAAGGAACTTCATTGCGCCCAGCATACATATAAGTCCTTTTCTGGCCAGTATCCGAGAAGGTTTCACATTCAACACACTACCCTTGGTCCAGGTGGAGAGGTGGGGATTATAATTTCATTGGACTTGTGTCAAAATTTACCAAAGTGGGTTCAGATCTGGCTTGTTTCAGATCGTGGGTGTGCTACACGAGCTAATTAACTTCGTAATGACCTTTCCTGCCTGTACAACTTCCTGAAGTCTAAACATTTGCTGATGATGTATTAAACGAAGAGAAATTTCTTACTTTGGTGGACCTAGTTTTGCTGAAGACATTCCAAAACCGTAGAGTCTCATCTCCTGCCCCAGTCACTATCGCTTCCCCATCTGGTGACATTGCCTGGGCATGGGAAATATTAAACAAATGTTAATTATGTTGGTAGTAAGAAAACAACAGTATAATTAAACCTTCCGAGTCAACACAAAATGTAACTAGGAAACTCAACCAAATGAAAAACACACACAGATACAGGCAAATGTTTTGACCGATGTCTTTCTTTATCAATGAAAAAGGAACACAGATAGATACAGGCAAACGTTTTGACCAATGTCTGTATCAATGAACAAGAAAAACACAGATGCAGGCAAACGTTTTGACCAATGTCTTCATCAATGAACAAGAAAAACAAAACAAAAATACAAGAATATTTAGCTGCACAACTGAATTGTATTCTGATGAACACAAAAACTAGGAAACACTCACACAAGCCGCACAGTACCAGAAACTATGAACATACAAGCCTCACACAGTACCAACTTCTACAAACACACAAGCGACACACAATACCAACTTCTACAAACACACAAGCCACACACAGTACCAACTTCTACAAACACACAAGCCACACACAGTATCAACGTCTACAAACACACAAGCCACACACAATACCAACTTCTACAAACACACATGCCACACAAAATACCAACTTCTACAAACACCCAAGCCACACACAATACCAACTTCTACAAACACACAAGCCACACACAATACCAACTTCTACAAACACACAAGCCACACACAGTACCAACTTCTACAAACACACAAGCCACACACAATACCAACTTCTACAAACACACAAGCCACACACAGCACCAACTTCTACAAACACACAAGTCACACACAATACCAACTTCTACAAACACACAAGCCACACACAATACCAAATTCTACAAACACACAAGCCACACACAATACCAACTTCTACAAACACACAAGCCACACACAATACCAACTTCTACAAAAACACAAGCCATACACAATAACAACTACAAACATAAAAGCCACACACAGTACCAGCAACTACAAACACTCAAGCCACACACAGTACCAACTTCTACAAACACACAAGCCACACACAATACCAAATTCTACAAACACACAAGCCACACACAATACCAACTTCTACAAACACACAAGCCACACACAATATCAACTTCTACAAAAACACAAGCCATACACAATAACAACTACAAACATAAAAGCCACACACAGTACCAGCAACTACAAACACTCAAGCCACACACAGTACCAACTTCTACAAACACACAAGCCACACACAGTACCAACAACTACAAACATACAAGCCACACACACAGTACCAACAACTACAAACATACAAGCCACACACACAGTACCAACAACTACAAGCACACAAGCCACACACACAGTACCAACAACTACAAACATACAAGCCACACACACAGTACCAACAACTACAAACATACAAGCCACACACACAGTACCAACAACTACAAACATACAAGCCACACACACCGTACCAACAACTACAAACATACAAGCCACACACACAGTACCAACAACTACAAGCACACAAGCCACACACACAGTACCAACAACTACAAACATAAAAGCCACACATATTACCAACAACTACAAACATACAAGCCACACACACAGTACCAACAACAAGCACACAAGCCACACACACAGTACCAACAACTACAAACATACAAGCCACACACACAGTACCAACAACTACAAACATAGCCACACACACAGTACCAACAACTACAAGCACACAAGCCACACACAGTACCAACAACTACAAGCATACAAGCCACACACACACAGTACCAACAACTACAAGCACACAAACCACACACACAGTACCAACAACTACAAACATACAAGCCACACACACAGTACCAACAACTACAAGCACACAAGCCACACACACAGTACCAACAACTACAAGCACACAAGCCACACACACAGTACCAACAACTACAAACATACAAGCCACACGCACAGTACCAACAACTACAAGCACACAAGCCACACACACAGTACCAACAACTACAAACATACAAGCCACACACACAGTACCAACAACTACAAGCACACAAGCCACACACACAGTACCAACAACTACAAACATACAAGCCACACACACAGTACCAACAACTACAAGCACACAAGCCACACACACAGTACCAACAACTACAAACATACAAGCCACACACACAGTACCAACAACTACAAGCACACAAGCCACACACACAGTACCAACAACTACAAACATAAAAGCCACACATATTACCAACAACTACAAACATACAAGCCACACACAGTACCAACAACTACAAGCGCACAAGCCACACACACAGTACCAACAACTACAAACATAAAAGCCACACACACAGTACCAACAACTACAAACATATAAGCCACACATATTACCAACAACTACAAACATACAAGCCACACACAGTACCAACAACTTACACAGAAATCCAAACCACACAGTAATAGACACTATAAATAAACATGACTCTAAAGTCGCTTAAAAGTCGAAATAAACATGACTCATGAAGCACTAACTTCTACAGTGATTAAACACTGAAATTTCATCATCATCATGTGTCATCCCGAAAGGCATGCACAGTTGTGTTTTACTATCACACACAACCTCCCAGAGTCCTGGATCAGCTCATTGTTTTCCTCCCGATTATGCTATGTAGTCAAACTATCCAGGTATTTATCTCTCTGCCTTCTTTCCCAAAGCCGCAGAAACATTGTGGCTAGACACTCACCTGCTAACCTGGTGGGCATGGATTCAATCCACAGCTGGGTGGATTCGGATTTTAAAATACTAACCTGAGCTAAGAGATCAAGCAAGCCTAAACTGGGTACCAGGAATAGCTGAAGAAGTGAAAGCGGCCACCACAATACTGACCATATTGCTTACCAAATGCTGACTGATCTATAGAAAATATAAGTCTACCACTGTAGGCCTGCGGCCAGCACAATTCTGACCACATTGCTTACAGAAAGCTGATTGATCTATAGAAAATATAAGTCTGGCATTGTAGGCCTGTGGCCAGCACAATTCTGACCACACTGCTTACCGAATGCTGACTGATCTACAAAAAATATAAGTCTAGTGTTGTAGGCCTGATGCACCTTGAGTGTAAAAAAGTCCTTTACTTTTTAAAACTTATTTTCCCATCATAAATTTTTCCAGGTGTCACTAGGTTTTCTAAGTTTACGCAAAACTATAAATATTCATAAAAAATGGAAATGGTAGAAACAAAAAGGAACTTACCAGGTAAAGCACCCTAAAAGAATGTCCAGTCAGCTTGGCGATCTGTACAAGTGACGGGTACTTCCATACCAAAATCTGGTTCTGTGAGTACCCATGTGTGCTCACCTGGAAGAACATACAAAGTACCATATATGAATTTACTGCTGTCTATATTATACCTGTAGTGTCTGGTCAAGTGACTAGAATGCCAGGCTTCCATTCATGAGACTCAGGTTTGATTCCTGGGTAAGGTGATGGATTTTGTTTCTGTTGGGTGAAAAAAAAATAAAACCCTAACCTGCACAGTTCGCGGCGACTTGCACTTGCCAGGCGGCCTAATGGTAGTTTAAAAACAAAAACAAAATGCCACAGCGCAGTCTTGTCACACATTAGTTTAGGTCAGATTCCCAGGAGAAGGGGAGGAGTGTGTGTGTGTTGGGGCAGAGGGGGGGGGGGGGGGGGAGAGAGAGAGAGAGAGAGAGAGAGAGAGAGAGAGAGAGAGAGAGAGAGAGAGAGAGAGAGAGAGAGAGAGAGAGAGAGAGAGAGAGAGAGAGAGAGCATTGCAGGAAGAATGCGACTTATGAAATAGTACAGCATGTGTAGTAAAATTAGTAACAAGTCTCAATTCACTTATTTTCATCAACATTATCTTTGTCATTCCAAAGACTGATAACGATTTTTTTTTCTTTCCTATTCTCAATAATTCTCATCAGCTCTGATAACTGATGTTATGTCTTAGAACTTTTACCCTCTAGTAGTTTCAACCAATTATGTGGAGATTGCAGAAATGAGGTTTCATAGAAGACCGACCAATGAGAACACCTTGGAGGATAGAACAAGCACTGAGGCTATCCTGAAAGGAGTTCACTCAGAAAGAGAATTGGTTACTTGTACTAGAGGACAACAGTCCACACACTTTGGACTGCATGTTTGGAGAAAAGGAAAGCTGAAGTATGTCATCACAATGTGAAAGATGGAAAGGAAAGAGGGGTAAGAGGAGACCAAGGGAGAAAATGCTGGATAGTTTGACATCATGGCATGGAGGAACATCAGTATCAGAAATTATTGACAGTACATGAGACATAAAGCTGTGGACAGACATGATGTTATGGAGAGATTACCTATACAGAGCTCACTGTCCTGGTGATGGGTTACAGAAGGGGAGATTGAATTCATGTGGGACAGAAAACACCCACGGGAAAATCCCCCCGTTGCACGAAAATGCACTAAATAAAAATATTATTTTTACGTAGAGAATTTGTGTGTTGTCTCTAAGGATGACAAGAGAGTAGAATAGGGGATGAGTAGAGTTGACAACAAAACAGTGAGTCGTGGGTTACCAACTGGAATGGATGTACATAGAAGAGTAGAGAATGGATACCATCTGAAATGTAAGGTCGCTGAACATCAGAGCGGATCAGAGAAGATTTTGCCCAGAGGAAGAATGAATTACAATGGGTTTATTTGAGCAGATTGTAAGTAAGGAAGTTTTTCTTCACTAGATTGCCTCGCCGTGTATGTCATTAACGAAGGAGTAGCGTGTTGTTGCTAGTTTTTTTTTGTGTGTGTGCATATCCTTTACAGGACATTGCTGTAAACATCAGCATCTTTCAGCTGATTGTTGATTTCTTGGCTAGATTACGCACAGTAGTTTGCCATTGCTTTCTGAGCGACCGGCTCACATACCCCTAAGTTACCGACGCGGTGAGAACTGCCACCGATTCTCACGCACGTCACGTTACTCGCGAGAGTATACGGGATTACGGAGAAAGTCGCTAACCCCTAGGCCAGGGAGACCAGCTGTTGCTAAATGGCTGGTGGTAAATTAATTTGTTGAGGTTTATTTCGCTGGGATCTATTCACATATCAATGTATGCAACAAACAGTTGTTTGAAATCAGATTTAAATAAAAGTCGGTGGAACAAATTGTGCGATTTCTTTTGATTCGTGACAATTGAAGTCACCGGCAATCTAGACATCAATCGATATGGAAGTCAATTTAATGGGAACAAATGAAGTACAACAACATGGACTATGTCCCACTATACAATCATACGCCTTTAAGGTCATTCTGTGATAGGACAGTTGGTATATTACGATCTGTTCCTACAACAGGTTACAATGGCATATTGATCCGGCCTAACACTTTGCTAAGATATGCCAGGGCCCGCCCTGTTACAATGATAACCAAAGCTGCATGACATAAACAAAAAGATAGAAACAATGAGATTATTTAAAATGGGTTTTTACATAGTAGACCACACTTACCAGTTCATTAGAATGCTTTGACCAGGCCAAGTTGCAGACCTGAGAACCTGTGTCCACACAATGCAAGGGTTGGTTGGTCAATGTGTTCCAGAACCTGATGCAGCGGTCAGCGGTCCCGCCACCACTGGCCAAGAGTCCATGCTGGTGCGGGGACCAGGCAATGGCTTTCACTGCTGCCAGGTGCTCCATATGCGTCTGAACTGGCGACGTGCTCGTCGCGTTCCAAACAAATAAGCGGTTATCGTTACCGCCTGAAGCTAAGTGTTGGTGGTCAGGTGACCACTTTAAACCGCAAACCTTTAGAAAAGAAAATAACAAATAATGAACACACCAAAATTCGGCTGCAGAGGTGGCAAGACCAGGACCCACATGGGTCATGATTTTGGAACATATCTCCGTGGTGAGACCCAACCATAAACTGAGTTTCCAGTCAGACAAATGTTCAAAGGATTAATATACTTCTTTGTAGATTTCAAGCTCAAGTAACTAATGGCAGTATGTATTATGTACACAACATGTTTTTTCAGTAAGGCTTATAAACTAATGACAATATCTGCCAAAAAAATACAAGCTTTATTTTCCAATATATCAACGGTTAAAAAACACACTTAGCACAGCTTGTAAATGAATGATAATATAACCTGTAAATAATATATTTCAGTATATTTAGTGACCAAATTACAATATCATATGTAAAAACATAAATCACTACATCTAGTGAAATAATAGCAATAACGTATTTTAAAATACGAGAGGGCTTCAAATGAAAACCTTAAAAGTGTGATAGCAATTACAATAACCATGCCATTGTCTTGTAACCTGTCAATATTGTTGTTAAGGATGTCAGAGTGTTCAGCACATGATATCATGGTGCAGATGCACATGGTGAGATCAAATGGACAGTTTAAGGATGGCCGCCCCACTTATGACATGCACCACAGAGCAGCAGCATTCTGTTATTAGTTTTTTGATCAGTGAAGGAGTGAAACCTGTAGAAATGCATTAGCGAATGAAGGTCCAGTATGGTGATGCATGCCTGTCAGTCCAGCAAGTGTATGAGTGGAGTAGGTTTCAAAATGGCGTGACTTCTGTGACAGACTGTCCACGACCGAGTCAGTCACATCGAGTAGTGACCCCTAAGTGGTTACACATGCGACCAAGAAACATTTTTTTTTTCTACAGGAATCCAAGCACTTTATCGGCGCTGGAGGGCTTGCATTGAGCACAGTGGTGACTACACTGAAAAATGACACATTTGTTCTTTACTTTTTCAGAACATATTCACCCCAAAAAAAAAAACATTAAAGGTTTTCATTTGAAGCCCCCTCGTATATTTCACTACATCTAGTAAATTATAACATGTACATCATCCCATCAGTCCAGATTCAAACACCCCTACTCTACCTCGAAGCTTCATATCCTCTTGATATTTGGCTCTTATCACAGTCTGCCAAACAAGATCCTCGACTCTTTGCCAGTTCACATTTCACACACTTCCATGTCCATGTCTTCAATGTCCTGTGCACCTCTTCATGCTGGTTGGCCCATTCACTTCTTCCAGGAACCATGCAGTCCAGTAATGTCCTTTTCAAACCACTGTGACTGTTAACATGGCCAAAGTATTTCACTTTCTGAGACATGATGTTGTGCATGAGCCTGTTTTCTCAGATGGTGTGGCCAATACAAACTTATTTTCTTCTTCTCTTCCTCCATTTACCTCAGTGAAATATACAGATCTTTTATGTGCTCTTTCTAATGCTATTTGTAAGTTGGTATTAATTTTTCTAACGTTGTTCTTAATACCATCATGACTCCATCTTTTATGTGGTCGTTCCCTTGCTGTGTTATCTATATTTCTTCAAATTGGCTCTTGTAGGTCGGCATGGCCGAATGGATAGGAACGCGTGTTCTTAAACATCCGGTGTGCTGATGCTGAGGTAAGGGGTTCAACCCCTACACTGGACAGTTGGACTAAAATGTTGACCCTAACGTCCTTGACTTGGGGACGTAAATTACAAGTACCTCTGAAGTCGGAGTGGGTTCGCCTGATAGCAAGGGACACTGTTAATTGGGAAAGTGAATCCACGTGCAAAATTCAGTCCAGCACTATTAGAAATTGTGTGTATGGACTACGCTTGTGTTCACAGCAAGCAAGCGCCCTCCAAAAAATGGCTCTTTATAGTAGATGGTACCAGGGTATTCTTGTGAAGTCAATTCACACCATTTCATCTGTTGTTCTTTAATGAAGAACTAATATATTAATGATGTTATAAATCAATTTCAGTACAACTTGTGACCAACTGACAATACCTCCTGCTTATGTCCAACGAGCTTGCGTTCTGGAGTTGTGTTTGGAGTTCTCACGTCTCTCTGTAATATCAGCCTATCTCTGCTACCAGATGAAAGCATGTCTCCATTCCACGCTAAAGCTCCTATGGAAACAGAGACCAGGGTGGCCTAAATAGCAAATACCTCGACAAAATACATTCCTTTATAGCAAATATCTAAACAAAACATATTCCTAAATAGCAAATACCTCAACAAAATACATTCCTAAATAGCAAATATCTCATCAAAAGGAGAGAGAATTCCATTCTCAGCAGTGTCAGTATTTCTTTCTTTTTTTTTCCGGCCACATAACAAAAGTACCACATAATTTTCTGAATTATTTTGTGAAGAAAACGAGCTAAGAAAGGGAACTGGCTACCAAACCTTATTATGCCACTGCTGGGAGCACATGAAGGCTCAACACTACACACCACAATGGCAGTACTGCCATGGGCTGATTACCTTGACCTTTGTTATGTCTCAAAGAGCAACGCCTGCTGGGCCACATCAAATTTTTTTTATGAGGAGGTAACATTCTTGATAAACCATGCTTGTGATGATGTTTCACAATCTTCATCATCACATACTTCACCCATGGGAGCTGGCCATGAAGTTTTCTGATCATTTCACTCCACAGTAATCTGTCTTGTGCGGTATTCTTTAATTTATACTTGTCTGTCTTGTGCTGTTCTCTTTAATTCTATGTATGTCTGCATTGATAGATCTGTGCATGCCTGTTTTATAAATGTTGTCTATGGTCTACCACTTCCCCTTTCCCCAGTATTGAGCCATCCAGGTCTCTCTTTGGTGTTTCTTCATGTTTTACCATGTAACCAACCATTAGTCCTCACCTTTTTGATCACTTAAAGAAATCTTTTCTGTTCTGTTCTATTTTTCAGAACTTGTTAATTTGTAAGTTTTTTAATCCAGCTGGGTCTTGTCATTTTTTAATTAACACCTTATCTCAGATGCCTCATTACATCTGTCATCACATTTATTCATTGTCCATATTTTAGGACCATGTGCTAGATGCATAAACATGAATTAGGAACAGGATTTATCATCAAAAAAGAGTTATGGGGGAACGTTTTAAACTTTAAAGCTTTTAATGACAGGATTAGTAAATTACGAATAAAAGGTAAATGGAAAAATATAACGATGATTAATGTACATGCACCTACTGAAGAGAAAGAAGATGATATTAAAGAAGACTTTTATAATGATCTGGAAGATGTCATAGAAGAAACCCCCAAACAGGACATCCTGATTGTGCTGGGAGACTTCAATGCAAAAATAGGTAGAGAGCAAACTAATAAAAAAGTGGCCGGTATGGAAAGCCTACATACAACTTCAAATGATAATGGATGGAGAGTCATCAACCTGGCAGAAGCCAAAGGACTGCAGGTTAGCAGTACCAGACTACAAAGAAAGGATATACACAAACAAACTTGGAAATCATGTGACAAGAGAACCTATAATCAAATAGATCACATTTTAATTAACAACAGAAATGCATCAAACATACAGCAAGTCAGAAGTTATAGAGGAGCTGAGTGCCACAGTGACCACTTCCTCGTTGGAGCAAAATTTAAAATAAAACTTAAGAGAGCTTTCTATACTAAATTACAAAGATTACACCCAACATATAACAGAGAAAAACTGCAAGACATTACAGTCAAAGAGAAATTTACAGATGAAATAAAATGTAAACTTGAAACTCTGCAAAACCCTTTGGAGGAAAGCATTGACCAAACTTGGTTGAACATCAAGAATACAATTCAGTCTACCGCAGAAGAATGTCTCGGTGTGTTAACCACGCATAGAAAGAACAGATGGTTCAATCAAAAATGTGAAGAAGCAGTCATTAGGAAGAAGAATGCCAGACATGTATGGTTAAATGACATCAATAACATCCAAAAGGAAGAGCATTATAGAAATGAATGTAAAGAGGCTACAAAAATAGTCAGACAGCAGAAGCGAGAATATATGAGTAATATAATCAAAGATATGGAAACTAATCACCAGAAAAATGAATCCAGAAAATTTTCTAAAGAACTGAAGTCAATGAAACGAGGGCACCAACAAAACACATATGGTTTAAAAGACAAAAATGGGAATATGATAAATAACAATGAGGAAATGTGCAACACATGGAAAGAATATTTTATTGAATTACTAAATTGTGAAGCTCCAAGTAACATTTTCTCACAAGAAGAGGTTCTAACATGCGAACCACAAATTGAAGAACCTACATTTGAAGAAATCCTATATGTAATCACACGACTTAAAAACAATAAGGCAACTGGGACTGATGGAATTGCTGCTGAATTTATAAAGGCAGGTGGCCATGCATTACATCTAAAGCTATACGAACTAATAATAAAAATCTGGAGGACAGAAGAATTACCCCATGACTGGAAAGAGTCATTATTGATACCTATCTTTAAGAAAGGAGACAAGTTCCAATGTGGAAATTATAGAGGAATATCACTACTGTCCACAAGCTATAAGATACTATCCGCAGTATTACTAAATAGACTAAAACCATATTCAGAAGACATATTAGGTGACTACCAGGCGGGTTTTAGACAAAACAGATCAACAATAGATCAGATATTTATCTTACGACAAATAGCCGAGAAACATTGGGAATATAAAAGAGATCTCCATAACATTTTTGTGGATTTTAAAAAGGCTTATGATAGTGTCCATAGGAATAGTCTATGGAATGCTATGCAGGAATTTGGAATACCAAGGAAGTTAATCAACATGACCAGACTATGCATGGAAGATACTTATAATATAGTAACATATAAAGGCAGGAAATCAGACCCCTTCCAAATAACATCTGGCTTGAAACAGGGTGATGCACTATCGCCGCTACTCTTCAATCTGGCTCTAGAGAAAGTTGTAAGGAAGGTAAAGGAGGAATGTGATATTGGAGGAACATCCAAGCTGCTTGGTTATGCAGATGATATAGATATTATAGGGCAAAGTGAACAAAAGACATTGGAAATATTGACTCACTTAAAGGAAAAAGCCCAACAGATGGGGCTGGTTATCAACAAAGATAAGACAGAATATATGGTAATTTCAAGAGACGGAATGGCTAGAAACTCTGGCCACATACAAATAGATAATATGACCATTAAAAGAACGGAAACATACAAATACCTGGGTACGATCTTCAACTGCTCCAACATCATAAGGGAAGAAATACAAACTAGAATCAACTCTGGAAATAAGATATACTATGCACTACAACATCTACTAAAATCAAAGGCGCTATCTCGTAACACCAAAATCACAATATACAAAACACTGATCAGACCAGTTGTGCTGTATGGCTCTGAAACCTGGAGTACAACGAAAGGAGACGAAGCCTTGTTACAAACCTTTGAGAACAAAATTTTAAGACGCATCTTTGGACCCATTAGGGATACACAAAGTGGAGAGTGGAAAAGAAGAAGTAACAAAGACATTTATGATCTGTTTAAGTCCCCGCTAATCACTGGTATCATGAAGGCTAATAGACTACAATGGCTGGGGCATATAGAAAGAATGGAAGATAATAGGGAAACAAAACTCGCTTACACTCAGGAAATAAATTACCGTAGACCCCGAGGTAGACCAAGAAGGCGGTGGAGAGATAATACATATACAGACCTACAAGCACTTGGAATCAACGACTGGCAAGAGAAGGTCCACCAGAGAGACGAATGGAGACGGATTGTATTTGCAGCAAAGAACCTCAATGGCTCGGAACGCTGAAGAAGAAGAAGAAGAAGATGTGCTAGATGCACACATGAAGAATTATTTCCCATAGATCTCTTGTGAATTTTCTTCCCTAAATGATGGGTGGAGTTTTGGTGCAGGATAAGGCAGATGTGGACCGGGACCTTTAGAATAATGTGTAGAGTGTGGAAGAACAGATACAACATTACTGCCTGGAGAGAATGATGCGGGAGGGAGTGACTATAGGATCTGGCCGACACTCAGTACTCAGAATAAAGGCCATACTGATGTAATCAGATTGCACCTGGTACCATTACTATTGTGACTCTTCGCTAATTGTTGAAGATGAGGATGGAGCACATATGGGAGTGTCCGAGTGCTGTTATGTCGGTTCATAACTCAACTCCTAACCTGCCCTCTTTGCCATCACAATTAACACCTCTCTCACATCAAGCACCTTCTATTATAGTTTGAAAATGCTAAACCAAAATTGGAAGTATTATCTAAATATAAGAACTTACCCACTCTAGCTCCATGCCCAGTGAGTGTGTGTAATTTCTTGCTAACTGAAACATCCCAGATTTGTACATAACCTTTATTTGTGCCGACTGCGACCTGATTACCCTGTGGATAAACACAAATCATCATGTTTCTACTTGAAGAGCATTTACATTCATAGCAAACAATAGCTTGGTTGCTAACTGAGCACACTGGCAGACAACAGTATGTCTGGTATGTTGTAAAGGGAGCCACATACATTACAATCTGGCTACAAAATACTAATTATCCTAACACAACACATCTTCTGCATTGAGTAAAAACATACTACTACAGCAAACAGTCCTTAGGGACACTAGTGAGGTATCTTCTGAGAATAAAATACTACAAATCTGTGGTGTTCTGGTCGTCTGAGTCCCAAAACGGGTTTTAATCTATCAGAGGGAGGTTGGTGATGAAACTTTTCTTGTGACTCAGTGCTAAAGTATAATCTTCGTGGGGACTGTTGCAGAGCTCTGTTTTCTCCTCTCCAAGCTCAGGATCCAGTGGGGTGTTCCTTTTTCAGGGTTTAGACGACCTGAACGCCAACGCATCAGGCTTGTGAGTTAACACTCAGTCTTCCTGGGGATTCTTAACCAACCAACCAGCCAGCCAATCAACCAACCAGCCAACAAACCAACTAATCAATAAGCAGAGATGACATCTGCCCAAAGAAAGGCACACCAAACGCAACTGAAGGTTTAGTGCTGAAGGGCACATCAACCCATAGTCAGATGAGAGCAAATTCTTCCTCCTCTCTTCTTAATCATTTGTTGTGCTGTCCATGTATGGATCATGGCAACATCTATGAAACCAGTCGATATATCCATTTTCAGGTTAGTGCTTTTTAGGACCTGGTTTGCATCCCATCTTCAATGCAGACCACAAATACTCTGTCGTGGATAGTTTTTATACTGAACTGACAATTTTGCAACGGCAGCATTAAAAGTGATGACATAAATTAAATGAAGAATAAACACTGCTTAACACAAACTAATGCAATTAAAACCTGTATAGAACTGAACAGATAGAACAACACAAAGCACGATACTAAGAGTATGCATATATTCTGTGGCAGTACACGGATGTGAAACTTGGATATGTAAAAAATCAGCTGAAAAGATATATCTGTTTTGAAAATAAATGTTACAAAAGAGTATTAACAATTCACTGGGTGGAAAGGAGAATGAACAGATTTATCCAACACTAGCTCAATATTTAAGAAGACTGTTCATTAAGAAAAAAATATGAGGGAATTGAGATTACAAGGCACCTATATCTTCTACAGCATGCCACCTATTAGAATCTGCGCACATGGCAAAGAGACCTTCAGTGTGCTGTTCACCACAAATAACCAAAATTACTGAGATATACAGAGGTACCTGTTATACATGTGGGTAAATCACAATTATGTGAAGATTTAAAAAAAAAAAGACGACTGTGGTGACAGTGAAATAAACTGCGCAATATATCACTTGTGTGAGAGAAAGTGAGAACACAACTGGGAACAGTAAAAGACTAAGAATGGCAAACCTGAAAAAATGCATGCCAAAATTGGAATACAGACTTGATGAAACAGGGCAATATAACTTGCTTTATGATGATAAATAAAATTTTGTAAACCCTTGAAATTTTCACAGTACAAAAGCTACTTACCCTCTCAGACCACGATACAGATGTTACAGTGTCATTATCTGTTGACAAATCACACAAGCGTGTCACCTGAAGCAGAAACAAAAGACAGTTTTAAGATAAGTTTTGCATAAACGCACCGTGGTAGAAATTGTTTCTCTTTGGTCAATTTCGCTAGTGGGGTGGCCAAATGTATACACCTACTGTGATGTCACAAGGTTTCTTTGCACCATGATGCCACCGGCAGGACACTCTTGATACGCTTATCAATAGTGCCGCCAAGTTATTTGACAATAAAGTGTTTCAAATTTCTATTGCAAAATTAAGCTTTCTTTAAAAGTCCACCTCATAACGACAACTCAAAGAATTGAATAGTATTTGACTGCTTTGGTCATTTACACCGATATTTAAAAGGCTTTTCCAGCCGCGTGTTTCCTGTTTACATATTAATTTTTAATACGATTTATAGAAGAACATGTAGCAATTCATAGAAGCAATAGGACGCAAGTATAATTTGGCCATATTAAAAGACATAACACTCATAAAAACCATACTGGAAAGAAAAGTAGACAGTTGAGCAAAAGGTAAGAAGTAGGGTGTAAGTAGGGTAAATAGCATCTAGACATGGAAGAACAGTAGTTCAGGACCCATCAAAGTAAAAGCGAGACAATCAGCGATACATTGCAGCCAAGCTTCACTATGGAGATGGCATTTGACTGATTGATTACAATTTATGTTAAAAACATTAAAGAAGATTAATAAACATTCATTGGC
Source organism: Cepaea hortensis (assembly GCA_963921405.1). NCBI lineage: Eukaryota > Metazoa > Mollusca > Gastropoda > Stylommatophora > Helicidae > Cepaea > Cepaea hortensis. The sequence goes on from OY992893.1 coordinate 84,770,676, forward strand.
TGGGAAAAAAAACAAACAGATCTACCCAGCAAGAACTCAATTTCCTCCGAAGTCGGAGAGTATCTGCCTGCACGGCGAGGAACCACCAGTCTGCACACCAATAAGCCAGACATGGGGGCAACAGATACTCATGCAAACCTCAGGTCCGGTATGACACCACACTGATGTTGGACAACAGGATGTATTCATCCGACACACAGGACTTCATGCTGGACTTCACAACCAGTGAACAAGCAAGCAAGCAAGAACTCAATGTTGAAGAAGATTGGTTTTAAAGACATACAAATAAGGAAAATGAAATATTTTGGGTGTGTATATTTAGAAACATACATACATAGGACAAGCAAAACCTGCATTCTACCAAATGGAGAATGTTTTGTGTAATAAGTCATTGTTCTTGAAAGTCAAGAAAAGAGTTCTTGCTTGTTACATAGAACCAGTTTTAACTTACGGCTGCAAGTCCTGGACAATTAGTAGACAGACAAAAAAAAATATCCTGAAAGCCTTGGAGATGGGGTTTTATAGAAGAATGTTGAAAATTTAAATTATATATAACAAATATATAATAAAATTAAAATAAATAAATAAATAAAATATTTAAATTTTGGTCGTAATTTGTGGAAAGGCATGATTGCCCACGCTAGCCGGCAAGGCATTGGACGATGTTGATGATGATATTTAGAAAAGATAACTATGGAGAGAAGTGCACCAGAGAAGCGGGGGAAAAGGAAGACCATAGTTTATATTGATTCAAGATGTGACAGATAATGAACTCATGACAGTAACAGAGGCAAAACATCTGGCTTATTATAGGGAGGAATTTAAAAAGTCTAATATGGTGGAAAAGTTCTGCACAGGAAAAACCACTTGTTGATGATAATAATACAGGGCATATTTTTAATGACTGTGCAGTGTTTGAAAATATTGCCGGTCCAAGTTTTGTATTTACCTATTATGTTGCATGGACTTTACAGAGGGTGAATACAAAACTTCGAACCGCAATATTTTCAAACATTGTATTGTCATTAAAAATATACCTTATACTTTTCAAGCATGTAAGCTAAAATTAAGTTCTGAAATAAATGTTATTGTTGTTTGTCCATCAAGAATGATGATGACCATTCATTTCATCCAGTGGGGTTGAAGGTGTGGAGCCGTGGGTTCTAAGATGGCTGATAAGGCCTATTTTGGCTCGAAATGTTCTTTGACAATGTGGGGAAAGAATGCTTGACGTCTCTGGAGGAGGATTTCCTGCAGTGGTTTTTCTGTCCTGCCTTTTCTTCACAGCTCTTGCAGTCCTGGTTGCCTCACATATGACTGCACCTTTGCGCAATGATGCACGCCACGAATTTCATTCTCTGGCTGCAGCCTCCCAGGTGTCATGATGAATTCCAAAAGCATTCAGTGAAATTTTCAGAGTGTCTTTAAAACGTTTCCTCTGGCCACCTTGGGAGCGTTTACCACAACGCAGTTCGCTGTAAAAAATTCGTTTAGGGAGCCTGTGATCTGGCATGCGAGTCAAGTGACCAGCCCAGCGAATCTGATTCTTCATCAGTAGAGTGTGGATACTGGGCATGGATGCTCTTTCTAGGACTTCAGTGTCTGGAATCTTGTCTTGCCATTTAATCTTCAGTAGCTTCCTTAGGCAGACTGTGTGGAAGTGGTTTAATTTCCTAGCGTGTCGCTGATAAACAGTCCAGGTTTCACAAGCATATAGCAGTGTGGATAATACAACTGCTTTGTAGACTTTTAGCTTTGTTTGCAGGCTTATTCCAGTTCTGTCCCATACATTCTTGTACAGTCTGCCAAAGGCTGCACTGGCCTTGGAGATTCTTGCATTCAATTCGTCATCGATTGTGGCAGCTTGTGACACGGTGCTGCCAAGATAGGTGAATTTGTCCACAACACTTAGTCTATGATCATTCACTATGATATTCGGCACAGTGTGATTATTCCCTGGAGCTGGCTGGTACATAACTACAGTCTTCTCCAAGTTGATATTGAGCCCAAAGTTGGCACAGGCATGTGAGAAAGCTGAAACATTATGTTGCATGTCCGCATCTGCGTTGGCATATAGAGCGCAATCATCAGCAAACAGGAGCTCTCTGACGGTGCCGCTGAAATAAATAACAACATAGGTAATTACTGCAGACATTCATGCACTTACCTGGCTAGTACAAGCACTCCACAAATATACAGACGTTCCTAATCCAACGCTCAAAACATTCTGTGAGGACCAGTCTACTAGGTTCAGATAAAAGTCATCTTGAAGCTCTGGTGCATCTAAAACTTTAAATGGTAGTTTGGATATTTTTCTAACAGCCTGGAATAGAGACAGAAATAAATGTGTGCAGTCAATTCTTCTTCTTCATGTAGAGTTAATTCGAGTCAAGAACAACTTCACAGCATGCCGGACATTCCTATACATGCTTCACCCTCATCTTCAACAGCCAGCAAAGAGTTCCAATACTGATGGCCCCAGTAGTAGTGTGATTATGTGTCTGTCTGATCTTTCCTCAGAGGTTTGAGTGTCGGACAGATCCTCTGGTCACTCCCTGCAGCATCATTCTCTCCAAGCCGTGATGATCTATCTCATCTTCTGCACTTTGTCCACGATCCCAAAGGGCAGCAACCAGGTCTGCCATTTCATGCACCAATACTCTATTGAGCAGTGCAAACCCATCCAATCTGTCCGCCTGCTCGTTTCCCATCACATCAGCATGTCTTCTTCATGTACCTGATCTCAAGCAGACATTGCAGGTGTGACTCTCCAAACCTCTCTATAATTACACATTTGATAAAGCTTGCTGTTGTATATATTATGTTGCTGCCTGGATGTTTAAGCTTTCTACACAAATCTTGTCTTGTCACCCTACTTTGCCTAGTATTTCCCACATAAGGCTAATTTCTCTAGCCAGTCACTTCTGTTGATATATCCCGTAAATTTCATTTGTCTTTGCCTCATGGTTTTGAAGAACAAGTAATAAATATGCAATTTAGATGATTGGATACTTTTCTAATAGCTTTCAGTAATATGAGTTGTTAGTAATCAAGCAATTTACTATAAGGCAACTTGGACATTTTGTAGTCCAAAATAAAACAGTTAGTTGCCAGGGAAGGTTAACCCGATCAACAAACGCCCGCAGAAGTCAGAAGTGTCGGCCAAAAGGTGCAAAATCGCAGCTCTACTGTAAACAGGCACAACACAATTGCGTCCAAAAAATATTCCCGATGAACGCAGAAGAAGAAGAAATAGTTGGTTGCCTGTCCTTTACAGGACGCTACAGTCAACCCCAGCATTCTTTGGCTGCTTGTGATTTACTTGGCAAGTTTACGTTCAGTAGCTTGCCATTGCTTTCTGAATGACTAACTCTCATACCATTGTGTTAAAATCAGCACACGGCAGTCTGCTTCTAAATCGCCTGCAGCTGTGTTTCAAATGTGGTATGCGAAATTGTGTTCATAACCTGTTCACCACAGCGGTCGGCAACATATTAACTAGTAATAAATAATTCTGAAATGATAACTGTGTTTTCAAGGAGGACTTTTGTGTTGGCATTCTGGCGACAGCATTATGTACACTGAGGTGTTTCTTTGCATATGTTCGGGGTTGTTTTGTTGCGTGATCTACATTTCAGAGGAAAAATGGCGTGGTGGCTAGAAAACATCTAGAAACGGAACGGCAACCCTAGAAACGTCGAGACTTTGTGAGTGAACATCTGGTTGGGAAAGTGACTGCCAATTCCATCAGGGGTGAACTGTACTGTTCATTGAGGACTTTTGTGGTGACATTCTGGCAGTGGTATTTTGCACAGTGTGCCTGAGCAGGCCGTTGTTTGTCAAGACTCCTGTCTTTTCCACTTTTCACATGGGGCAGTGAGGAACACTTTATGTGATATTCACTGGCACAGGAACCTAGCACTCTTTGCTGTGATGTTGGAACCGCGACTAATGACTAATTCTGAAATGCATACAGGTTGTAGTGTGAAACAACTCTGTCACGTTAAGATTATACCTTTCTTGGTGATCTGAGCAACTTCTGACTTTTGCTGCCAACAGGAGACAATGAGTATGGAGATGTGTCACAGCCATCTGAACATCTTCTTGGTGTATGGAACTGTGGGAAGACAGACAAGACTAGATTAAAAGCTGAAATCCACATCATAAATCAGGCAAAGATGAAGAGATTTATGAAAAGTTTGTGAACTCTTGGACACTGTAGGAGTCACATTACGACGCAACTCCTTTTTTTTTCCGCATATCCTTTTTTACAGGACATCACAGTCAACACCAGCATTTCTGCCAATGTGATTTCTTGGCAAGTTTACATTCAGTAGTTTGCCAAAGCTTTCTTAACGATCGGCGCCGATACCAATGCGAAAGCAACGCAACGCGGTCTGCTGTCAAATCTCGAGCAGCTGTGTTTTAAAAACAGGTATATGAGATTAAGAGCCGTGTCTGCAACCCCTTCTCTGCGGAGACTCAACTCTTGGACAAAGTAAAAGAGACACATTAAATCAACTCATTGGACAAAGTAAAAGAGACGCATTAAATTACATCAGCTCTTGGACAAAACAAAAGAGACACATTAAATGCCACTTAGCTTTTGGACAAAGTAAAAGAGACATTAAGTGCCACTTAACTTTTGTTGAAAGCAAATGACACAATAAATCTTGGACAAAATAAAAGCAATACAATAAATGCCACTTAACTCCTGAAGAAAATACATAAAACACACCAAATGAAACAGCAAAATACATACAAAAGAACAATAAAAAAGAAGGTACATAAAAATATTACTAAAAATGCCAGTGGTGAATCAACATTGTGCTCCAGAACTGACTGTTTACATACACTTCTCCCAGAGAATTGAGGCTGGAGTCCTAACAATAAGATACAGAAAACCTGTGAAGGGAACTTCACCAACCTAGATTTAATCCCAGACAGTGCGTAAGTGCTGTGCTAAATATGACCTGTTAGTTAGTTAGTTAGTCGTGGTTCCAACTTCACGGCAACGGGTTGTCCCCATATTGCTCTGTTCCTGTGCCAGTGAATATCACACAAAATGCCTACCCACACATGACAAGTTCCAGTGGTGAAGTCTCTGTGGAGATGGCACTTTAGTACAATGTTGGGAGAGAAGCCTCTACACAAGCCTCAACCCAATAGATGCAAGCCATTTCCTGGACTCTTGACAACCTGACTGCCAACACCATGGTGGTTTCTGAGCTTGGAGAGGTGAAGGAGAGATCCACAATAGTCTCTCTCTCTTTTTTTATTTTTTTGTGCTTGCTCGCTTTGAACTCAAGTGTAGTCCATACACACTATTTATAGTAGTGATGGACTGAATTTTGCAAATGGATTAGCTTTCCCTATTAACAGTGTCCCTCACCATCAGACAAACCCACTCCGACTTCGAGATACTTGTAATTTACGTCCCCAAGGACGACAGGTAAAAATTTTAGTCCAGTTGTCCGGTGTAGGGGCTGAAACGCTTACCTCGGAATAAGCACACCGAATGTTTAGGAACACGTGCTCTTGTCTATTCGACCATGCTGACCTGCTCTGCAAGTCTCTGTGGAGATGGGACTCTGGTAGAGAAGTCTCTACACAAGCCTTGCCTCAGCAGATGCAAGCCATTTCCTGGACAACCTAATTGCCAACATCATGGTGGCTTCTGAGCTTGGAGAGGTGAAGGAGAGACCTGCAGCCTCTATGGAGATGGTACTCTGGTACAGGGGCAAGAGAGAAGTCTCGACACAAACGTCAAACCAATGGATGCAAGCCATTTCCAGGGCTCAATAACACTGAACGCCAACGCATCAGACTTAAAACATTCAAACTTAATCTTCCAGAGGATTCCAAACAAACCAACCATGCACCATATATGGATGCTATACCACGATATGCTAACTGTGGACATAACGATAGAGAAAGCATTTCATTCATAATTAATCATATATTGGAATAATGGAAGCTTAATGGTTAGTGAATTGGTGTACAAACTGAGTTCAATTACCAGTAGCGATAGGATTTCATCCGATGAAGAAAGGCAGAGAGCACGGGAGCTGTATCATTAACCTCACACTGCCATTACCCTAGAATTTGAAAAGGTCCAACACTTCACACACCTATATCAGTGGGTGGATTATCTTTACCTCCATCACATGACAAGCAAATGTGTTCACCTAACATTCACAGTCATCTTTCAGTCACTCAGTCACTCACTCACCATATACCTGCTCAAGCTTAAACTTACTTTAAATAAGTTTTTGGTTTCTTTGAGAGCAAGAACTTTCTTGTCTTCATTCTGTATATCCTGAATAGAAATAAGACAGTGCCCGTCAAAACATTATTTATTTATCAATCCAATACTTATATGTTTTTGTGCACTTTATTTCACCATGACCAAGTCATGATCATTACCATGTGCAGTACCAATAAGCGTGGGTGGAAATGTTTTGCTATCTAACACAATCACCAGTCATGGATCAACTCTGTATTCTTGTCTCAACCATGCCATGTGGCCAAGCCATCAAGATATTTCATTCTCTGCTTCCTCCTTATTCTTTTCCCATCAATCTTGTCACCAAGTTCTCTAGTTTATTTCTTCTCAAAAAGTGCCTATAAAATCTTCACTGTCTGTGTCTAATTTCTTCCACTAATTTTTGGTTTTCATTTGTTTCTTGTAAGACTTGCTCATTGGTTTTTCTAACTGCACATGGTATTTTTTGCATTTTCCTCAGAAACAGCATTACCAAGTGATGTGTCCAATTAACATGGGCATTTCTACCAACAGCCCTCATTGTCTATTAATTCATGAACTGATGTCTTTCCAAGCCATGGTGTAGAACAGTCCAAAATTTTTCTCTTTCTGTCTTCCTTAATATCTTTTTCCAGAAATCTTACCAGCTGTTACAAAATATCCCAGCTGTTTTCATCTCATAACATGGTAGTTGTCCATTTTCTACTGATGTCTATTATATTATTTGTACTGTGCCTTCTGTTTAAAACAATCTTCATGATTAGTCTGAATATGATATTTTTAAAATTTCACTGCATAATTTGAGCATCCAATAGAATTCCAGGCTTGGTCATCAGTTATATATGATTCAATTATGTACGTTAAATTTGGTTCTATGTAACACATAAGAATGCATTTTTATCTTTCAAACTTCCACAAACAACATGGCTTATGGTCTTACTAAAGTCCCACACTAAGAGGTAAAAAAAACAACCTAGTTTACCATCTTTCTCTGTGTTATACACATTTTGTACATGGAGATAACAAAGAATTACATTCTATTTTTCAAACACAAAATCCTGAACTCTAATATATAAGTAGCCCTACTACATGGTTTAAAAACTTGTGGAACATATGAATTCTGTCAACCCGAAAACTGGAGTTAAGTGTCTGATCATGTCCCTTCACTGACTCCCATTCTCAGCAACTCTTTTCAATTCAGCATTAAAGCAGTGCCCCGGCACCCTTGCATGCTTGTGTGATGTATTTTCCCTAGCATTTCCTCTTTTCTTCTCTTGTGTTGGATCTTTCCCTCCACTACTGTCAGTAACAGACCTCAATGTCACATATTGTGACCAAGCAATGATAACCTACTGTAACATATGATATTCAATAGTTGTATATTTTCTAAAGGTCTTCAAGAATTCATTCATCACGATCTCTATTTTTGTCTAGCTTATTCTTTGTATTCTGCGTTAACACATCTCAAAAGCTTCCATGTAGACTTCTACTAGTAACATGTAAAGAGGTGTGTACACACAATAGATGGGTTTAGGCAGTAAGACAGAATTAGCAATTAGACCTCTAGAAAGAAACTTCTGACTAGTACGGCACTTGGATCCATCCAGCCTCATAAAAACGGGAACTTAGTTCTGAAAAAGTAAATGCAACTTGCATAATGCTATGTTAATGTAAGTGTGCATCATGGTAACTTCTCTTGGACATTGGAGTCTGATGACAACAAAATAGCTAAACATGTGAAGGAAACACTGCAAACGCAGGCCTAAATCCCAGCTGGCAACATCCTAATAAGTCCTTCTGGACATTTGGTAATTGTCTGCTGACAAAGAAATAGCTAAAACCTGGTGGAAATATTACCGATATAGATGTAATCCCAGTGAGTCCATTTGAGTGTGCTGAAACATGGCTTGGTTACATCCTAATGTCCTTCTCCACAGATACAGAGTTGCAACCCTGGTCTTACACATCCATTGACATGGTACTTAGGTAAGATATTAGGATATGAGTCTCAACACCACACTCCCTCCGACAGGTGCAAGCTCTTATCAGATTTACATGACTTGAAAACCAGTGCATCTGACTTCAGACCTAAAACAGTCTTCCAGAGGATTTGCAACCAACTAACCATCGCGATTAGCACCATATACCCAATACGCTAAATGATACGAAAGGGGATCCTTCACTTATTTACTAACTTATCATGGAAAACATATTCTCACTGGTATGTAAATGGATGTCCCAGATAACTCAAATAATGGCATTGAACTCAGACAGAATGCATTTTACAATATGTGCATGAATATAAATAAATAAATAAATATAACTAACTATGAGAAAGAGTAACCAACAACTACTACCTGAAACAGGCTTATGAAACTAGAACATTATATACAACAATAAGACAAAGACAAACATCTTTCTTCAGTCATGTGATGAGAAGAGAGCCATAGAAGAACATTGTGACAACTGGAAAGATCGAGGGAAAGAGAGGCAGAGGCAGACCAAGAGAAATGATGATGGATGGATTGAGACGGTGGCATGGAGTAATATCATCGGTACAGTTGATCCACAACACCAAAGACCAAGATCTGTGGAGAGCCATGAACGCCTACGCCAGCTGGCAGGGCACTTGATGATGATGATGACGATGATGATGAGAAAGATCAAAGACTGATCAGGAATACAATCTGGAAGTTGTAATATAACAATCTACATTATGCAGATGACATAGTACCGATAACTGAAAACACAAATTATCTGCAAAGACTTAGTCATTCTTAGTTAGTTAGTTAGTCGCAGTTCCAACTTCACAGCAACGGGTCGTCCCCATTATGCTCCGTTCCTGAGACAGTGAATATCACACAAAATGCTCCCCACTGCCTAATGTGAAAAGTGGAAAAGACAGGAGTCTCGACAAACAACAGCCCGCACAGATACACTGTGCATAATGCCGCCGCCAGAATGTCAACACAATAGTCCCCCATGAAACACCCAGTTCATCTCTGATGGAATCGCCAGTCATTTTCCCATCTGGATGTTTCCTAGATGTTCACACACACAGTCCACGAAATATAGTTCATCGCCGATGGCAGTGGCAGTCAACCAGAAGCTCAGCAGCCACGCATTTCTGCATAAGGCAAAAACCGGTCAACTCTGGGACATAGCCATCTGCCATCGCTCTGAACATGCAGTCACCTTCCAAAAAACCTCGGGCAGATTCAAAAGCATTTCACACGAAACTCACAGCGTCGCACCACGCACTCACTCAGTAGCAGGGCGACGGAACCATCAAGCCTCCTTAGTCGCCTCTTACGACATGCATGGTAGGCTACAGTGTTGCTATTCTTGGCTTCCCTTATGGGCCCCGGCAACACATGGGAGACTTAGTCATTGTACTAATAGAGAGTGCAACAAGGATTTTCCTTGAATATAACTTGAAAACAAAAAAAGAAATAAAAATGTGACATTTCAATACTAGGAAACTTTCTTAACCAAGTCAATAAATTAAAATATTTGAGGGAAATCATAACCTTAAGATGGAAGATGCATGACAGAGATTAAGAGCAGAATTGGCCAAGCAAACGCTGCATTTCAGATGATGAAAAGTATCTTATGTAATAAATCACTCTCATGAAATGTCAGAAAGAGAGTACTAAAATGTTATAGTGAACCTGTGCTACTATATGGCACTGAATCTTGGAATCCAAACAAACAAGTTAGCAAGTGCTTGGAGGCAACACAGATGTGGTTTCTGCAATGAATGTTACGAATACCCCAGACTGCCTGAGTAACTAATAACAAATGTCTGGATAAGCTAATGAAAGTTGAATGGACAACTATAAGAAAGAGATAAACAGTATTCTTTGGCTATTTAAGATAGATGTTTGAAAACACCATGATGGAAAATATCAGTGGTAGAAGAGACCAAGGAAGACAGAGAGAAATGATGATGGATGCTCTAAGATGGTGAATTAAATTCATATTATGAAAAGAATTGGCCCACAACACTAAATACCAGTCTGTGGAGAGACTTGAGTCCCTATGCCATTTGACAAGAAACATTATCTGATGATGATAATGCATCAGTATATCTACTTTATCAAATGTGTTCTCTACAATAAAGGTTGGTGGCAATCGATTAACAACATTTTCTGTCTCTCATTTTTTACTTTAAAAATATCAAATTTTTAATCTTTATTACCCATCACAGGGTTAAAAACAAAACAGCTACCTTCAAATCTTCAATTCCAGCAGAAAGTAATTCATTTTTAAGCAAACAAGCATAGGCCAACCCATCTTTGCATGTTTCATTGTTGGCATCTTTAGCTTTCAGGGTGGAACTAGGAGTCTGGAAGCAAAAGATTAAATTAATCAAATTACTGTTTCATTAATTACTTGAGAAGAACCTCTAGTTGGGTCGTTGTCATCATCTTCCACTTTTGCCATCAAGCGGGAGGAATAGTTGGTGCTTCAGCGCATGATGGGCGGTACAAGATAGTGTCATTCCGTGTGATTATACAATGTCTTTGATGTCATCAATCCATTTTCTTCATGAACATCCTATTGCTCTCATAGCAGATTATCTTTGATGTAAGGTCAGTGCTGGTTCTAGTTGGATATCTTATTAAAATAGGTTCTAAATAATATATTCTTATTCATGGATGTCTTGTAAGACTGGGCAATGAATCTAATTACTTTGAAAGAGGCAAAGTCACAAAGACAACTGAGATGCTAGTAGGGAAAATCTTCCAATGCTCCCTGTGTTAAGTAATATCTATCAGTATGGCATGCTGCCCCATCTATTCAATAACGTTATCAGTTCAAGACTTCTTATAACAACATTTATGTATCTCTAACACAATTCCTACTTTGTTGTATAGCAAAGTTGATATTCCAGAAAGGGCATGTTCCTGAAGGTATAAATATTAATCATCACTGCCATCTTCTTTTTGTGGTGCTGCTTCTTTCTCTTCTTCTTTTTGTTTTCTTCTTCTGCTTTTTTCTCTTCTTCCTTTTTTATCACTTAAACCCAGCTAAAGACTTCATCTTTTCAGTTGTCACAGCAATGGAGAACATCATGATGACTGGAAAGATCGAGAAGAGAGGCAGAGGAAGACCAAGAGAAATGATGCTGGATGGACTGAGACGGTGGCATGGAAAAATATCGGCAAAAGAGTTGATCCAGAACACCAAAGACTGAGATCTGTGGAAAGACATGAACACCTACGCCAGCTGGCAATGCACTTGATGATGATTAAGGACTTCAAGGATATCTAGCTAGAGATGAGTATGCTAGTAGTCACCATGTTACGCCCATGTGGTGCCATAAGTCATCATCATCATGTTTCACTTTTAACGTCAAGTGCTGTGGGGAGGAATAATTTATGCTCCAGCGCCCGACGGGCGGCACTGGATAGTGTCATTCTGTGTGATTGTACAATGTCTTTGATGTCGTCAATCCATTTTCTTCTTGGGCGTCCTCTTGGTCTCGTCGCAGATGATCTTTGATGTAGAGCCAGTGATGGTAGTTGATGGTGTTGTATTCTAACAACATGGCCAAACCACTTGATCTTCTGTCTTTTGATAAATGTGGCACAAGGTGTTGATCCCACTGTCTCTAATAACAGCATTTCTTACTCAGTCTCGGATTGTTAAGTTGGCAGCTCTTCTCAGGCATCTCATCTCACAGGCATATATTTTGCAAAAGTCCAAGTTTGAGATTGATAGCATAGGGTTGGTGTGAATATGCTGTTTATTATCTGTCGTCTTGTGGACAAGGGTATATTTGAATGTTTCAATATGGGTGACAGTTGATATGCCAGAAGTATAGACAGAAATTAATCATGTGGGGAGGACAAGGACAGAGCTGCATGGATAGCTAAGGACAAGATGGCTTGGAGTGAGTTGGTTCAGGACCTATGTCCAAAGGGGAACAAAGGGTGAAAGATGATGAACACTAGTAGTCAAGGCCTTCCATTACTCCCTATCTGAAGCAATATGTACCAGTTTGGCATGTTGCCTGTCTATTCAATAACATCATCAATTCAGGACTTCTAATAACAACATGAATGTATCTCTGACACAATTCTTACCTGTTGTATATCAAAGTTGATATTCCAGCAAGGACTGGCTCTGGAAGGTATAAATCTATCACCGTAAATCCTTTTGTTTGGGGACACTACAGGGCTGGCATATCCAGACTGCAAGACAAAGAGTCCATGTTCATTCACAATTAAGACTCTAACATTCTCTGTTCTAGGAATGTTACTTTAATGCAATACACATTCAAGAATTTAGGTGTTAAAATCACTAAGGAACAGGTACCCTCTTCAGTGAGTGTTTTGGCCTCTTTACCTTCCTGGTACTTATCGGGGATGGGCCCACTATAATCATGACCCCCAGGTTCAGCTTTTTGGTTCAAGAGCATGGTGGTTAGTGCACTCAATTACCAACACAACAGTCTCAGAGCTAAATCTCTGTTTGCCTCCCATAGAAAAAATCCATCACCTTACCTAGAATTTGAACCCTGGTTTCCCAAATGGGAGCCTAGTATGTTAGCCACTGGCCAGATTCTCCTCCCTCAATTACCATTACTTTCCCATAAATTATGAAAATCATCTAGTACCCAGGTGTGAGAGGTGGTGATATAATGTTTTGTGTGTCTGCCTGCTAAACACTCACCAGCAGTGACAGGATTATTTTTTTCCTACTAGTAACGCTGCTCTGTGGTGAAGGACACAATTCATAATCCTGCATACCATGTTCGAAACACAGCTGCAGGCAATTTGGAAGCAGACCGCCTTGCATTGGTTACCCATCCAAAGGTCATTCAGAAAGCAATGGCAAACTACTGAACATAAACTTGCCAAGAAATCATGAACAGCCAAAAAATGCTGGCATTGACTGCAACGTCCTGTAAAGGATATGCAATTAACTTTTAACTAGCGGGCTCTTCCCAAATACATAGTAAAATAATATACTTTAGTACACAAGGGTGATAACATAAAACTTGAGCAAAAAAAAAAAAGATGGGAAAACAGAGAAAATATCCCGGACAGTTTGGACACTGTGGCACCATCTGTACTGGGAATGACTGGCAACATATAAGACAGAAGGCTGTGGACAAATGTGACAATCAACACTATTCATCATGGATTAACCCTTTATAGGGCAAAACGTCCATTTGCGGCCAATCGCTTAAACGAGCAGATCGTCTGAAACCGCCCAATACTATTATGCATTGTAAAAACGCGATCTCTCGGCTTTCCGACACTTCCGACGGCTACTTTCACTTTCGCCGATAGCTTGACAAAGTGGCCGCCATTTGTAAGCGCCTACTATGAATTTGAACGGGCTTTCACTGCCTTTTCTTGATAGTTTTCTGGATTTTTACGCTTAGTTTTTCAAAATTGATTTCTGCGATTCTTCAAGTGATAGCCGAGATTTCGCTAGGTTCAATTTAAATGACATTAAAGGGCACGAAGTTGACTACTAATCGCAGCTAGATATCAGTGAAAAGCATTACTTTGCATTAGCAGTCGTGAGTCGGACTTTAAAGAAATTGATTATGATTCTGAAAATGTGTTTGAAAATTGCCAGATAGATGGCGGAAAATCACAAACAATATGCTGTATTTCGTAAATATTTGTGTTCATATATGGATTACCAACAACAATCACATGAGTAACATATTCTGCATGCTTTTCCCTTCATTGTGTTGTTTATTTAACTAAAATTGGTTGACTAACACCTTATTTGTGATGTTTTTACGAACGCAACCCAAAATTTTACTGAACCTGAAAAAATCTTGCCCGTTCAGGGCTAAAAACCGAACAAGCGGCTGCCCTGTAAAGGGTTAAAAGAAGCAGTTACTTACAGAACTAAAGGAAGACGACTGTCCATTCTGTTGCCGAAGGAGTCGTTTTTCATACTCTGGGTCCATACGGCATTCAATAAGTCTATTTTAATGTTCTCACTTTTTGTCCAGCAAGTCAATGTATTCTTGATCAAACAATGCTCCAAGATAATGTAGTTTGCAGTTTTCTCACTAGTTATAAGAAGAAAGTAGAAAAAAACAATTACAAACATCAATTTTAATTGGAAGCCGTGGTAGGTTAGTAACTAGACACTCGCCTACTGAACTGGTGGTCATAAGTTTGATCCGCACCTGGGCAGATTCGGACAATTTAAAATTGGTATGCCTCAAATGGGTACCAAGAATATGGAAGTAAAGGTGGCTGCAGAGGATACTGACCCCGTCACCCAAGATACTGACCCCGTCACCCAAGATACTGACCCCGTCACCCAAGATACTGACCCCGTCACCCACAATACTGACCTCGTCACCCACGATACTGACCCTGTCACCCACAATACTGACCCCATCACCCATGATACTGACCCCATCACCCACGATACTGACCCCATCACCCAACAAATTCTGATTGATCTATTAAAAATATGGGTCTAGCACTAAATGCCTGCAGATGCTTGCAGATCTACTGATGAGAAAGACCTTAGACCTTGCAGATCTGCAAATTGATGGGAAAGATCTTAAGACTTGTAACAAATATATATTTGAAACAACAAGCTGACAATGAAATAGGTCAATATCAGCTTATTAAGAGGAGTGTGCAACAGGGATGTGTAATGTCTCCAGATCTTTTTTTCCCTGTACAGTTAAAATATTTTCAGAAATGTAGAAGATATTAAAGGAATTATCATTGGAGGATGTAACATCAATAACATTAGATATGCGGATGATACAGTATTGATTGCAGACAATGAGCAGGGTCTGCAATATTTAGTAGATGCAGTTATTGCACACTGAACAACTAGGGTTAGAATTAAATTGTAAGAAGACACAGATTATGGTTGTCACTAGGAAGAAGAACATATCCAGGCGAACCTTCTGGCCTAGAGAGACAACAGTGGAAGATAAACTCTATGGACCGCTGAATGAACTAAAAAAGACTGTTAGATTCATACAAGAGACGACATTGCAGTTGTAGACACGTTTCAGGCGAACGAAAGAAGAAGAAGACTAGGAAGAAGGAAATACTAACCACAAGTAAATTGGAATATTCTTTAACAAGTGAATTGAACTGGTAAAATGATCTCAGAACAGTTATAACATCTGACAGGAGATGCCTTGAAGAGATTAGAACAAGAATCACCATGGCGAAAGTAGCATTTTGCAAGATGGAAAACATACTGACCAATAAAAACATGTCATTTGCAATGAAAAAAGTGTTGAGGTACTACATAAAACCTGTATTTTTGTATGGATGTGAAGCTTGGACAATGAGCAGACAAGCTGAAAAACATCTTATGGCTGTGGAAATGGGCTTTTGAGGAAAATGCAAAGAATACCATGGACAGAAAGAAAAACCAATGACCAAGTCCTTCAAGAAACAAATAAAAACTGTAAACTGCCACGTGGTATGGTCGAGACAAGAACACAGATGTGATCCATGACTGATGATCTCGTGAGATGGTGAAACATGGCGGCCTAAGCTTACTATCATGCATTCTGGGCTCAAAATCAACTGCGTGCAATTTGGAAGCAGACTACCATGTGTTGGTTTTCACAATTGCATGAGCATCAGTCATTCAGAAAGTAATGGCAAACTACTGAGCATAAAATTGCCTAGAAAATAATAAAGAGTCAAATAATTCTGGGGTTGACTGCGACATCCTATGAAGAACATTAATCCAACTTTTTACTGTTTTATTTGCCCTGTGCGTTCCAGTGGAGTGACTTTCTAGATACACTTTTCTTGGATTTTTCTCAAAGTCATCGCCGATGTCTTTTTATCACCTCTTGCTTCATTTGAATCTTGCCCATATCTTTCACATAAACTCCACATCAGTTATATATACCACTAAGTCTGACTCTGCGCAGCACCAGTTAATGAATATATGTATTGTTTTGGTAACTATTTTAGTCATTCTCTCCTGTCCCATACAGCAGTACTGATTTAAGGTTATAGTTTACATCATCATCACATTAATCAGATATTTTTTTGCTTCCCCTTGCCCATTTCCCTTAAAGTATACCAGTTGTCACCAAGTTTTCAAGTTTATTTCTGCTCATAATATGCTCGAAATATCCTGACTGTTCTTGCTTAATTGTTTAATTTCTCTAATTAATTTATAGATTTTGTTGTTTCTTGGAGGTCAGCATGGCCGAATGGATAAGAACGCATGTTTTTAATCATCCGATGTGCTGATGCTCGTAGAAAAATTAAGAACTATTAAAGAACTATTTGCGGACAATCAAGCACTAATAGCAAAATCAGAAGCTGAATTACAAGACCACGTGAATAGTCTAAACAAAATGTGTAGGGAACATAACATGAAAATTAGCACAAGTAAAACAGAGGTAATTACTATAACCAAAGAAGAAAAAAACAATTCACCTAAACGAACACCCCATGAAACAAGTAAAGAGTTTCAAGTACTCAGGAAGTATATTATTATCAAATGGCAAATCATAAGACAAGATCGAAAATAGATGCAATAAGGCACACCAACTCATTGGACAAATGGCACCAATACTAAAGAACAAACATGCATCTATGGTTACTTAGAAAGCACTCCACAACACGATCTTACTACCAACTATATGCAACCAGTGCCAAACCTGGACAATGACAGAAAAGAGAAAAGAAAACCACAACAACAGAAATGAGATTCCTGAGAAGAATACTCAATGTATCAAGAAGAGATAAGATCAGAAATAAAGAAATCAGGTGGGGGTTTAGCAGCGCTCAATTTTATTAGAAAGCAGCAAGTCAAATGGAATTGGAAATGTAACTAGGTATACCACAACAAGCAATGATGTACAGACCAGATGGAAGTAGAGGAAGAAGCCGACCACGTAAACGTTGGACGGAGGGAATAGCAGTCATGGGAATATCGATACATGAAGTCCATAAACGAGCATTCTCCCACTGTTTATACTTCACCTTGACATCGCAAGGTGTCAACTCAGGCATCAAAACATTTGCTGCAGCGATTGATCTTGAGGACGCGTACAACAGAGTACCATTGGATTTTTTAATGCTTCAGCTTCTTGAACTCAAGATAAGTCCTTTCCTCCTTAGTTGGATCGCTGCAGCCCTCTTCCAACGGAAAGTAGTTTTTAGATGTGGCAGTTGGACATCGGAACCAACAACAATATATCCTGGCCTACCACAGGGATCACCGTTATCTCTGTTGCTGTTCAACAAATACACAGTGAGAATCACCAGGGAAAAAATCATAGAACCGGGAGGACATTGTCGTAAGCAGACGATGTTTTAGTGTATCGTCAGGATAAGGATAGAGATCAGGTTGTGTGGAACTACAAACCGAACTCAATTGAATAAGCACTTGGTGTGTTGAAGCTGGGGCAATGGTCAACCCAACAAAGACAAGAGTGACATGGTTCTCTTTGAATAACCATACTGACAACACCCCAATTCCAACTGTAAATTTGGGTTCAGAGACGGTGAAAAGAACGCAGACAATGAATTACCTGGGGATATGATTTGATCTAAGCCTAGCTTATACTGAGCACGTAGGCCAGACGATACCAAAGGCCAAGCGGGGTTTGGCTGCGATGTGGGTGATGGTGGTGGCAAACTGTGAGCAACGCCATCTGTCTTCTTTACGAGGGTTTGGTCCTTTCTGTTTTGGAGTATGTGATGGCGATCCTGATTCTCAGCCATAAGCAGATAGAAAGGATGGAAAGGATGCAAAACGAAGCTGTGCGCATTATTCTTGGATGTACTAGAGATACAGCATGCAGGGTGATGCGCAACCTTCTTGATTTTCCAACCATGAGGGACAGAATACAAATTTGCCAAGCACGTGCCTATCTCAGAGTCAACGCAAACACACAACATCCACTGCATAGCAAGATTAAGAAGGTAAAGGGCAGCAGGTTAAAAAGAGGAAAGGATGGGTCAAGCCGAAGACATTCTTCAGCAGGTGTATTCACTTGAGGACTTAGAACCCAGCGAGGAGTGGGTACAAGTGCCAACAGAGTTCTGTACATCCTTTTCAGTGTGCATCCAACTAGACAGGAAATGCAGACAAGAAAATCCAGCTGCTGTGGAGGCGGAAGTACAGGCTCTGATTTTTCAGAATTCTTTAGAAGATGATTCTGTCATCTACACGGATGGGTCGGTCACCCGAGGAGTGAGAAGTTCATGGGCCTTTACGGCTCAGGCCGGAAGGGAAAATTGTGAAGGAAGCTTATGCTTTGACCACAAGCAGCTTGACTATAGAAGTTATGGCAGTAAGTAAAGCAATAACATGGCTCGAGACACAGACATTCAATTGGGCATGTGTCCTTAGTGACTCAATGAGTATACTCAGGAGGATAGAGATGGGGTGGGTCTGAAGAGAGTGGCTGCTGTCTCTGGAGCGGTCTCAGCTGGCAAAGATTAGTTTCATCTTCGTGCCAGGGCATGCGGGTGTACAAGGGAATGAGCAGGCTGACAGGCTTACAGGTAGGGCTACTGTGGAAGGTGGATGAGCCATGGACCAGGCAGACATTCTGAAAGCTCTACAAGAAGTAAGTCGTTTATGAGAACCAAGCGATGACTGGGAACTTACAACCATGGTCAGGCTGCGAGAACAGCAAGTTAAAAGAGTTGTGGCCAAACAAGAACACTATGCAGGAAGCCAAAGAAGAGTAATAAACCAACACAGAACTGGTGTTGTGAGCCACTACACGCTGCGGGATTTGCTGAGGAGGGGATCCGAGCACTTATGGACTGAATGGGTTGATGTGCAATGAGGATGATCTGCCGACTAACTAACAAACTAACCAAAAGCTACAAGAGGAACAAGATGAGATAAGAGATGAGATGCTGATGCAGAGGTAAGGGGTTCGACCCTTACACCGGACTGTTGGACAAAAATGTTGACTTCTCGTCTTTAACTTGGGGGTGTAAATTACAAGTACCTCTGAAGTAGGAGTGGGTTTGCCTGATGGTGAGGGACACTGGTAATAGGGAAAGCTAATCCACAAGCAAACTTCTGTCCATCGCTATTGGAAGTAGTATTATGGACTATGCTTGAGTTGAAAGTGAGTGAGTGTCCCCCGTTAAAAAAATTGTTTCTTGAAGGACTTTCTTATTTTTTATTTTTTTTTTTTTTGGGGGGGGGGGGGGGTGGTCTGTCTATGGTATTCTTTGTATTTTCCCAAAAATACATTTCTCAACTACCATTAGATGTTTCTCAGCTCATATATTTATTGTCTGCGTCCCACATGCATATAATAGTAAATGTTCTACATAGCCCTTCAAAACCCTTTCTCACTGCAATCAATCAGTTTTCCATCTAGCTAGAGGCTACCTTTGCCACAGTGATTCTTTACTTATCTCCACAAGGCACCTTCCATCAGATGTTATGACTGTTCTGAGATTGTTGTAGTTGTTTAAGAATTTCCCCATTTACTCAGGAATTTGTATGTGGAAAGAATGAGATTGCGGGGGATCGGCAGGAGTTCCACTCAAAACTGAGAGGGAAGACCAGAACTTTAAATAAAATAGTGGTGGGAACGATTAGTAGTATGACTCTTTGCTGGCTGTTGAATGAGGGGATGGAGCACATATGGGAATGTCCTGAGTGCAGTGATGTCGGTTCTTTCTTAACTAACTAGTAACTCACCTTGGGAATGAGAATCAGAATGGAAGAATGCTCCATTGTGATACTAAATATTTCTTTCTTCCTGAAGGTGACGATAACCTCTGCTTTCGCACAACTTAATTCTAGACTTCGTTGGTTTTTCACAATACGTAATAACCGCAATTAAGTAAGTACTACTAGCAGACGATCTAACAAAAGTCCGTACAGTACAGATCAGTTGTTCATTGTCTATGCAATGACTGCTATCGATCAATAATGTCAATATTGACACTGTGTCGACTGTCGTTATAATTTTGTGCAACACATATTGCATAAAAATGTTACATATAATACAAAATCCATGTAGAAATATTAAAGAAGAACTATCACATTATGTTTGTCAATCTAACGCGTAACCGTAATAACAATAAATAATCGGTATCCTAACGACATCTGTCTCCCCAACAGATCATTAATTTAACAGCCAAAATGGATAGTTTTTAACCGTCAATAATTTCTCTATCTAATACTAGTACATTCACTGAACATAATCCACGCACAAACCACAATTTATTAAATCAATTTTAGAAAGGTAAACTATATAAATTTATAAAACGCACCAAAACAGAAGACAAGGACTCACAAACTAACAATATCAGTCCCAATATTTTGGTCAGCTGTAGATCGGTAGTTTGGTCAAACAATGGCGTCGTCCAAGTGCATTCTGGGAGACACTATATATCCGTGGCTTGTTTATACCACTATTTGTTTTATAAAACAACATTATAAACTTATATACAAATAATATTTGTCATTAATTTTAAAATATAACCTCTAGTGTATTGTTTCTTACGTTTTACCTTTACAATCATGTACATCTTGCATGCTATGTTACCACGGTAACCACTTAAAGCGTCACGGAATCAAGATGGCAGCCGCTAAGGGTGGGGACAAATCTAAGGAGCCTGTCAACTTTGTGCATCAAAACAGCATTTTGTGTGAAACAGTGGCCAAGGAAAACAGATGCCAGAAGATTTTCACCAATTATGGAATAAATCCATTTAGGAAAAGTAACTAATAACATATACTCATATACGTTACATTTTCTTTTTGATTATCTGTCTTATTTTTCATGAGTTGTGTAACAACAGCTTTAAATTTAAACTCTAGACTCAAGTCTCTTCTCTAGTTTAGTTTATTAACTATACTGAATACTGTACTGTACTGTACTGTACTGTTCAATCAAACCTTGTTTATAATTTAATTACGACATTATTATATGTTATATACGTATTCATTATTGTATATATTTTTATATTGTTATCACTTTTCATTATATGTCATATTATTTTCTAATAGTAAGTATAAAGTTAGAAAGAAGTTCTGTCTGTCATATAGTTGTGAATGTTTGCAATGATAATCATCTTCTATGAAATGAATATAGTTGTAATCTTTGATTAATAGCTTTTAAAATGCCATATATATATATATATATATATATATATATATATATATATATATATATATATATATATCTCATCTCATCATGTTCCTCTTGTACCTTGCGGTGTCGAGGTGAAGTATAAACTTCGTGAGAGTGCCCGGTTATGGGCTTCGTATATCGACATTCCCATGGATTCTGTTATTCCCTCCGTCCAGCGTTTACGTGGTCGGCCTCTTCCTCTGTTTCCATCTGGTCTGTACGTCATTGCCTGTTGTGGCATGCTGTTGACTGGTAGCCTACTTGCATGGCCAAACCATTTGACTTGCTGCTTTCTAATAAAATCTAGAGCAGCTTTAACCCCCACTTTAGTCCTGATTTCTTCATTTCTGATCTTATCTCTTCTTGATACGTTGAGTATTCTTCTCAGGAACCTCATTTCTGTTGTTGTGATTTTTCTTTTCTCTTTTTCTGTCATTGTCCAGGTTTGGCATTGGTAGCACAGAGTTGGTAGGAAGATTGTGTTGTAAAGTGCTTTCTTAGTAGTTATTGATACATGTTTGTTCTTTAGTATTGGTGCCATTTGTCCAATGAGTTGATTTGCCTTATTGCACCTATTTTCGATCTCGTCTTCTGATCTGCCATTTGATGATATTATACTTCCTAGGTACTTGAAGCTCTTTACTTGTTTCAAGGGATGTTCGTTTAGGTGAATTGTTGCTGTTTGTTCTTCTTTAGTTATAGTCATTACCTCTGTTTTGCTTGTGCTAATTTTCATGTTATGTTCCCTACACATTTCGTTTAGACTATTCATGTGGTCTTGTAATTCAGCTTCTGATTTTGCTATTAGTGCTTGGTCGTCCGCAAACAGGAGTTCTCTAATGGTTAGATTTGCAGATGGTTCTTCTTCTGTGTTCTCGTCATGCGGTATTCTTGCTGTCTCTGCTTGGCTGGTTTCTTTACATATGTTGTCTATATATGTTATGAACAAGAGAGGGGACAGGACACAACCTTGTCGTACTCCAGATCTTATGGTGAAGGGTTCTGAGTGTCCTCCAGTTGCTCTCACTATGCATTCACTGTTGTCGTATAAACTTCTACATAGGTTTGTTAGATGTGTACTCACTCCATATTGTTTAAGGATTTCCCACAGCTTGTTTCTATCTACCCTATATATATATATATACACACACACACACACAATGCGGTCTACTTTCAAATCTCCCGCAGCTGTGTTTCAAGCATGGTATGCGAGATTGGGAATTAGACATAGCTTTAGACATTGTCACATGATAATTCACTCTCACACACACACAAACACACACACATACAACAATTCACATAAACCTGGGTATGCTAGATTACCATACTTTGATGCTTCACTCATGATTGAACCTAGGCCAACTAGTTGCCTCTCTCAGTCAGTCACATGAGTTAAGTCACGAGTCAAAAACCAACACAATTGCACTCGGGGCATTACCATAAGTGCTCAGACCTCATCTTCAACAGCCAACGGAGGATTCCAAACTCAAGATGCCCGTTGCAATCTGATTTTTTTTTTTCGTTCGCTCGCTTTGAACTCAAGTGTAGCCCATCCAAACTACTTCTAGTAGTGCTGGACTAAATTTTGCGTGTGGATTAGTTTTCCTTATCAACAGTGCCCCTCGCCATCAGGCGAACCCATTCCAACTTCATAGGTGCTTGTAATTTACGTCCCCAAGCCATGGACGAGAGGTCAACATTTTAGCCCAATTGTCCAGTGTAGGGGTTGAATCCCTTACCTCGGCATCAGCACATCGGATGTTTAATAATGAGCGCTCTTATTCATTCGTCCATGCTGACTGATGCACAATCTGATTATACTTGTATGTTCGTCTTGTTTTACCTCCGAGTGACGACTGTCTACCAGAATCTCTGACCACCCCTGCTGCCATATTCTCTCTAGACCATGATAGTTCTTTCAGTCACATAAGATGGCATAATGACGCTAGGGGCTATAAACAAAAAACAGTGCATTACTTTAAATAAGGCAACATACCAGGTGCTTGTAAAGTCTCACTACACTTTGTATGTAGAACAAATTTGAAAAGATTATTTCTTCCGTTGATAACACCATTCTGTTTAGGGTGCAAAGAATAACACCAGCAAATGACATCCATTCGCTACATATTGCTTCATGATGGACTGTGAAGCACATTCTTTGATGACATCATGTACTTAATTTTTCAAATTTGTTCTACATACAAAGAAAAGTCGCTTAAAAGTCGACAAGGTTGACTTAATTGCACCGGGTTTTATCCCATATGGCTCAGTCTCTTTCCACAGCGTGGAAAGCGTCGCACAAAGCACGAACTCTGTAGCTCCAGCAACAACTCCCAGGAGTCTCCGGGGAAATAATGCACTCGTGAACCGAAGGACGCGGCCTGGAATCATTTCTTCATACAAAATGTAGTGAGACTTTACAAATACCTGTATATGTGTCAAGTATAAAACATATATTATTATGCATGTTAAAATATACGTTATGCTGAAAATGGCATTAGAGTAGTCAATCGGCAGTTCAATACCAGTTCTTGACATTCACAATGGACAGAAATGTGACCATGTATCACTCCCTGCAGTCAGACCTACAAAATGTGATGGTGCTAACACTTCACACAACCACCGCGTGTTCCTTCTACAGAACTTGTTTCTTATTTTAACGTTAACATATATAGCCAGATTTCTACAGTATGCTCCGACCAAACCTTAAAGATATAATAACGTACTTTGTGCTGTTTGACATAGCGTCCACCAAGACATGCACTAACAGCAGTCTAACAGAATATACAATCAAGGCAGAAGAAGTCAGACAGTGCTGGAGATCTATTTAAGCCAGCCTTCATTGTGGAGACGGCACCTGCTTAATCAAACTGTTTGAGTAAACATACAGACTGGTAGATCACAAACTGGACAGAAATAGTCCAAGCCGGATGAATTACTTTGTTTGTTACCACTCTACTGCCAACCAAACAGGCAGATGCAGCAGTTCAATTAAGTTTTTCTGAATTTGTATTTTCCAGTTCATGTGCTGGCTGGCAAGCCCAACTCACCCCATGATTCTGCAGAAGGGGAGGAAGATCGTAAGTATATATTACAAGTATTTATTACAAGTATATATTACCAGTATATATTACACGTATATATTACAAGTACCTCTGTTTATATGTGTAATTATTCTTATATAAAATGTGTGTGTGTGTGCGTGCATGCATGCGTGCGTGTGTGCAGGTGAAGTTCATATGTTTATGACCAATGTATAATAATCCCTATAGAAAATGTGCGTGCGTGCGTGCACGCGTGCGTGCATGTG
The DNA here is from genome assembly GCA_963921405.1 of Cepaea hortensis. NCBI lineage: Eukaryota > Metazoa > Mollusca > Gastropoda > Stylommatophora > Helicidae > Cepaea > Cepaea hortensis. Next base: position 84,795,357 of record OY992893.1, read on the forward strand.
TGCATGCGTGCGTGTGTGCACGCGCGTGTGTGCATAGAGATGAAGTGTGTTATAATTATGCCCGTAGAAAATGCGTGCTTGTGTGTGTGCAGGTGAGTGTGTATGTTTATGGCCAATGTATAAGTATCACTATAGAAAATGTATTTGTGTGTGGATGTGCTTGTATGCTTGTGTGTGTGTGTAGGTAAAGTGTTTATGTTTATGACCATCGTATAATTACCCCTATAGAAAATGTATTTCTGTTTGTGTGTGCTTGTGTGTGTACAGGTGAAGTGTGTAAGTTTATGACCAACGTATAGTCATCCTTATAGAAAATGTATTTGTGTGTGTGTGTGTGTGTGTGTGTGTGTGTGTGTGTGTGCGTGCGTGCGTGCGTGCGTGCGCGCGCGCTTGCTTGTGTGTGTGTGTCTGCTTGTGTGTGCAGTGGAAGTGTATATGTTTATGACAAATGTATAACTATCCGTATCGAACATTTATATGTGTGTGTCTGCTTGTGTGCGTTCAGGTGAAGTGTGTGCGCCAACGCTGTGATTTCAAGATCCCGAAGAGAAACTACACACACAAGCTCTAAATACAAGACCTAAGAGAAGACAAAAGTGGCATATTCCTGGTGTCTGTAACACTATAGTGGCATAGTGGTTAGAATGTTTGCCTGTCAAGACAGTGGTCCCAATTCAATCCCCAACAACAAAAAGGTTTTTTTTTCTTTTTCACTCGCTCACTTTGAACTCAAGTGTAGTCCACACACACTACTTCTAACAGTGCTGGACTGAATTTTGCGTGTGGATTAGCTTTCCATATTGCCATTGTCCTTCGCCATCAGGGGAACTCACTCCAACTTCACAGGTTTTTGTAATTAACGTCGCCAAGTCAAGGACGATAGGTTAACTGCCCGGTGTAGGGGTTGAACCCTTTACCTCGGCATCAGCCCACCGAATGTTTAAGAACACACGTTCTTATCCATCCGACCATGCTGACCTAAAAGGATTTAAAAGGCATGAGAGTTGACTTAATTGCACCGGGTTTTATCCCACATAGCTCAGTCTCTTTCTGTAGAGCGGCCTGCTGAAAGTGTCGCATAAAGCATAAACTCCATAGCAAGGGCGACGACCTCCAGGAGTCTCTGAGAAAATTGCACTCGTGAATCGAACGATGTAGCCCAGAATCAAATCCATGAACTTCCAGAAGGAAGAACGCTGCTATTTAATTATGTAACAGTGGTGTTGGCATTATGGTTAGTGTACCTGCTTTTCAAGTAAGTGGTCTGGATTCAATCCCCAGAAGTGGCAGCATTTGTTTCTTGCCTGTGTAATCCTGGCGACCACCCAGCCTCATTAAATAAAAAGTTAGTTGTATATCCTTTACAGGACATCGCAGTCAACACCAGCATTTGTGTGCATGGCTGTTTATGATTTCTTAGCAAGTTTGCGTTCAGTAGTTTGTCATTGCTTTCTGAATGACCAGCGCACATACCATTGTATGAAAACCAACGCAAGGTGATCTGCTTCCAAATCGTCCACGGCTGTGTTTCGAACACAGTACACGCGATTACGAATTGCATCCGTATCCCTTTCACCACAGAGCAGGGCTTCGTAAAATAGGTACTGAATAATTGTGTAAAATTTTCTTGAAATTGATTCTGACAGAAAGGTAGTGATGAAGCGAACATGTTTTCTGAAAGATAATAAAGGCATGTGAAGGTTGGGAGCAGGACTTTTCATAGTCATGGTTGATGAACACACACACAGCAGAATGTTTGTAACTTTTTTTGCAATTTTAAACCTTTTATCCTTTCATATAGCTTTTTTTTTTTTGCAGCTAATTTTCTACGGATCATTGAGAGAGCTCACCAGGAACCTGTCAAAAAATACTCATCTCCGCAAACAGAGTCACAAGAATATGGATGGATAAACACACCTTTGGTATAATGCTAAATACATTTAAGTTAAAGTTAGTTGCATATCCTTTACAGGACGTTGCAGTCAACACCAGAATTTTTTGCTGTTGTGATCTCTTGGCAAGTTTATGTTCAGTAGTTTGCTATTGCTTTCTGAATGACCAGCACCCATACCATTGTGTAATAAACCAACGCAACGCGGTCTGCTGCCAAATTGCACGTAGCTGTGTTTCGAACACGTGTCTATGGGATCATGAAGTGTGTCCGTAATCCCTTTGCCACGTAGCCGCAACGCTAAATACATTAGAGTTGTCTAAAGCAGGTTTCGCGCTAGCGAATTTTATAGCGAACTGCGCGGGTAATGTCATGACCACGGTCCGGTGTGGGTTTGATGATTGGGATCATCGCTTGCCAAAATACGGGAAAGATGTATCACCTCTTTCTCCTTGCTCGGGATAAGTGAGCCGGCAGCTCAGAAAGCAATGACAAACTACTGAGCGTAATCTTGCCAAGAAATCAACGACAGCGGTAAAATGCTGGTGTTAACAGTAATGTCCTGTAAAGGATATGCGAAAAAAAATCACATCACAGATCCACAGTAGAAGACTGCTTCAGGACAATGTATTATTAATATAAAGAAGGGGAGCTGTGGTAGAGCAATGCACATCATACTTGCCTGGTTGCCCAGTGGTCAAGGGTTTGAATCCACATCGGGTGGATTTTAAAAATTTACCTGGGCTTCCAGGTCGACCCAACCTAAAATAGGTGTCAGGGAGGTCAGCAAGGCCGAATGGTTAAGAGCGCATACTTTTAAACTTCTTGTGCGCTAATGCGACGTAGCAAGTTCAACCCCTACACATGTCTGTTAGAATAAACTGTTGACTTCTCGTCCTTGACTTGGGGATGTAAATTACAAGTACCTCTGAAGTCGGAATGGGTTCGCCTGATGGCGAGGGACAGTGGTGATAAGGAGAGTTAACCCACAAGCACACATCAGTCCAGTGCACTAGAAGTAGTAGCAGGTGTATCGACTACGCCTAAGTTCAAAGCTTCAAAGCGAGCGAACAGGGAAAAAATAGGTATCAGGTAACATCATTGGCTGGCAAGATGTTGGTCACATCATGGGCTGGCAAGATGTTGGTCACATCATGGGCTGGCAGGATGTTGGTCACATCACCCCTTGAATGGCGATTGGTCTGAACAAATAGTGCTCTAGCACCATATGATAAATTTGTCCTAAGACACACAGAAAAGGTCCTTTAATTTTATTTAATTAATAAAGAAGCTTTGAAGACCAGGTGTGCAGCAGAATAACTGGACACCTCTGGGTGCCCTTTACTGTTAGTGATAGTTCCACAAAGTGGGGTACTCTCTTACCCCTTCAATCTTAAAAGGTGACTAACGGTAGAGGACATAGCAAAATATTTCCATTAATGAAAGTAAAGTAATCTTAGATGAAGTAAAGTGAAGTAATATAGAGTGGAATGTTACTTGAATATCCTTTACAGAACGTCGCAGTCAACCACGGCATGATTTAGCTGTTTGTGATTTCTTGACAAGTTTACTTTCAATAGTTTGTCATTGCATTCTGAATGATCAGCACTCTTATCATTGTATGAAAACTAACACAAGATGATCTGCTGCCAAATCGCTCGCAGCCGTGTTTCGAATATAATATGCTGGATTACGAATTGCATCCATAATCCCATCTCCACAGAGCTGGAAACACAGAATGAGAAGGAAGTAAAAAACAAAGTGAAGTTAAGTTAAAGACCCTGATGTCTAAAGTGTAGAGTTTTTCTTACTTTTTTTCCGCTTGAAATAAATTGTCAATGTCTGCAATTTTCATTTTGCATTTGTCACCAAGTTCTCCATTTTATTTCTTCTCATAACCAGCCCAAAATATCTTTACTGTCCACATCGAAATTCTCTAATAATTTTATGGATTTAATTTGTTTCTTGTCAGACTTGCTATTTGATTTTTCTGTCTGTCCATGATACTCTTTGCATGTTTCTCAGTAACTACATTTTCATTGCCATTAGATATTTTTCAGCTGGTCTGCTCATCATCCAGGTTTCATATCATAGAAAAAGTACAGGTTCTATGTAGCACCTCAACACTGTTTTTCTGGTTGCAATTAACATCTTCTTATTGGTCAGTGTGTTTTTCATCTTTCAAAAGGCTACCCTTGCTATGACAGTCTTGTTCTAATCTCTTCAAGGCATCTCCTATCAGATGTTATGTCTGTTCCAAGATAGTTGTACCGATTCACTTATTTAAGAATATTCCAATTTACTTGTATATAGCTAGCTCCGTGGCGAAGAGGTTGCTGATGTTGTTTATGATCCTGCATGCCCGTGTTCGAAACACGGCTGCCGGCGATTTGGCAACAGACCATCTTGTGTTGGTATTTTACAAAATGGTATGGGTGCCGGTAGTTCACAAAGCAATGGCATACTACTGAATGTAAACTTGCCAAGAGATCACAACAGCAAACATTGCTGGTGTTGACTGCAACTTCCTGTAAAGGATATGCAACTAACTTTGTTTTAAACCTGTATATCACATTGTGATTTTTCTTTCTTCCTAGTGATGACCATAATCTGTGTCTTCATAAAATGTAAATCTAACCCTAGTTGTTCACTGTGTACAACATCCGCATCTACTAAATGTTGCAGATCTTGTTCATTGTCTGTAATCAGTACTGTATCATCCGCATGTCTAATGTTATTGATGTTACATCCCCCAATGTTGATTCCTCTCATATTTTGTAAGTTCCTAAAAATATTTTCACTGTATAGAGAAAAAGAATCTGCAGATATTACACATCCCTGTCAAACATCTCTCTTAATGCGTTGATAAAGACATACTTCACTATCAATCTTTATGTCAGCTTGTTGTTTCCAATATATGTTTTTTACAAGTTTAAGATATTTCCCATCAGTTTGTAGATCTGCAAGCATCTTTATCATGTTGACATGTCTTACTTTATCGAAAGCCTTTGTGTAGTCAATAAAGCACAAATGTAGGTATTTGTTTACTTCTGTAGAAGTGGGACCAGGTGGAGAAGGCGGAGGAACAGATTGAGAACCCATATGTGGAAAGAATGAGATTGCGGGGGATCGGCAGGGGTTCTGGAAGAATCTCAAAACTGAGAGGGAAGAGCAGGAGAACTTTTAATCAGATAGCGGTGGGAACGATTAGTAGTATGACTCTTCACTGGCTGTTGAACGAGGGGACTGAGCATGTATGGGAATGTCCTGAGTGCAGTGATGTCGGTTCTTAACTCAACTCAACTCAAGAAGTAAATGAATGCTGCACGATGAAAACTTACATGATCTTACCAGGTTCCTGTAAACATGATTACATACTTTTAATTCCAGATTGAGCATGATTACATAATTTTATTTCCAGACTGAGCATGATTACATACTGTTATTTCCAGTCAATGCTTGCAATTTCGCTCAATGCATGCTGCACAATGAAAACTGATATGAACTCACTAGGTTCCTGTCAGCATAATTGCAAACTTCCCAGCTTGAGCATGATTACATACCTTTATATCCAGATTTAGAATGATTACATACTTTTAGTTTGAGATTTAGCATGATTACTTTCTTTTAGTCCAAGTTCGAGCATGATTACAAACTTGTATTCCCAGATCGAGCATGATTTTTTTTTAAATGCTGCATATCCCTTACAGGACGTTGCAGTCAACACTAGCATTTTTCCAGCTGCTGTTGATGTACCAGGTACTGAGCATGGTTACGAACATGTATTCCTATATTTGACATGATTATGAACTTGTATTCCCAGATTTGATATGATTAGAAACTCGTATTCCCAGATTTGACATGATTAGAAACTTGTATTCCCAGATTTGACATGATTAGAAACTTGTATTCCCAGATTTGACATGATTAGAAACTTGTGTTCCCAGATTTGACATGATTACAAACTTCTATTCCCAGATTTGACATGATTACAAACTTGTATTCCCAGATTTAACATGATTACAAACGTACATTCACAGATTGAGCATGACAAGTCAGACAGACGTCTGAACTTTCACCGCCAGAACACAAGTATAACAAAATACATGGACATTGCCTGGAGAATGAAAGACAACAAAGAAAATGCAAAGGAATCAGGAAAATGATCGCAATTATTCCAATGAAACCATGCCATTTGTACAACCAGATGAAATTTTAGTAATAATAACTGCTAACTTATTAAATTAAGAATAAGTGAAGACATAATCTTATAGCGTGTTTTGTGTAAGTTTGTTTTAAAGACATGTTTTATTATCAAAACTAACCATGTTCTTCTTCTTCTCCGTACACATTTAAACATCAACATAAAAAATTAGTTGCATATCCTTTACAGGACGTCACAGACAATCCCAGCATATTTTGGCTATTTGTGATTTCTTGGCAAGTTTACGTTCAGTAGTTTGCCATTGCTTTCTGAACGACCAGCAATCATACCATTTTATAAGAACCAACGCAAGGTGATCTGCTGCCAAATCGTCCTCAGCTGTGTTTTGAACGCGGTATGAGGGATTAATAATTGCGTCCCTAACTCCTACAAATCCCGATTTCCCCCAGGACATGCTGGTGTTGTGGAAAACAAGCAGATGGACAGATTGGATGGGTCTGCACCGCTCGGTGATGTTTTGGTTCATGTTATGACAGATGTGATCAGGGTGCAGTTACCCCTTTCAACCTTCGACTTATTGACTTGGTTATAGTTGGGATCTTTATATTGTAACTTGTATTTTGTAGATACGGCTGCTTGTTTCTGCTTTCTGGCTTCTGATTGGTTGATTGTGTTAGTTACTTTCTTGTTGTGGTTTTACATGTCTGGACAGAGTTGCGCGTTTGTGAAGGCCTGGAGTAATTGTGTGCTCACTCCGTCATATGTTTTTCCTTCAGAGAGCGTTACCAGTTGTCGTCTCTCCTGGTATTCCACCTATTTTCTCATCATGAGCAGGGCTGTTTGGCATCATTTATATAGTACAGAAGAACCGATAGATCATTACTGCCTGAAGAGAATGGTGCTGCAGCGAGTGACCAGAGGGTCTGGCCGACACTCGGGACTGAGAGGAATGACCAGCTGGACACATAATAAGAGTGATGCTGGTACCATTTATATTGGGACTCTTCTCTGACTATTGAAGATGAGGACTGAGCGCGAATGGAATTGTCCGACTGCTGTGATGTCCATTCTTGACTCAACTCAATTCCCACTTGCCAAACTATTTTTCTCCCTACCTTATCAGAAAATCACATTCGCTGGGTTGGTCACCTGACTCGCATACGAGATCACAGGCTCCCTAAACGAATTTTATTGACTGTGATCTGTGATGTGGTAAACGCTCCCAAGGTGGCCAGAGGAAATGCTCTAAAGACACTGAAGACTTCGCTCAAAGCTTTTGGAATTCATCACGACACATGGAAGACTGCTCCCAAAGACCGAAATTCATTACGTAGATCATTACGCAAGGGTGTAGTCACTTGCGAAGCAAACAGGACTGCAAGAGCTGTGACAAAAAGATAGACCAAAAAAAAAAACAACAACAGCAGGAGATCCCCCTCCTGGAACGTCAAGCATCCTTAGCCCACATTGTCAAAGAACATTTCGAACCAAAATAGGCCTTACCAGCCTTCTTAGAACTCACGGCTCCATACTTTCAACCCCACTGGATGAAATGAATGGTCATCATCATTCTTGAAGGACAAACACTAATACCTACCTACCAGTCTTCATACTTTAGTTTTAGTTTAGTCGATGGATCAACATCACGGCACACGGGTGCAACCCATGTGTGCTCCGTTCTCCTCCTAACTCAAACCTGAGTCTGGAGAAACTCAGCTCAGTGCACGAACTCCGTAGCACCGACGAGGATCCTGAAATACTTTGGGTATATTTTTAACTTGAAATTTTGCCCTGGCAGCGCCGTTAGGCTAATCTTTTTCGATTTCCAACTGCCAAGGGATTTTTTACGTGCGCAACAATACACACGGGCGTCCGATCTCACTACCCAGAGACCAGGGGAAATTTATTACTAGAAGTCCACGAGAAAAAATCCCGGCATCACCGGGGATTGAACCCGGGATCTCCAGCACTTGGGGCGGACACCATAAGTCTTCATACTTACCCACCAACGTAACAGTTATCTGCACACCTACCTACCTACCTACCATTATACCTATCTACTTTCCTGTCAAATCTTTTACCTATTCACTTGCCTAACCACCAACACGAACCCAATTACGATTGGTTAGGCTGCAGGTTCTGTGAAGCCCCCTTCCTCTCACAGCTGAGAACCCTTGGAGCCGCAGCCCTTAAGCCCATACGTTAATTCGACACTGCTACCTGCTAACGTCTGTCAGCAGGCGTGAACAATCCATCTTCTTTCCCCCTAAGCCCATTGTAAATACATGTCTCTAGTATCGTTTTCCATCCAGCCATTTTCATTTCTCGCATGTTTGTGTACACATAATACACACAAACCCAAGCACGTGCCGCTTGTGTTTATCTGCGGCGTTCATCTTAATATCCCGCCATTATGTCTACAGCAGTGCCGAGTTACATGTTTAACTCTTGCTGCTCCGTGCAGGCGCCGTGACGATTCACCCGCGGCTGTGTTTCAAACACGAGATTCGGGATTACTGTTACAACACTGAAGGGCATGGTGCCAACGCACGACAAGAGAAAGACACCCGGGAGTCTTGACCAGGGTTGGCACGCTTCCTCCCTTGGAAGTGTTTAGACATATTTCTTCAGACACAGCAGGCCTACCAGATCGAGAAGCATCTTCCATATTTCCGGAAGCAAGAAAGTTATTCAACAAATTTCTAACCGTAATGCGATGAGGAAGTTGTTTATAAGGAAATCTTGCTATAAAATTTGTACAACACCCGTGTGTATCCACCGCCATTTCGAAACACTTATTCAACCAAAAGAATTCAAGGAGGTAAGACTCCTCTCGTGCTTGCTCCTCGGTGGAGTTTTATATCACACTAAGCCTGTTGGCAGGGTCAATGATGTTGATTCTAATGATGATCGGCATTCGGTGGATGATGCGGTCAATATTTTTGTTATGGGTGTTCTCTCGCTTTGAACTCAAGCGTAGTCGATACGCGCGCTACTACTTTTAGTGCACTGAAGTGATATTTGCGCATGGATTACCTTTCCCTATTACCAGTGTCCCTCGCAATCAGGTGAACCCACTTCGACTTCAGAGGTACTTGTTTTTACTCCAAGTCAAATACGAGAGGTCAACATTTTACTTCCCAGAACATTTCTTGGTAGCTATTTCAAGCTAGATTATGGTCGTAATTGGGCAGAAAGAAATACCACAATGTGATATACGAGTAAATGGGCATATTCTTAAGCAAGTGAATTGATACAGTTATCTCGGAACAGTCATAACATCTGATGGGAGATGCCTTGAAGAGATTAGAAAAAGAATTGCCATTGCGAAGGTAGCCTTTTGCAAAATGAAAAACATACTGACCAATAAAAAGATATCAATTGAAAAGAGAAAAATAATGTTGAAGTGCTACATAGAACCTATACTTTGGTATGGATGTGAAGAGTGAACAATGAGCAGTCAAGCTGAAAAACATCTGATGGCTGTGGAAGTGTGGTTTCTGAGGAAAATGCAAAGAATACCATGGACAGATAGAAAAACCAATGAATAAATCCTTTAAAAAAAAACAAAAACAAATGAAGATCGTAAACTGATTAGAGTCATTAGACGTAGACAGTCAAAATTTTTTGGGCATGTTATTAGAAGAAATGAATTGGAGAACTTGGTGACAACTTTCAAGATCGAAGAGAACAGACCAGGGGGAAGACCGAGAAGTAAATACCTGGATGGCTGGGACACGTGGCATAGTCGAGACAGGAATACGGAGCTGATCCACGACTCTAGTGATCGAGTGACATGGCAAAACATGACCGCCCATGCTTATCGGCATGGCTCAAGATGGATGGATGGATGGATTTCAGGCTGCATGGACCTGGGCGCAGACAAGTACACACAATCACATAATGATCACACGCTCATTTTAGCGGTCGTGACATATCTTATTTCTTTGAACATCCCCATTCATAAAAGATATTCACAACACTAAAGGGTATAGCTACCTCATAGCTGACTTTTGTTGTTGTTGTTGTTGTTGTTGTTGTTGTTGTTGTTGTTGTTGTTGTTTTGCATATCCTATTTACAGGACATCCCTGTCGTCAAATCCAGCACAGCTGCTGTCTTAGCAAGTTTACGTCCAGTAGTTTGCCATTGCTTTCTAAACGACCGGCTCTCATACCATCACGTTAAAACCCAGCGCGCCACGGTCTGCTGCCAAATCGGTCGCATCTGTGTTTCGAACGCAGGTAAGGGGAATTACGAACCGCATTCGTAACGCCTTTCCCACGGAGCACACAGCTGACCATAAAAACCATACTGGAGGGTAAGATTGAAGGCAAGCGAGCAAGTGGTAGACAACGATACAAGTTGGAAAATAACATCAAGAGATGAACGAACATCGATCTGAGAGAATGTACAGTCAGGGCGAGAGACAGACAGTGTTGGAAATTCATTGCAGCCAACCGTCATTGGCACTAAATTGATTGATTGCGCTGACTAATCCCTTTCTCGAAAATATGTATCTTCCCAGCAACTTTTTTTTAAAAATGTTGCATTATCCCTTACAAGACGTTGCAGTCAACACCAACATCTTTCTGCTGCGGTTGATGTACTCAGTAGTTTGCCATTGCTTTCTGAGCGACCGGCTCACATACCCCCGTAAATAACGAACGCGGCGCGATCCGCTACCGAATCTCGCGTATCTGCGTTACTCAGGAGAATATACGGGATTTTTGAGAAAGACGTAAATCTCTACGCTATGGAGACCGGCTGCTAACAACTTACAATAACATTATTCTTCTATAGTTGTCACACTATTGTACGTCCTATTTCTTCGGCAGCTTGACCAGAAATCATTCTCTCCAGTCTGCTGGTATTTCTTCAGAAAGGCAGGTGAAGACATCAAACTACGATTGTAGACAGCTGGAAGCCGGGGGATGCCAGGTGGCTAGACACTCGCCTGCCGACTAGGTGGTCGTGGGGTCGATCGGCAGCTGGGAGGAATCGGATTTTAAAATAAGTTTCAGAAATTCAAAACAATGTTTTCCCGTGATAATTTGAATAACGAAGACACTAACAATAGATTGCACGATTTTTTGCCTGGCATATTTCGCTGCATCTCGTCAGGTACATACTGCAAAAATCACACAACTTACGTGAATTAATTAGATAAATCCTTCAAACTGAAATATACACATGTTCGCACAGTAACTGAGTAATGTCGATTGTCTACCACGGTAATTTTAAACTGACTAACATGTCTTTCTGCTTACACAAGGACGGCTTACGAAGGTTGAACTGAGCGACAGTTACATTGCAGGGTTTCGGAACATATTCCGTATTGGTTGGACAAGATACTACACACAGAAGATGGTAGCCTAGGCAGGCCGACACACCGGAAAAGTCTGGCTTCATCGGTCGGAAGACATGTGCTCGAGAGTGGTCACGTGGTTGAAAGAGACAGTGCCTTCCGTGTGTTGTTCAACACACAAAGTAGTCGATTGTTAAAGTTTGTTGAAGCTATACTAATCAACCTTCGTAAGCCGTCCTTGTGTAAGCAGAAAGACATGTTAGTCAGTTTAAAATTACCGTGGTAGACAATCGACATTACTCAGTTACTGTGCGAACATGTGTATATTTCAGTTTGAAGGATTTATCTAATTAATTCACGTAAGTTGTGTGATTTCTGCAGTATGTACCTGACGAGATGCAGCGAAATATGCCAGGCAATAAATCGTGCAATCTATTGTTTGTGTCTTCGTTATTCAAATTTAAAATAAGTCTAAAATGGGAACCAAGAATGTTCTTGGAGAGTAAAGGCGACCGGTGTGGTACTAACGACATCAGCCACAGAGTGCCATTTGATATATACAGGATGTATTTTTAATGACTCTGCAGTGTTTAAAAATATTGATGGTCCACGTTTTGTTTACCTATTATATTGCATGAACTTTACAGAGGGTGAATACAAAACTTGAACCGGCAATATTTTCAAACATTTTTTTTTTAAAGTTGCGTTTCAGTTACAGGACGTTGCAGTCAACACCAGCATTTTTCAGCTGTTGTTGATGTACTAGACAAGTGTTACGTTCAGTAGTTTGCCATTGCTTTCTGAACGACCGGCTCCCATACCAGCACGTTATAACACAACGCGGCACGGTCTGCTGCACAAATCGGTAGCAGCTGAGCTTCGAACGCCTGGTACCCGGCTCACGAACCGCGTTCACAAGCCTTTTTAGCCACGTCAAACATTGCACAGTCGTTAAAAGTATACCTTACAAATATGGGCATAGCATCGTATGCGCGATGTGCCGTGAGGCGCGTAAAAGGGGACTTAACTGACTGCGCGTGTACATGTGGGAAGACCTGAGAATGCAACACTATCAAAACCCAGCACTGGCCTTACATTAAAGAAGACATGAGAATGCAACACTATCATCTTAGTTTAGTTTAGTCGATGGATTAACATCACGGCACACGGGTGTAACCCATAAGTGCCCCGTTCTCCTCTTAACTCAAACCTGAGTCTGGAGAAACTCAGCTCAGTGCACGAACTCCGTAACACCGGCGAGGATCATGAAATACTTTGGGTAGATTTTTAACTCGAAATTTTGCCCGGTCAGCGCGGGTAGGCTACTCTTTTTCGATATCCAACTGCCAAGGGATTGTTTTACAGGCTCAACATTACACACGGGCGTCCGATCTCACTACCCAGAGACCAGGGGAAACTTTATTACTAGTAGTCCACGTGAAAAAATCCCGGCCCTCACCGAGGCTTGAACCCGGGACCTCCAGCACTCGAGGCGGACACCATACCGCGAGACCACTCAGCTCCCCCTGGGTTCAGATTAATAATCCCGCGAATGTGTCAGCCACAAATCGCGGCTATCCACGGTTTTACCCCACAGAATAATAATTTGCAGGTGATTGTTGTCCAAGCATGATGTTGAAAGCAATAACAAATACAAACGTCTACGCGACCATACCGTGTATACACAAATCACGCCAACAGCCGCACATAAGAACAACAAGCAGGCTTACTAATCCGTTTGCCGGTAATTTAAAACTTGTTAGAATTGTTTTGATCTGTTTTCTAGACAGGGCGTGTGTGGGTGAAAAGTATCGTTTTAACAGTATAAAGTTTCTATGCTGGAGAGCTTTGTAAACAAAACAGACGATCAACAAGACACACCCTAGTTAACATAATAGTTGTAATTGGATTTTAACTCTTACTATATCATAGTCTTAGAAGAATATGTCTTAGAAGAATTCTAAACCTCCACTGGATAGATTTCAGAACCAATACGCAAATAAGACAAGAGACTAAGCAAGATATTGTATCCAATTTTATAAGAAAACGCCGTTGGAACTACATCGGCCATGTACTCAGAATGGACAAGACAAGACTCCTCAACCAAGCCCTCTTTTGCTCACCAGTAGGGAAAAGAAAACGGGGAAGACCAAGAGAGACACTGCGTAGAACCATCATCAGAGAAGGCTCATTCAACGGCCAAATGAACATCCAAGATCTACAACAGGTAGCAGCGAACTGCCAGACATGGAGAGTAGTGACTTCTGCCCTATGCACCGACTTAGGCTCAAGAGGAAGGAATAACTAACTAATATCATAGGTTTCCTCTGGGAATTGGGTTTAGTGTGCTGACGGTGAAATACCTCAAATGTGTGTACGAAACATTGCCAACTAAACCTAATATTAGCCAATACATACGTGCTGGGCTCAAGCATTTATTGTTTGGCGCTTGCCCGCTTTGAACTCAGGCGTAGTCCATGCACGTGCTAATACTGCGTCTTGTGCACTGGACTGACTTATGCGTGTGGATTAGCTTGCCCTATTACCAGTGTACCCCGTCATCAGGCGACCCCACCCCGGCTTCAGAGCTACTTGTAATATTTAAGTCGAAAGGCAGTCAGAACGTTTTGGACGCGTTATGAGAAGAACTAAATTGGAGAATTTGGTGACAATTGGCAAGATTGAGGGGGAAAAGAACCAAAGGGAAGGCAGAGAAGTAAATACCTGGACGGCTTGGCCAAGTTGTATGGTCGAGACAAGAACACAGAGATGATCCACGACTCTGGTGATCGAGTGAGATGGCGAAACATGACCGCCCACGCTTAACGGCATGGCACATGATGATGATAATGTAGATGATGATGATGATGGTGATGGTGATGGTGATGATGATGATGATGATGATGATGATGATGATGATGATGATGGTGATGAGTTGCAGTAAGTATCCATGTTTGACACGGATAACATAATATCGGCAAAAGAAAAATAGCTCTAATGATATTTGCTTCATTACTTATAGGTATCTTTCTATTCGACAGAAGTGGCGATAGTTATCTAAATATAAACTCTGCAATTAGATGAGTTGAGCTAAGAACTGACATCACTGCACACAGGAGATTCCCATATGTGTTCCGTTCCCTCGTTCAACAGCCAGCTAAGAGTCACACTACTAATAGTTCCCACCGCTATCTAACTGAAAGTTCTCCTGGTCTTCCCTTTCAGTTTTGAGTTTCGCACAGAACCCCTGCCAATCCCCCGAAATCTCATCCTTTCCACATCCGGGTTCTCAATCTGTTCCCACACCTTCTCCACCTGGTCCCACAGGCGCACGACCACTTCTCCCGTGTCTACCACGAAGAGGTGCATTCCCTGTCAGCCTATCAGCCTGTTCATTCCCCCCGCACCTCCACATAGCCAGGGCAAACAATCCACACAATTCTCACAGTCTATGACCTCTGAAGCAAGGCGAGCCATTCCACACGAAACACTACTTTCTCCACCTTACTAAGCATACTCCTGAGTCCGCGATGAAGACAATGTGCGTTACGGTGGTCTTCTCTAACCAACGGAATGCCGCTCTTACTGCTTCCACCTCCATTCTCATGCTGGAGGTCGTAGCCTCATTTGCTAGACTCCCCCCCCCCCCCCTTTTCTTTTTTTTTTGTCCTTTGCAATTCTGCACACCAACATAATATAATAGCTTGTGTGATTGTGGTGCGCACATAAAGTCAGATCCTTGCCAATGCTTGAGAACTCGTGTACAATGCCGATATTTTCATTGTGTGATCTACGGAGCTTATGTATTAATGGGCCCATCACGTGCAAATATCGTGAATCTATGCGAAGCAATGTTTCAAAATAACAAAACAGTGAATACAGATTTAGAAGTAATGTGTTCTATATTTAATGATTTGTTAAAGCAACGCCAATAAACCGACTCTATCAGATTAACATCACAGCAATACATCTCATGATATTTGATAAATAAATTCGTAAGTATTCATCATCTTTCATAGAAGCACAGAACAGAAATAGAAATCAAAAGATGTATAAATAATAAAATAAATGCATCTATTGGCACATCGGAATTCAAACGTGTCGTCTGCAAATAAAGACAATATAAAATAAGACAAAGTAATGCAGCTTCACAGAACAGAATTACGAAACAATCAGTGATTATATAGTGCAGTATGTGTATTTATGTGCTAGCTGATGAAGGCTAGTCGCCGCAACGTCCTGTGTTTTTCGTAATTCTGTTATGTAAAGCTGCATTTTTTTTTGCATATCCTTTACAGGACATCGCTGTCAACACCAGCATCTTTCAGCTGTATGTTGATCTCTTGGCAAGATTACGCTCAGTAGTTTGCCATTGTTTTCTGAGCGGCCGGCTCACATACCCCGTAAGTTACCGATGCGATTCGAACCACTGCTGATTCTCACCGTCATCACGTTACCCACGAGAGTATACGAGATTACGGAGAAAAGAAAGCTGCATTACTTTGTGTTATTTTATATTGTTTGCATTCCCACAGCTTTACCGCAGTTCCACTAAGTTTATTCATGCAAATAAAGACGACATTTCACCGAAGGAATAAATATACTTCGATGCCAGTCCACCTTCTTCTGTCTTCTCTCACCATTTATGCTCTTCTGGGTCATAAACCCTCAAACATGACACTGTCATCTCATTACCATCATGTGCCATGCCGATAAGCGTGGACAGTCATGTTTCGCATCTCACACGATCACCAGAGTCGTGAATCAGTTCTGTGTTCTTGTCTCGATCACACCACGTTGCATTTACTGCCTATAGTATCTTGCGGTGTAACTTAGGTGGATCTTGGGTCTGGGGAATTAATGCCGCCTGGATAGTGCAGACGCCATAAACTGTGCAGGTTAGGGTTTTCTTTTGGCCCCCGACAGAAAACAACTCCACACCTTACCGAAGATTCGAATACGGATCTCCCGAAAGAGAACTCGGCATTCTATCCACCGGCCACACTATCCTTAGCTACCCGGTGCAGCTCTGCCCATGTCTTCTCCATAGTAATCATTTCTGTCCTTATTCCTCTTCTCGAGTGTTTTCAAGTCTTCCCCACGATATTCATTTCTGTTTCTACTTCTCGTCCTGTGTGTTTTCATGTCTTCCCCCAATATAATCAATTCTGTTTCTACTTCTCATCTCGTGTGTTTTCATGTCTTCCCCATAGTATTCATTTCTGTCCCTTACTTGTTGTCTCGTGTGTTTTCATGTCTTCCCCAAAGTAATCAATTCTGTTTCTACTTCTCTTCTCGCGTGTTTTCGTGTCTTCCCCATGATATTTATTTATGTCCGTACTTTGTCGTCTCGTGTGTTTTCATGTCTTTCTCATAGTATTCATGTCTGTCCCTACTTTGTCGTCTCGTGTGTTTTCATGTCTTCCCCATAGTATTCATGTCTGTCCCTACTTGTCGTCTCGTGTGTTTTCATGTCTTCCCCGTAGTATTCATGTCTGTCCCTTGCTTGTCGTCTCGTGTGTTTTCATATCTTCCCCATAGTATTCATGTCTGTCCCTTACTTGTCGTCTCGTGTGTTTTCATGTCTTCCCCGTAGTATTCATGTCTGTCCCTACTTGTAGTCTCGTGTGTTTTCATGTCTTCCCCATAGTATTCATGTCTGTCCCTGCTTGTCGTCTCGTGTGTTTTCACGTCTTCCCCGTAGTATTCATGTCTGTCCCTTACTTGTCGTCTCGTGTGTTTTCACGTCTTCCCCATAGTATTCATGTCTGTCCCTACTTGTAGTCTCGTGTGTTTTCATGTCTTCCCCATAGTATTCATGTCTGTCCCTACTTGTCGTCTCGTGTGTTTTCATGTCTTCCCCGTAGTATTCATGTCTGTCCCTTACTTGTCGTCTCGTGTGTTTTCATGTCTTCCCCATAGTATTCATGTCTGTCCCTACTTGTCGTCTCGTGTGTTTTCATGTCTTCCCCATAGAATTCATGTCTGTCCCTACTTGCCGTCTCGTGTGTTTTCATGTCTTCCCCGTAGTATTCATGTCTGTCCCTTACTTGTCGTCTCGTGTGTTTTCATGTCTTCCCCATAGTATTCATGTCTGTCCCTACTTGCCGTCTCGTGTGTTTTCATGTCTTCCCCATAGAATTCATGTCTGTCCCTACTTGCCGTCTCGTGTGTTTTCATGTCTTCCCCATAGTATTCATGTCTGTCCCTTGCTTGTCGTCTCGTGTGTTTTCATATCTTCCCCATAGTATTCATGTCTGTCCCTACTTGTCGTCTCGTGTGTTTTCATGTCTTCCCCGTAGTATTCATGTCTGTCCCTTACTTGTCGTCTCGTGTGTTTTCATGTCTTCCCCATAGTATTCATGTCTGTCCCTACTTGCCGTCTCGTGTGTTTTCATGTCTTCCCCGTAGTATTCATGTCTGTCCCTTACTTGCCGTCTCGTGTGTTTTCATGTCTTCCCCGTAGTATTCATGTCTGTCCCTTACTTGTCGTCTCGTGTGTTTTCATGTCTTCCCCGTAGTATTCATGTCTGTCCCTTACTTGTCGTCTCGTGTGTTTTCATGTCTTCCCCATAGTATTCATGTCTGTCCCTGCTTGTCGTCTCGTGTGTTTTCATGTCTTCCTCATAGTATTCATGTCTGTCCCTACTTGTCGTCTCGTGTGTTTTCATGTCTTCCTCTACGTAGAAGAGCCACGGGCTCTGTGATGAAAGTGTTAGGACGCAAGGAAGCCTCACGCGAGACAAGCTACTTCATCTAGTGGAAACCTCACCTAAAACATCCAGCCAATCATGGACAAATCTACACACACACACACACACACACAAACCAGCTGAGCTTGAATTGGTGGAGTTGTTATGGTCTGTTGGTGTAGTAACTGGTATCATTAGTATTGGGACTCTTCGCTGGCTGTTGCAGATGAGGTTGGAGCACATATGGGAATGTCCGAGTGATATAATGTCGGTTCTTGACGTAACACACGGCGTAGTTAGAGTGAAAAGCAGAAAAGGATCCGCTCCGATATAAGAAAACAAAAGTTTCCATCTCGTTCAACCTGTTTTATAAACCTTGGTTATAACTATGGTGATTCCAAAAATATGCTTCTAGCATCAATTCGGGTACCTTGCCGTCTTGACAGGCAATAGTTTGCTACACTGTGCTTCAAAAAAAAAAAAATAAAAGGCAAAATAACTATAATACATTGCGGTAAGAAAAGGTGCAGAGTTATACTTCTCCATGGCACAAACCCTAGGCTGAATTGTAGAGACTATGAGTTGCCCATGCAACATGATCTAATTCTCGGCCTGCCTAGTTTACTCCAGAGGATAGGTAACACCAATACATCTGGAATACCAGGATTCTAGCATAATGAGAAGACTAATACTAAGCAGAATCTTGAAACAATACTGCTGCAATAATCAACACACAATATTTATATCTAACATGTATATTCACATTTATATGTTTAAGCGATGTTGAACATCAACACCATCCAGCGTGCTTTCCCGTTATGAGTCTTTTTCCTATAGTTTCTTTGAATACTCTAGTTTGCCAAGTCTGGCTATGGTCTGCAATATTGAACAAGGACAGATAACAAGACGGGCATATAGCAACTCTATACATTATGAGGAGATTCAAGGGCATAGTGGTTATTGCCCCTGCTGACCAAATTAGTGATGCCGGATCAATGACAGACTGGCAGGATTGTTCAGTATACAACTACGCCGGCTCAGTGGTGATGGAGTTACGGAGGCAGTTCGTAATCTCGGATACCCGTGTTCGAAACTCAGCTGCGGGCTATTTGGCAGCAGGCCGCCTTGCGTTGGTTTTTTTTTTACGAAATGGTATGGGTGCCAGTCGTTCAGACAGCAATGGCAAACTACTAAACGTAAACTTGCCAAGAGATCACAACAGCAAAAAATGTTGATGTTGACTGCGACGTTCTGTAAAGGATATGCAAGTAACTAAACTTAGTATTCTAGCACGGTTATCTGCCGGCCGCCTTTGTTACCAAGAACATTCATTTCCTGAAACCCAAATAAATTAGTAATACTACAGCTGAAACAATTAACAACATGAAACAATTGTTTCAGCTGTAGTGTTATTCATTTATTCACTTCCTATGATATATCACTCTGCAGTATGCACCGGAGGAGATGCAGTGAAATATGCCAGGCAATTAAGCGTGCAACATAATGTTTGTGGCTTCTATGTTTTTTTCGTTTCTGAAAAGTAGAGTTTGCTTGGCCTAATCTGCTCCAAATCTCTGCAAAGTATCTTTCATTTCATTTTATGATATCCTCCAAATGAACAGTTTTATTGACAGTTAAATACCGCATTAGGAATAGGCATCAGATCTAAGGAGCCATTGGAGGTCAGCGTTGCAGAATGGATAAGAGCGCTTGCTCTTAAATTTCCAGTGTGCTGGTGCCGAGGTAGCGGGTTCAACTCCTACACCGGTGTGTTGGACTAAAGTGTTGACTTCTCGTCCATGACTTGGGAACGTAATTTACAAGTACCTCTGACATCGGAACGGGTTTGACTGATGGCGAGGGACACTGGTAATAGGGAAAGCTAATCCGCACGCAAAAATTAGATGTATGGACTACGTTTGAGTTCAAAGCGAGCAATCGCAAGGAAAAAAAGAAATAACGAACTGTATTCTTCCTGAAGCCTGTTACTGGGCAATTTTACGACGAAGCAAAACGGCGCCATTTGCTGGACGTCTTGGTAGCTACTTCGGTAAAATTGTGTGTCCCAGGAGAAGATCTGTTTGTAAAACCACAGTCTGAGCTGATACCAAAGTGTTCGTTCGGCATTGAATTATTTATTGTTTCAGAGATACGCATGTTGTCAAGCTCTGTACGTCTGACTGAAGACAGATGTCCATGTTCTTGATGCCTTTGTGATGTCTCGAGTACGCTTGTGTTGAATCTTACACTTTCCGATAAGTGTTCATCTGGTGTGACTAATTCGTCAAAATCCGAATATTCAATTAGTTTTGACAATTCATTCGTTGTATTCTTGTTCTGGGCTGTTTCTAGAATCTTCTCCTCATCAGAGCAGTTATCGGGTACCGTCTTAGATGTATTTGAATTCCGTTGATTATTATGTTCTTGGTACTGAGTTTGTTGAAAAGCTAGAACTTTCTTAAGGAGGTCAATATACCTAATAGCTAACCTCAAAATTTCATTTTTACTGAGTTTTTTATCAGGCGGGTGTGTGGGGACGAGTTTCCGAAGCTCACAAAACGCTCCGTTGACATTTTGTTGTCGCCAGCGTTCTCGGGTATTTGTGAAAACTCGTCGGACAAGTTTACGAGTTCCAGGTTTGTTTCCAGCACTGACTACTTCTTTGGAGTCGAAGCAATCGTTGTCTATCTGGATGTTTCCGTTGTCGGGGGAAAATTGAAATGTTGAAACTGCTCTGCTGTTACATTCGTTCAGTACTTCAGGCGAGTATTCGCTGGTGGATGTGCTGTATGAACTAGGGTTAAATCTGTGGAAGTAAATGAATGTTTATAGAGGATAACTGTACAGCTTAGAAAAACGTCATATTGAATACTAATTAGTACATTCATTGAGTTAGTTTCACACGCTGATCAATAGGACTTAAATGATTCAGTGCCAAGCAAAAAGTAGGTTTAGACCAAACATGGTACACAAAGCAAATTAACAAGTATTATCATATAAATTTCAGTTCACTGAGCATTGACATTGCGGAAGATACTACGAAACAAAACAAATAACACTATGACCCTAGTATAGCGATATATCATCCTTCTCTCCAAATGGGAGGTCATGTTTGGCGATATATTATCCTTCGATACTGAATCAGTTAAAACACAAACTCTTTATTTGTTATTATTTTTATTGCATTCCGTTGCTGGACGTAACGATCAACCCCAACTCTTTGTTGTTTTTGTAAGTAATTTTACGTTCAGTAATTTGCCATCGCTTTCTGAACGAGAATTCAACACTGAAGTCCAAACTGACCCGTATGGGAAACGATCCCGCTATCCCGACATCAGCGTACCTTAATTTTAACAGTTAAAGCATTCTTATCCTTTTTGTAACTTTGATTGCTAAGTGGCATCTTGCCGTCTTTACAGACGAAAATATGTGGATTGGAACTAGAGCCAGAATTCCATCGCTCAATGTCTGTGCTTGGATACAGAGACCATGTGTTGCCCATGCAGCATGATCCCTCTCTCTGCCTGCTTTGTTTTCTCCAGAGGAAAGGATGACCAGTACGTCTGGAATAAGGTAGGCTGCAGATGCTGCGGCGCAGCATCAAATCTCCAAGAACAGACAATGTAAAATTGCCTATAATGCTTTCACTATTGTTTAAACCCGCATAAAAATCCATAACTCAGTAACCAACTGAGGGAAAATGGTGAGATTTTGCATATAACCTTATATTTATGTGCACCTACCAAAAAATTTTGTTCATGATATTGTACAGCAGATCTCAATATTTATTTGTATGCGGTATATAATTTACGGGTCAGGGATGAAATGCATATTATGAAATGTTTTAAATTTTCACAAGAAAACATCAGTGTTCAATAATGCATTTTCTCCGTGGTGCATGGAAATTTCGTTATGAGAAGCACGTCACATAGGGGAACACAAGTGTTCAGAGGTGATCCGAATTGATGTGCATTTCTGTAAAACAAGTTTGTTAGTGCGAATCCAATACATTGTCGCCAAAACATCAAAGAAATTTCGTCGCTTTCATTATTTCAGTTGCCTTTGGACCTACCAAAGACATATTCCTTGGTTGGAAGTAAATATAAGACGGCAGGAAAATATTTTTTAACGATGCAACAGATACTTTAAATATAAAAAGTTGAATGTGAATGAGGGCAAACATTTGGGAACAAGCTATAGTAAACCACGAACAGCCAATACGAACTGGGGCTGATGGCAACTTCCTACAATGGACACGCAAATTAAAACAAACTCTTCATATAATGACTTTATTTTGCATTTATTTTCTCCTTCAGTCCAAGGCCGGATCTTTTGCGAAGAGATTACGAATGCAATTCGCGATCTCGCATACCGCGTTCGACACACAGCTGCGGGAGATTTGGAAGCAGACAGCCTTGCGTTGGTTTCCCACACAAAGGTATGAGTGTCGGTCATTCAGAAAGCAGTAGCAAATTACTAAGAAATTACAAAGAACGTAAGATTGTCAAGAAATCACAAAAAGCCAAAGAATGCTGGGGTTGACTGTAACGTCATGTAAAGGATATGTAAATAGATTCCCCCTCCCGCCAGTCCGATACAGTTAGTTAGCTGTGAATCCTCTGGAAGAGTGTGAGTTGTAACTCTAAAGTCCAAAGCGCGGGTGTTCAGATCATCTAAGCGTCTAAGCCCCTGTATTGGCCTTGCATTTGTTTGGTTGAGGTTGGTGTAGAGAAACTTCTCCCGACTGTCGTCGAAAGGTATGCACACTGTGTTTAGTATCTCCTCAAGGAGGTTGAGTGGCCTCGAGGTATGGTGTCCGCCTCCAGTGATGGAGGTCCCGGGCTCAAGCCCCGGTGAAGGTCGGGATTTTTTTCAAGTGAACTTCTAGTAAAACAATTTCCACTGGTCTCTGGGTAGTGAGATCAGACGCTCGTGTGCATTGTTGCGCACGTAAAAAAAAATCCCTTGGCAGTTGGAAATTGAAACAGAGTAGCCTAACGGTGCTCATCTCATCTCATCTCATAATGTTCCTCTTGTACCTTGCGGTGTCGAGGTGAAATATAAACATAGTGAGAGTGCCCGATTATGGGCTTCGTATATCGATATTCCCATGGACTCTGCTATTCCCTCCGTCCAACGTTTACGTGGTCGGCCATTTCCTCTGTTTCCATCTGGTCTGTACATCATTGCTTGTTGTGGTATGCTGTTGACTGGTGACCTACTTGCATGGTCAAACCATTTGACTTGCTGCTTTCTAATAAAATCTAGTGCTACTTTAACCCCCACTTTAGTCCTGATTTCTTCATTTCTGATCTTATCTCTTCTTGATACGTTGAGTGTTCTTCTCAGGAACCTCATTTCTGTTGTTGTGATTTTTCTTTTCTCTTTTTCTGTCATTGTCTAGGTTTGGCATTGGTAGCATAGAGTTGGTAGGAAGATTGTGTTGTAAAGTGCTTTCTTAGTAGTTATTGATACATGTTTGTTCTTTAGTATTGGTGCCATTTGTCTAATGAGTTGATTTGCCTTATTGCACCTATTTTCGACCTCTCTTCTGATCTGCCATTTGATGACATTATACTTCCTAGGTACTTGAAACTCTTTACTTGTTTCAAGGGATGTTCGTTTAGGTGAATTGTTGTTGTTTGTTCTTCTTATAGTTATAGTCATTACCTCTGTTTTTCTTGTGCTAATTTTCATGTTATGTTCCCTACACATTTCGTTTAGACTATCCATGTGGTCTTGTAATTCAGCTTCTGATTTTGCTATTAGTGCTTCGTCGTCCGCAAACAGGAGTTCTCTAATGGTTAGATTTGCAGATGGGTCTTCTTCTATGTTCTCGTCATGCGGTATTCTTGCTGTCTCTGCTTGGCTGGTTTCTTTACATATGTTGTCTATATATGTTATGAACAAGAGAGAGGACAGGATACAACCTTGTCGTACTCCAGATCTTGTGGTGAAAGGTTTTGAGTGTCCTCCGGTTGCTCTCACTCTGCATTCACTGTTGTTGTATAAACTTCTACATAGGTTGGTTAGATGTGTACTCACTCCATATTGTTTAAGGATTTCCCACGGCTTGTTTCTATCTACTCTATCGAATGCCTTTTCTTGGTCGACAAAGGCTAAGTAGAGTGTTTCATTGAATTCGATTGATTTTTCTATAAGTTGTCTAAGAACAAAAATGGCATCTGTGCATCCTTTGTGTTTCCTAAATCCAAGTTGTGTTTCGCTTAGCTGGGGTTCTAAAGTAGTTCGTAATCTTTTTTCAAGAATTTTGCAAAATATTTTCCCAGTATGACACAACAGTGAAATGTCTTCGTATTGTGTGCAGTCTCTTGCTGCCTTTGTTTTTCCAAATTGTCCGGGGCTGTCCGGGCAAAATTTCGAGTTAAAAATCTACCCAAAGTATTTCAGGAACCTCGCCGGTGCTACGGAGTTCGTGCACTGAGTTGATTTTCTCCGGACTCAGGCTTGAGTTAGGAGTATAACTTATGGGTTACAACCGTGTGCCGTGATGTTGATCCGTCGACTAAACTAAACTAAACCTAAACTTGTATCTCCTCACTTTTTCGCAGGAATTACGCATACTAAATTCTACCTGGCAAAGGAGTTATTGACTTTCCCCGTAGTCCCCATTATTCACGCAGGGTAACACAGCTGCGCGAGATTCGGTAGCGGATCGCGTTGCATTGGTTACTTACGGGGATATGTGAGTCGGTCGCTCAGAAATCAATAGCAAACCACTGAGCGTAATCTTGACAAGAAATCATGCTACATTGTTACACACATTACATCAAAAATACATTACTTCGGTAAAATGCTAGTGTTGACAGCTATAAATAGAACATGCGGAGAAAAAAAAAAAAACCAACTATGTTTATTTCCTATTAACAGGCTTAAGAATCACATGTTTAACAAACTAAAGATAGGAGACACTGATGAATGTAACCGTGGAACTGGTAAAATAACAAATAGACACTTGCTGCTGTATGCTTCCAACATAGGCAAAAGAGAGTAACGTATTTTAGGCTACGCGCGCTCCATTGGAGTACATACATTATAGTAGGCATGTCAACAAGATTAAGTTGACTGTTTCTTTGTATTAATTCAAATTGACGTCTGAAGGTGGAAGAAGAAGAAGAAGAAGAAGAAGAAGAAGAAGAAGAAGAAGAAGAAGAAGAAGAAGAAGAAGAAGAAGAAGAAGAAGAAGAAGAAGAAGAAGAAGAAGAAGAAGAAGAAGAAGAAGAAGAAGAAGAAGAAGAAGAAGAAGAAGAAGAAGAAGAAGAAGAAGAAGAAGAAGAAGAAGAAGAAGAAAAGAAGAAGAAGAAGAAGGAGGAGGAGGAGGAGGAAGAGCAGGAGGAGGAGGGGGAGGAGAAGGAGGAGGAGAAGGAGAAGTCATACTGACCGTGTAGTTGCAGTGTTGTTCTGGGAACAAGAGAAGCCATTTAGCACCTGCTGCCCAGAAAACAAGCTAGTTTGATTGGAATAGAAGACATTGTCGTCTGCTGTGTAATCATCTTCCTCGTCAGATCTGGTCGAGTCACTCAACAGTCTGTTGGTGAATTCGTTGTCGCCTTCACTGGCTGGTTTCTGAGTGTACACAGGCCAAGGACGGTCACACATGACGTCAGAGTCGCTCATTGCTCGTAGTTTTGACTGTCGGATCTATAGAAGAAAATCAGGTAGTGTGTGGGTATGTTGGGTATTTATGGCTCAATATACTGAGTCATTTTTAGGGTGTTGTTAACTTGCGTCGTCTGGCGTTGTTTCCGTTCAGAAAGCAATGGCAAACTACTGAGCGTAAACTTGCCAAGAGATCACAAACATTCACACACACACAAATGTTGGGGGTAATAGCGACGTTTTGTAAAGGATATGCAACTAACTATAAATAGTTATTTCCTCGCTTTAGCGGATGACTCACTCAGGCGTCGAACCCTCGGCCGTCCGCGCTCATGACATTATCTGAGTAACCCCCCATAATGCCACACGGTATTTTATGTCATTTTGCAACATGAAAAACATACTGGCCAATAAAAAGATATCAGTTGAAACGAGAAAAAGAGTGTTGAGGTGCTACATAGAGCCTGTACTTCTGTATGGATGTGAAGCGTGGACAATGTACAGAGAAAATGAAAAAGATCTGATGGCTGTGGAAATGTGGTTTCTGAGGAAAATACAAAGAATACCATGGAGAGACAGAAAAACCAATTAACAAGTCCTTCAAGAAAAAAATGAAGATCGAACACTGATTAGAGACCTTCTTCTTCTTCTTCTTCTTCTTCTTCTTCTTCTTCTTCTTCTTCTTCTTCTTCTTCTTCTTCTTCTTCTTCTTCTTCTTCTTCTTCGTCTTCTTCTTCATTTGAGCACTTAAAAACTCCTTTTCTCGTTCCCAATTGGTATCTTTTTAAAAGTCACACACCAAGCGTTTGAGACGTAAGATGGTGCATGATGGTGGAAATGACCACGTGTTCACATGCACCCACTGTGAACGGACATTTACAGCGCAAATTGGCCTTATCAGTCACACTCGCTACCGCCATAGTTAAGAGTTATTATGCCTTTTTAAAGCACAAACTATCGTCTGTCAAGACGGCAAGGTGCCAATGTAATAGTTTTCAATTTTTATGTTGTCTAATGACCAAGTCCTACAAGAAACAAATACAAAATCATAAACTGATTAGAGAAATTAGACTAGACAGTCAAAATTTTTGGACACGTTTTGAGAAGAAATAAATTGGAGAACTTGGTGATAACTGGCAAAATTGAGAGGAAGAGAACAAGGGGGAGGTAGAGAAGTAAACACCTGGATGGCCTGGCCAAGTGGTATGGTCTCGACAAGAACACAGAGTTGATCTGGAGATCGTGTGAGATGGCGAAACATGACCATCCACGCTTATCGGCTTGACACATGATGATGATGAGTGCCTCCTCTAGTCTCTACTTCCTTCTGCTCACTTCTCTGAGCGCAAACAATACATGATGTGTTTATTTATTATCAGTATTTCGTCAAGTCACGTGTTGACATGTGGTAGAATTTTCACCCATAAATCAATCTGTATTGACATGTGGTAGCATTTTCACCTATAAATCAAACGGTGTTGACATGAGGTAGAATGTACCTATAAATCAATCTGTGTTGACATGTGGTAGAATATTCACCTATAAGTCAATCTGTGTTGACATGTGGTAGCATTTTCACCTATAAATCAAACGGTGTTGACATGAGGTAGAATACACCTATAAATCAAAATTGTGTTGACATGTGGTAGAATATTCACCTATAAATCAATCTGTGTTGACATGTGGTAGAATGTTCACCTATAAATCAATCTGCGTCGGCAGGTGGTAGAATTGTCACCTATAAATCAGTCTGTATTGACAAGTGATATAATTTCACCTATAAATCAATCTGTGTTGACATGTGGTAGAATATTTACCTATAAATCAACCTGTGTTGAAATGTGGCAGAATTTTCACCTACAAATCAATCTGTGTTGACATGTGGTAGTATTTTCACCTATAAATCAATCTGTGTTGGCAGGTGGTAGAATTGTCACCTATAAATCAATTTGTTTTGACATATGATAGAATTGTCACCTATAAATCAATCTGTGTTGACGTGTGGTAGAATTGTCACCTATAAATCAATCCGTGTTGACAGATGGTAGAATTTTCACCTATAAATCAATCTGAAGAAAATTAGCTAATACAAATTCTAGGGCCGCGGTGACGTAGAGGCTACACATTCGCCTGCCGGTCTGGGAGACCACGGGTTCAATCACTATCTAGACCAGTGGTTCTCAACCTTTTTTGGCCCATACAACCCTTTACCATATGCTCAGAACGTCATCCCCACCCCCCTCCCCTTTTCGAATTCCCTCCCTATAACCCCCCCCCCCCCCACCTTTACACAGTATACATAAAAATGGAAGCTAAATTTAATAACACATACTAGAATAAGTCTAGACATCTACATAAAACGTGATTTGCTGGTCTATCTACACTATAAAACTACTTTCATTAGGGCGAGAAGTACAGAACATTAACATTTAGAGGGAAAAACAATATCAAGTAAGTGGTTCTTGTATTAATGCGATTTTGAAATGATCTTAGTTCCCCCCACCCCCTCAAATCAATCATGTGCCATGCCGGAAACCGTGGGCGGTCATGATTCGCCATTTCACTCGATCACCAGAGTCATGGATCAGCTCAGTGTTCCTGTCTCGTCCATGCCATGTGGCCAAGCCATCCAGGTATTTTCCTCTCGGTCTTCCTCTTGGTCTGTTCCCTTTGATCTTGCCAGCTGTCACTAAATTCTCCAGTCCATTTCTTCTCATAACATGTCCAAAAAATGTTGACTTTCTACGTCTAATTTCTCTAATCAATCTACGATTTTCATTTGTCTCTTGTAGTACTTGGTCATTGGTTTTTCTATCTGTCCATGGTATTCTTTGCATTTTCCTCAGAAACCACATTTCTGCAGCCATCAGATGTTTTTCAGCTTGACTGCACATTGTCCAAGTTTCACATTCATACAAAAGAACAGGCTCAATGTATCCCCTCAACACTCTTTTTCTCGTTTCAATTGACATCATTTTATTGGTCAGAATGTTTTTCATCTTGCTAAAGGCTACTTTCGCAATGGCGATTCTTGTTCTAATCTCTTCAAGGTATCTGCCATCAGATGTTATGACTGTTCCGAGATAATTGAACCGATTCACTTGTTGAAGAATATTCCCATTTACTTGTATATTACATTGTTTTACTTCGTTCTTCCTAGTGACGACCATAACCTGTGTCTTCCTACAATTTAATTCCAACCCCAGCTGCTCACTGTGTACAACCACAGCGTCTACTAATTGTTGCAGATCCTGTGCATTGTCTGCAATCAATACTGTATCATCTGCATATCTAATGTTATTTATGTTTCGTCCTCCAATGCTGATTCCATTTAGGTCTTCTACATTTCTGAAAATATTTTCACTGTATAAGGAAAAAAGATCTGGAGACATTACACATCCCTGCCTAACACCTCTCTTAATAGGTTGGTATTGTCCTACTTCATTATCAATCCTTATGGCAGCTTGTTGTTTCCAATATATGTTTTTTATAAGTCTAATGTCTTTCCCATCAATTTGTAGATCTGCAAGCATATCCACAATGTTGACATGTCTAACTCTATCAAAAGCCTTTGTGTAGTCAATAAAGCAAAGATGTATATCCTTGTTTACTTCTAAAGCACGTTCAATAACTGTTCGCAGCATATACACAGCATTTACTGTACCCTTTCCTTCTACAAACCCACATTGTTCTTCTCCTATTTCAGGTTGTATTTTCTTCCTCACTCTTTGCATGATAATTCGTAACAAAATCTTTGTGATGTGACTCATTATAC
This sequence comes from Cepaea hortensis, assembly GCA_963921405.1. NCBI lineage: Eukaryota > Metazoa > Mollusca > Gastropoda > Stylommatophora > Helicidae > Cepaea > Cepaea hortensis. The sequence goes on from OY992893.1 coordinate 84,824,806, forward strand.
TAATTGTTCTATGTTGATCACATTCTAAGGTTCCTGATTTCTTTGGGATTGCAATAAATACAGAATTACATAATTCAGAAGGTATATCTCCAGTATCATATAATGTGTTCAGCAGTCTTGTGACTTGCATTAGTCCAAATTCTTCTAAAGCTTTAATCATTTCTGTTGTGATGTTATCTGCACCGGGGGCCTTGCCAGCTTTCATATGCTTAAGAACATTTTGAACCTCCATCTTTAAAATTGCTGGCCCTTCATTATTAAATCTAATAGCATACTGTTCCTCTCTGTTATCATTATACAGGTCTTTCACATAATCTGTCCATACATGTAGAATCTGATCTTTTTCTATTATGATTTTGCCATCTTTAGTTTTTAGACAGCCTGTTGATGTACTTGTTCTTTTATTAGTAAGTTCCTGAATTCTTTTGTGCACTAATTTGGTATTTTGACTGTTGTGTTGTTTTTCAATTTCTAAGCACTTTTCATCAAGCCATGATTCTTTTGCCTTCCTACATAATATTCTGACTTGTCTGTGAATTTCTTCATATTTGGTAGGATTATTTTTGTTGAGTCTTCTTGTTTCCATTAAGTGTAAAATTTCCTCAGTCATCCATTTCTTACGACCCACCTTCTTTAATTTTGGAATAGTATTTTCTGCAGCCACATTGATTGAATTCTTTAACATTTTCCATTGATCATCCACATCCTGGAATAGGATCTCTAGATCAGACAATATTTCAAATCTGTTCTGTACTTCTATGTTGAATTTGTTTTGTATTTCCTTGTCATTACTCAATGTACACAAGTCATATTTAGTGTTTCCTGTTATATACTTGACTTTCTTCAACTTTATCCTCAATGTTCCTGTGAGTAATCTGTGGTCACTATAACAATTAGCACTGGGAACTGTTTTTGCTACTGTTAGCGCGTTTCTAAATCTTCTGCTAATGAGAATGTAGTCAATCTGGTTTCTAATCCTGCTATCAGGACTCCTCCAGGTCCATAATCTTCTAGGGTGTTGCTTGAATTTCCTACTTGTTTCCTACAATCATGTCCTGTTCTTTTGCCCACTCTACTAGTCTGTATCCTCTTTCATTTCTCTCTCCTAAACCATAGTTTCCTACTGTGTATCTATCCCCTTGATTTCCTACTTTTGCATTGAAGTCCCCTATTATGATGTTTATTTCTGAATTTTTACATTTCTTTAAGGCAGACTCTATGTCATTATAAAATTCCTCTACACTACCTTCACTGGACTCTCCTGTTGGGGCATATACTTGAATAACATTTATGTTAAAAGGTCTGCCACTCAATTTAACTAGTAATACTCTGTCCGACACGGCCCAATATCCCTGAACAGACGTTGATGTTTTCCGGTCCAAAATTATTGCCACTCCCCTATGTCGATCTTCACCTCCAGAATAAATAATCTTAAAATCTTTATGTATCTTGATGCCTGCTCCTGTCCATCTCGTTTCCCCACCCCCTGGAAACCCTAAAAATCCCCCCCCCCGGGGGGGGGGGGAGGAATTCCCCTCCGGTTGAGAACTACTGATCTAGACTGATCTAGATTCGTATTTGTAAAATTGACTGGGGTCCCAAATCGACCCATCCTAAACCGGGCACCAAGAAATCTCTTGGAAAGTAAAGGCGGCCGGTGTGAGCCTAACCACATCACCCACCGACTGCCCCTTGGTCTATACAAATAACATACAGGATGTATTTTTAATGACTGTGCAGTGTTTGAAAATATTGCCGGTCCAAGTTTTGTATTTACCTATTATGTTGCATGATCTTTACAAAGGGTGAATACATAACTTGGACAGGCAATATTTTCAAACACTGCACAGTCATTAAAAATACACCCTATATGACTTCGGCACCGTATGTCAAATGCGTCTTAATTCGTTCTTTACTTTCTACTTATAAAAATTCAGTTTTCAGTGGGGGAAAACAGAGAGTTTAGAAATTACACTCACTTTTAAAAATACATTTACTGACCTTAGACATAATACAACAGCCCTGAA